>JAULUF010000053.1:3767500-4372500 GCA_031834385.1 Semotilus atromaculatus | reverse complement strand
ATAACATGGGTTTTGATATAAATGGCTCACTGTAATTAAGGAATTAAAACAGATTTTACTGTAACAGAAAAAAATATATATACAGTATATATATATATAAATCGTAAATTAAATTATAATTGCAGTGTGATGTGAATTAATTTCGGATTGTGTCAGATTATTTCAGCGATCGACTCTGCACTATGGCAAAACTCTTATAAATGTTTGGAAGATTTGCATTACTGAATGAAGAGATTTGCAGTCATGTCTGCAATGCACACTCATAAACTGATGAAATGTGATTTTGGCAGGAGCACGTGACTGATGACGGCTGCTGCTGAGGACTTCAGGGTAAAGGCGAGGTTGTAGCGCCATCTAGTGGACAGAAGCCTTTATGGCGCAAGCATGGTCTACAGAAAATAATTGTTTTTATAGTTTTTCTCAGCATCCTCGACATGTGCAAAACAGTAAGTGCATTTCTCAAAACAATTAGTACAAATTGCAAAACACCATGGATTACCTGCAAAAGCCAGTCTCTTGTCTCAAAATCCTTAGTTCATCTCTCAAAAGTAAATACAGTTTTTCTCCGTCGCTTTGGTGCATTTCTCACATCACTATTTACATTTGCACAACAGTTAATGCAGTTCTCAAAACAATTAGTACAAACTGCAAAACCTAGTTGATAACCTGCAAAAGCGTGTCACTTGCTCAAAATGGATAACTTACTCCTCAAAAGCAAGTATTCATGTCAATGAAAGTGTCAGTGTCATCAAGATGAAAAGTCCTGAAACCATTGTTTATGAACAAGATAGTCAAATGGCTTTGTCATGTTTTCATAATGACAGTTTACGCTGTAAACGTTTTCCAATGCAAAAAAGTCAGATCTTGGTGACTACCTGAAAACAGCACTATATACTATTTGCACAGCCATTTTAAAACTACAGTAAAGTTACACATTACTGTATTTAGTGAGGTAACTGAGTATAAGACACTGAATATGTATGTTTCACATTTGTACTGCATATCCTCTTTGCAATTCCAATTTTTTCACAGCATTGTGCAGAAGAAAAAAATACACCCTTATTTACAACAAACAGAAACTCCCTTTGGGTAGAGCTGTGTTCAACTGTACACAATATTGCAGTACATATTGGAACTGAACATACAACATACATAGTACTGTAAATCATTCATGCACATCCAGACGTTCCTCTCTGTCTGGCCACATAAGTTCACCTGAGAGAAAATTTTCAATTTAGGAGACATTTTCGTGAACAAAAAAAAAAAGATACAAAATTTTGTACAATTTGCTTGACAGATTTTGACAAGTTCAGTTTTTTACAGTCGCTAGGACACATTTTTTAATACTTAAGTCACTTTTTCAAAACTCTTCACGCAGTTCTCCTAACCAACTTTCAGCTCGGCACAGCAGTTCATTTCACATTCAAAATGCACTAAAACTACCAAATCACTTCATACATATCTCAAATCAACACATTCTTCCATAACACTAGCAAAGGTTGACAGCTAACAAACACACTTTGTCACCCACAAAACAATAACATAAAAAACACAGGTAACTTTATATAATGTTTTCCTATGTAAATGCTTTCTTTCTTCTACCTCTCTACTGTTTAGAATTCACTGCAATATATGTTACTAGAATGAATCAGACATCATGCAGTTATTATATTTTATGTTTTTGGAGTCATTCCAAAATACAAAAATGTGTATACACACCATCCACTGATACAGATACAATAGGAATCAGCTGTGGTTGGTCCAATTGTTTTTATACCATTTAATTTTTAGATTCTAAATATATTTCATTACAATATTACTGTAGAAATGTGGCAAAATGCTGTCTTATTCAGTTTTGTATTGTTATTGTTTTGAACTTAAGTTTAACAGTTTTGAAATCAGTGTGTAAGCATGTGCAAATTGGCCTGTCGGTACACAGAGTTTTGGCGGTTGTTGTGTCGAAGTGAGAAAAGAATTAATGTAATTTGAAAGATGTAGTCATTGAATGTATTTTGTGCCAAAGCAATGATAAATGATCCACAGTTTAGCCCACATATACTTCTGTTGTGCTCACTGTGTGAAGAGTTTTGAAAAAGTGACCTAAGTATTGAGAAATGTGTCCTAGCGACTGTAAAAAACTGTAAATGTGATGACTCAAGCAATGAAATGAGGACTATTCATTTTATATGGAATGACTATTCAGCATTCACAAGTGTAGTTAATTTTGACTGACATGACATAAGCAAATGATAACGTTATAAAACAGCAGAGAGTTGTAGGAAAGCAATTGATGCATGTCCAAAAGTATTTGCAATTTGTTGGAAGGAATGAGAAACTGCTACTATGATGTGCACAAATGACTAAATGTTGTGGAGGTTGAACTAACTGTTGTGCAAATGTAAATAGTGATGTGAGAAATGCACCAAAGCGACTGAGAAAAACTGTAACTGTGTCAATGAACATGTCAATGAACAAGTCCTTGTGTCATTGTGTACTCAGAAAGGAATACAGAAGGATACAGAGAGGAAAAGACAGCACTGCATAGCACAAAGAAAAACAAAACAAAAGTAGAAATGTGAACAGGACATTTTTAGAAAAAAAGTCTAATGGAAATGTATAGAAATATGCTTGACATATTATGACAACATGTTTAACCCTATTGCATGTAAAGGCTTATACTGAACTAATGCCTAAATGTTGTGGGGGTGAGACTATTCAACAGAGGCCCATTATGATACATTTTGATCAACATGACATAAGCAATTGATAATGTAGGAAACAGCAGATAATTGTACATAATCATTTGCATGGATGTACCAAAGCATTTGCAACTTGTTCAAAGAAATGAGAAACTGCTTTTTTGATGTGCACAAGTGACAATGATGTGAAGAATGAACAGGTAGTTTTGAGAATTTCATTTCTGATCTGAGAAATGTACCAAAGCGACTGAGGAAAAACTGTAATACAGAACAAATTTTTTGAAGCACATATTGAAGTGAGTGATATTGATCCACTTCATCCACCTTTGTAAACACCGGCTTAATAAACCATACATCATTCAATAGTCCCTGTGTTTTATTGATGTGTTTTTAGTTTGTTCAAGTTCTTTTATTTAGGGCCTTTTATTTTATTTAAAAACAGCCACAAGACTGACCAGTGCTGTACCAAGTATAGTTCTGAATTAAGGGTTAATGTGTAACCATGAATTATAAATAAAATAACGTTTAAATTGCAGCGCTATAAAAACAGGAATTATTTATATTTTGCAGTACAGTTTTAAGTTTTATAGCATGTAATTGTTTGTGGCAGTGTCTTCTTTTCATCTCTAGATGGTAGCATTTAGACATACTGAAACAATGACCTTCAGACTTTCTTTTTCACTTTAGCCATTTTGAAAAGATTTTGTTTCTATTTTTAGTTTGTATGCCTCATACACAAGCCGGGATTTGTTACGGCCACTGCAGAAGGTCTGAGCAAATAAACTACTAATCTGAATTTGACTAACTCCTATAATTAGGGTTAAATTTTATTTTTTAAATGCTAAATGGTATGCAGAATAAAATGATATATATAGGTAACACATTTCTGCATTGATACCAGCATGATGAAATGACCATGAATCAGGAAACTTATAACCAATGGTTTTGGCTTCAGTTTGTAAAAAATGTTTTATTAAATTATGACAGGTTTTTGAACACTTGACTTGATTATTTATTGACACTGGAAATTAATGTCCTGCTTTAAATAATGGAAAAACACAAGACATTGATAATAGAATATCATACTCTTAATCTATAATCGGGTTATTACAGTGTTTCAAATTCAAATGCTGAATGCATCCACACAATATGAAGCCTACATCAAACCATCTCACTGTATGTGGATTTTTTTAAACCTATGCATTTGTTTACTTTATACTGATCATTTTATCTGTGTATTGTTTAGATTAAATATATATATTATATATATACATAAACACACATTTAAGCTCCTTTATTTTTCAAGTGTCAATCAATGGAGATGTCAATTATCATGTATAATGTAAATGTTGTGTTTGCACATCAAAGTATTTGCATAAACCCAAAGATCAACAGTTTAAAGAAGAGAGATGCTGGACAGAAAACCATTGGCACTGACATATACTGGCAACAACATGTACTTTTCAAGTGTCTGATTTGTCACATAATTAGGCTGATATACTACTAATTTCTTTACACAATTACTTGTTAAACAATTACTTGTTATTTAGTAGTATATATAGTATATTTAGTATTGTTGTTAAGAGAATAATAATCAATCTGAAACCAAGAAAGAAAATGACTGAGTCCTGCGTATTCTTTTGATCTTCCTGTTCTTCAACATGTTTTGTAGTTCTTTTGTTGATTGGTTCAACAGACAATAAAAAGCCATGTACAGGCAACAGATAACAATAAACTGTGTCTGCATGCTTTATGAAATTGTAATGTGTAGCTTAAAAAAAGCACAGCTCAAAATGTGCAGGCATGAAGGAAACACAAAATGATTAACAGTAAAAAAAAAAAAAGTTGCTGAGGATGGTGATCGGACCCAAAGATTTTTGTTATACAAAGACAACAGAAAGTGCAATGAGAAATATATCAGAATAAGTGGCGCCTATGATTCTCCATTCAAGTAGATAAATATAGGCAAATATAGGCTAACCAGCGCTAAAATACATTCTTCAATATGTCATCATAGCTGCTAGAAACAAACGGGCCACACTGGACCCTCTCTGGCACATCTGAACAAGACTCCAGCTCAACCCTGAAACACTGGAGATAGAAGAAAAAAGGTTATCTTCACATACAGTTCATTCACTAGATGCATAGAGCGTATCATCAACTTAGAAAATAATAAAAATGGAAAATATGACTTTGCCATGTGTTCATCAGTTACCGTATAATAAAACACTTACAATTTGGAAGCAGATATTGCATGCTGTCCCATTTATCACGTTTCAGTGTGTTTGCTTCTCTTGATCCTTGGGATTTGGACTCTTCCTGTTTGTTCTTCACCTCCTTGTTCTCATAATTGTGGTGATCAAACTGTAGTTTGCTGGACATTATTTTCTTTCCACCTTGTCTTGCAATTTCCACTTCATATTTGTCTGTTTTAAACAAAGATTTCATCAAATATATAACATGTTTTCTTATAATCTTCCGACAATGTCCTATAAAATCAAGATGTTTAAGTGATGGATAGATGCACCAGAGGTTCGTACCAGGTTACTTATTTTCTCAATCTCAGATCACAAATAAATACTAGACCTTTAATACGAATAGACTGAAATAGTCAGATTTTCATTTTTAAAAATGTATATGAAAGATATCGGTTTTCATCAGATCATTTTAAGACGCATGTTAAAAATGCATCCATTTGTGTCTCTTTTTAAGTATTACAAACCTGTATGGTGATGCTGAAAAATGTGTGATGTTCATTAGGTGGTGAAGCTTTTGTCAATGTTTGGGGCATAAAATGTTTTATTTATGAATGTCTGTTTAATTTATTTGACTTATTTTTGTGTCAAAACACAAAACAATAATCACTTTAATCGGAATTACTTTTATTTATTCAAAATAAAATAAATTAAAATAAATTGTTCACGATTAATCAGTTGCTTAAAAAATGGAATGGAAGTTTGGTATGTGTGTTGTTCATCCTTTTAACCATTAGATTTAGATGGCCTACATTTACATGCAGAAAAGCTTCAATTAGGACAATTAGGGCTGTTATTCCATTCGGCTATTAAAATAAAATAAAAAACAGCATGAAAAACACACATTAACCCCATTCCAGTAAAATCTTTAGAATATGCCATGGTTTTGTTATAACCACATGATCTCAGTTGGGTTCTGGAAGTAAATTACTTTTCTACTAAATTAATTGACTTTAACACAAACTTATTGTAACTCGTGTGTTTGTTTTAAGTAAATACACTACACTATACGAGACAGCTGGGGATAATCTGTAACTATACAAACAAGTAGCCACCATAATCAGAAACCAAGAAACAAAAACTATAGCAAAAAGCAGAAATACATAAGGGAAACAAAACATAATATCAAAATAAAAGTCCATAATCATTACAATTATATCCCATCTGAGACCCAGAAAAAAAGTTTTTTCATTCAATGCAATGTATCTATACACTGTATCCCATTTGCACATTAATGTGTTCTTGGAGCAACATTTAATGAAAAAAGAAGTGTAATAATTGGAATAGTAATTAGCAACATTTTAATAATAATATCTAATATAGGAATATTGATGTATAATTTATTTTCATATTCACTTGTGTCTCCCAGAATGCCTGATAAACATGCCTGATGTGCTCTATAGTGGACATGTATGAAATCAATGTCCTGTTCTGTAACAGAAAGTCATTTTTTTATTTGAAACGCATAACGTTTTCCTGAGATTTTGGTTTATGAAATACAATTTGAAAAGTAGTCCGATTTAAATTATTATTATATTATATTATCATATTTCCATAAGAGTGCTACATTTGGTCACTAAATTAATATCAGACTTTAAAGACCAAGGAGAGGTTGTTTTCATGGTGAAACTTCCAAACATTTGGTATCTCTGAAAAGCCCTGAATGTGCTCTTTAAAGGACACCCAGCTGTGACATGTGACATGTATGGTGTCCGAGAGATTCACTAAAATATAATGTCCACTACAGTGGACAAAAGTCTATTCATGGGTCCCATGAAACAAACAAGTATTTCTCCTCTGTTTAGTTTATGCTTCTTGGTTTCTGATTATGGTGTCTTAATCAGAAACCAAGAAACAGAAACTAAACAGAGCAGAAATACATAAGGGAAACAAAACATAATATCAAAATAAAAGTCCATAATCATGACGATTATATGCCATCATTCTCTCATTAAACTGAAAGTAAAACCAAACGCGTTTAAAAGGGTGCGACTTTATACAACATTATACCAGCATTATACCTGCTTACAATGTTATAAGCTCTTAATCCATTTTTACTTGTGCAATTACACAAAACAATAAAGCTTGAAATCATTTTTAAAGTAGGCCTATACCCTACCAGTTTATAATTAATCTACGTAGGCTACTACATCATAAATCGTTCAAATGTCGCCAACTACTTCATCTCAATTAAATAAAACATACTCACCGTCCGTGAAACACTTTCGCAGATACGTTATATCTCTGAAATATTTCACAGGCTTTAAGTATTTCCATGTAGCAAACGCCATTGTTCCTGTAAAACAAAGTGAGACCGTGACGTATATTGTTGAATTTGAAGCTGTAGAATCTGCCAGTGCCACTACCAGAGACTTTAAGGGTGTGACATAAAATAAATTACCATGAGCTTGGCGACTGCCTATTGGTTAACTAAAAAATATGTATAAACAAATGCCGAGTTGCTGCAACATTTTCCATAGATGAATTGTCTGTTGTTTAATGTTGTGGCATAGAACCTTAGTGAACTTCAGATGTGCATTACTCTGTTTCTTGTTATTATATTTAGGTCTCTATTTACGCTATTGAACCTCAGCATTTGACAAGAAAAAAAAAAAAGAAAAAAAAAAAGTAAAAATTTACTTCCAGAACACGACTGAGATCGTGTGGTTATAACAAAAAGAACTGGTTTATGTTATAACAACTGGTGACTGGGTCACTGCAATGTAGAATTCCAGTTGGGTATCAAAGATCTTCTCTATTTCCCCCAGCCTGTCTTTATCCGTTGATATCAGTCACACACTGATAGTTCATGTGTTGAGCTGTTCGGGTCAAATCAGGAGTTTCCACTACAAATGCGACGTGGTCACATGCATTTCTGTGAGTTCAGCATTACCATAGTCTGAGAGAAAAAATGGAACATTATAACTGTTTGACATTATTACTATTCTTCTTTTGAAATCTGATCAGAAACCTTGAGAATGATTTTATTCTATAAACATTTTATGTTTCTCTTCAAGTTTATACAAAGGTACTTTGAAGTTGGGTATAAGATACAGACAAGAGTAAATGTAATAGAAACCAAATATTCTCCGGGTAATATTTTATACATTTAAAATGTTTTTGTTTTTCACTTTGAAAACTGTGTTAATTTATTTATATGTTGTAATTGGGTGAGTACACTAAAGGTTCCTCCAATTCAATCAGAAGTCTCTCTCTTTCTTGACCAATCACAGCCTGACTGAGCCAGTGATCAAACATGTTGTGCATGAAAACCATGTTTTAAGATAAGGAAAGCATATTAATTATAATAATGTGGTTTGACATAAATGCCTTTGTCTTGCCATTAATAAGAAGTTAAACTATTGTAGGCAGGTGAATGGCAAAAACATCACATTAAATTCTGGATTAAATTTAAAATCCAAATTTACAATTCAGTGTGATGTTATGTGTCATTTTATTTGTTAGATCAACTTCCTGCACTATGCACAAAATGATATATAACATACAATACGACATTGTGATATATAATTATAGATATTTGGAAGACTTACATTTACTGAATTAAAAGAAATTTGCTGTCAGTGATCTCTCATGAACAACGACGAAATATAATTTTGGCAGGAGAATTTGAATACTGACATCTGTAGCTCATGCTTGCAGAAGTTAAGATAAGCTACAGCTCCATCTAGTGGACAGACTCGATTAAGGCTCTGCTTTTGTTAGGTCAGCGTGTTTGCCACACTTAGTATTGACTGGTTTTATTTAAAAGTAAATCGTTATGGTAAACAATTAGCATTTTAATAATAATATCAGTAGTACACATAAATGATATGCAATATGAGTTTAATGCAACACGTGAAAGGCAATGTTTTTCACTTACAGAAGTTTACCAAACAAAATACTTTTGAAAGCTATATGTTTGAAATCATGTACACTCAAATGAAGTTTCACAAAAGCAGTTTTATTTACAAAAATCAGATCAAGGAGCCACCATATAGAGATCACACGACAATGAACCATAAATATATAGCCTACGCCTGCGAATGGGCATTTCTAAAGCTGTGGTAACAATGTTCACATATTGACACAACAATAGGAAGTGAAACTAAACTTTAATAAACATTATGTATTGCATTAATAGAAAAGTACAATTAATTGTATCTATAACATGTCAGAAATCAGCTAAAAAGTTGCAAACAAATGCAAAAAAAGGCTGTTCTTTTGAACTTTCTATGCATAAAATTATCTATATTATATCTAAAGAGGGTAGGTAAGTTTTCCTTGAATGTTCTGTCTTCAAAGAAACTCGTTCGACTTCCTACAGGGAGAGAGAAATGGCAGAAAGCAGGCCAGAAAAGGAATACAAGTGTTCACAAAGCCATTACGTTCTTCCACCGAAGCTGTAGGATGATCTGGAGACCTGCTGGTGAATCGAGAATCAGTCTAATGCTTAGCCAAACATTGATAACAAAAGCATTAAAACTCCACGCTATGAGTAATGCTATAGTTACTTGGATTTTTGGGTGAGAGCATTCCCCTGCCAGAAGCAGAGCGTGTCATAGGCCCAGCAGGGACGTGCAGAGAGTTCCTCAAGGGCAGGGGCTCAAATGTAAAAAAGGGGCATGCATATATATATATATTTATGCATTTTATATATATATATATATATATATATATATATAAGCTTGGAAACATTACTATTTTTAATGTTTTAGAAAGAAGTATCTTATTGAAAAATTGATCAAGGCTACATTTTGTAGTTCATTTTTTTTAAGAAAAAAAAAACAGTAATATTGTGAAATATTCCTAAAATCTAAAATAATGGTTTTCTATTTTAATAGACATAGTAACCTATAACCTTTGATACTTTTTTTAGGATTCTGAGTTTAAAAGTTACAAAAAGAACAGCATTTATCTCTAATAGAAATATGTTGAACCAATATCCACTATAGCCTACTGTTCAAAAGTTTGGGGTCAGTAATTTTCTTTCTTTCTTTTATTCAGCAAGGATAGTAAAGACTTACAAAATAATTTCTATTTGAATTAAATGCTGTTCTTTTTAACTTTTTATTAATAAAAAAAACATTGAGCACCACAACTGTTTCCAACATTGATAATAATAAATCAGCATATTAGAATGATTTCTGAAGGAACATGTGAAACTGAAGTTAGGGTTAGTAATGATGCTGAAAATTCAGCTTTGCATCAGAGATAAGTGATATTTTTTTTAAGTAGGCCTATTTTAAAATAGAAAACCATTATTTTAAATTTTAATAATTGTTTTCTGTATTTTCAATCAAATAAATGCAGGCTTGAAGCGCATAAGAGGCTTCTTTAAAAAACATAAAAAAATTGTAATGTGTCAATTTTTGACCGGTTTTGTACTATTATCAAAAATCACCATTTCACGTGTTTGTTGTCAGCCAACACTTCACATCATAGGCCTGTAGGTGGCCCTGGGCTTCATTAATTTGAATCAACTAAGTTATGATAGTTTTCAAATGGTAAACGGTGTATCAATATAATTTACATATGCTAAATACATGACTTGAATACTACTTACGATTAAAGCGACTTTTGGTGCTGGTTTTGTGCAGTGCTTTGTAGTCAATTAACATCCATTGTTTCAATGACGCAGATCCAGATCGCTTCATAAATGTAAATTCGATTGTAATTTTTAAACGATTTCTGAATGACTAGAAAATTGCCGCTCCACTTCACATTGTCCAATGAAATTTGAACTTTTTGTGCCAGATGACGATTGGTCGGTGTATTACAAACAGTCATCAATGAATTATGTAATATTTTAAAATATGTAATATGTGGATTTAAAAAATAATACACTACCTTTGATTATTGGAAGAAAAAAAAAGAAGTTTAAAAATGGTTTGGTTAATTTTTTCCTGCCGGCGTCGAGCCTAGATAACTTTACTCACTGAAAGAACCATATATTTTGGCTCGAGCGCATCAGTTCGGTTCCTCATCAGACTGCGGAATACCTACGTTGTCGTTTACACTAGTGCATTTTCGTGTTAAAACGCATAACTTTTGCTACGGTTGCGCGCGCCTGCCGTCCTCCGCAGTTTTAGACCCTCGAAACCGTAGACTGACCTCTTCAGTCGAGTCCGAAGCAAGACACGCAAGTGACGCAACCCATAGCAACGAGTCATGGCAACGGCACCTCAGACTGACAGAAACGTACAAATAAACGTGAATTTAGGCTATTTTAGTTTTGTACACATTGTCATGTTAATTATAATTAAATGCATTTTGTTTTATTGAAAACAATATTATCATTATTTGTTTGAGAGGGGCACTTTCGATTAATTTTGAAAAAGGGCAGGGGCTCGAGCACCCAAAGCCCCCCCCCCTCTGCACGTGCCTGAGGCCCAGAGGAGACCGGCTCTTGAGTCGAGCTTGTTGCTGTTGGAGAAAACTAAGAGTGGCAAAGAAAGAGGAAACAGTGTTAAAGTTCATACATTCGAGGACAGATTAAATACACATTAAAAGCCTATGCTTCCTAAACATTTTCATGAGGTTGATATTACAGAAGTG
Organism: Semotilus atromaculatus; assembly: GCA_031834385.1. Lineage (NCBI taxonomy): Eukaryota > Metazoa > Chordata > Actinopteri > Cypriniformes > Leuciscidae > Semotilus > Semotilus atromaculatus. The sequence continues at coordinate 4,360,991 of JAULUF010000053.1, read as the reverse complement.
AGAGTACACACCTACAGTTAGGTCCATACTATTTGGACATTGTCATGATTTCTGTTATTTTGGCTCTGTACTCCTGTATAATTTGAAATTAAACGAGAACATGTATATACAAATATATATTTGTTTTGGGTTTTGGGCTCAGTTTAGCTCCTCCTAAATGGCACAAGGCAGGCCCAGCTCAAAGGAGGAAGCTGGTAGTCAACGAGGTGCGAAAGCAGGAGGAGAGGATGAGGAGTATAACGGCCATTTCCCAGGCCAAGCAGGGAGAGTGGATGAGATGGGAGAGTGTGGAACAACGCAAAATGGGCTGGCAAGACCTTTGGTCAATGGAAGAGAGTAGGATCAGTTTCCTTATTAGGTCAACATATGATGTTCTCCCATCACCGCAGAACCTAAACCTCTGGGTAGGAGAGGATCCCTCTTGTCCTTTGTGTTCATCACCTGCCACATTAAGGCACATTTTGACAGGATGTAAGGTGGCTCTTAGCCAAGGTCGGTTTACTTGGCGCCATGACCAAGTACTGCGATGTTTGGCTTTAGCATTGGAAGGCAAGCGTAGTATGACCAATAAGTTGCCGCATGTTCTAGCAAAACATTACACGCAGAAGACAACATTCCTCCGCCCAGGCGAGCAACCACCAAGAAAAGGTGTTAACACCAATTCTCGGCCAGGACAACTGGAAGCTGCTAGGGACTGGAAGATGCTGGCTGATCTTGATCAACGGCTTATTTTTCCACCTGAGATTGCCACCACTAACCTACGACCAGACATTGTTTTGTGGTCTGGATCAGCACGCATTGTTCAACTGATAGAGTTGACAGTGCCATGGGAGGATGCTGTAGATGAGGCATATGAGAGGAAGAAACTGCGGTATGCTCATTTGGCCACTGAAGCAGAACAGCGAGGAAGGAGAGTCCAGGTTTATCCAGTGGAAGTGGGTTGTCGAGGTTTTGTGGCACACTCTACAACCCGGTTCCTCAGAGACGTCGGATTCAGCGGCCAAGAGTTGCGTCGCACAGTAAAGAACTTATCTGAAGCAGCAGAAAGGAGCAGCAACTGGCTGTGGTTGAGACGGAAAGATTCTAGCTGGCAAGGTACAGGCCGCCACGCTACGGTTTCGTAGAATTCTTGAAAAACTTGAAGAGTCTGTTGGTTTATTTGTATAGGTTGTAGGGATGGGCATTCGATTAAATTTTCTTAGTCGATCGTCGGGAGAATTAACGATCGACTATCGATTAATCATTAATATTTTTATATTCAAATGTATTATTTATTTAACTTTTTATAAATTAAAAATGCAATGAAAATACAAAAATACAGCGTGTTTTTCCTCGATTAGATCTTTATTACAAGATGATCAACTTGTGGCAGTTAAACTGGACGTTCGGTTAGGCTAAATTTGAAGATATACAGTATGCGCTGCGGTGCTCTAACGCAGCGGAACCTGCAGCTGCGAGTTGGCGTTCTTAAACAGAGACTCTCGTTTGTTCCAAAATAATAAATAATATAAAAAAATCATGTTAAACAATAACTTAACCAAAAACATAATAATACTTAGATCTGACAGGTTTTGTCAAAATGTAACTCAAAACTATCCAAGGCACGGAGTCGAGAAAGGGTGAGAGATTAGCCTACCTAACAATCAATTAGGCTAGGCTACTTAACAAAGCCTCATAAAAAATAACTCACATACAACTTCTACACCAGTCTACTGATTTCTGTTGAGAAAGATAAGCATGTTGATGACATGATCTGGGGTCAGACACGACCGCAACCTGGTGACCGCCAAGCCTTGTTTACACTTTCGCCTGGCTCTTCAGCGCGAGTCTCTGCAGACTGCGCGCGCACCTCTCCAAACGGACGAGGCGTTTATACTCGACGCGCTCGCCTGTGAAACACCGAATACCGCATTTTTGCCGCGCTCACCTTCGCGCTCGTGCGGACGCGTCGAGTGTAAACAAGGCTTCAGTCCAGCCGCTGAAAACACCGCTCTGATGAGGGGACTGACGTTGCCGGGATGCAGGTACCTCCGCGCTATCATGACCAGCCCGGGGAACACGTTCACTTTCCACTCACACTACGCAACGCAGCAGCATTAGTTGAATGATAATCGATAACAAATTAATGTAATCGACGAAATTCTTAATGATCAATAATCGATCGTCGATTAATCATGCCCATCCCTAATAGGTTGTATAGTATACTATACAATTTGTATAGGTTGTATAGTATAGAATGACGGGTGGTTGGGCAGATATTGTGTTTTGCGGTAGGTGGTATGCCATACGGAACCGTTGCCACTGTAACTGCTTTAACGCACCAGTGGGGCTCGACAGCCTTAATCAATCGGGTTGGCGCGTATGGTTGGGTTGCGGAGAGATAGTGAGATTGTGGTTAGGTCTCAGCAGCAGGAGGGATGTAGAGGTCAGTAAGCTGGGCTGAGTTGAGTGGGGGACGGAGGGGGGTGACTCTGGGACGCCAGAGTCACTGTCGAGCCCTCTTGAGGTGTCGTGGGCTAGTCGACGAAACACTGAGGACGGAAGGTGCCCACTTGAAGACCCTAGAGATGTCCCCTACTCGGCTCAATCCAGACGGTTGTCGTGTTGGTCCACTAGGGAGACCACACTGTAGTTGCAGCCGTCGTGTGTGCTGACGCGCCAAGTACACTGCAGCCGTTAACGCCGGACAGAAGGGGAGTCACACCCTCATATGGAAAGAAGCGTAAATGGATGGAGAAGCATAGTTTACTGTAAAGCTACGTCTTAGTGTTGCTTATCTTGGCGAAAGCCGAGTACAAATCAGCATGAAGTTTTAACATCTACTCTCGTGTAATGGAAATCATTTATATTTAAAAATTATTCAAATTGTTATTCTTACACAACAATATTATGAAAGATAATGCTCATCCAACAAATTATGCAAATTCGGGAAAATATAATTTTATTGCATTATGATATATACAAAGCTCAGCCATAAATTCTGCTTTCTATGATGTTCAGGATTGTTTATACTGTCATAGATGTGTAAATTAATTTACACTTTTTAGCATTGAGGTCTTATTTGTGGGGGTGCTGCTGTACTTATTTGCTTTATAAGTAATTATTGATGAATACGTAATTATTTACATAAATGGGATGCTTAAGTTATCCGAGTTTCACTCTACATAGGCTACATGCAAAATAGTTAATTTTACAACATTTTCAACATCACATCATTTTAAACCTATATTTGATAGATTAATAGCATGTCCTTACTGCAAGTATATTTCTTTAATGCGTGTATATAGAACATTTTAAAATAAAGCTATTTTATTTTATTCAGGTCATATTTGCTGTTGGCGTGTATATAGAACATTTTAAAATAAAGCAATTTTATTATATACAGGTCATATTTGCTGTTGAGTGGAATAAAAAATGAGTCAAGTAGCCTAATTGTCGCTGTAATTTTAAAGGTACAATACAATAGGGTCTGTAAACATCTTAAAATACCAGTAGGCTACACATTCAAGGGAAAATGCAAAAATAATAACAGCGTCAAGAAAATAAATCTTGTCAGGTGTAAAAAAAAGTGCTTAAAGGAGAACTCCGAGCAATTTTTTAAGTTAATCTTGATCGTTAGACCTTTGTGAGTACTGTCTATAGAAAAAAAAACGAACCGGATTGGTGCTTGCGACGCGGAGCTGCGACAGCGAATGCCCAGAGCTCCCACTCTCGCATAACATAACATAAAGAGCGTTTTTGTGCCTCTTAACACACAAAATGCAATTAAAATGACTGTACAACATGAACAGGGGCCTTACCTGTGAACAAGATGTGTTTAGCAACTTAGCCATGGTTTAAATTCACCTAAATAGTGTTTTAGACGGAAAGCTGTAGTCTCGCGCTGAAGTCTCGCTCCTCCCACCTGGACTTGCGTGGGAACTCAGTTGTGGCCGGGAAAGGTGAATAGTGTCCAGGTGGGAGGAGGGAGACTTCAGCGCGAGACTACAGCTTTCTGATATTGATTCTGCATTTTGTTTTTTTATTTAATTTACATATTATAGGCTATTTGATAGTTATGTATACATTATTGTATTTTAAATAGTGTAAAAAACTGTTATTGACCTCAAAATAAAGCATTTTCCATCTGTACATGACTGTGGGGACGAGCACTTCTGTGGTGCTTGGAATTCTATATAATTAATACAAAATCAAATATTGCCATATTGACGGCTCAAGAAGGTGTAATTGTTCAAATAACATTGTTTTATTTTAAAATGTAAAGAAATTGTAACCCTAAAGTGTTTTTTAAGTGTAATATTTCTGTAAAGGCAAGGGACAGAATAATGGACATTTCCATAGAATGATCCAGCTGTATGATGACCAATTGTGAATAGTACAGCAGATATTACATTAAGAATCCATATAATTACACGGTACTGTATGTCTAATGGGCTAAATATGGTTAATAGGGCCTACCTAAATGTAACTTTATATAAATTTACAACAACATATCACTCCGGCTCCTGTATATAAAAACAGTTTAAAAACAAAAAATTCTACAGTAGGTCATATCATCACTTTGTCCATCTGATCCAACTGTGTGTATTAATAATTTTAAAATTCACAAAAACAAATAGTCTTCTGAGTGCAGAGTGAAGCCCAACTGAACATCTGGATGTTTTAATCCGTAGTGCAGATTATTCCACTGTCTATAACGTTTATTTAAATGAACAAAAATCTCTAAATTAGTAAAAGTCTATAGACCGGACAGTTATTAATGTGTTAGTTTCGAGCGTCCATTTAGTTATGTAATTTCGCCGTATATCCTTCTCCCCCTACTGGACGGATCAGGAACAACAGGGGCGTAAAACTGTCAGGGGCGTAAAACTGCCGGGGGCCAGCATCACAGTCCCGCCCACAGCCCGAGAGAGCTTTGGTGCCGGAAGTAAATTTCCCATTCATTTCTCCCATTGACGTTTGGAAAAATATGTATCTAAAGAGTTTTACAGCATGTCTGAGGATAACCAGCTACGGCTGAACTCATAAGCATACAACATATCATTTTGAGTGAAAAAACTAAGAGAAAATGCAAAAAAAGTCAAAGGTACAAGACTGTGTACATATTTTCATTTCCAAGCGAAGGAACTACTCATCCCATAAACCACCGCGCCTCACTGAAGTCGACTGAAGCCACAACCACGAAAGAGCCTTTTGAGCGACTTCCAAATCTGACGACGGCCACGCGAACTTTTTCCTCCAGTGAATTTTATATAGTGAATGTACAGGGAAACTCCTTTTCCTCGATTTACTGAAGCTCATGTGTAAAACGCATTTGCATCTGCACAGCTAGCACATTCAGCATCTGGCTCGCTCATAGGCTGTGCTGCGGCAACTGCACATCCAATGGCAAGGCGCGGGCGCCTCTGACATGCAACCAATGAGCTAGCCCTACGTCATTACACGATCTTCAGTCTTCACGGACCTTCACGGGGTAACCAGACACTTACACGACTTCCACCAATCAGATGCATCACTGTGGGCTTGTGGGATTGTTCAGGATTGTGGGTAATGAAGTACTTATCCAAGACATTGCGAATAAAAGGCATTTATCTCAAAACAAGGTTAGTGCCCCATGAACTTTTGGCGTTTATATGAGCATACAATCGCTTAGTACAGCCGTAGCTGGTTTTAAGTCTACCATGTATGGTTACGTTTTTATGGCTTATACCCCAATTGTCAATGGAGAAATTGTATTGAATTCTTACTTCCGGCACCGGCTGTGGGCGGGACTGTGATGCTCTATATCTGCCGGCTCCAGGTCTGCAGCCTCCCCATACTCCATTCTGATGGGTATGGTCAAAGCCCGTCTACGGAAAGCCTGGCCACTCCCTATGGGCTCTATGCACAGCTGCACTACTTCCTGAACTTCAGGCAGGTCCTTTGTTTCCTGTCTGCCCTTATTGGACAAACTGATTAGTTCAGGTTAGGCACACCTGAACTAATCAGTTTGTCCAATAAGGGCAGACAGGAAACAAAGGACCTGCCTGAAGTTCAGGAAGTAGTGCAGCTGTGCATAGAGCCTATTAAGTCCTATTGTACCGAATTTTGGTTGTAGTTCCACCAGAGTTTCACTGGGGGCGATCGTCTGAGTGCAGAATGAATGGGAGTCTATGGAGCTAAACTGCTAAATATGTCTCTTTCATCCAATTGCCGTTGAGAAATCTCAGATTTGAATGTAGGTTTTGCAAGTTCAACATTATAGGTCGAAAGTTGAATAAACGAGTACTTATGTCCTTTCGATTGCTTACAGGATGGGTTGTTGTTGCCCATAACACGCTAGCATTCTGCTAATGGATGCTGATTGTATGACGTCATTGACCTTTTAAAATACGTTTTAAAGCAAATAAGTGACTCTAAAAAATCGAACACCCAGCAATCTGTCATTTCTTTGCATCTCCTTTCGAAAACAACATTCAAATTACTAGACAAAAAATTATATCCTGAGAAAAGTGGATTTTGAGGGGTATAGCTCCATAGACCTCCATTCATCTGCACTCGTCCTGTGAGCGCCCTCAAATGGAATCAGAGTGGAACTGCAACCAGTTCAGAACCCGGAAGTTTACTGAGATTATCCGAGTACTTGGATTATCTGGTATGGTGTTCTGACGGAACACCTGCGCATAGAGATCAATGCATTTTGTCACCTAGGTAAAGTTGGTTTCATATTCGCATATTCGCGTTCGATAACTCGTGAACTAAACGTTGTTGCTACACACAACACCTATCACATATAACTACAGATAAAACACCAGCAGCTACAACCTAATTTTCCTCAAAACGAGCTTTCCTTCGCAGTGGATAAAATACATTGATCTCTATGCGCAGGCTGCTGAGAAGGGACCGTGTGCAAAGTGCAAAACCCGAAAAGTCCCGCTGGTTATAAAAACACTTTGTTTTGGATAAATGCAATATCATTGTATAACAAAGTGTGATCTGAATTTGGCAACAGTACAGAGAATTATAGTGACGTTTTTGAATATTCTTCATAATAAGAAATAATAAAAATAATGGGAAAAGACAATTTTCCCCAAAGTAAGTGTTGTTGTATAACCATCAGGACAGCAGTGATGTGTGAACTGAATTTAGTGTGTTTTTGACTGTTACTGACTGGTCCTTTCGGATCTGTCTCTAAGCCGCCTGCGCATAAAGAGATCAATGTATTTTGTCCACTGCGAAGGAAAGCTCGTTTCGAGGAAAAGTGGGTTGTAGCTGCTAGTCTACGTTACTACGATTAAAAAGAGGTGACATTTGTGTAGTAACAACATTTATCTCACGAGTTATTGACCCGGGAAGTTCCAAACTGTGAATTTATTGCCAACTTTACTGAACTCAATTAGTTCACCGGCTCATAGCGCCAACTAGGTTGCTTGTTGAATGAGCTGATCTCAAGCGTTTTAACTGAATAATAATTTCACTGAAATTTTAAAGTAGCCTAGAATACAATTCACACATTTTAAGTTCACATTATTGTTTCACCTGTGTTGAAATGTTTGTCGTCGTTTTATAAAGACCGACAAACTATTTTTGCACGCCTGGTTTACCGTGTCTGAGTGCTACACATTAAAGGGTTAGTTCGCCCATTTAAGACATGAAGTTGTATGCAATCCTTACCAGCACTATAGTGTATACACACTGACCCACTCTGTTGTCACCCCACTGGTCCGAGTTCTGACCGCTGGAAGTTTTTGAATGAAGTAATCCCGGCTACTTTCCGGGGCCACAAAACTGTGCGTTTTTACGTGAAAAAAAGATTTGCGTTTCAAAGCTTGATTAATTTAACACACAAAAAACACGCCGGTCAAAATTCATACCTCAGTTTTAATGCGGCACTATTTTCCTTCCGTTTCTATCAATCCGCGCTGCTGTCAATGTCAACAGTGCGCACGTGACGATTAGCTGTTGATAGCGCGACTCGCCGACAACATGTCCGACTGTCTGTCATTATTGTGCAAACTTGATTAATTCAGGTGTATCTGATTATTGTTGCCATGACTACTGAGGTCAAGTACACCTGAATTAATCAATTTATCTTATAATGGCTAATAGGAAACAAGGAGCTGGTTGAAGTTCTGGAAGTAGTGCAGCTGTGCATAAAGCCAATTGTGTGTGTTCAATCAAATATTTTTCTCAGCAAATTGTAACAATATATACTTTTTTTATATTACACATCTTTTCACGTGTTTTATAATGGAGTCTAAACATCAGCTTGTTTACCGTACAGTTTAGACATGGGATCATAAAGTTAGTAAATAGAGCTTACCCGTGGTACTGGTACAGCAAAACTGTTTAAAATCTTTTTTTTTTTTTACTTTTCCTCCTTGGTTGGAGATGTAATCATCTTCGCTGAAGTGAGCACTACATACACGAAAATCCTTTATTCGAGATAATTTAGCTCCCGCTGAGTAGCCGATGGCAACAGCATCAGATTGGACAACTTCTCTGTCCTCTCGCTCTCTCTCTTCCCGTTCTTTGTCCATCTGCTCAAGTTCGGCATCGGTATACTCCGGTTCATAAAGATATCCCTTTGTCGTTGAGTTAAAATTACTGTCTTCATCTGATCCGTCTGACACTGTGCTAAAATTAGTTTCATCATCTGAAGTTTCGTAGTCGGACATGTTGTCGGCGAGTCGCGCTATCAACAGCTAATCGTCACGTGCGCACTGTTGACATTGACAGCAGCGCGGATTGATAGAAACGGAAGGAAAATAGTGCCGCATTAAAACTGAGGTATGAATTTTGACCGGCGTGTTTTTTGTGTGTTAAATTAATCAAGCTTTGAAACGCAAATCTTTTTTTCACGTAAAAACGCACAGTTTTGTGGCCCCGGAAAGTAGCCGGGATTACTTCATTCAAAAACTTCCAGCGGTCAGAACTCGGATCAGGGGTGTGACAACAGAGTGGGTCAGTGTGTATACACTATAGTGCTGGTAAGGATTGCATACAACTTCATGTCTTAAATGGGCGAACTAACCCTTTAACAGAGACGTGATGAATCCATATAGACTCATTGCAGTAAGACTTAATGTATATAAATACTTACAATACACAATGCGCTCCATGCTTTCCCATCTCACCAGTTCTTCTGCTTGTTTCTCTTGATCTATATGTTTGTGACTTCTCGTGTCTGTTCTCCATCTATCTCCGTTCATTGTTGGTTTTCTGTTTAATGTATGTTAAGATCCGACCGATGTAATGCTTACTTATGGAAGCCCGTTTCCGCCACGTTGAGTAAAAAAAAAACAATTCTGTAAGTCATAATAATGAGAAAGTTTCTCATAATAATGACTTAATATCTCATTATATTGAGAAAGTTTCTCATAATAATGACTTAGTATTTCATTATAATGAGAAAGTTTCTCATAATTATGACTTAATATCTCATTATATTGAGAAACTTTCTCATAATAATGACTTAAGTATCTCATAATAATGAGAAACTTTCTCGTAATAATGACTTAGCATCTCGTAATAATGAGAAACTTTCTCGTAATAATGACTTAACATCTCATAATAATGAGAAACTTTCTCGTAATAATGACTTAGCATCTCATAATAATGAGAAACTTTCTCGTAATAATGACTTAACATCTCATAATAATGAGAAACTTTCTCGTAATAATGACTTAGTATCTCGTAATAATGACTTAGTATCTCGTAATAATGAGAAACTTTCTCGTAATAATGACTTATTTATCGCACTTCTACACATGCGCAAAGCAGTGGAGCAGAAGGGAGTGCCACGCTAGCGACATCCGCTGGTCAAAGCCGTGTAAATGCATCACATCAAACATGGCACGCTCTGCGAAACAGTTGTTTTCATTAAAGTCAGTGTGATCTACGAAGTGCAATCTGTAGTATCATTAAATAACATCAATTGAATATCATCAGTATATCTTCCATACTTTTCCATGCGCACAAAAAGTGTGAAAGCGGAATGCAGAAGCAGGGCGGTTACCATAGTAACGAAGGACGCCTGCTCGTTCACACCGGTGGAAATTGGGTTACTTTAACTTACAAAACTATCAGATTAAAAATTGAATATTACATTTATTCGTTAAGTTTAAGTGTGACATCTTCATAAAATATATGGGTATATTGTGTTAATATAACACGTAGGCTATTTTGCGGATGCGTGTAGGATGTGCAGGTTCACCTGGAAGAGATATCAATACCGTACTTTTATGACTTTTGGGACATTTACACATTAGGCAGAGGAATGGGGGGAAAACGCAAGGTCTTGAGAGGCCTGTTTTTAAAAGCTGAACCTCTCTTCAATTTGAGCGCCCCGTTTTTAGAACGACATGTCATGCGCGAGACGCGAGCGTGACGTCCGTCTAGTGCGCGTTTGCCTAGAAACGCAATGAAAAGGCGCGTTCTGTATGAACGGACCCTTATGGAAAAACAAAACTGCTTGAAAATATGGTGAACACAGATTTCCAGATAAAGCGTTCTTTAACAGATTTGGAAAGCTGTGCTGCCTGTATTATCATTCCTCCGTCTATTTGAAATCCACGGATCACCCTTTTGTGTTGCTGCTTGTTCATACACAAACACAAACATACAAATGAATAATACAAATGATTAAAAGACTATCTAGTATGGAAGCCCATCTCATATATCATTATCATTATTGTTATTCACTGCAGAGCGTGCCATGTTTGCTGTGATGCATTTACACGGCTTTGACCAGCGGATGTCGCTAGCATGGCACTCCCTTCTGCTCCACTGCTGTGCGCATGCGTAGAAGTGCGAAAAATAAGTCATTATTACGAGAAAGTTTCTCATTATTACGAGATGTTAAGTCATTATTACGAGAAAGTTTCTCATTATTATGAGATGCTAAGTCATAATTACGAGAAAGTTTCTCATTATTATGAGATACTTAAGTCATTATTATGAGAAAGTTTCTCAATATAATGAGATATTAAGTCATAATTATGAGAAACTTTCTCATTATAATGAGATACTAAGTCATTATTATGAGAAACTTTCTCATTATTATGAGAAACTTTCTCAATATAATGAGATATTAAGTCATTATTATGAGAAACTTTCTCAATATAATGAGATATTAAGTCATTATTATGAGAAACTTTCTCATTATTATGACTTACAGAATTATATTTTTTTACTCAACGTGGCGGAAACGGGCTTCCATACTTACTGAACGATTGCGATTCTTGTGTAAAAGTGTGGAACTGTCGGGTTGATATGGGTTTCTATTAGCTAATACCAGGGAGGGGGGGAGGGGTTAAGTTCGACTGGCATCCCTGGCATCCAATAGTTCACCGAGGCTTGTAGGCCAAATCACAAAACAGGAGGGATTTGTGTTTTCTATCGCGCGTTGCGTTCACAGCAAGCGTTGACATTAGGCTTGTTTGAGATGCGCCTTGCCTCGCCTGAAATGTTGTCGAGAGTAGGCGGCTGCAGTGAGGGGAGGAGTGAAAAAAGCGCAGGCAAGACGGACAGATCTCTCTTCTCACGGTGGATCAGACTCCTGCGAGATCAAAGGCGGATATCGCGGGATTCACGGGATTCACGCTCGTGCAGGTGTTGCTAATAAACTGGATGTAATTTAAGTTCTGTTGCTTTTATATGAAAATAAATATAATGAACAAAAGACACCCAAAGTACTTGCTATTTAATTCCATTCCAAATATGTGTTTATCAATATTTTTTTCTTTAATAGCCGACAGACATTATCTTTATAATTGTTTTATGTTTTTATAAAAATGACATCACATAACCCATATCGCACTGTCAGAGAGTTTATTCACACATAACGTACGTATAGCCTACACAACAAATGATACCAGAGTTTTAAAATCGAACATTTTAAAAAAGAACAATACATCACGGTTGTTTAAACCAATGAGCATTAAGCTGCCTCGTCAGCAAGTCGTTTCCAATCATGCTTTTGATCAGCGCAGTCGGTGGAGAGCTGTCTGTCGGTACACGATCCGTTCCACCTGCACGATCCGTTCTACGCATGCGCGCAAATGATCATTCTGTTTTGCGGCTGATTTTGATTTACGACACTGCACGATCTGTTCCCCGTCTGTTCCACGCAGCACACTCTGCGCGCGCGCGCTCGTGTGTGTGTGTGAGTGAGAGATTGAACATTTTTACTCTTAAATAAGGATACTCAAAAACGTGTACTTCACTAACTGTCCACCGCTGGTCTCATGTCACTTCTGTGTGTGTACATGCTTATCCAAGTCATTTCCATTGTCAGTTTAAAATAGCTACTCCATAACGTTTCCCCAGACTTGTTTGTAGTTCTTTCTTCATGTAAGTGCAGATAGTCTAGGCAGAAATGCATAGGCTATTATGTTCCTTATTGTCTTCTGTAAACAACGTTGGAGGGATTATTTTCCTCATTCCTCATGTTATTTTGTCTGCTATATTTGCTTCTTATTTATTAAATCCAGGCAATTGGTTGATGAAACATTTATTAAAATTAAGATACAATTGATACAAAACGAAATTCACATTTTAGAAAGGCTATAGCCTACAAAACAAAACTTAATGAAGAGGTCAAAGTCCTCTCTGACCCACAAGTCTCCCGATAAATTGCAGCATCTTGCAACACATCCCGCCTTGCTAAAACACACATGTGGGCTATCCAATCTTTTGTCAAGCAACATTGTCTTTAACGAAAGACGACATTAAAAATTGCTACAAAAATGGTTGTTCTGGTGTTTCTTTGTCTGTTTGCGCCCGCAGTAGGCATATCGTGAATATGATTTTTCCATTATTTATTTCCTGAACTAAAATTAAATAAATAAATAAAAAAATAAAAAATAATGACGGGTTTTCTGATTTTCTGATTGTGTGCTCAGATCAAAAATAGAAAAAAATGAATTAGGCTACTGGATTAGACTAATTTTAATTTTGATTTAACACCTTAGTAGGCATAAGTAAATCATTTTAAACAGATCAAGTAGCTACTATTGTGGTAACAGATTACAGCCATTTTAATAAAGGTGATAATAGCAATATGCCTCATTCGCTTACAGTCCGACTTTTGAACTATATTCCTTTTTATTAATATTTATTCAGGACACACACATAGGCATACACACCTAATGTTTAATGAGTTATGCGTGGAACAGACGGGGAACAGATCGTGCAGTGTCGTAAATCAAAATCAGCGTCGCAAAACAGAATTATCATTTGCGCGCATGTGCGTTTTCTACTGCGTCTACTACGCATGCGTAGAACGGATCGTGCAGGTGGAACGGATCGTGTACCGACAAGAGCAACTGCGCGCGACTGCAGAATCCGACACGTGCGGCTTGCGGTCGCGAGAGTTTTTTGACATACGTCAGCATGACATCAGAGCAAGGCGGACCGCTCTCGGACACATTTCTAACCGGCATGCATCTCGCGTTGATCACCGGTGATCGGTTCTGCGCAGATTTTGCTCATCTCAAACAAGCCTATTCTAATCTGAAAAATGAAGCCTACCCGGAAGTGCAAAAAACGCTGCTTGGCTTAAGAGGCTCATTCTACCAACTATAATGAAAAGCTAAAAGAAGTTGTGAAATATGAGAAAAGTGATGTGTCCCTTAAAGATGTTTCCTCCCCCAGATGCTCCATTCAAACTACCTCCTGTGTGTAAAACAAGAACCCATTGTTTGTAACATTTGCAAAGGGTTTACAGATCTTTTTGGTTATGATAATTTTTTTTAACCAGTGGGGCACGCTATCATAATTTTGCAGAGCCCCACAAACTGGCCTTGACTGAGTTTCTTCATAACCATTTTCATTCCAAAGACATCTGCCCAGTTATGATTACATAGCTGATCTATGATGAAATACCAAAAATAGTACCAGAATTTAAGGAAAATAAGGTGTTACCACAGTATGTCTCCATAAAAGTATGCTTATATAAAGTGAAGTCAGAGTTAAATCACTTGTCAATGCTTTTCTAAAAATTGTTAGAACCACAACCAGAGTAATTTAGATTGTTTCCAGTAACACTCTTACAGTGTCTGTGACATATCATCCACAACAAAAAGTGTAGACATGTCAGTACTTATAGCGTTACCATCTATATGACCCAAGACAGACAAATGAATGGTAGGAAAGTGAATGTTTTATTGGTGTATTATACTTACAAGTAACTTAAACACCAAGAACCCAAACACATGATCTTACAAATAAAACCATCTTTAAAAATAACAAGAACGTAAATTAACAATAAAATCTGAACAGAGAAGTTAACTCGGGCTTTAAATAAATGTCAAACAGTCTCCAACACAAAAAGCAGTATAGCTTTTCAATACAAAAATCATCTTATCATGAGACTTACATCTAATACAGGACTGAATCTGTGCATAAAAACAGAAACCTGACCATGAAAACTCTAAGAACACTTTTTTTCTCTCTCCCACAATGCACTGGCAACACAATAAGACACTCACATCTCAGTGCTGAAGCTGTTCCTGGATCAGCTCTGGTAGTAAAGTCATATCCATTAATCTCATCTCATCCTCAATCAGTGTTTTTTGTAATCTTAATAAAGCTTCTGTGAGTGCAAACACCAAACAACAGGAGTTGTATCCGCTTACTTCATAGATGTCCAACACATCACTGTGAGGAAGCAATATCTGTGGAAAAGTATTATATTTCATAATTGAGTGAGACCACTAAAGTTTTAGTCCAAAGTCTCTCTCCTTCCTGACCAATCACAGACTGTCAAGCGTGACTAACTCAATCAAAATACCCTGTCAAACTCTGATTGGCTGGTGGTGGCCGGGTTTCTGTTCTGATTGGCTGGCTGCTGGGGCATGTGACCTCTCCTGCGTGGCGGTGCCAGGTACTCAAACATGGAGGTGTTGTGCGTGGAGAGCATGTTTTTGAGGTCAGAGGGCATGGGGTCGGACCAGAAGAAGTCGTGGTTGAGCGCGTCGTCGCTGTCGATTCTCTGAGCCGGATCCAGAACCAGCAGTTTGTCGATGAGATCCAGAGCGTACGGGTCTTTCACGTAAGCTTTGAGTCTGTCCTTCACCTTCCGCTTCTGACCTTTAGGAAGCTCCATCTTCTGATACAGTTCATACTTCTTATCCACACCAGGCCAACCCTGAGATAACACAGAATACATGTTAAAAATATGCAAATAAATACATGAATTATTATGGATTCAAGTTTTATATTTATGCTTTTTGTACACATTTTATACCAATATATGCAAATAAATAAATCGATTCAGTCTGGTGGTTTGAAGGGAAACTATTAATAAATAAAACTAGAACTTGAGAAAGAGAAAATGAAAGAACTAGCATTTGTGTCTCATGATGAAATGTGAAGCTCTCTTGTCAAAACCAGGGGTTGTGTGTATAAAACTTCACAGAAAACACATTCTTTTTCTGTGAAAAGTGAGTGTGGTCGTGTGAGAGTGTAATACAGCCATCCTACACCTCTTAAGTTAGGATACTTTCTGAATCAAGGAGCTGAGACCATTTTTAATACTTATGGAGCTTTATGAATCAAACTTATTATTAAGTCTAGGAATAAGAGTAAAATGGTGTAAATATAAAATATTACTCTAAGTGGCTTTTTACATGCAGGCCCAGATCACAAATAGACACATTTGAAACAAGCTAATATCAGATAAAACAGTAATCGTTCTCGCTTGACTATTTGTGATCTGATCGCCCACAACAGATGTTTATGGATCTCTAATGCTTGTTTGTGTGTGTGTGTGTGTGTGTGTTACCTCAGGAGTAATAGAGCCACACAGCTGGCTTATGAGGGTGAGCTGATGTTGTTCTGTGTTGCCCTGCATGATGGGGCTTCTGGTCCACATCTCCGCCATGATACACCCTCCACCCCACAGATCTATAGGAGGCCCATAGTCTCTCTCCCCTGAAAAAACAAACAAGTACACAGAGTGAACCATCAACTTAATCCCACAAAGAAATGGAAAACAATAAGCAGTTCAATTTGATTCAAAAACAGGAACAGTAGCCTTTTTAAGGAATTATATCATTTCATGCCACACTTAAAGAAGAACTCCGGTCAATTTTAACATTGAGCTTATTTTTTTGTACATTTGGAGTGCTGTCAGTACAGAGAACAACGACAAAAATCGGCGTTGCCTACACCGTGTTATCGTCTTTTTAAAATGTGCACCTTGTTGATTTTAATGGGGCAAGTTTTAAACCTGCTTTTAGCCTCTTAACATCCTTGATATGTCATTACAAGTGCACAGCCATGTGAGTGGTGTTATTAAGAGTGAACACGGTCAATCTGACTGCAGTAGATGTGAAAGATATTAATAAAAATGATGTTAATTCAGCCAGCTCACATACCTGAATTTATTTCCTGTTTTCGGTCGAAGTCCACAGTAGTCGATTGTGGAGTTCGCGTGCGCGATCATTGGTAACTAAGCAACAGTGGAGACTCAGACTGTCGGCTGTCAGCCGATGACGGTGCTGTGTGTGTTCGAGAATATCAGCTCAAATGGATAGTTCATCCAAATCAGATGTTGAACACACGGAGGAGGTTTTTGAGTTTGATGATCGCGCGTGCGAACTCGACAATCGACTACTGTGGACTTCGACCGAAAACAGGAAATAAATACAGGTATGTGAGCTGGCTGAATTAACGTCATTTTTATTCATATCTTTCACATCTACTGCAGTCAGATTCACTGTGTCAATAAAATCACTCACATGGCTGTGCACTTGTAATGACACATCAAGGATGTTAAGAGGCTAAAATCAGATTTAAATCTTGCCCCATTGAAGTCAACAGGGTGCACATTTTAAAAAGACGATAACACGGTTTAGGCAACACCGATTTTTGTCGTTGTTCTCTGTACTGACATAACTCCAAATGTACAAAAAAAGGAGCTCAATGTTAAAATTGACCGGAGTTCTCCTTTAATAAACAGTAGAAAAGCTGACCTGTCAACTCTCTTCTTAATGATCTTTATTTGTTACGTTGGCCTCTCTCTACATCACATTAATGCACATGAGTAAGTGACAGAGACTGCGTCCAAAATCGCATACTCACTTGAGTAGGTACTTATTTTAAGTATTACTTCACAGCTTAAAAGGTATGTTCTATGTAGTATGAATGTGTGTAGTATGAAAGTAATCTGGATATACTACATTCGTCATGTTGTCATTGTCATGTGACCTACAGCGCCAGTTACATTGATTCACTGCCATTCACAAATCTTCTCCTGTGGCCTCATGGGATATTAAAGTGTTTATCTTATGCACACTTCAGAATCTCTGCGATAGTAGTAGGTCATCAGGGTACTTTAGTTTTTGCCTACTCTTTTATGAGAACTGTGAATTCAGACATACTTCTTTTGTCACATACTCTTTTTCGCCTACTATATAGTAGGGAAGTGTGCGATTTTAGATGCAGCCAGAGAGAAAGTGCTTCAGCCAAGTGATATTGAGAAAACAGCACTTTTCAATGCATATGTGCAAAGCATATATTAATCAATTCTTTGTTATTCTCAGTGAGCAGGTATATTTTTTTGGGCTGTCACTAGGGCTGGGTATTGTTAGGAATTTCACACTTCGATTCGATTTCGATTCTTGAGGCTTCGATTCGATATTGATTTATTGGCTTCGATATCGATTCAATAATAAGTAAATAAACAAGTAATTAAGTACCTGAGTATATTTTTAAATAATGTGCAGTATTACCAATGTTTAAGAACAAATTGACCCCTGCATGTTTCCTGTCATGGTTTATTTAGAAGAACACATGTACAATATTGTACATGTGTTGAATACAAACCACAACTGTAACAAACAGGTGCTTTATTAACACCTCTAAAGTGCATGTAACTGTAAGTAGTAGAAAGTATATTTCTTTCTTCCTATACATTCAAGTTATAAAAGAAATGTAAACAGAAGCACAAAATGTGCATACTCATAAAAAAAGTGCAACCATAGATATTATAACATTCCAAAGTGCTATTTTGTCAACACAATAAATAACACTGTATTGATCGATTGTCGAGTTCGCGCGTGCGATCATTGGTAACTAAGCAACAGTGGAGTTACTATCCATTTGCGCTGATATTCTCAGAACACCACACAGACCCGTCATCGGCTGACAGTCTGAGTCTCCACTGTTGCTTAGTTGCCAATGATCGCGCGCGCGCACTCGACAATCGGAAAACAGGAAGTAAATACAGGTATGTGAGCTGGCTGAATTAACATCACTTTTATTCATATCTTTCACATCTACTGCAGTCAGATTCACTGTGTCAATAAAATCACTCACATGGCTGTGGACTTGTAATGACACATCAAGGATGTTAAGAGGCTAAAATCAGATTTAAATCTTGCCCCATTGAAGTCAACAGGGTGCACATTTTAAAAAGAGGATAACACGGTGTAGGCAACACCGATTTTGTCGTTGTTCTCTCTACTGACATCACTCCAAATGTATAAAAAAGGAGCTCAATGTTAAAATTGACCGGAGTTCTCCTTTAACGTTGGTGGTGTAGGCTTGAACGGAGTGCAGCTGCTGTCCGGCTTTTTGCTGTTTTGGTAAAGCGCGTCTTGTACAAAGCTGAACGCTCTCACTAGAGTGTTGTCCACAGCGCCGCCACTGGCCGGTGGGCTGAATCGATTAATTGGATTTGATGAATCGATATTGAATTGAGAAACAAATAATTGCAATGCATTGATGAATCGATATTTTTACCCAGCCCTAGCTGTCACTTTACGTTCGAAAATCGATTGCACAATCGATCGGACCAACCAACCAACACAAGTTTAGAAAACGAAAATAGCGAATCGATTTAAACGTCCTTTTTTCTTTTCTTTCTTTTTTTAAACCAAAAAGGAGTTTTAGGTGGACAGATCAATACAGTACACAGAACATGTAAGTTAGGAGATTGGAAAATAACAATGTCTTTTCTGTTAACCAAATGCTTTTTAATATTCGCAATACTTCAATGCAAGTGAACAAGCGCGCCGTTATTTGTTGCTTAGTGACGTGTGTGTTCAAGCAAGACAGAAATGCACAGGTTCTGCGCAATACGCTGTATTTAATATATCAAGAGGACTCACAAGTTGCGTATTTGCGCAGCTTTGGCTACACGAACTTCCCGAGCAAAGTGAGTAAACATAGAAACACTCGTGATTTGACAGCGTTACCCGCCAAAGTTCATTTTGGCGGGTGTTAATTTCAATCCCTGACGGTTGCACTCCTGTTTGTCATTCTGCACGAAAGTTCACGCCAATAAATCATCAGAAATATTTCTGACTTGTGCGCGTCTCAAGCGCCCTCTTTACGCTCGTTCTAATAATGCCTGTTAGTTGTCCGTGGATTTGCCTATATTTAGTGTTGAAAATGGAAACGTCTTTAGACATGGAAAATCGATTTTACAATCGATTCAATCAACACTTATGTCTCAAAAATCGAACAGGATTTTTTCACAAAAGTGACACAGCCCTAATATTTTTCTCATCATATTTTTGTCAACGGGATCTGTTTTCCATTTACCATTGGGAAAGACAGTGGAATACAAGAATGAATGAAAATGAATCTCAACAGGGTTTTACTTCACTCACCCAGCAGTAGTTCAGGCGGTCGGTACCACAGCGTGACGACCCGGTTTGTGTAGCGGTTCCCCTGACTGTTCTTGGCCAAACTAAACGCTCTGGCCAAACCAAAATCAGCCAGCTTCAGAACGCCATCTCTGGTGATCAGAACATTGGCAGCCTTCATGTCTCTGTGGAGGATCTGACACAAATATACAAAACACTTCAGTCGGAGCCTATAAACACGAGGACAACCCTGTGCCTGCTTCCTACAATATTAAGTTACATTTACCTCAGATAATCTGGGAATACTCCCATGTAAATCGCCACATCTTACCTTGTTTCTGTGTATGTAGTAAAGTCCGTTCAGCAGCATCTGCATGACCTTCTTAATCTCAGCCAGGGTGAATTTAACATTAGCGTTGCTCAGCAGTCCAGCGAGGTCATGCTCACAGAAATCAAACACCAGATAGATGCTGCCCTTATAGCGGTTAAACTGGGTGGCTGGAGAGAAAGAGGCAAGAAGAATAAACTCTGTTACTGGCATTATAATCCTTCAATCAATAGCTAGACATAATAGTAATTTAACATAGTGTCTATTGATATAGGTTGAGCAGCATGAACACAAGTCCCACACTTTTTGATTCATTAATTTTCATTGGTTTTTCATGATTTCTGCATTAAGAAATAACTATAACAATTCAGTTTTAATAATTGGTCTAAATCATTTAAAATAAAGAGTTTCACACCACAACTATAACAACAACAGTGGATTACAGCAGTAATAAACATAAACTAAAAAAAATGCCCATGAGTTTCATTCATTTCAATTTTACTAATTTAAATGATTTTTCAAGTCTGAAAACCACAAATATAAAATTCCTTAACATTTCCAGGTTTTCTTTGACTGTGGGAATTTATAGATTAGCACATCAATACTATAATGCCACATTTACATAAACACCTTTTGTTCTGCAGATCTCAATGAGATTCACCACATTCTCATGTTTCAGCAGCTGTAAGATCTTGATCTCCCTCAGAGCTGTGATGGGAAACTGAGGAGAAAAGCAGCAAAACACAGGATGACAAGAGATGCATTAGTGTGTGACATCTGCATAATCAACCGTACAACGGAGGATGGAGCTGCATGTCCTCACCCCTTCTTTCTCATTCTCCATAAGTACTTTTTTCAAAGCCACCTTCTTCCCCGTCTGTCTGTGTTTGGCCTTGAACACCTCCCTACACAGAGAAAACACACCAGAGATCCACTAAACCTCACTGATAACATATAACAAGAGGTGTAATCACAATGACCCACAGTCACTATATCAACTATTACACAACCATCAAATACTCACCCAAAAGTTCCCTGGCCGATCTTCGCCAGCTTCTCATATTTAGAGAATTCATCACAGAAGGGAAACTCGACCCCATCATAGTATTTAGACATGATGGCCGTCTCTCTGTCCGGCCTAACACACACACGGTTGTTATTAAACACGGAGAAGCTCCCATTGCCTTCTGGCGTTCTTACATTGCAATAATTACTTAATAATACTCTTACAGACGCATTTTGGCAGAATTCTGTTTTAATTAAGACAACATTTAGTCTTTTATGAGGCTGTTTAGGTTGTGTGGGTGATTTCATGTTGTTCATTCGGGCCTGACAGACACAAAACCAGACCCACACACAGAAATATCAGCTTTACAGCGTCGTTTAAAAGACTAAAAATATTTCACCAGTACAAATGGGTGCTTGACATGTTCAAGATAAACAAAAGTAATGTTTTAATATTTTAAATGACTTATAAGAGATAGAAATGTATTAAAATATTCGTACTTTTCCGCGCCGGCGGAGCTTCCGGTTTTGTCGCGCTGCATCCTTGCTGTTCCTCTGCGGATTCCCAGGACGGATTCAACCGCGGCAAGAAAAACTCTACCGCCTCCTACCGTCCGGAAGTCTTACGTAAAACTACTTTAGGGTCAAATATATTTCAAAACCTATTTTGTACTGTGTGTGCATGTATTATATCTCATTAGCTCAACCGGGAATTAAAATATATAGGTAAAATATACAGATACAGAAAATACAGACCAAAAATCTTCACAGTTGCTTTTATTTAATTTCCATCTGTGGTATAGTTTTTTAATAGCACCCTATGGAACTTTAAGACAAGAGTGGTATCTTTATTGATATTTATACTGGTATCTCAAAATATTTAGTCACATTTTTGATATAATTATCAAATATTTCTGTTAACAAAACCAAGCTGCTATCTAAAAAAAAGAAAAAAGTTCAATTTGAAGATAGCAGTTTCTATTTAGACTAGTATGCACCCTCCCATTTTAACTACAGCACATACAATGCTAAAAAAAAAAAAAAAATGAATTGCACTAATAGGCAGATTTGATGGAAAACAATCAGTTTTTATACACCACCACTCCTCTGATGTAGCATATATATACACACAAAACATTTAACATTTATTTACTGTGAACAGATGTGGGCACCTCAGTGTTGAAATACTTTGAACATCATTTCACATCCACTTGAATGTATGAATGCAAACTTTCCCAAACATGTGTTAAAAATTACACATTAATATTACATTATTAGAGAACTGTGTTTTATATATGGCACAATTCTTTCAGTGCGATAAAAAAATAACACAAACACGGATGATGGATAAGTAACCTGATTTTCTATTTCATGAATGGAAAGATCTGGTTAAAAACATCAAAATTGAAAAATGTAAAACAAAGAAGCTTGCACAGAAAATGAACTGAATGCACTTCAACTCAAAGTAAACATGAACAGCTCAAGCAGTTTTGAATTTATGTGCTCTTTGCATAAACTGATGAACGCTCAATGAACTGGTTCGATGCTCTTCTCAAGTCACGACGTAGAATGTATGGATTCTAGAAAAAGCTGTCATGATTTCATTCGGGCAGTAAATCTTCTATACAGGGTGACAGGGTTTAGGCACTAGGTGGCGCACTTGCTATGTTTATCTGAATGATTGATGCTCATATGTCCATTATGAGTTTAAAGCAGGGTCCAAGTGTTTCAAAGCCCCTCCCACCAGGTGTAAGCTACCTGTGATGAGGACGTGTACGTTCACGGCCTCTCGTAGCGGTGCGGCTTTCGAGTTTATGCTTGGTTTAACGGGTATGACGCATCTGTTTGGGTCTGACAGAACCGAGTCTCTTCCCTGAGTGATCCACTGCAGGGCGCTGAGGATGCAGGGAAACACCAGTGTGTCGCTGTGCCTTTCTGCCACTAAAGGCAAACCTCCCCCGATCAGAAGCTCCGCCTCTGGCTTCTTCTCCTGGCCATTCATAATGCGCCAGCTCTGCTGGTTGTCCAGGCAACGTGTGAGCATGTTCTCCACGGAAACGTTAAAGTTCTGTTGATCTGAAGGACAGAGTGAGTATGCGAGTAAAAATCACTGCACTTTACACACTGGCACAAAAATGACTTTGTAAGGCAAAAAGCCAACTGACAAACTCTCATAAGAGACTGATTTGAAATATTATTTAATAGCAACTTACAAAAACAGCACTGAGAGGCTCAACTAAAACTCACGTCTGATGTTGACATTTTGCTAAACATATAAATTGATACTCTAATAAACTAAAATGCAAATATGGGTACATTTGAAATTGTACTGAAATATTCCTATGCATGTTTTTCTCGTTTCCACCATGCAATAAAAGTAATTACAACTTTTTATCTCACAATTCTGACACTCTCAAAATCATGAGATATAAACTCTCAATTCTGAGAACTAGAGATGCAATTCTGACTTCTTGCAAATGCATGTTTATATCTCACAATTCAGACTTTATAAATCACATTGCACCTCTCACAATTCAGAAGAAAATTCACAATTGCGGGAAAAATTCAGAATTGTGATATAAATGTTTTTTTTTTTTTTGTGTGTAAACAAGCTTCCATACTTACAGTGCTTAAAAAGCCACAAATAAATATAAAATAAATAATACAAAATAAATGTATATAAAGTTTATTATTATTTTATCAAATGTTTTAAGAATTTATTATATATTAAATCATGCATTATAATATTAATGGAAATCTTCAATATCATGTAAATGCATTATGGGATTGCCTGATTGTGCTGCACATTTGGGGCCTAAAAGGCATCATTTTGTTGCTCACAATTAGCATTAGGAATTAAACAATCATGTGGCTTAGGTAGACAGCATACTTGAATTTAAAAGAGTGCTTGAAAACACACAAATACGGTTCTTTAAGCAGTCCTGATTAACGTGCCTTAATGGTCCAGCTGATCCAGCTATAACATTTATAGTCATCACCTGTCTTTCTGATTGACTAGATCATGGGTGTCCAATCCTGCTCCTGGAGGGCCACTGAGGCTATGTTTACACGGAAACGATCTGAAGAGAAAACGCAAAAGTGGCGTTGCGTTTTCACTTTTTATTCTGCGTTTAGACGAGCGTTATGAAGGGGAAATCTGCGTGCATATGGTGACGCAAAAGTGTGTGAAATTCGATGTAGTGTGCACTCCAGGCGGCTAGGTGGCAACGAAGCACTGCCACACAACAACGCCAATATCTGAGAATATTTTGTACAACTGCTGAAAAGACTCTTGTATGTTTATCAGAGCTGCTAGGGCAACTTGAAGGTCTGACGTATGGAAATAATCCGACATGTTGGTTGTTATTTTCCTGTACTGGCCCATGCCTGTGACGTAAACGCGTACGCGACAAGAGCCAACGTGAGCAGATTTGCGTTTTTACCGTTTAGACGGGAACGCGACGGTGGAGCGTTTTTAAGTTTTCCACTCTGGAGGGTGGTTTCACTTTTTTGCGTTTTTAAGCCTCCAAAACGCCGTCGCCGTGTAAACGAAAGGCACATCCGATAAAATATTTTTACGTTTTCACCCGGAATCGTTCTCGTGTAAACAGGGCCTGAGTGTCCAGCAAAGTTTAGCTGCAACCCCAATTAAACACCCCTGAACCAGCTAATCAAGGTCTTACTAGGCATACTACACACTTCCAGGCAAGTTGGACCCAAACACTGCAGAACAGTGGCCCTCCAGGACTGACTGGACTAGATCTCTGGATCTTTGACACAGCACTGAAAGCATCTCTTACCTGCATTACAGGTCGCTATGGCCTCTGTGATGTTCGGACAGAACACGGCAAAGTCGAAATGACAGGGCTAAAACATACAGCATTTAAAAATGAGTCTCTGGATTACTTTAGAAGAGTAACATGAGTAAAAAGCATGAATTGATAACTCACTGTGAGCAGTTTGAGCATGGCAGCACAGTCTCTCTCTCCTGTAGCGTTGAATAAGAGAACCCTCACCACCGAACCCCTACAAACACACACCGTATTAAACACCAGCACATTTACCAGCTATCTGCAGATATGCAATGTTTAAGAACCACTGCAAGGCTGGCCGTATAGCATTTACAATGTATCATTTTTTTCTCACTTTTATTAGTTTTTTTAATACACTTCAGTTTTTATTAGTTTTTGATTTCTTTATTTCAGTTAATATAATTTTAATTATAATTCTGTCAGGACCACTATTGTTAAAAACGATTGACAATTAGCATACAGCTAGGATTAGTTCTGCAACTCCCTGCACATCCATGCAGCCTAGCCTGGATAAGAGCAGGGAGAGCAGCAATAGGGTAACAGGACAGAACCAACATGAATGTATTGCAGATATCTAGGTAATTTTAATGTACAACATAATTAGAGAATTTTTTGTCAGATTCAGGGGTAATCAGAATGCCAAATCCTGACTGACGAGAAGAGCATGAGCCCCTGAGAAACACGATAGCTGCTGATAATACCGAAGGAGCTTAAATATGAATACAGTGATAGACGTCGTATTCCTATAGGTAGATGGATCAGCTGATGTGAGCTTGACTAAGGTGACCTGCCAGAACTGACGCTACGCTTAATCATTTTACAAATATTTTTGTTTTAGTTAACCATAACACCACTGCTGTAGGTTCTCTTTTGTACTGTATGTTTAAAGATTTCAGCCATCAATCATAGACGGTATAAAAGATCAAGGCCTTCTCACCCAGCATTTCTCTCATGATGTGTTGCGATCTCATTAAACCAGCGGACGCAGGCCTGCATGCTGCGTGTGGTATGAGCTCCGTCTAGGAAATACGTCACCGGGCCGTGTTTTAGCGTCTGATTGCGCCCAGGCCACTCAGTCTCTGCGAGACCTGTCAAAACATCATATTGACTTAGATGCATATTTGACTTAAAGACCATTTAGTACTTTTTTTAACATATTGGTTAAATATCTGGGCTAAAAGCAGCAGATGTGACATTTTGAACAAAATCAGGCAAAAACGACATTTGTTTGGAGGTTCGGGAGTTCGAAACGGCTTGGTAAACACCTTCGTACTGCGATTGGTCCATGGTGATGATGTAACAGCTAGGTGTGGCTCTAAAGCTTGACCTTATTTTACAAGGAAATATTCTCCAGTTTTTCTCTTCTGTTCAGTCAACTAAGGTCAGATGCAAGCAAAAACAAATACACAGCAGAGCTGCTTTATAGTAAAAAATGAAGTTTTAGTTCTAATTGTTCTAATTGAAAGCAGTACTGACACGGTTTTCTCATGTTTAATTCTGTAAAGCTGCTTGCTTTTAAACAATCCATTGTACAAAGTGCTGTATTCGTAAACCTGTCTTGACTGGAGAGCCGAATCGCAGAGCTGGTGCAAACAAATCCACATTTCTATGATCAGATGCTTTCATTACTGTTATTTTCTCAACATTGTACATTTTTGTTTATTTTGTTATTAAAAGGAAAGATCATCTAAATGCCACTCTCAGCAGCGAGCACAGCATTGGGATGTTTGCTAATAGTATATCGCCGCTTAGGTATTTTTTTTACCCCTGAGTGAAGAATGAAAAATAACTTCACTGTGAGTATTTCGGGCCTTGAGAAGCAGCTGGTTTTAGAACAAAGCTTATAATAAGGCTGTATAGTATGTTTGTACAAACCTTTGATCATTGCAGGACTAGGCTGGAACGCTGGAGCTGGAGTCACACCGCTGAACTCCACTAGAGATGACGACGCAGGATCTGAGGACCAAACAGTTGATTAAAGACACTATAAAAGAGATGTGAACTAATCCACAGAGACGGAAACACACACCTGTGAGGAGGTGTCTCTGCAGCCAGGTGTGTGAGAGCTGTAGAGCCAGAGAAGCGTTACTGCGCTGATGCTGACCAGCTAAACCCAACCTGAGCGAGCCCTCGCTCTCATACTCATCCAGATCAGGACACACTGACAACGAACACTGAGAGAGGAAAACCAGAGAACTATGTCAGCAAATTAACTTCATTTTGCATTGTGTATCTGCAGTATGTTCGTATTTCTTACCCCAATTTCTTCTGCTCTCTCTTGAAGCACTTTCATCGACCCATCAGGCTGCTTGACTGTGAATGCAGGAACCCCCGGCTGCAATAAACACACATACACTGAATACCTTAAAACACACTCACGTTTTTACAGTCACAACACACGAATACTCACCTTAAAAATCCCTCCTTTCTGCCAGGCAATTTTCTCAATGCTATCTCCCAGTATGCTGGTGTGATCTATGCCCAAAGAGGAGATCCCACACACCCAGGGATGCCTAGGAAACACAAGAGACAGATCAACAAATTAAATCTTTAAAGTGATCAAGTTATTTCTTGTAAATATTTAAAGTGCCCTTATAATGCAATGTAAAGGTTCCTAAATTTGTTTAGAAGGCTCCTACAATAGGTTTACATGGATATTAGGTAAAAAAAAAAAAAAACTAAATTTCTCATAATATCCATTGCAGAATCAACTCTTTTCTCAGTGTCTGAAACAGCATGATAAAGGATTCTCTGATTGGTCAGATGGCCCAGTCTGTCGTGATTGGTCTACTACTGCTTCCTCAGAGCTGGATACACAGAGATACGAACAGTAACGTTGGCATAATTTTTACCGTATTGATTCAAGTCCGAGACCTCATCTTTTGGAAGTGGATTTGTTTTGGCACCAGAAAACAGCGCCTTCTCCAATGTTGACAACATGAACCAAACTCTTTCAGGCCTCATCAGCTACAACTACAGTGTTTGAGGGCGATTCAAAGTAGATGTTGTATGAAGAACATAGGCTGGCATTATGAAAATTTGTTACAAACCTTCATAGGTTCGTGCAGGAAGTGAGACTGGAATTACTGACAATAACTTTATTTGTTGTGATGATTGGTTTGATATGGCTAATGAGGATACAATAAACTAATGAAGAATACAGATCAATGATTGGTTGATTTGAGAGGAATGTGTCACGCTTAATCTATGAAGCCAGTCGAATGAAGATGAAATGGTTGAAACTAGGCTAACGCGGCACAAAGAGAGAATTAGACACGCTACACTGCAGCAGATGGGAGGGACACTAGAAAACAGAGCTCTGGTACCTAATAATATTGGTGCAGTCATACGCTCCACCGATCCCCACCTCGAGGACAGCCAAATCAACCTGAGCAAGAGACCGAGAAATTAAGCTCAATTAATAACCAGCATCTATAATAAAAGGACAACTGTCATGATCTTTGAGACAACTTATTAAACTTTGACATTGATGATAAAAGAGTGCTAAAAACTGTCACTATCAAATGCTTGAGCTGAATATATGTGGGTTCCATTACATTATGCTCAATTGTTATAATAAAACGGATCAGGTAATACTGATCACTCAGTAATGTTACTCACCTTCTCCTGAAGAAAGACGTGGAAGGCCAAAATGGTGAGAAAGCGAAAATAAGCAGGCATGCTGCCTCCATTGGCATCCTGAAAGGTCAAACACAAACTCTTATGACACAAAAGTCTTTTGCACTTTTAGATAGAGATGCACCGATTGACCGGCGCGTGACTGGAACCGGCCGATTTTCACGTGATCGGCCATGACCGGCGACCGGCCGGTCAGTCTGACATATGCCGATTTTATGCCGGTCAAATGCACTCGGGCGCCGCATGATTAACGTCGTGCAACATCAGTATCACACGTGCACACGGAACGCACATGTAGGAAACCTCGTGAATTACGGCCGTTTCACACCGCAAGTCTGAGCGGCGTGTATTTTTTTCGGCTTGCATGTTAATCAAGGAGTGCATTCACACCGGGAGCAGCGCGTGAGCGTCAATCAGGAGCGCCACGTGAGCAGCAGTGAAGCGGTTTCGCCGCCGTGTCTATTTTTGCTGCGCTGCTCACGCTCAATTAAAGTGAAAGAACACTTTTGATGGACAAAAAAAAATAAAAATAGGATTTAAAAGTGCCCAAAATGCACAGAATTTGCATGTCGTGTGTTTTAACAAGAACTGGAGTAGACTATGTCAGAAAAGAAAAGACTCACTATAGAAAATATTTATAGAAAATGTACCCATTCAAACTTGTTTTTATTATTGAGTTTGAGTAAAAGTATATGGTGTTTAAAAAAAAAATTTATATAGAAAATAAATATTTGTGTTATTGAAAATAAAAAAGTGGTTAGAAAAAATAAAATCGGTATCGGCAGGTCAAACTCAATGAAAATCGGAAATCGAAATCGGCCTAGAAAATTGTAATCGGTGCATCTCTACTTTTAGATATCACTCATATTATTGCTGTGCTTTGCCATTTATGTAGGATACATGAATGTGAATATTCAAAGACGCATTTTAGGTTCAAGCGTCTGAACAAACGGCACCGTTTCCTTCCTCACATGACTGACATGCTGTTGTCATTATGCTATTATGAGACCAGACGCCTCACATTTACACTTAACACAATTAACATGGTACAGACACAAGCCCAGAGGTGCAGTCAGCAGGAAACACGTGATCCTTTCATAGGAATTATAGCATTAGCACTCAAGATGTAGAGAAAGCAACCAGATCATTGTATAAAGCTACTACTAAGTACTATAAACACATATGTTAATAATCTTCCAGGGGAAAAAGCTCAGACATTTGCACTGAAAGGAATTTAAAGGGTTCATGTTCTATTATTTTTGTGTCATTTCTTGCACCAAAAGTGTTCATAACACTATTTTGCATGGCCATTTCCTATCCTCTCTCTCAGACAGAACCAAACAGGCTCTTTTCATGACTGTACTTCTAATAATAATTTATGCAAATATTTATATATCTTCAATCAGCATATTTTACACTGCCATCGTATGTTAATATGTTCAGGATTGTGTCACAACTATGGTCATTTATGACTTTTTACCATTAGTTCTCACAAATGGTCTGGTGTATAAACATAAACTGTGTAACTAACTGGGAAGGAGTTTGAGTTGTGAAAGTCTACATTGCATATTGACTTTTATTTCAAAAGGGATGGAGAAAAATAACATCCGGCTCACCTTTGTCTCTTCCAATCGCCCGTACACCTGCCAGAAATATTTGGTGAAAAGCTCTTTTCCTATTGGCTGCCCGTTGATTCTGATTCGCTCTCTCACTTGCACCAAATGAGGTGAACTAAAAATCAAGAAGACATAGAGAACAACCAACTGACATAAGATAATGCAGCATTTGCAACGACTTTACTACAGTGTTTGTTTAAGCCCTATAAAAACGTCTGAAGTCTTACTGTGAACAATGGTCAATGATTATGTAAATCATTAAGCTTAAGATAAAGTTCAACTAAACAAAACTTAGGACAGATCGATTACATCATTTACAAGGTAAATACTGACGCAATGCATAGCTTTACCTTTTAATCTGAGAGCTGGTTTATTTAAGGGGAAAGATCAAGCAAAGTTCAGCATGAATTTATATGTATGTGCATGCATGAATGAACAGTAGAGTTACACAAAACCTAGATTAAGAAACCCTACCACTCCCACAATCCCTACAGAATGACTATACACACACTTTACCTCCAAACACTGAATTCTTTTGACTGGTTATAATACCTGTAGAATCCAGTGCGGAAGCCATAGTTTCTCAAAATCTGTTCTGTAAAGGCACATGTTGAACCCTGAAAAGAAGAAGAAAAATTCTGCATTTCAACTTTTGTAACTTCACTACAAAATGAGTGATTAATTCCTCAGTGAACTTGTTTACCTTTCCTTTTGTTCCAGTTACGTGAATAATATTGAGACGATCCAGTTCTTCTACCTGAGGACACACAGAACACATACAAAAATAACATGATCTGATTTGAATGATCTCCTCGACCGGAAAGCAGAATCCCAGACAACATTCAAAAGACAGACAACTGAAAACTAATTTCTTCCGTGAGCACTTAACATAGACAGAAAAAAAAGAAAAAAAAAACTTTCCTTTTCCTTTAAATCCTCCCTTGTCTGGCTTATGCTACTCTGAGCAGTGCCTGAACTTTGTATTTTGGCCACTTCTTGCGTTGTTTTTGCCTCTTCATGATGACTCGCATGGTTTAGTCCTCAGTTGTAAATCGCTTTGGATAAAAGCGTCTGCTAAATGACTAAATGCAAATGTGAACATGTTTCAACAAGTGAAGACGAACTTGGTTTCTCGATGCAAAGCAGAGCGGAGCTGTTTTTAGTTGCTGATGTGCCGTCAGTTAGGCAAATATTTACTATTTAAAATGGCTTCATTGTTTTTATTTTAATTACTTGAATAATATTAAGCTGTTTTTGCACTGTGATAGACTTATCAATCATTTATGTATTGTTTCTTTTGTTTTGTTTACGTTAAGTTGCTAATAAAAAGAGACAATTAAACAAAATTAAGCACCTTTCATTTATAAAGCATTTAATTCACCGTATTATCTACAAATAGGCTTTACCACATTATTTAATATACAAAATAATATACAATAGCCAATGCACTGTAATTATAGAAATTTAATGTATGCATATACAGTGAAAAGTAACAAATATTTGTATACAACATTAACTTAATTCAGTAAAAAATATTTGAAAACCAAATTTGCATATTATCTACTCACAGAGATTTTAAAAAGAAATGTGAATCGGCTACGGAGGAACGGTTATTTGCCAAGACTGATACCAAAAAGGCCAAATGACAGCTGATTTATTAGCATAAATAGTGACCAATCATACAGTTTTCATGATATAAAACTATTCATACTGTGATAAAAGGATTTTGGTCATACCGTCATGAGTAATTTCGTGTCGTGTAGCTGTGTTCGATACCTTGAGTCCTGCCCGCTGGAGAAAGCCTCTCATGGCCTGAAGCTGGAGCTGAGGATGACCTCTCTCTCTCTTCACCTGCTCCAGAGCGCTGGCGTTGGTCTGGAGTGTGTTGAGGGTGCACACCGCATCCTGAAAGACATTCATAACGCTACAGCTGGATCTCAAAGACTTCATGCCATCTCAACACCTCAAACACCAACCCATGGTGCAAAACACCAGCTCTGGAGCTTGAGAACATTTCATGTTTACATCTGCAGATCCACATTTACGACTCGCATAATTACATGTGCTGGAAGTAAATTCAGAGAATAGCTAGATATCCATGTGGAGCTCTAGTGTCTACAAACTGAGGCTTTACTGTGTTGCTTTGATAGAAACACTGAACTTCTGAACTCTTTCATAATACGGTTTTAGTCAATGTTTAGCCAGATCTGGTATGCATGTACTACAATCATACTACAACTGACAAATGAAAACTAAATATGTAAAACAGCAAAATGTTTTCATTGGTTCTTGAAATTGATCAGATGAATCATACAAAAAACTGGCACATATATAATGTAAGATGAGGTGAATCTAGTCCTGACACCATAACAAATATAAGGGAAATCTCAGACAAAAGTCAAATAAAAGAGTTTATTTGTAATTTTCTTATTGAATACTGTAGTCTATATAATACGATATATATACACATATACAGATTTTTTTTTTACTTTGTTTTTTTATATTTCCGTTATTTCTAAGATTTGTCCACCTTAACAGGTAACGTTACTGCACTGTATATATATTCCAAATGTTAACAATTATGCCAATAAAGCTTTGTTGACACTGACTAATAATATGTTTAACTGCCATCTAGGCTAATTCTTTAATAGATATAAATAACACAATTCTAAATGAAACATGATCTTTTTTCTTCACACACATGCATTTAATCCTCAGTTATGGCTGCCTGCACACTGAGCACATGGCCTGAATAAAAGTAAGTTATGCAGAATATATGGCAAGCTGGTGTTTTTTTTTTTTTTTTTTTTTTTGACAGTTATTGCTTAAGGCCTTAACTTGTATATACTTGTATTCTTCTATTATTGTTACTAGTACTTTAGCTACAAGTACTTAACGTACCAATTCGTTTTCTGTCATCCAAATAGTGACACGTTTCTATTATTTGTTACTGGTAACAACTTGTAACGTCACTAGTTCATCACCGTTAATTGTAACTAACTTGTTAAGTCACTAGAAGCCATAGATATGACTAGAAACAAAGAAGTACGCAGTATCTCATAAATAAGTGTTAATAACATTATACACATACATACATCCAACATAATAACAATAGATAGTAATTTAATATGGATAAATGCTGTACGGCTTGCCGACGTCAATGGAGTCACTCACTCTCACCACGCACAAAAATTGCCGCTCTTTGATTTAAAAAAACTTAACGGCTGATGTAACAACTGTCACGGATGAATCATCCGCGTGCGGTGGATTTAACGTTAAATAATTTTTTATGAGTCAAAACACTTTCCAGCCCAAACTCCGAACAAAAGTGCAGAAAACTTACCATGTATTGTATTACTTCCCATAAATACGCATAACATTTAGACAAGGGAATTCAAAAGCTTTACCTGATAGTCCATTCTTCGGAACCGCGGAGCAGCCTTTGTGCTGGAGAATCTCAGTGACAGTTCGGCCGTGTAGACTTCGGTCCACGCGCGTAAACGCTCCAGCACGCGGAACAGGCGCATCGTGGGGACCCGTAGAGTACAGGAAGCAGCACCAAATTTGGGGAGTTTTCCTGTCAATATGGACCTCCGCGTCATACCACGCCTCCTTTCTGCTCACCATAAATATTTCACTACTGTTTATTGTTATTGCCAGTGCGAATGACAACAATCTGGTGCATTCGGATAAATAGAGAAGAATTCAATGATGATTTGTGCTTCGAGGAAGGCGTGTTTACAAAGCCAAGAGGATGCAAAAGCGGATAGTTGAATCAACATAACATTTCCAGTTCACTGGCGATTAAAACCACAGCAGAAATCCTGTTTTAACCAGGTTGCGTGTTAATAATCTCAGATAAACATGTCGCGCTGCACAGCTGCATGTTACAAAACTGGATTTCTCTAGTTTGCGATGCAAAAACGCTGCTCACATGTCAGCTGTCTTCAAGAGCAGAAGAGCTAGTTCACACACCGTACTGCGCATGCGCATTATCGCCTACAATGGCACGGCACTGCACCGCCGCCTACTGGGCATGACCGTTTCATAACATGCTTTAAATTGATTAATATATTTTGCATTCTTTTTTGGTACATAGAACATTTTTTACACTATCATTTATGTTAATTAAATATTCACAACCAGGAGGTAAAGTGTAAAACCAGGGTTCTCAGTTGTACTTCTGGCTGGAGATCAGTATTCCTGCAGAATATAAATCTAATTCGGTATTCGGATCAACTTTTTAAACTAGTTAAATTTTTTTTAGTATAACTGGACTTTTACAGATGTGTTATAGCAGGGTTTGAACTCTAGAGGTTTGGGTTTGAGAATCTCTCGCTCAATTTTGATAAATTGCCTGTAGATGTCGCCAAAAGACAGTGGATGAAAATGAATCAATAGATAGAAGATCCACATTATGATTGACTGTCGTATTCACCACATAAACACATATTGTTTCTAAAAAAGTGTAATTGTTTGTTAAATTATTTCAGAAAAGAAAAAGTTTCTGGGTTAATAAGCGATCGGCGTGATTCAGTTGCACTAATTAGATAGGTTCACTTTATAATATCAATGTACAATATATTTACATGAAACTGACAAATTTCTAAATTGTAGTGTGTTCAATTTATTGTGTCTTAATTTCTGTTGTTGTGTTGTCACGTGACGTGTGGATGCACTGTAATGTTTGCTAATTAATTTCATTGTACAATGACAATAAAAGGAAATCGAAATGAATTGATTCCTCAGAAGGTAATAGGGTAAGTTGAAGAATTCTTTCTCCTGACTATAGATGACACAAAATCTAATTTCAGCACTTTTGATGAATGGCTATGCTATTCTTAATTGTGTAATTTCATCTGAATAACAACATAATAACAATGTTTTGAGGTTAATTTATTTGAATATCATGTTTTTTGCATCTATTTGTTAATGAGGGATTTGTTTAGTAAAATTTATATTGAAGTAGGCTATAAGGTTAAAATTAGATCATTGGGGTAAAATGAGCCACCCAGAATTGGCACAGAATGCGCCAAGTGGCATGTTGTTAGTGTTATTATTATTGTAATTAATGGGTTATTATTCAGTATTTCCATGAATTAAATGAACATTTCAGACATCTTCGCTTTTATTAAAACCTAGGTTAGTTGAATGATATCATTCTAATTGCATTCATATTCATAGTCCTGCTATTATGAGATTTCTTCATTTAAAATATGTAAGTAGCCTAAATATTTATATGCCTATACAGAATAATTTTGCTTTTCAGATAAATCTCTTTTCTGTTTTATCTGTCATTAGTTATTGAATTATTAGGCTATTATTGAGAGGTGGTGTGGCATAGTGGTCGACAGCTGAATGCTGATCAATTAAAGGTTCCCGAGTGCTTCATCCCAGAGGTCTTCCCCATACTCACTGCTATACTGTCTGTGACTGTGACCCATGGGTTAATAGAGTAGACGTGCGTTTATACATCATTATCAGTGCAGGACAGTGAAGGTGAAATTCCTGCGAAAAGCCACATCAGGAGATGATCAAAGTAACTACTAAAAACTCCGTGTTAAAGTTGTCCAACCATGTGATGACATTTAGTCCGGTGTCTTTTTGCTTCATTACTTGCTAAATCCATTCCCGTGATGAGATCCGTCGATTAGCCTACTGAAATGGAAAATATGCGAATCTCAGCCCTGGTTATCTTTTTGAAAGAGGCCTATGCCGTGATAGTGAGCAATTTAAATAATTACCAGTCATTCTCCCGTTCATCTTCGTGCAAACACGGTTTATCTCAGCGAAACATGTGAGTGAAAGCAATTAGGACGAGACTAGATGTCAAGGATTAGGTCAAAGAATAGCAAGAAATGAGAATAGTGTGTTATGCAGCAACAGGGAAGGTTTTCAGAACTTCTGCTAATGTTCTGCTAATGACAAGTTTTCTCATGAACAAACGTTAGGTTATTCGTTCAAAGTTAGGCTATCTTTTAGGCTTATCTATCGTGTTGTCAAAACTTAAGCACAAACCGTTATTTATACATCATTCATGGAACTTTTTCTGAATATTAAGGGATATCCTGAATTGTTATTGTATAAATGTTTCGTGTGTCGGAAGAGAGGCTCTCGGGAGCGCACTGTAAACGTCACATTCTTTTGATTTTCCCGGCAAAAACGTCCCCAGTCCTTCACATAAAAATGATATTTAAAAAGCTTTCAAATAGACAACCTAGAAACTTTTTAAGTTTCTTTACAAGCTGTTCACACATTGGCAAAAAAAATCTTACATATAATAACCTCTTTAATGGGAACTGTGATGTAGGCTATTGTATGCTTGCAACATAAGCAAAAGGTTTTTACACTGTGTTCCAAATTATCATGCAAGTGACATATCAGTAGAATTGTAATCCAATTAACATTCAGATTTTCGTTTTTCAAAGAAAGCTGTTTGTTTTATTTCTCATTTCTTTTTAGTTACCTGGTATCAATCTCAGTTTAAGTAGTTTGCCAGGTCTTTTCCTCAGGTATGGAAAACCTACTTAGGTTCTACAATTTATTTTTTTATTTTATTTTTTTGCATGGCGTTGTCCTGGAAGAAAATCGTTATATCAGAAGCTCCAATCTTATAGCAGAAAATAGTCAGTTACGAACTTATCTTGCAGAAGTCATTTTGACACCCTCGGAGACCCTATAGATCTTCCATATTCCCATTCCAGCCCAAACCATCACCCGCCAGCATCTTGCTGACGTCAGAGTCTTGTTGGAACAGAGTGGCCATTCTCCAACCATCCAGAAATCCATCCATTTGGACCATCAATTGCAGCACAGCATTCGTCACAATTTTAAAATGAGTCTTCATGTCTTTCTAAACCCACTGTAAATGTTTCTCTTCGTGAGCTTTGGCTGAAGTTGGATGAAATGCAACTTTACACACAATAGCCAGACTGCATGCATGGAGAAGTTCTTGAGACTCCAAGCTTCAAATTACTGTTTGCTGCTCAACAGCTGCTCAACTTCCCTTAATAAGCCTTTATCTATCTCACTCACATGACAGTTCGACAATCTCTGCAGTTTTCACAAAATGTTAGTTGTTTTCATGTCTTCATTGCATCATTTCATGCTTTTCATATTTAGAAAGATCTTTCTTCCTCCATATTGCATGAGAACTGTGACTCTTTTCCTGTAAAAAGTGTTCAGTTCACTTACTTAAAAAAAATTAGGAAACCCATTGCCTTAAAGGGCACCTATTATGGAATTTTGAAAATTACCTTTCATGTAGTGTGTAACATAGATCTAAGTGAACAAAAACATCCTGCAAAGTTTTATATATGAAAGTTCACTGTAAAAAAAAGTTGATGTCTCTCAAAAGTATGAGTCGACTCTGAGTCAATTTAATGAATCGTTTTTCCAATGAGTCATTTTCCTTTTCGTTGTGACGTCAAGATGAAAAATTATCAAATTGGCCACGCCCACTCATTGCGCGCAGACACCAGGAAAAACTTGAAAACATCATGTCGACAACAAGACGCTGTGTTCTGAAGTGCGAATCAAAAGCGAGCTTTTGTTCACTGCCCAGGGACGAGCATGTGAAGAATCAGTGGCTAGAGTTTATATTTACAACTATACCACACAAGTATAGCCGAACCTTGTGTTGTGTTCGCGTCATTTTAATGACAATTGCTTTACAAACATAAATGCTTTCAAGTGTGGATTCGCGATCCGGTTGATACTGAAGAAAGGTTCAGTACCCAGTTTATTTGGATCAGCTTCCTCCTCCGAATCACAACCTGTAAGTATTATTAATAATTGTTGCTTTTATGTGTTTTGTAGCATGCTCAATAAGTATTTGTGTGTGTTGTGTAAGTTACAGGGTCATCTGACCAATCACCGCAGATTAGCCACACAAAGGCAGGGTTTGGAAAAGTGAGTCGTTGAACGAATCATTTGGGAGTCGGTGAGCAAATCAGGTAAAAATAAATGCATATTATAAGACAGCAAAAGTGTTTTTTGTCATTGCATGCATGTAAAACTGTTGTTGGGGACTCCCAAAACAATATTAGGAACATTTTAAATGTCGTGCCCTTTAAAATTATTAAATAAACTTAATGCTTAATTGAACTTAACTTGACAATTCCACATTACTTAATTTTTTCGATTAAGCATGAAGTTTATTTACGTAATAATTGTAAGTTTCCTCGATTTTTTTAAGTTAAGTCAACTGATCACTTCTTACAGTGCCAAGAAGACCTGGCAAATTATTAAAACCTGTCTGAAATTGATATCCTACCAGTTATCTAAAAATAAAACAACACTTTCTTTGAAAAGCTAAAATCTGAATGTTTATTGTACCAAAATCCTACTGATAACTTTGGAACACAGATTTCAGTGAGCTGGGATGTTGGATTTGAACAGGTAAGGGAGATCATTCCAGCTCTACAGAATTCTCTTGATCTTCTTTAGAATTCTCTCTATCTTGAAGGTCAGAGATTACAAGGACTAGAACGCGATGTCTCTGGCCTGGGCTTTTATCCAGATTAAACCCAGATTCCTGTTTCAGGTTCTGTTACATATCCGCTTTGGCCTGGAGCACTTTGACCTCAGAGGGAGATTCTGAAAGGTTTATTTTTTCCTGAAGGAATAGGTGATGAGTGCGTTTTAATCTGGATTTAGAGAATTATTGGTCATTTTTTTAACTTAAAACATAAGAGTGTAAATCAATTTAATCCAAATCCATAATTTACAATGAATGTGCCTATATTAAGCATGTGTGTCCTTATGTAATTTCTATAAGGTGAACAATATTACTATGATTGATTCAGCATTTTAAAGCTCATTTAAATGCATCACACCATGAGAATGAGTTTTAATAATTGCTTTAATTCCATCGCCTCACAGTGCTACATGGTGATTCCCTTTTACAGAACAGTGATCAACTGTTAATCTCATTATTGCCTGTAGCGTCATCGTTATAATCAGAGAGTAAAACAGCTTCCAGAAGAGAACAGAAGGACAATAAATACATCTCAACAGGTTTAAAAAACAAAACAAAAAACAGGTGTGCATCTAAAAGAAATTATTCATGAAAACGTTATCTTGCATATGTGTCTCGCTACGACAGTTTAGTCCTTGAAAATGCAATTTGATTCAATCAAAAGAAATGGAAGACATTATTGATGATTAGATAAAGATGATAAACAGACCTATGTACAGACACTGACTTCTGTGTTTATATTCAAGTTTTAATGACTGTAGATTTATACGTTATAATTGTTAAAAATATTCTACACCCGATTTGCTGACTGAAATATCGTCGTGCTGAACGTAAGAGAAATTGTCTTTCTTAATGGCAGTATTTAAATTCTCACACACACAAACAAGTACATTTGCATATTGCTGTCACTTTGGTGCAGCTGTTCAACGTTAAATCTCATTATTAAGTCCTTACACCTCTCATCTCAGTATAAAAGACGTCTCTATCTACAGCATTACTTATTTAAAAAAAAAAAAAGTACAATAAAATCACCATAAATCAACTGCTTCATAGTAAATACATCGAACGCAATCACATTGAAAGTGTCCGCCCTGTTACGGATTGTCATTTAATGAACGAAGAAACAGTTCACAAAAGGGCAGAGGGAATTTCTTAGAAGAATGTTGAAGAGGCATCCGGCGCGGTGGCCACTCTTCCGGTCACGTGACTAAGATCGCCGTCGACATCCGTAACGTACTGCATAGAGAAACGCTTCACTCAAACAAGTGCCTGGCACCTACAGTCCATTACAAGAGGTAGAACTAGAAAATGATATTCATATCGAGTGTTTCCCACTTTTTAAGCACAGGAAAGATTTAAGTAAGCTAATTGTGTCATTAAAACCGAATTTTCCCTTATTGGGATAAATAGTTGCGCCTTCAATTGTGGTTCAGTAATATACGCTTAAATACGCAAAGTATCAAAGAGAACGGAGACACTAATACACGTTTGTTCAAAGACATAAAAAAAATTTGTTTTGATCTAATGTGCTCATTTGAGTGAAGTGCAGTTATTTGGCCAAAAGAAAAACTCAAACTGCACATTTATTTTATACAATTGGATTCTACAGACTGATTATGTCATAATTCTTAAATATTTTCTATTTAATAAAAATATTATGGTTATAAAAAGTATTCTAAATTTATTGAAACAAAAATCAGTCTGTGCCCAGACCTTAAAACTAAGTTTTAAGTTCTGTACCATTGCAGAAACCCCCGACCCCCCCACCCTCCAAAAAAGTAGGCTAATGCTACCAAAATGTCAGGAGGACATAAAGTTTTACACTTTTTAGTTTGTGTTTGTGCAGCTATTGGTTGTAGTGTTGAATCGACATGCATCCATTAGTTTAGACTTTAGAAAGAAACTTTCAGCAAAGTTTTTCATTCTGGACCTAAACGTGTGTGTATGAAAGTGTTTTCACAAGTGTTTAAAGGGACGTTTCAGAGGATGGAGTTTTCCAGAAGAATTTGTTGTTGTCTGAGTCCAAATCGATTCTGATCTGAGGCACCATCTTCTTAAAAGGGTTTACATCCTGACTAGGTGAAAGCGAAAGAAAGCAAGCGGTTAGATATTTCAAAATATACAGCCTTGCATACACACATAAACATGCATAACTTATTATGCTAATTTACTTAATTGACTGTTTTAAGGCCATGCATTAGACCAGCACTAACCACCATAAACCAGCTTGAGCCAACATGATATTCATGCTGGGTAAATATAGATATGCATGTGCACACAAGCTCAGACCTACTGACTCATGTTCGTACAGTTATCTTAGTGAAGACATTCACTGACATAATGCATTCTCTAGCTCTTTACCCTAACCTTAACTATCACAGATAAGTGCCTAACCCTTAACCTAATTATAACATTACCCCTATAAAGCCTCAAACAGGCCTTTAAAGGGGTCTCAGAAAGTTAGGACCGGCCAAAAGGTCTTCACTTTACTCACTCTGATGGTCTAAAAATGGTCCTCACAAAGACAAGTACACACACATTTGTTTCACTACATTAGTGTGCATTGCATAGACTTCCATTGATTTTTTTATATTAATTATATTTTTATGGCCTAACCCAAGCCTACCCGTAAACCTACCCTAGTGAAAAATAAATATACTCAAATATTTTTATGCTAAGTACACAACAAATACATTTACACTTTACGTACTTAATATACAGTAAATACCCTGCAATTGTACTGTTGGTATACTAAATTGGTATACTTATATTAGTCTGCTAGATTGGAACAACTAATTTTGTACTTATGCACTTTAGTTATCCGGAAATAGTCTTGAGGTCCAACTAAAGATATACTTAAGTATTTTTAATTCTGCTAAAATGGAACTAATGCAAGTATACTTCATGTACACTTTAAATATCTTGCATTTAAAAACTGATATTATACAGAGATCATACTATCCTTACTAATAGTGATATTAAAACACACACACACACTTACCTTGACATAGTAACGGAAGGGAAAAAGTGCTTTCCATCAGTAGGGAGTGAGGAGGGACATGGGCTTATTTCCTATAAGAAACAAACAAACGCACTGTTAATATATAAACAGATGATCAAATCTTAGCGGGTTCATATAAAGGCGTTACGATGCAGCTGAAAGGGATTTGATTGGTTAGTAGTTAGAATAAAAAGAGGTAGTAAAGAACAGGAAGTTCAGACTCACAACCCATCCAGATAAAGTTAACATGAGACTGTGTTTGTAACCCAATTTACTTCTGTAATGTGAGTGAAAACAGGATATAAAAAAAAAAAAGAAAGTAAGTCAAGACTTGATTTTAGCCATTAGGAAAACTGTATCATATTTAATATTATTAATCATGACTATTGCAGCTTATGGTCAGATTTGCATGTGAATCAACAAAACATCTTTTTGTGGTATTTGGGTCGGTAATATTTTTTAAAATGTTTTTGAAAAGTCTTTTCTGCTCATCAAGGCTGCATTTATCTGATAAAAAAAACCCAATAATATTGTAAAATATAAATTCAAACTGTTTTCTGTTTGAATATTTTTAAATGTAATTTATTCCTGTGATCAAAGCTGTATTTTCTGCATCATTACTCCAGTCTTCAGTGTCACATGATCCTAATATGATGATTTGATGCTCAAGAAACATTTCTGATTATTATCGATGTCGAAACCAGTTGTGCTGCTTAATATTTTTGTGGAAACTGCAGTTTTTATGGCTAGAAAGTTCAAAAGAACGGCGTTTATTTGATATAGAAATCTTTTGTAACACTATAAGTGTCTTTACTGTCACTTAGTATTAATTTCTTACTGACCCTAAAGTTTTGAACAGCATGTTCAACAGGTAACAATGTTTTATCATTGTTCCTTCCAAAAAATTACAAAGAGAATCTTCAATGCAACCGTTACAGACCTGAACTTGCTAATCATTAAATTCCACATAATTCCCGTCCCTATAGAGCAGAATAAATCCAGGTGCTTAGAGATTGATGACATCAGACAAAAAAAGTTATTTTGATGAAAGATTAAGGAAGCAAACATTTTTTCTTTGGATTGAATAATGCACAAAAAGACCAGGAACATGCAATGGGAAAGTAAATAAGGCCCATTTTGAATGCATGTTGACTTTATTAATACATACACACTACAGTGATTAAGCATTTGTTATCTGTTAAGAGCAGATTATTGATCCACACAGACCAGGAAACCAAGCAACACCATAAACAAAGAGAAAGACGGGATTTAGAGATGTTTTCTGGAAAAGTCACGAAGGAGTGTGTGACGACAGCGAGAAGAGGGCAGGGGAGAGCCATTATTTAGGACAGAGGAACGGCTGGAAGCCCTGCGCGAGCGAGTGTGTGTACTCACTGTCTGAGGGCTTCTCCCCCAGCACTGGATCCTGTCCCATGGTCTCCATGGAGATCTTTATGCTGGGAACATTCTCAGTGGCTGGGAAATCCGACTGTGAACGCAGGGTTGGGATATTCTTACCACTGGAGTTTCACAGCAACACCAGTTCTAAACGCACGAATAAAGAGATCCCACTCACGTCGTTCATGTCACTGTCGATGCTTCCTTTCTTTTTCTTCTTCTTCTTCTCATCCTCTTTCTTCTTCTTGTCTTTCTCGGGCATGACGTCATCCAGGTAACTGAGATCGTGCTGCGAGAACACATAATCCATGGCCTTTCTCACCGCAACCAACGCAAGAATCTAGAAAACCAACAGAAAGAGATGCAAAATATTGGCTGTATTAACCCTGTGAAGCCTGACAAAATAATGTAATGGTTTATTTAGACCTTTAGACAAAAGTTTGCATATGCGTTTATTTTTGTTGAGGCTCATATAGTGAGAATATGGAGCAGTTCTAACATAAATAAATAAGATCTTTATAACTGTACAATGTTATATGACTACTTACATAAATGCATATAAATATCAGCTGTCACTCTATATCTCCCAATAATATGTCTTAGTATGATGATATTTAAATGCTTAGTTTTATGATGAAAGCTCTGTAGTTTTTACTGTGGGGGTCAAACATATAATACAAT
Source organism: Semotilus atromaculatus (assembly GCA_031834385.1). Classification (NCBI taxonomy): domain Eukaryota; kingdom Metazoa; phylum Chordata; class Actinopteri; order Cypriniformes; family Leuciscidae; genus Semotilus; species Semotilus atromaculatus. The sequence goes on along the minus strand of JAULUF010000053.1, from coordinate 4,317,455 downwards.
GACGATTGAGAGAAAGCCTGATTTATCATAATTTGATACTCATATTTTAGTCGCTGTAAGGGTAAGAAATGATTGTTTACTTTGTAAAAATCATTAAGGATTTCACATGTGAACCACGACCCGAGAGAGGTTTTTACAATTATATTAAAGGTCTTTTACTTGCTAAACAAGTTTAAACTGTCAATCAGAGAACATAAGACATGTAGTACGATGTGTGTAATGTCTTAAAAACTAGAGAACAAAAGTTCTTTGTTGACCTGATGAGTTTTCCAGTTTTGTGTGCAATTCTGTATCAGATTAATTTCAACTGACTGGGTGCAGTTCATGAAAGTATAATTTGTGTGTTTGCAAATCACATACTGACCATGACGGGAAAGATGATGGCCGCTACTGTTGACTTCAGGATCCACAGGAGGGCCAAACAGAGCACCTGTGCACAGAACACACACATTAATGATGCATATACAGCACTAAATAGCTGAGTCTTGTATGAGGATGAGCATGTGACCACACACACACACACACACCTGTAAGAAGGTGAACAAGTGAACCCGTCTGAGTGGTACGTGTCTCAGGTAGATCAGATCTGGTTGGTGTTTCGCTGGCATCAACAAGAGCTGCAGACGATCCATAAACTACACACACACACACAAATGTTTATTCATAGTTTAGATTATTCAGAGGCAGACAACCTGTTTCCCCCATTTTTAAAATATAAATATAAATTAATTTAAAAATTAAATACATTTATTTTAATAATTGTTTTTTAATTTACATATTATATCATTTAAATAAAAGTATAATCAGTAATTATATAATTTAAATAAAAGTATAGTAAATAATGATATATGTTTGTGTTTGTATACTATATCATTTTAATATTTATCTTATATTAAATAAACATTAAAACAAATATAATACATTTTAAATAAATAGATAGATATTTTTAAATATACATTATATTATTATAAATATATATTTAATATACAATAATTAAATATGAAAATTATATATATAATTATTTAAGATAATTGTATTTATGATTATTTTAAAAATAGATAATATGTCAATTATAAAGATATATCTTTAATAGATATATTTAAGAGTTTTACGATTTATTGAAAAAAGAAGCAAAACATTAAAATAAAATTGAAATGCAAAACGTATTGCCACTATGCAAACTATTGTGGGTATCTGATTTAATAAGACGTTGCTAAGGTGTTTAAACTGTTTTTAGCATGTTGCTATGTTGTTGACAACCACTTGTTATGCATCAAAGGTTTAATAGCAAGCACCATTAATAAAACAAAAATGTTGATGCCCAACTCTGTCCTCTAGGTATAGCCAGGCGTATTACACCCTGAAAATCCTGACTATGTCTGACTTATCCCGACTTTCCTGAACTCAGATCAAGTTCTGGAATCGGTCGGGTTCCCAGGCTCCAGCGGAGATCAGGTAGTCAGCAGGATTAGGGGCTTTTTCTGCCGGACAGTAACATGACACTCACCTGGACGCCATTGAGAGAGGCAACGCCCATGTAGAGGAATACGCCGTACAGGACGGGCATAGGAATGAACTGCAGAGATCAAACATATGAGCATTATATACATAATACTGCTGTAATTTGTCTTCAAACACATAAAGCAATATTGTAGTCACATACAGAATCAAAGGTTACGTGAAGACAAAAAGTTATGTCCACCGCACACACCCCAAATCCAACATAATATAATTCAAAAGAGGAAATTTGTGCAAAGCAAACAATTTATAATAAAACAGAATTTGTGTTATTGACAAAAAGCTCCCAGGAATGAAAGCCTCTGTCTCATCTCACATCCTGGAGTTTTTTTCCCCATTCACAGGTCAATATCCTCATTACCAAATTGTGATGTTTACAAAGTAAATGTCCAGCAGGGGGCAGTAACTGCACTAACCTCTAAAAAAAGTACCATGGTATAATGGGTTTTGGACATGTATCACAGTTATACCATGGTTTCCTAAAACGTATCAGATGGTATTATCAACATAATCCTTTATACTGTACATTGGTACTGGAAACCACATACAGTGTTAACATGGTACTTCCATGAATATTATAGTACTACTACGGTACATGTCCAGAAAAACATGTATTTTGTGCATGCAAATACCCTTATATATGATGAATAAGACATTAAATAGCAAAAAATGAAGTACCATGGTGTTTTTTCAAATAACTAGAATTGCTTAAAATACCCTAAGAACTATTTTGTAGACACAATTAATATGTTCTCAAACATTTTTTTCAGTTTACATCACAAATATGAATTATGATTTGCTTCCTGATATTACAAGCCACAGTCATGAGTCATTCATATTATTGGTCCATTTTCCCAGAAGAGAATAAAAAATGATAAATATGTATATCAGTTAAAAAAAGTGTGTTTTGTCAACTTTTAGCAGTACACATGAACTCTATTTTCATTTCACAGGGTTTGTTTTGTAACATTCTCTCGTATTCCCTCGGACAATGATAAGTATCAGAATGTGAAAAGACAGTATAGATAGAGTTTATGAAATATAAAAGTTCAAACCTTCAGAACGGGCGCCATTAAAACCGACAGGCCCGTCAAAATGAACACCATTATTCCCGTGACTCTCTGCTCTCTGCAGGAGAAAGAACCGACAAAACAAGCATGAGCCACGGTCACGTGAACATTCACTGAATCTAGATGGTGTTATGTGACACAATAAAGCAATTTTTTGAGATATTCAGTCATTTTGAGATTATTAGCATCCGCTGATAATGTCTGCTTGGCCAATAAAACGGGAGTGTAACTTCCTCCTTGTGACAGTCAATGAATAATACATGTTAATGGATAATAAACTACTTCTGTTTTCCCAGTTTATTTATACATTGTGTAAAATATTGCACAATTTTATGTACTTCACATTTTCTGTCATTAAATCGTATTGTTTATATTTCACTATTATATCAGCCATATTATTTTTGGTAGATATCCTCCATGTAAAAATGCATATTTCTTTCTCAGTATTTTTGCCTTATTTTTCAGAACAAATATCTAAACATTCTTAAATCAAGATACATTTACTTGAGAAGCAAAATGACTGAGTCTTGTTTTCTGACTTAGTCAGAAAGTTATGCTTAAAACTAAACCAACAATCTTAAAGGTACAATATGTAAGAATTTTGTAATAAAATATCCAAAAATCACGTGCACAGTGTGATATATTTCCTGCAGTTGTGTACTTACAATATCCCAAAAGTCATCAAAGATATTTTATTTAAGAGAAATTCCAATTTTAAATAATTGGCCCTCCCGGAAAAAAAATTACATATTGTAGCTTTAATTTTACAGTTGAATTTTTTTTCTTGTTTTAAGCATAAACTCACTTAACTTTGATCAGTGTTATTGAGATATGATTATAGTTTTTTTTTAATATTTTGAATTAGTTTTTATATTTTCTGTTTTCATTTTAATTTTAGTTAAAGTTTGAGTAATTCTGTTGTGTTTTTGTAATGACAAATTTTTAAAAATGCCTATATAATTTTTATTTTAGCTTTAGTTTGAATTATTAATGAAAAAACTAAAAGAAAATGAGAAATGTTGCCTTGCAATTAGCTGACATAATATAAGTTTAAGTGTTTTTATATTTTATTTTATTTCAGTTAACATTTATTCTATTGCAAGCAACCAAAAATTATTTTATAGTTATAGTTTCAGTAAACTATAACAACACTGATTTGGAAACTTTGTTCAGAAAAGGAAATGAAAGAGATGAAGTCACCCACATCTCTATGATCAGATACTTTCTTAACTGCTGATTTCTCACCACTGTCATTATTGTTGTGTGTTTTATTTTTGTTATTAAGAGGAAAACACATATTTACATATTCATCTAAACGTCGCTCTCAGCACCGCGGATGACGTCTGGATGTTTATTGACATATCGCAGCAATTTATCTCCAACTTTTTACTTCTAAGCAAAGAACGAAAAATAACTTTGCCGTGCGTACATCGAGGCATTGAATCACTTTCAGTCTCTACGTTACGTGTGCACGAGTGTGAGCACGAGCAATAAGTTGCTGGCTGCAGTTCACTTACCGGCCACCGGTGTTGCTAAAAACAAGGGTTTCTGAATTCTACATATAGCCTCTTTAAGATGTCTTGAGCAAGATTAAAATGCATTTTGGCTTTTTCCTTCACCTGACTCCAAGGAATTTGGGCTGTTCCCCAGGCGCTGATGTCTCAGTTTCCATCTTGATCGAGTCTATGTGGGCGATGGAGATGACGGTCGCCGCCACGTACCAGGGCAGTCCCATGAACGAACACAGAATCAAGAGAATCGAGACCCAGAACAGGTCCAGGTGGTACCCGGCTCCCTTCTGCACTCAAATGGGAAAAATAAAGTAAAATAAATAATTGCTTTTCCGTATTAAACACCGTCTTGTGTTTGAAATGTAGTTCCTGTCTCGGGTAAAACAGCAATAGTGGTTTGCGTGCAGTAAAGCTCCACATGTGCCGGTGTAATCCTCTGATGATAATCCCTGATCATATTCCACAACGGTACCTTGAGCTTGTGCTCCTTGCGGTTGACGATGACGGCTGTGATCTGCTGGTCCATGAAGACGAGGATGGTGACCAGGAGAGCAGGTAACAACGACACCAGGCAAACCCACCAAGGGTTTCCTCCAAATGGTGGAACAAACCAGCCGCGATGGGGACTCGTCGGCTAGTCAGGGTAGAAAACAGGATCATTAGAAATGTAAAGATATAATCCCGCTGGTCTCTATCATATGATGTTAATCACATTACTATACTATACTATAAACATACATTTATTTTCTTTAAAAATGTATATATATATATATTATAACTTACAAATTATATAATATTATATAAATAATGTATTGTATATAAATTTATATAAATAATGTAATTATATAATTTATCATTATAACATGTATATATAAAATGGCTAAGTTATTATATACATATATATATATATGCATACACGGTATATCAATTGAACATTAACTATTTCATATATTTATATTAAATATTTTAATTACAGGTAAAAAAAATCACAAACATATTACATTATATTTTATCTATTTTCTATTTTATATATATACATATATATGATATTTAGTATACACAAATTAATAAATAAATATATACACAAAATATTATATATATTAGAATATATAATGTTCTATTTTAAAAAATATACAAATATATAGGTTATATTAATTTTAAAGTTATATATATTTTATATATGAATGTATATATATTGTTTGTATATACATATATTATAAAAACATTTTTTAATTATACTTTTTTAAGCATGACAAGATAACATTATTAGCAAACATATATATATATATATATATATATATATACATTATATAGTTTATGTATATTCAAATAGAAATATGAGCATCATAACATTTTAAACTCAATTATCCATTGATCTGTTATGCATTATAAAATGTATTATGGGTTGTTAACATTACTAATAAAAGCTAATATGAAGTGGATTCTATATTGATTCAGCTTGTGTCAATACAGATTTTGTTGCAACAATACGACCACAGAATTCTTAATTCTTGTCTGTTTGTGAGCGCACACACACATGTATTAGAGGTTTCAAGTGTCGTACATCAATGAGAAGTTTGAAGGTATAATGTGGGCATAACTATTAAAGGATTACTGAAACATAGATGGGTCCTCAAAAGAGATTAAACCTTTTTAGACACACAAATACACACCTTGAATTCACTTGGCACTATTAGTTTGGGCGTATCAACACCGACCAGGGCGTCCACACCACAGAAGATAAAAATGGCGAGAATAATGGCAAAATCACTGATCAGTTTGCGGATCTGCAGAATATAAACAACCATTCAGCATAAGAATTCACAGGGGAAGTTCAAATGACACAACATGGGCATTTCAACATCAGGACGGATGGACGGATAAAATGACAGACAGACAGACAGACAGAGAGACAGATAGATAACAAAAGAGCTATAATTAACTAACATAATAATCTGCAATCAAAAATGTCTAAGGAAGAAATGTATGTTGCATAATCCATAATCAGAAATCAAAAGAAATCAGAAATACATCACTGATCACTGAGTAGAAATGCACAATAAATACCAGAATCAAAAGTGAAAACTATAATCTTTAAATCTGTAATCTCTAATTAGTGGAGATTAATGGAGACTTACAATGTTTTAATGAGTGCAGATTGGTAATGTGCTGCAGCATTTTTGTAAGGATCAGTGATGGGCTATTTTCCATCACAGCTGCCAAACCAAAAAAACGCTTTAATTCAAAAGCAATGAGTTTCAGATTGAAGCTTAAAGTGTGTGTGTGTGTATGTGTGTGTTCATGTTTTTCTATCCCGGTGGGGACTTCAACCTGAATGCACACAGACTCATGGGGACTCGTGTCACAGTGGGGACCTAAATAGGTCCTCATGGGTAAACAAGCTTATAAATCATACAGAATTCGTTTTTTTGGAAATGTAAAAATGCAGAAAGTTGTGTGTGATGGGCAGGTTTAGGGGTAGGGTTAGTGTAAGGGGATAGAATATACAGTTTGCACAGTATAAAAACCATTAAGTCTATGGAGAGTCCCCACAAAGATAGTAAACCAGAGATGTGTGTGTGTGTGTGTGTGTGTGTGTGTGTGTGTGTGTGTGTGTGTGTGTGTGTGTGTAGGTTTTCCTACATCCTCATGAGTACAGTATAACCCATTAAGATCCTCATTAATGTGTGATGATGACGTGTGTGTGTGTGTCTGTGTTAGTGTACCGTAGTTGGGAAAAATCTGCTGGTTTTGAACTTCTTCAGGCCCATGGAGCAGGTGTATGTGCCGAAGAACAGAATGAAGGACATCAGCGTGATATCAGGGACGTATTCACATGCTGGTCCGAGCAGCTGACCGCCCCACTCCAGACACTCTGAGCGGCTCAGAGACATCCAGGTCGCGTTCAAGTGTTGCTGCGCAGACACAAGCACAAACAATTATACTCTTTCTTATCAATTAAAAAAAACACAACAACGTTCAATCTGTTTAAATATATGCTTTGTACTTGTGCAACTAGCTAACAATGGCCTTTTTTAACGCTTCTGGGTGTACTGATGCATTGTGGGTAATACAGTAATAATAAATTACACAAACACAGAGAGCATGTACCTGTCCAGTGCTGTTCACCAGGGCTTCCATTTTCTCCATGTACAGACCCGAACTGTTGCCTTTTAAAAAGAAAAACACAAAATATGAGTTTAGCTTTATATTAAATCTGATATTGAATGCTAGCGGTCAAATTAAATCCTTGAGTTTCTTACTCTGAAAAAAAATAAATCAATAAAAAAACATTTTTTGATCGGTATTTTGTCCAACTTTCCAAAAAGAATATCCAAGTCATTTGCATAATTGAACCATAAACAAAAAGTAAAATTATTAAAATGAAAAAGTAACTATTTGTCAAAATAACAAAGTATAATGACATAAGTAATATGTTAATATTAATAAAAATATAAAATATTTACAAAAATGTACAAGACGACATAAACACTGATTATTTTTGTCGTTTTCTCTCTCTATTTCACACGTTCGATCTCATTTTCTTTTTCACTGATGCATTGTTTCAACATAATAAAAACAAAACAAAAATATTATACTGATTAAAACAAAGTAATCTTTTTCAATAGGGTAAAAAATAACTTAAATAATTAGATATTTTCTCTGAAAACAGGTATTGAAATTAAATTGCAACTATTATTATATTCATCTATTCTTATTAATAAAAATAAAATATTAATACAAAAACGTTGAAGACATAAATCCAGATTGTTCTTCTTCTTCTTCTCACCGTCTGGAGGACTGCAGTGACACCCGTACTGCGTGACCAGGTCTATGTCATAGCCGGAGTTGATTGGATGATGGTGAGCCAGTTTGATCATTTTCTTAAAGGCGTCGTAGATGAAGATGAAGCTGATGAGAGCAGAAAAGCCTTCCTCAGTAAAGCGGGTGAAATACTGCACCAGGAAACTGGCGTCTGTGGCGACCAGGATCAGACACAGGAAGCCGGACCACAGACCGATCCACAACCGGAACTCCAGATAGTCGAAATCATTATCCCTGAACCAATCAAAGAAACACGCAGCATCGTTACACACTAACAACACAACACAGGAGGAAAACAGACAACCAATCAGAGAATAGGGAGAAAATTAATAAGAGTATTTTTTAAATGGCATACTACACACATTACGTGCCACTGACCCCATAATGCTCTAATAATAATAACTGATTTTTAATCTTCAGATTTATGTTAAAATGTGTATGTATATATATATAAATATACATCCACACACATATATATATTTACATGTATGTATATACAAACACACACACACACACATATATATACTGTATATATATATATACACACACAGACACATATTATATAAACAGAAACTTTTATGTTGGATGCGATTAATTGTTTTGACAGCACTAATATATATATATTTATACATGCATATAAATATACTTCTGTTACGGTCTGAATCCAGACATCTTTATTGATTTAAAATGTACCAATCATATTAGTATGGTACATCTTTCTCATCAAATATGTTACACTCCATAATTATAGACTCAGCGGTTTAGATGGAAACCCTCAGCAAAGCTGAACTGAAACACGCTAGCAGAAGCAGACATGAAATCTGACTCAATTATTCATAACGGAACACAAACACAGAAACCTGAATCCAGAGAGAGACTGACAGAGACAGAGAAATGTATTCATGCGCGCGCACACACACACACAAGCTGAGACAGAGAGACGAGACCTTGCCGGAAAGGTTGAAAACAATAAGATGTATCTTGATTCCAGATAACTCAGAACGTGTTGTGCCTCAGATGACACACAACTAGAAGAGTTCCCGGGAATGTTGCTTGTTTTTGGTCAAACTAATTATAACATATCAATACATAAAGGAAGTATAAACATCTAGATTTGGAACCAAATTCATACCAATGTTCTCAACTGATATGTGAAATGGACATTGAAATAGCTCATGTAAACACTGTCAACTGTACATCAATGAATAACGAATGAGCAACAAATTATTAAAATGATGGAGGACCTACATTGCATCTTGAAAGAAGTATTTACTATGACTATTATTAATGTGATTGTTATATTATTACTAATAATAATACATTTAGAAATGAAATTAACAATAATACATGTAAAAAAAATGATATATATAATTATTATTATTGTTGTTGTTTAGTAATGCAATAATTTTTTTAACAATGAACCATTAAAACAGCCAACAGTTGGAGGATCTACATCGCACGGTGAAAGAACAATTTATTGAGTTTATTAGTAATATGATTATTATATCAATTTAATAACAGCAATAATAACAATTATAAAAAACGTTAAATAGTAAATAACAGTAATATTATACTTAAGTAAATAAATAATTATTAGTAATAAATTGTTATAATTATTCTATAATTATTTTTTTTTGTTTTTATCATTAATGTAATCGTATTATCTTAATATAATAATAATAAATTATTTAAAAAAAATTAACAATAAATAAATAATTGTTGTTATAATTATTCTATAATTATTTTATGTTTTATGATTAATGCAATCTATTGTATTAATTGAATAATACTACTAATAATACATTTAAATACTAATAATATACTTATGTAAGTAAATACATAATTATTAATAATAAATATGTCATTATTATTGTTGATATAATTATTATATAATTATTTTTCATTTTATTATTAATCCAATAATTTATTAAACACTTTTTTTCTTATTTTGCTGTTCCCGCTGTTTTATAAATATAATATAAAATAAAATTTTATAAATTATAAATTATGAGGCTAACTCATAATTAAGTGCATTTTTCCACACCACATTTTGCCTAACAAACCTTGTGTTTTAGTATGCACTTGTGTATGCATGCTTTAGGATGTGTGTGTGTGTGTGTCACCCACTTGCTGAAGTTAAAGAGCAGTCTCTCGAAGACGAGCACGGGCCCGGTGCTGCTCAGGATGGTCAGAGGTTGACCCGCAAACAGACAGAACACGGCACCAGCTAACGCCGTCCCCAAAAAACTCTCCAACACGCCCTGCAGAGATCAAGCGGAAAAATAAAACCACTAAAAGCACTAAAACAGGAACTCTTATCAGATTTGAGCCTGTATATGATGTCAGCTGTTTCTGAAAACGCTAAATCAGACAAACACGTGTTTCCAACACAAACGGCTGGAGGTTTCTCAGCTGAGCATCAGTATTACACGCATTTGCTCACACGATGGGTCAGTTACTTAAACAAGCCTCTAAATATTAAACTTAAGTACACAGTAAGAAAACAAACAGAAAACGGTCATTTTCTGCCAGGACATTTCCTTCAACCCTTAAACAATTCAATGCACTTTTTTCTTTAAAAAGGTAAAACATCTGTGAAAAAAATCCATACAGAAATTTCCTTCATATTAACACAGTACATTTGGGCCCTATTTTTTCATACTTTTCTTAGAGTTTAATGCATTGTTTTGATTTTGATGATGAGGAGAGGTGTGCTACATTAAAATGATCAGACTAATGATTTTTACCCGGTGGACGATAAAGCTGACCTAACAAAATCCCATAGACTTACACTGTAAATGTGAAACTCTTGATAAAGTTGTGACAGGTCAGTTTTGGTGAGTTATCACGGCATATTTAAACTCTTTCAATGAGTCCATTCTGTTGATCCATTTCTGCCACATAAAAAAAAAGAATATCTGGTAAATCTTTGTAAATCATATTGCACGTATGACATAAAAAAAGTCAGATTATGACATACTAATAGTCAATAATTAGAGTTCTTAATCTCATAATGACTTAGTATGTCATAATTTTGACTTTTTATCTCATAATTATGACTCAAATTTTTTGTCATAATTGACTTTAATCCTATTATGACTAGTATGTCATAATTTTGACTTTATCTCATAATCTTTACATTTTAAGTCATAATTTATATTTAATGTCATCATTTATATTTAATATGTCATCATTTATATTTGTTTGTCATAAATTTGACTTTATAACTAATCATTTCTACGTTTAGCTCATAAATATGATTAGAATGTCAATTTCAATTTAATTAGGAATACATTTAATTTAGAATAAATCACAATTTTGACTTAATCTCGTAATTTTTACATTTTAATTTAGATGTTTTTGAGTGTCATAATTATTACTAAGTCATGATTTCTAAATGTATCTCATTAATATGACTTGGTATGTCAAATTTCTTTGGTATGTCAAATGTTTCTAAATGTATCTCATTAATATGACATGGTATGTCAAAATTTTTACTTTTGATGTCATAATTTTGACCTTTTTAGTCTCATTGTGACTTAGTGGGTCATAAATTTGTTTTTTTTTATCTCTCAATTTTGACTTTTAATTGAATAATTTCGATTTAGTTTGTCATAACTTCGACTTTTCATCTCATAATTATAACTTAGTATGTCATAATTTATTTCCTTTTTTGTTATAATTATGATTCACCAGTGCATAATTTATTGTTTCTTATGTGCCGGAAATGGACTTCGATAGAATTGTCTCTTGAGTGCATTTCTAACCTTCAAACACAAGTCATCTTCAAGGTTTATGAAACACGTGAGAGAAAGTGTCCTTGTGTGCAATTCAGCAACCTGCAATCTAAACCTAAATCTATTATTCGACGTATCTGAAGCAGACTTTCTAGGTAAGGGCAGAGGTCACGAAGGATTCCCTTAGAGGGATTTTTTAGAAATGTAAGTTGTGTGATTTTATGTGCGTGTGTGCGCTTGTGTGTAATCTGAGGATATTTATAGCTGATCCTCCTTAGCCTGCGCCATATAAATGCACTGCTAAATATATGTGCAAAACTTTGCAGTCACTGCACATGTCCGAAAGTACCACACACAATCCTGACTATTTATATACACAGTTGTTCGAAGAAAAGCGCTCTTCCTCTCTCTCTCTCAGTATAGCACGGATCAAATCCCAACATGCAACATGTACATCTGTTTCCAAACACCCGATCTAGGAAACACATAACATATATTTGAAGTGACATGTTTAATAATCAAACAGCTATCTGTGGCCCTTAAATCCCTGGAGCTGTGAACACAATGTCAGCCAAATCTTATTTCCAGGAGCTCCTGAATAAACCCACAATGGCGGAGCCAAATCGCCGGACACTAGTTAAGTACAACACACACAAACTCACAGTGAAAAAAGACTTGACCAGTCTAACCTGCATGTTCTCCGTCGCGTCTCCCAGCAGCCCTCCGAAGGTGATGGCGTTAGTTACGGTACCCAGGTAAATAAACAAGATGGCAGACAGAGACTGAATGTGGATAGCGTCGTAAAAATCGCTCGCAAAAAACGGGAGTTTCCTCTTGATGTCCAGAATGAGACCCCCGCAAAACCTAGGAGAGATAGAGAGTGTGGTAACCTCTCAGGTAACCTAAAAAATATGCTGACATTAAAATGAACAGTTTTAATTCATTTAAAAATATATATATTATATGGTTTTAATATTGCATACATCATCAAAAGTAACCATTCACCATCAAGTGTCCAGCGGCGTTTTTTCCTTTAATTTCTCCCATAGGGATTTTAAAAAAATGTTTGTTAAAGCTTTATAAGCCAAGAACCAAACCAACCAGATATGAGGTGAATCATATCACTACAAACTCTGATTTGAAGCAAAAAAGTATTTGAAAAATCAGAGTGATGAAGTCAATCAGTATATATATATATATGGGGATGATTAGGAGGCCGTGATGAAATGAGGCCACTGGGCAAATTTGGCCAGGATGCCGGGGTTACACCCCTACTTGTTTCAAAAGACATCCTGGGATTTTTTGTGACCACAGAGAGCTCTAGTAAGGGAAAAAACTACAATCCCATGAAGCATTGCAAACAGCGTAATCAAATTAAAAATGATGGAGAAATATAAAACTAGTCATTTACTAATGTTTATTATATACATAAAAGTAATATTATTTACGTTTATTGTAAAATATGCATACATATAAACAAACATTGAAGTATCTTGAGAGCAGGAGGAGACGCGATTGCGTCATTCGCAGTGCTTCATGGGAGTGGGTGGAGCTAACAAGCTCTTTTGGAATGTTTTGCTCATTTCAACTCTCTGATTGGTGGAATTTTCTGTACAGCATTATGGGTAAGCTGAAAGAAATGTGGTCCGATTATGTACTATCGATTAACAACCTCATAGTTCACAGTAGGACGTCTTTAAAAGTTTGCAAGTTATCGTTAATTTTTTTTTTAAAAAGTAAAAAAAAATCTATTTCCCTATGGAGAAAATGAATACTGTTGAGTACTGTATACTTGAATACTGCGCGCAGTGTTCGAACTATACCGTGTCCTTTGGGGGAGCCCAATTTTCTTCCAACGGGGGGGGGGGGTTGGGGTTCGTGCACTTGCGCGTGCCGAAGATTGAAGCGCCTTTCAGACAGAATGCGGAATGCGCGGCGCTACGCTATGAAACCCAATCAATTCAAGGACTTCCAAAGATACATAACAGCTACAAGTGTATGCAAGTCTATGCAAGCATTATATACATATACATAATTCACCCTATTATATCGACACAAATTGATAAGTCAAACAGACATCCACAAATAGTTTATAAATAGGCTGTCTTTGAGTTCCCTTGAACAAGGGTTAAATTACTCGTCAGGCTACAGAAGAAATACCACAATTCCTACGTTTAATTAGACCCAAGACATCGACAGTCACGCAGACCTATAACAACCCAGCCACAAAACAGAATCGGGAATAAAATGCCTTACCTTAACACAGAATGGATTTCAAGGACTTCGCGCGCAGATCAATGGCCTCCAACGTATTTTATACGAATCTTTGAGTTAACGTACTAAACATGAGTGATATTTGCACCGCAGCGCCACCATACCTTAATGCTCATGACAAGAATAGCATGTATAGTTATCTTTATTGAAGTGAATTAGGTTTAATTGCCGTCATGCAAGAATGAATGATATTTTTGCTATTTTACACATAATACTCCACGATGATCACATTACACAAAACTGAAATTGCACGTCAAAATAAAACATTGTCCATTTTTTTTTGGGACCCCCCCAAAATTTCACGAATCACGTTTTCAGGGGAGCCCATGTCTTATTAAGGGGAGCCGAGCCCCCCCTAGCGCCCCCGTAGTTCGCACCCTGACTGCGCGTTGATCCCGGGAAATTGCCGGCAAATTGCCAGAATGCCTTCTGTGTGAACGCAAGCACGACCCGGGATTGATGCCGGGATCGATGCCGGGTTGGTGACCTAGGGTTGGGTTGGTGACATTTACGAGTCATTAAATCATGTTTAATTTGGACTTCTCTGTGCATGCTCTTTGAGGTGGTGACCATAGACCTGCATTATATGACTGACAGACAAGAACGGCTTGACCTAAAAATATCAAAATTTAAACTACTGCGGAAACAAAGACACCTACATCTTGGATGCCCTTGAGGTAAGCTAAAACATATCAAAAATTAATTTCAAAGTGAACTACCCCTTTAATGCAGCCTTGGTGAGCATAGGAGATTTCTTTCAGAAACATAAAAAAAAAAAATTGTAAACGGCAGTGTAAATATAATATTTGTTCATTTTTACTGCACTTTTCACAGTGTATAAATAACAAAGGCCTATATAAACTGCACTGTGCTCATGAACGTGTATTTGTGCCCGTTTATACACTCACTTGCCGGTCATTTTGAGTTCATCACCGACCGCATGGCCACCGCCGCCACCTGGACTCCCATCATGATGCGTACTGCCATTCATCTGAAAACCTTCCCCTCCGGCAATAATGTTTTTACTAAAAACACACACACACAAACTCAGTTTGTTTTCATCAGTTATCTGCTGTCATGTAGTTTATTAAATTAACAATCAACTGATGAATTATACTGTAAGATCAACGATTGCTGGTACCGTTTATCAGCAGACGGGATGGATTTAGGAGGTTCGATCCTGATATCAGGATCCCACTCTCCTGGAGGAAGAACAATGACTTCATCTAGGAACTCGTCAATCCCTGCCAGCAGGTCGCCACGATCTTTCGCTTTATATGCTATGTCGTGAAACACCTGCAGGGGCCGAAATAATGTAAATTATGAAACTATGAAACTAACGAACTATGAAAATGCTGTAAGCATGCATATAAACACATGAATAAGAAGACTTTCACACACACACACACACCTCATCAGACATGAGCGTGGCGATGGCACGCCCGATCTCCCGGTATGAATTGGCCTTTCCTTTGGGCCCCAGCAGAATAAAAAGGAACCTACAAATACAAAAAGACATTGTTGTAATCAGCAGCGCTTTCTCTGTCTCTCATCTCTCTGACAGCGAGTTGACACACAAACCCGCCTCGCCTCACTCACTCGTTTCATTTGCTCCGGATGAATATTGTTGCTGTTACAGGGCCTTTATTTTGCCGTGGGATTGTGCGTATTGCGCATAATTTTACTCATTACTGTAGATGTTGTGCTCGCACCACATAAAGCCGCCTCTCAGTATTAAATTGAGTTATTTTTCGCTGCTTATTGCACTTAAACAGTCAAAAACACAACAATGTAAAATGTCTTGGCGAGTATTCACGTAAACACAGTCGATTATGTTTTAAGTGAGAGTAAACAGTTAAGAAACTAAACGCATGTGTAACAGTATAACGGATCTGTGCGTCAGGTCTTAAAGTGACAGCAGCCTAATATTCCTGCTGCCAAATTATAAGATAATATAAAAAATATCTATATGGCAGTTTTCCCCATGGTATCAGTCAAAATTGTGGTCAGTGAAAATGCTGACTGTCCAGTAACTTTGGAAAACCACTAGCCACAGTGGCTGGTGAGCAAACTATTGGTTGTAACTATAGCAACAGATTTATGAATTACATCGCTCGGTTACCGTGTGGGCACAGGAACCTCGGTGAGACCTCCTAACATGACCGACTGCTGAAGACGCACGAACGCCACGAAGGGGGAGTCCAGAAAATCCACTTCCCCGACCAGCACGTTTGACGCCTCCGCATCCCGAGGAATTTTCTTCATGAATTTATTATTCAACTAGAGAGAAGCAACAAGAAAAACATATTTTTCATTACATTCCGTGTGTGCACTGTTTTAATTGGTTGGTTTTTAGGCTTTTCACGCTGGGTCATTCTAAACCCTGGGTTAAGGGAATCCTGGATTATCCTGCTTCCCGATGGCCAGCTTTGTCTCCATGCCACTGTGATGAATCTGATCTTCAAGCAGATGCAACTGGATGAAATATTTTGAATGATACCAATCCACAATGTGACTTCTGACTTGTAATGCTGCCTGAATGGGATGGTACGACCGTTTGATTGACGGACTTACTGTCCAATGATTCTAGGTGGTCTTGGAAATGATTGGCTGGAGTTTTTTGAGTCCTGCCCAGATGATTAAATTGCTTAATTTTCATTTCAGGGCTTCTAACTCAGTGGCTGTAAGTGGGTTATGAATAGGATTTCAAGTGATTTTGAAAAAATGGACAAAAAAGAAAATCACATACCCCACCTTTAATATAAAAAAATATGACTGATCTACCAGCTCTGACACTGTTGTATGAGAACTGACCTGAGCTGGATGATGACATCACTGTTTTCTGCAGAACTGCTTTATAGTGAAATTGAACAAATTTAATAATTGATGATCTTTACAACAGAACTGAATCAACACTGAACTGACTTCAGCTGAACTGAACAATGACACTAGTTTCTATTGTTCCACTATTTCAGCGGAATATAAAAGTCTGATAAGGTTTAAGCCGAGTGGAAAGAAACAAGCTCACAACTACATAAACAACAGCATCGGAGTCAAAAGGCACGATGAACACTGAGATGACAGACAGCCTGGAACACACACACACACACACACTATAACACAAAAGAGGCCTTGTGCAATGCTTGCGGTCTGAGTGATTTTAATCTGAGGTTATCAGTATAATTACTGCAGGAGTTCTGTGCGTTTGACAAGGCACTCGCAGTAATCCACAAATATTGACGCAACTGACAACAGAAGCTATGTTTTGTCCTTGTGTGAAAGACAGCCACTGAGTTTCATTGTGCGCTACTGTGTTTGAAGAAAGAGTTTCTTTTGTCCTGTTGCACTCATTCCTGTCCTACCGATGTCACGCCCAGGGCTGTAGCCTTCCTAACCAAACTTCCCACAGGAGAAACAGTCATTTATCCTCCCTGTAATGAACTCTCGGTGGGAGAATCTCACAAATCCTGTTAAGAACACACCTGGGTCAGAATTCAATATAAAATACCTCTACATTTTTAAAGAAAATGAAGCCTGTTTTCAAACCATCAACCATTCAAACCATGTAATCATTACAAAAAATACATACAGTATATACATATTTTCTCTTTTTACTTATCAATTTAATACTTATCAATAGTATTATATTATAAATATTTACATTTAAATTATACTAATAATATATAGTAAATCATGGGCTAATTTTCATTTTTGGGTGAACTATCCCTTTAACCATAAAGAACATATAAACATATTTAAATTGAGATGTAAAATTATAAATTATATATGTACTGTTGTCATTTTAAATATCATTATTTAATATTTTAAATCATTTAAATTTACATTATTATATTATTAAATTGTCCAGCATTTATATATCAGGGTAGTATTTGATGATTTAAATAAAAGAAAAATAATAATGATAATCTACTGATCCAAAACATAATTTCTTATCATTACTTTTGATTTTGGGGGTAAAATATGACCTGGAGATTTTCATGAGATTCACGCTGGTACTCTAACACACTTTACCATCATGTCTGTGATGAGATTTGCAGAATTACACGTGCACACACACACACACACACACACACACACACACACACACTTCACAGTACCTGGTCTTTCTCAGGCTTGTCTGAGAGATCGTTGAGGCTGTTGGAGGTCAGGTTACGGTGGGCCGTGGTTGGACTACCTGCAGAAGTCGTACAAGGTCAAAGGTCAAACACCTGTCAGCTGCTAAAACGCTAAACACATTGTGGGAAGAATTTCAAATATAAGTTGTTTTGTATATCTACATCTCAATAGATTCCTTAAGTATCTTGTTGGTCGGGTTACAGAAAACTAAAACACCTCAGTTATCTTTTAATTTTTGAATCAAGAGGTTTATTAAGAGATTAAGAACTTGTGATGATGATGATAATAATAAATAACAGTCTTCATACTATTTTTTTTAATGTATACAACATTGACTTTAAGGCATCTTTGACTTTTTCAAAGCGTTCCTAAAATGTTCATAAAGGATTCACTCTAGTCCTATATCTGCAAATGTACAACGCCTGATCTTCAGCAGCAATCTTACAGTGAACCAGACTAACAGCAAATCTAGCATGAATCAGTCTGAATCTTCAGCTAGACTTACAGAGAAGTCCCATGCTGTTGCTTCTCTGCATCTGAATTTGCTCGTCAGGTTCAAAGTTGATAAAGCAAGGCACAGGGTGATCAAGAGGACGCGCTTCACACACACAGAGAGAGAAAGAGAAAAGACAGGGTGCATGCATGTCAATCAAGACAAGTGGAAGGGACAAGAGACAGGGAACAGAGAAAACAAAGCATTAGAGCAGAGAAATCAATTGAAATATGCTTCAAAGCGCTGATTCAGAAATTGAATTTGAGCTTCAAATTAAAATGAAAGTAGACAACATTCACCAAAAACCAAATCAGCACCTTCTCTTTGAACTGAAGAGAAATGATCATAGTTTGAAAGGAAGAAATAAAACTTTCTGAGAGAACAGAGTTAGAGAAGCTGTGAAACTGCTGCTGCTTTGGAATCTAAGCTATACATACTTATAAATATACAATATAAAGTAAGAAATAAGCAAGTGAATAAATGCCAATTAATCTTTTTTTTGTTCTTTTTTTTTTGAGAGTGGTTCAATGATATGAACAATCCGAAACAAATGATACCCTAAAATAAAAAGGTGTGTGCTTGAGAAAGTGTGTGATGATTGTTCCAGCTCGCCCAACTGTAAACTTGTGAAGTACAACATGTGCAGTACAAGTACATTAAAACAATCATGTAGCATTGCACCACGTACTACTTGGAACAAACACCTTGTTTCTGGAAAAGTTACAATATTGTCATGCTACCGAAGAATGTAGTAAACAGTTCTTGACATTTAGACAACACCTCTAGTTCTTTAAACATAAAAGTTAACATAACAACTTTTACCTTCATACTGAGAAAATGCATTTTAATCGGATGGCGAAAAGGGCCTCTATAAGGTACACTATATAATTCTGATTCTCGTTGTCTTTTTTCCAGCAGACTTTCCTCTGTTAAAACAGGTGATTCCCCACAGGTTGGAGATTTAGCTAGCCTGGGAAAACCTGAGAAAATTTGAGATTTGCTCTGCAAGTGCGTCTGGCCAAGAGCCCATTCAAGCCCATTTCCAATTTTTCCAAATCGAGGCACCAATCACAAACGTTGAGGCGGGCTTTACACGATGACGATAGCGCTGACTGGTTTTAGGTCTATCCAATTGCGCCCAGAGGCATTTGAGTGACGTCCGTTGGTGGCGCCCCTTTGGAAATGGGCTGTGAATGAACCTTCCCCAGACCCACTCTCAGTCACGACTGATGTCTGATGTAACCAGACTAAGATTTAGCTGCTCCATGTCAAACTTTCTCACTCATCTTGAAACTAACCTAGCCAACTTTTCTCTGTCGATCTTTCTCCAATGGCGTTCTATTGTTCAATAGTTGTTCAAAGTGTTTCTAAGGATGCTGATTGTTAGTAGGCAGCTGTCGGACTCTGAGACGGTGAACGGGAACATGGTTGGTGTAACATTACTAACACTTTATTAGCTGTTTGATAACATAGTCAAGTAAAAGGCTAATCATGTTAATACCGTTATGTGTCTGACGTTGTAAGAGCGATACATAAAACACATTAGTCTCATACATCGACTTGAAGATGACCCTGTATAATTCAGTCTTCCTCTTCTTCTAAAAGTTTCTGGTTCAAACATATATGGCTGAATTTAACCAGTATTTCCACGTGCAGCATTTTCTGCAGTAAAGTTGAGTGAGTAAATCAGGAATTCTGAGCTGGTGTGAGTGAGTGGAGGCGGGGCTCATTTACATAATTATGATTCCACGTATACTAAATGAGGCAAGGGTGTAGTTACATTCAGGCTAATGTGAAGAGAAAAATAATAAAACGTTTAAATGTGAAATTTTGGTGATCAAAGATGCGTGTTAAGGGATACAATTATTGACTATTTTTGTTCATTTTGAACAAAAAAGGGTTCATAGTGTATCTTTAGGTTAAGTTAGTTAAGCCAGTTACTCCCCAAAACTGAGAGAAACCTGATTAAATTGATACTAAATCAGATTAAATAAAAAAACGAAAGTGTTTCAGCAGCAAATTTCAGAAACCAAAACTTGTTCCGATACGTTTCTAGTGGTTTCCAGTTCTTCCTGGGAGGGTTTGAGGTTTAATTGCTGTGAAAAATCGAAAAACCAACTGCATCTCATCAGCACATTTGATTACTTGCGATTTTGAAACAAAGGATTTTCAGTTTTGCACTGTGCAAATGTGATTTTTATTTCATCCACAAGGCTGTTAGAAAACATCTGTACAGCTATGAATGCAACATTTGTAAAATGTGTGAGAGACGGATTGATCGGTGAAAGTGAGAGGAGAGATGTGGAAAGCGATAGAGTGTAAGCGAGAGGTTTAATGTGGCAGCTGTGTTACCGTTCTCCTGGTTGGTGAACAGACGACTCGCGCTCGACACGCTTTTTCCAATGTCTGCCAGCGAACGCAGGTTGGACTTCTTGGTCTGGTGGCGATGTTTCCGTAGCAAAGTGTACATGACCATCTCCTTCAGGTCGGCCTTCAGCTGCCCGTTCTCGATCTGACTGTCAGTGATCATTTCTGAAAGACAGAGACAGATTTTCATCAAGCATACACTGGTGCTTTAAACACAGAAACCAAAACTACTTTTGTAACCTCTTAAGAACCATATGACAATTCAAGAACCTTATATACCGAAATGAAAATTGAAGTGCAGTTTTACCAACAATCTGCTGAAGTGAGTTTGCCTCCATGTCCAGCATGATGGTTCCTTTCTCGATGCAGTTTTTCAGCTGGAAGAGCGAGTGAAGAGACAGAGTGGCCACGTGAGGTTTACTCCACCGTTCTCCACCCTTCTCCACCTTCTCCTCAAACTTTATCCATCTGAGAAAAACAGAAAACACACTTGAATGTTTAGATAACAGCTGAATCTTAAGCACTGAAATTTGAAACAAATTGTCATTTAGTGCACTGTGACCCTGTACAGTGACATTATACCAGGTACTTATTAAAATACCACGATAATAAAAAGAATTGGGACAATTATGTCATTTAATGACATTTACCATCATAATACCATTTATTTTTGGTCATGCACATTGATCATACACGTGTTTTACCATGGCACATGTAAATATAAATCTTTATATTTATATCTTTAATATAAATACGTCCACCAGATGTTATCTGATAGAGCACTAGTGTGTGTGTGTGTGTGTGTGCATGTTTTCCTATCCCAGAGGGGACTTCTGATTCAAAGGTTTTTTTAATTAGATTTCTTTGTTCTTTAAATTAATACTTTTATTTTTCAAGGATGTATTAAACTGATCAAAAGTATTTTGATCAAATTTGTATTCATCAAGAAACATTGATAATAATCAGAAATGTTTCTTGAGCAGCAAATCATCATATTAGAATGATTTCTGAAGGATCATGTGACACTGAAGACTGGAGGAATGATGCTGAAAATACAGCTTTAAATCACAGGAATAAATTACATTTTAAAATATACTAAAATAGAAGTTCTTTTAAATTGTACAAATATTTCACCATATTAATGTTTTTACTGTTTGATCAGTGCAGCCTTGGTGAGCAGAAGAGACTTAAGCTCTTTGAGACCGGTATATTAATATGGCAATCATTCAATATTATGCTTTTACATCACTGTTTGCAAGGACATATTATTATTATGATTATTTATACTTACTGTAGGAACACATAATTTATATTTTTGTTGGTTTAAGCTTATACCATTTGGCAAAACAGATAACAGAGATAGCTGTGTAACTTTAGCTTTGTGCTGACTAAACTAAAAAGCTTTTTGACGTAAAATAAGAATCAAAATGATTCAAAGCTTCTTAAAGCTCTTCTGGCCCTGTTATCAGCTTACCCATGTCTGCTTGAGCGAATATCTGTCTTAGAGAAACGATACCCAGCCACACACAGATATCCTTTAGAGCCCTGTAATCTTGTGCAGAGAGGCTGGTGAGCTGAGTTTAGCCAAGCGTGGGTATGCCATCCGAGACAAAAGTGATACACACACACACACACACACACTGCGGCATGCTGTTTTGATATGTTACCTGAGACACAGGTAAACCCAGAAACCCATGAGAACTCTGTGAACTCTGTCGTGGGTTTGTGCATCCATCCATCCATCCTTCCGTCCATCCATCCATCCATCCACACACACACACACACACACACACAAACAATGGGCTCTTTGTTAGCAAATGGTTTCATTTCAAAATGAGCCATGTAAATCTGGACCATGCAAATTCAAAGAAAGAAACCGTCCCATGAAGGGAGTACCATTTGTGTCCGTAACATTTGATGGCGTGAACAGAACACAAAAACCTGCTATTGACTGCTATGTGAGATTAAATGTTAATTATAGATTAAATATAAAATATAATTATATATAAAATATTTGTATATCAAAGAACCCCCCTCCCCCCGCACCCTAATATTTCTCTCAAAATAATAGAAATCATAAAACTTTTCAGAGAAGCAAATTTCAAAAGCTCGTTCTACTGACATTTAACATCCGTAAGTTATTTTTCATGTTTCATGTTCAAGAACAACATATTCAAACCAAGTTCCTCCGTCATTTAAAAATAATTTACCACCCGTTTCATAGAATGACTCAAAAACATGATTTAACAGTGTGTGTGTGTGTGTGTTCGTTCTTGTATATATATGGTTTATGAGGACACAAATGTTTATAATGATATTACAACGTAAACATGGTTTAGTGTGTGTATGTGTGTGAGTGAGAGTGTGAGTGTGTGTCAGTTGATATGGTCATGGCAGGAAAAGACCTGGAGATCCGTCACTCAATACACAGAGGAAATCAAAACTACTTGGACCAGATGAAAGCTGCTTTGTCTTTTTGCTGATGTGTCTTTCCTCGGTTTCTTTGCCTCTTGCTGTTTGATCAAGATCATTAGTATAACTGAGCCAAAATAGTCAAAATATTGTCATTATTTACTCCCTCGCATGCTGTTTATAAATAAAAAACAAAACAAAAAAAAGAAAAGAAAAAAGAAAGAATGTACCTCTCCTTAAGTCCAGATCTGTTTCTCAGATTGTGTTGTTGTGTAATTTGTTACTGTTCTCTTAACCCTTACTCTGGAATCAGAACGCTTATCTAATAGCATACGAACACAGACAGGAATGTGTAAAATCCTAAGATCAGTCAAGTGGCACTAAAATCGTGAGCATTTGGTAAATGACGTGAGTGTTGAATACTTCTGTTGTTTTAGCGGAGACAAACGAGAGGTCTCCCCCTTTCAAGCGTGTGTTTCTGACCTACATATCCGTCTGAGGACAAAATAGCTGGAAAAAAGTTAACGAAATTAGAAAATGCTGCAAACCGGTTAATAAACACAATGAGGGGATTCCTGTGGCTTAAACAGTGAAAAACTGTCTGCCAAATGCATCAATGTAAATGTAAAACTGAGCCAATCAAATGCCAGAATACTGTGATTTGTTCCATGCAGATTAGCCAATGAAATTCAAGAACTAAACACCTAGGGACCATAAATTGAATTCGGAATAGTATACTAGCATGCTATTCTTACCATTTCTGCAATATTAATATTATAGCAGAAACAGAAAGAGTAGTATGATAACATGCTATTTTGAATTAAGACAAGCCTTGCGTCCCAATTTGCATACTATTTGTCCAAAATACTGTTTGATGTTCGTATTCTTAAATACTAGTTAGGTTCAGGGATATTAGGCTATAAAATATTATAAAATATAGCGCTCTATTCTATTTCTGCAATATAAAGATATAGCAGAAACAATAAGAGTGCTATTTTGAAATAAAACAAGTTTTACATCGCAATTTGCATACAATTCGGCCTAAATATTATTCAAGATTTATATTCTTAAATACTATTTAGGATGGATATTGTGCAAATTGGGATTCAGGGATAACAGGCAAGAAAAATATTATAAATTTCAAATATTAGCAGACAAATCGTACTATTTCTGCAATATAAATATATGGCAGAAACAGTATTATAATAACATGCTATTCTGAATTAAGACAAGCCTTCCATCTCAATTTGCATAGAATTTCTGTTCGATATAGTTATAGTTATACCATATGGATATAGTTCGATATAGTATTCTTGACTTGGGTGTAGTGTGCAAATTGCGATGCTGGGATAATAGGCTAGAAAAAAATTCCTCTTTCATAACAGAAGAAGAAGATAGTTTACATCTTACATCTAGAACCACTATAGCGCCTCTTGTGGCCAAACTGAGAATATGATGTAACATGGATTGTGATGACTTGTGAAATCAAGATGCATTTTTGTTCAGTCTAACCTTCTGTTTAAAACCTTTCTTGAGTGTGTACACTTTACCTGGCTGTTTCCTTCCACTCCATCTCTTGACCGTCGACGGAAAGAAGCTCGTCGAGTTCGGTGAAGAGCTGCGGTGGAGGTGGGCCGCTGTCATCTTCCCCCAAAATAAAGCGGATCCGCTCAGCTGCCGGAGAAACTGACGAGGAAACAACAAACGAGGTGTGACAGAGGCCAGCTTATAACAAAAGACTGCAAGCCTTTACAATCAAAATAAAGATCCAATATCCGAAACAATTACACAACAGGACAATAGCACTCTGTCTGCTTAAGGTGGGACTGTAATAGAAATCACTGACTGTTTCCTGCATAGGTGTTATGTAAAATCAAGATGAATGAGATTTCTTGTAAATTTGAGTGTTACACCCAGGAAGCAGTCAGACTTTTATTTCCTGTAGAAACAGAAATAGATAGTGTTGCGAAAGCAGACTGAGCCAGAACTCAGCTCTCTTTGACATTTCAATCTGAATTTCACAGGGAAGTTGCCTTGAGATGCAAAGCACAAACGAAATGCGTGAGGAAAATGCATGAGGATGCCTATGTCAGCATTTCTCATAACCACACTGTTGTAGCTATATGTTGTAATGTGAAAGTTGCACCACACCTTTTCTAAACATGTACACATTTAAATTACAAAGATTACAAAGTCTCTGCACAGGCAAGGCCTTTTTTAAAGGTAAAACTAGACAAAACAAACAGTTTAAAATGAGACTTTTGGGACACTAATGAGACCTGGCCTTCCCTACTAGTTAAAAAATATATATTTATATTATTTTATTCAGCAAGGATGCATTAAATTGATCAAAATAGTAATAGCAAGAGGTAGGTTACAACTGTACTTCGGTTTCTTTGCGGGGACACCGCCTTCACCTGCCATGTCTATCGGCTCGCTTTCGGGTTAAACTTTACACGACTGCGCAACTGGGTTATTGGTTGCCAGGTTGAGGTGACAAACGGGTAGAAATTGTATATGGTGTGTGGATTGTGTGAATATTATGCATTTCTGGCAACTGGTCAACATTAGACAAACATATTGGTCCGATTATTCATAAAGGAGTTGGCCATGCAAATTACAGGAGTTTACATAACAAACTGGGAGGGGTCTGGGAGATAGGGCTAAAAACCGGGAAAAATGGGAGTGTTGACAGGTATGGTTTAGTAGCACATGATGGGAGTCCAGCCAGAAGAGCATTGCCGTAATCAAGCCTAGAAATAACCAGGGCCTGGACGAGAAGTTGTGTTGCATGCTCATTTAGGAAAGGCCCGATCTTCCTGATGTTGTGCAGTGCAAATCTGCATGATCGGACTGTCTTTGTAATTTGTAATAAATAGCATAACTCAGATTGTATTCGTCTGAAAGAAGAATGTCAAATACACCTGGGATGGCTTGAGGGTGAACTCCTTTTTGAGTGAACTATCCCTTTAAACAAAGGCTTTTTATCACTGCCTTTCTTTCTCTGTTCAGTTTAGCACATTTGGAGCATGCTAAGATGATCTAAGCTAAACTGGTCAAAGCTGGAGGATTGTTTTCCTCCCTCAGTGGCCTGAAACAGCCCCTCCGGAGTAAATAAGGCCATGGTGTACATAACAGAGAGAGGGGAAGAACATCCCTTCGACCCATGCTTGGCTCCATGCCTCCTAACCTGAGCTAAAAGTTAACACCTCTTACCACAAGTGGCTAGAATTACCCATTGTACACTAGCATATACTCAACACCGAAACTAGCGGTATTGTTGCAATCAGCTGACCACTAATGCTAAATCCAGCCACAAATCCAGGCCATGAGAAGCCGTACAAACTATTTGTGCGAAAAATGTGTTTGTTAGTTTAACCCAGTGACTTACTGTAAGTAATGACTGTGTGAAACGTGTGATTTCTGCACTCTCACACGATCTACAGTCGAAGGAACGACGGAGAGGTAGAGCGGGTTCACAGAGGATAAGCGCAGATAAAGGTGACTATGCACTTGTTTAGCTTGATGCTTTGCCTTTTCAGCCATGCCACTGATTAGGAGAGATTAGCACACACAAAGACCTTTAACTGAGGCTGTAAGGACCGCTTTATCTCGTTCTCTCTCTCCATCGCTCTCTGATTCTCCAGAACATCAAGAATTGCTCTGGGATAATCTGTAAAATAGTTGTTCTTCTACAAGAAGTAGATGTATTCGGTTTAGTGAAACACAAAAGGAGATGTCTGAGCTGCTCTCTTCCTTGCAAGACAAATGGTGACTATACTGCCAAAATCCCCAAAAAGTACTATAAAAATATATTAAAAGCAGTCAATAATCTTCCGAAGAAACAGCACTGTCAGGAATAGTTCCAAATTTAAGTCATTGCATACTAGTCATGTGACATGCTCATGTGACATTTCTGTCTAACTTTCACTGGTTAAACAAGTTAAATCCACACTTAAAAAGAAAAAACCTTCCTACAATCCAAATACCAGCAACAAAGTCCCTTTAGGGCGAGTCATTTCACTCGGCGCCCGTCTTTGAAACACCCCTTGGGCAGCTATTTCTGTCATTCAAGTACAGCTGCTACCTCTTAAAATGAGGAAATATCAAATTCTCCAAAGCTGTTCACCAAGCTTATGAATAAATTTCATATTTGATTCATAATTTTCTATTTCTAAATGCTCAAATTATAACAAAATCATAAGTGCGCATCTCGTAACACTGACTGGCTGCGTCTGAAATCGCATACTCTCTTGAGTAGGTACTGATTTTGAATACGTAATTACTAAATAGTATGTTCTATATAGTATGAATGTGTATTGTATGAATTAATGTAATCTGGACGTACTACATTCGCCATGTTGTCATTGTCATGTGACCTACCAGCGTCAGTTGCGTCGCTTCACCTCCATTCATAAATCCTCTCCCGTGGCCTCGTGGGACATTAAAGTGTTTATCGTCTGCCCTTCAGAATCTCTGCGATAGTAGAAGGTCATCCGGGTACTTTTTGCCTACTCTTTTATGAGAACTGTGAATTCAGACATACTTCTTTTGTCACATACTATTTTTGGCCAAGTAATGTAGGGAAGTAATGCGATTTCGGACGCAGCCGCAGTTTCTAAAGCAACCAGAGCTTCTTACAGCTGCAGTGATGCAATGACAACAGAATGCAGAGATGCAGTGAATCAATCAAAACTAACTTCAGCTGGACAATAACTTTATTCTAGAGCTGCTGTAAAGCCAAAACAATCTCTGTTACTTTAATTTCCTATTATCACTGTAAAGCTGCTTTGAAACAAACTATATTGTTTAAAGCACTATATAAATGAAGGTGACTTGACTTGACTTTAACATTTGCCAATTGGCTCTTTTATTTAAAAGGCAGGATTTATTCCGCCATATTGTGCGTTGCACTTTCTCCCATTCATAGTAATATCATCTTTGTATATCTAAAGCCTAAGGCCGTGTCACTTACTGAGTGGTTTGAGGATGCTGGAGGAGGGATCATCTGCATTATCTGTGTCCGATTTGTCGCTCACGTTTTCCGTCACACGTTCCCTCCTCTCTTTGTGATTGGATCGTCGTCTGTGTCGCCGGCGGCGACGGTAACTCTTAGGCACGTGAACACCAATGTAGACTGTGTGATGACCTACACACAGGCACAAGGCATGGTAAGATTACAGGACTACAAACAAACACACACAATGACAGATACATACATATCAGAGTGACAGGTTATAAATGAAAGACTAAAATAGATGCACAGACAACGAGATAAAGAATAATGACGTCATTGCTTTAGTTAATACAGCGTTTTTTTCTGCGTTTAATATGTATGCCTGCTGCGGTCAATGTATAATCGATTTGATGGAAGCCAAAAACTTTGGGAAGAAAATCTGCAGAATTTTGTAATATGGATTTAAACATGGAAGATTGTGTTAATCAGAGTTGAGACTTTTACAGTATTAAAGCAAAATAGCAACCGTGTAAGACATTTATTTTCAATGGGAGTTGGTCATTTCCAATGCTCAAGTTCAACTTTATGCAAACAATAACTGACGCAATGTGATGTTATCATTGTTATAATTAACTAAAACTATGATAGTACAAATTGTTTTCATTAACTGAAATAAAGCTGAAATAAAATATTAAATGGAATAATATAAGAAATGAAAAACTTTAACTTAAAAACTTTTAAACTCTTAAAAAGATTGCCTTGGAAACTAACTGAAATAAATAAGTTGAAGTCCTAAAATTATTGAAATAAAAATGAAATAAAAATAACTTAAAGCACAAATGACAAAAGCACATAAAATTGCAAAAAATAATTAAATTAATATAAAATAAAAGCTAATTCAAAATATGAATAAATACTGTAAAAGTATATAAATAATAGTAAAACAACATTGATGTGATGACAAACATTGTAATCCACTTCCTAAAGTGTTTGCACGAGTGAAACAGAAAACAGAAAACAAAAAAAATCATTTCAGAGTTAAATTTTAACAACATTTCTTTTCTTTGGAAAAACATGTACTGATAAATCATTCACAATGAGACCAGGAACATGTGTTTGTTGGCATCATTTGTGCTTTATTCTGACGGAAAAACTGACTCGTATCTCAAACTTGTTAGATTATAGATAAATGGCAAGAACTTCCTGTACAGCTGATCAGGCAGGAAATGTTAAAACATCTCCAGGAAGTCGATGTAAAAACAGAAAGCACTCAAGCTTAGATGAACACACACTCACAGAACAATAATATAAGGACTTGCTCATCAATCCAGTCATCCATCAATCATGCTTCAGTCATCCTTCATTTATTTCAGGTTTGACTTTAAACAAATACGTCCAACAGATGTTATCTGATAGAGCACTAGTGTGTGTGTGTGTGTGTGTGTGTGTGTGTGTGTGTGTGTGTGTGTGTTTGACCATCATGTGAAAGTCCAAAGTTCAGGGATGACGAGGGACAGAGAGAGAGAAAAACAAATATAGAAAGAGCATGAGTATGTGAAATGCTCATGTTTGTGAATGTGTTTGATCTGCTTTTGATGTGAAGATATTTTTAGATGTCTAAACCTGTATTACTTTATACATTCCACAACTGAGAGGGGAATTCACTCCGAGTGAACTGTGCCGAGTCAATTATTTGTAAGCAAACATGGACAAAACTGGGGCTGCAAATTTGAATATGGCCCACAGTGTCAGTATTCTGGTCATTAAACACACTAAAATGATTCTATGATAAGCTACATTTGCATAGAAAGAGACATGACAATAATAAAATAAACACTGGGTGTCATTTTTTTGAAATATTTTATCAATAAAATATATAATAACTAATACTATAATATAATAAAACGTGTCTGTGTGTGTGTGTTTGTGCGTCTGGTAAACCCTACATTATGGGGACAAAATGTCCCCACAAAGATAGCAATATCTGAAATCCTTGTGGGGAAATTTTTTGGTCCGCATGAGGAAAACAGCATATAATTCATACTAAGTGATGTTTTTTGGAAAAGTAAAAATGCAGAAAGTTTTGTGTGATGGGTTTTTCAGGTTTAGGGGTAGGCTTAGTGTAAGGGGACAGAATATACAGTTTGTACAGTATAAAAATCATTATGCCTATGGAGAGTCCCTACAAAGATAGCGGACCAGACAGTGTGTGTGTGTGTGTGTGTGTGTGTGTGTGTGTGTGTGTGTGTGTGTGTGTGTGTGTGTGGATTAAGATTGTAAACATCTTCACGTGTAGAGCTTTGGTTTGTTACATCTGATTCACTCATAATCCTCTCCTGCCCTGAAACACAAATTACTACCAATGCAAGAATAAAAAATAAAATAAATAAAACAGCTGGCCCTCGACAGAGACTGGAGTGAGTGAAAGTGAGCGTGAAACTCAATCCACAGTACCTAAGAGTCTTAGGGATCTGCAGTCGTCACTGAGACACAGGAGATCGTATATCCCACTATATATTTAAGTGTGTGTGAGAGTGTCAGTGTGTGTGTGTGTGTGTGTGTGTGTGTGTGTGTGTGTGTGTGCGTGTGCGTGTGAGTGCGTGTGTGTGCATGCGTGTGTGTGCGTTCGTACCCTCAACCTCCTCGTCACACACGTTTTTGATGTAAGACGCCCCCCTGTCCACTATGGCTTCATCCTCCATTCTGTAAAAGAAAAAACAGAGAGGGAAAGTCAAAAACAAAGAAACTATAACCCAGACTATGTCAAGAAGAAAGAGTAAACATGTTTAATTTTCACGTTTCTCAGAACATTGTTTCTTCTGAAGAAGTTCACTCACTAGTGCTTTAACCTTTCCCTTTCCCTTTTCCCTTTACTTGTTTATCAGGCATGTAAACCAACCAGTCTGGTTGTGATTCAAGTCGTCACATGTCTTTCACTGAGGATAGGATGCATTGGAGGACTTGAGGGTGAACTCTTAAGACGTAAAAGAAACCACATAGAACTCAAAATAATTTAGCGACAATATAGAAACAACCCTGGCAACCATCTATAGTGTCCTTGTGTGGAGGTGTAAAATTTTGCATGCATGTATGAAAACAGTTGCTTTTCAACGCCGACGCCATCGTTCTTATAACTGTGTATCAAGTGATGAGGAAGCCTTTGGAGCTGAAATTCAGATATGGTTATGGCCGTTAAGTTACCGACACACTCTGTAAGTGGTAGCATCTGACCAATCAGAGCAGAGTAGACCAATCACAACAGACTGGGTCAACTGACCAATCAGAGTAGAGTAGACCAATCACAACAGACTGGGTCAACTGACCAATCAGAGTAGAGTAGACCAATCACAACAAACTGGGCCATCTGACCAATCAGAGCAGAGTAGACCAATCACAACAGACTGGGCCATCTGACCAATCAGAGCAGAGTAGACCAATCACAACAGACTGGGCCATCTGACCAATCAGAGCAGAGTAGACCAATCACAACAGACTGGGCCATCTGACCAATCAGAGCAGAGTAGACCAATCACAACAGACTGGGCCATCTGACCAATCAGAGCAGAGTAGACCAATCACAACAGACTGGGCCATCTGACCAATCAGGGCAGAGTAGACCAATCACAACAGACTGGGCCATCTGACCAATCAGAGCAGAGTAGACCAATCACAACAAACTGGGCCATCTGACCAATCAGAGCAGAGTGCTCTGAGAAAGAAGGGATTGAGAGAGACAGAATCCTTTCTTGGGTCGGGTTAGAAACTGTGAAAGAAGAGCTGATGCTACAATGCATATTGTGAGAAAATTAAAGTGTTTTTTTATTTATTTATTTTTTTTACCTTGAATGCATGTAAACCTATTGTTGGAGACTGCCAAAACAAAATTAGGAACGTTTAAAATAGCATAATGGGGCACTTTACTATTGCTATAGTAAATAAAAAATTACTAACATTTGAACAGTAGTGTATATAGGCTGGACAAGATTTTTACTTCAAAAACAACTATAGCGAGAACAACTGTTTACTTTAATACATATTCTCACTTCCTATTCTGTTATTTTAGTTTCTCTGACACTTTTATGCACGAGGTCAGTGATGTTTCACAGCCGGTCTCTGTCTTCTTTATGCATGTATATCTCTTCATTTCATTGAAGAATGCATTTTCCATCCTCGCTTACAGAGAAGTGAAGATTTCACAGTATAGATCTCATTTATCCCTCCTGTCACTCTTTACTTCATTTCCTGTGTTCTTTAGAATGACCAGCAGAGCCCAGGTGGTCATGTAACCTTGCGATTAATATACGTTAAACATGAGCCGAATGTACTGTAATCTCTGTGTTTATAACCCTCACACACCGTGAGGAAGCCAGACTGCCACATGCATATAAACTGATGGATCAGCATTGGACAATCGGATTTCTGGCAGCGCATCAACTCTCTGCATTTCAAACTAAGTAAAGTTTATTCACCCCTAGAGGAACACAAGCGGGAAATAGAATGTGAGATGTATTTAACAGATGTTCATTATGGTACAATATAAGTGGAAGTCTCAAAATGTTTCTGGTCATATTTCACCCGTAATAAAACAATTAAGATATTACGCATATATAGCCTACATATATAGCGCTTAATATTTTTAGCATATTTTTGCATTGTGATATAATAATGATTAATATTTTGTTCCTCATAACTGTGATGAAAAAATAAGACATGTCGTCCCCTTGGAATTATAAGGTTCTATCTGCGTTCTGAGCAGTTTTGAGATATTGAGCTTCAAAGTTTTTGCATTACATATAGGAAAATGTGTATGGGGAACAAGTTTCTTTCAAACATAAAAATAACAGGGACCCTAAATGTACAAAACACATCACATAATGTAAATAAATAAGTCACAGAATAAGAATATGTGAATAACTCAATTTTGACAAAAATGTCAGATAGAACCTTATAATTCCAAGGGGACGACGTTTGATTTAAATATAATTAACAAAATTAGACGATTGAATTGTATATATATATACACACACATACAAATGATTATTATAAATAATATAGCAATATATTTAGTTTTAAATAAATGTATATTAATACATCATTAGAGTCTTCGGTGTCACATGATACTTCAGAAATCATTCTAATATGCTGATTTGATACTCAGTTGAACCTTGATATATTTAATACTCATTGTATGGTTATATTTATAATACAATAAATATTTATAGTATCGTTTTATGCTGATAAAAATCTTAAAAATTGTCATTTGAGAATCACATTCAGAATAATGAAAAATGAGGACTAATGACAATCTAAAACATCTCAATGCATTTTGATGATGTATAATATATAAATGTGCTTAATTGTCACAATGAAAAAAAATAAAGTAAAAACCTATGCTCTTTATGAAAATGCGTGGGTGTTTGGGGGAGGAATATAACAGTTACCCATGGAGAGACTAATCAAACACACCGATGGATTTGTTTATTACGGTTTATGATATGGAAAATCACGAGACCCGGGCAGAGGAATGTCATGAAGCTAAAGTAAATACAAGCAATGAAGGTGTGTAAGTGACTGACGCACGAGCTCCCAGCAGCCCTTGCACCATGTTTACCTATTCAGAGGTGGGACAAATGACACAATCATAAACCCCACTGATAGAGACATTATCTCCTGCCAATTACACACGTCAGAACCTGTCGGGGTTTCCAGAAGCGATCAATCAAACAGCCAACAAGGTGTTGTCTATGAGATACAAACACTTCCTGGGGGGTCAAAGGTCATGTTGAATCTGACACCTGCCGGTGGGGAAGTGGTTTATTAGGTGCTTGAGACAGTCATTGAATATAGTCTTTGAGTTAAACTTGAGTTGTGACATGTCTATTAAGTTGTAAATTTAGATACTACACTAAATCCACAACAACAAGCACAGTTTGGCTCTCGTAGTGAACTCTCATAGCCACGCAAGCAAAGAAAGAGTGAAAAAACGAAAGAATAGCAACATCATTGTGTAAGTGGGATTTCAACAAAGCTTTTAATAAGACCTTCTGATCTTTAAATCCTTCTCATATGCTCTAATTCCTCAAATGTAACTGCTTCTGTGGGAACGGCACTTTGTTTCAGTTTAATCCGGTTTAAACTACTTGCCAATTTGGTTTTTGTTGTTTACAATTAACTTTATGATCCAAGCAAACAAGTCATTTCAAAAGTAACTTTGCCAGATATGCAACTACGCATTAGTCCAGCATTTATATTTAGCTTTTAGCATTTAACATGAGACCAGATCACGACCGCAGAGAAAAATATAAACATCTTGAGAAATCACCTGAGGTAAATTCAAATGAATCATTTAACTGAATCAGTTGATGAGGTTCACATTAAATTAATTAAAAGTGACTATATAATAATAATAATAATAATAATATACAAATAAATGCTGTATAATTTCAAATAAATGCTGTTCTTTTGACCTTTCTATTTATCAAAGAATTCTTAGGGAAAATTTGCGTTTCCAACATTGATAATCAGAAATGTTTGTTGAGCAGCAAATCGGCATATTAGAAAGATTTCTGAAGGGTCATGTGACACTGAAGACTGGAGGAATGACAGCGCCGCTCCTAGACTTCTGGGGCCCCAAGCAAAACTTTATCCGGGGGCCCCTGACAATGGGTTCATAACAACCCCAAAATGACCCCCAACCAAACAATAGGTTAAAAAAATAGTAGAAAAAAGATACAAATGAAATAAACAGTTTAGCCTACTAATATCAATAGCCTACTATACGGAAATTGATTTAAGTAATCACATGTAATAAAACTCTGTATAGTCTTCACCGTACACATTAAATACATTTTTATTAAAGTTACAGAAGTTGTTCAGTGAGCAGTGAATGATTCTCTCATTGTTGTTTGATTCACATTAAATGACCGCGACAGTAGCAGGTTTATTACGCTACTGTCACTTTAACACCAAATGCACAGATCTAATATACTGACAAGCATTCGATTACTTTCCAAACAGTTTATGTAACCGATTGCGTTTAAGTGAAAACTCGCCATCTTGACATATTTTTGTGTGTTTTTGTGTTTAAGCGTCTCTTTCGCAGGCTCAATGCGTTTTTAACTCTTCAGCTTTGATCACAGGAATAAATTACATTTTAAAATATATTCCAATACAAAACATTTCTTTTAAATTGTAATAATATTTCACAGTATTACCGGTTTACTGTATTTTTGATCAAATAAATGCAACCTTGGTGAGCAGAAGAGACTTCTTTCAAAAACATTAAAAAACTCTTATCGACCTTAAACTTTTGAACCTGGTTCCACAGAAGAAAAAAGTCACACATGGTCTGACATGAGTGTGCGTAAATGACATAATTTTCATTTTGGGTGAACGATCCCTTTAAGCTGCAAATTAAACATGAACTCATGCGGTTGAGGAATAATCCTATGTCATTCCCGGCAGCCATTGATTGGCCATATAAGTTCTTAGCAGTTAGTTTATCTTAGCCAGCGTGTTAAGCTAGTTTAGTGCAGCGTCTGTTTGAGGCATTTGGAGTAACAGATGGTGTGACAGTCAGGCCGAATGGTGTAGATTTCTTTCAATCCTGAGCAGAGCCAGTTAATCATTCCGACTGACAGGACTAACAGCGGAGCAACAGAGAGATCATAAACGATAGAAGAGGAGAAAGACCTAAACAGCACCTGAGACTCTCTTGGTGGCCAGACCTGATCTATAATCAAATCCTAAATGAATCAAACAAGTGCAGACTGATGTTTCTTGAGCAGCAAATCATATTAGACTGATTTCTGAAGGATCATGTGACACTGAAGACTGGAGGAATGATGCTGAAAATACAGGAATAAAATACTGTACATTTTAAAATGCATTCAAATAGAGAATTATTAATTATTAATTAAATCAGTTATTTTAAATACTAATAATATTTTACAATATTACTGTTTTTCTGATACATGAGACACCTGTCTGTCTGGAAACAAAAGCATAAGTTTATAAAGCACTGGGCTGATAAAATGAGCACTTTTGAGGAAGAATTACTCACTGGATTTGCCAAAAATGACCAGATTACTGTCAACAAATCTTTGTTTTGTTTGAGACGCTTAAGTAGCAAGTAAACTGAACTGTATTTTCCACTTTGTTTTCTGTCAATAATCAATATATATATATATATATATATATATATATATATATATGTCAATATATGGGAAATAATAAGCATTTGTTATTAGGACAGATTATTTAATTGTTTACATTATTTATTCATCTTTAAAATACACCTGTTCATTGTTAGTTTATTGTTATAGCTCAGGTCCATGAAATAATATTAACAGGTAAACTTTTTGATTTTAACAATGAATTGAATCTAAGATTTAACTAAGATTTAACAGCCGGAATCCGGAAGTAAAAACTCGAATAAAGATGAACTAATAAAGATTTAAAGACAGCCCTACTATGAGCTATGAGGTTGTTAATCGATGGTATTTGCTGTTGTTGAAGCCATCAGCCTACATTATTTCAATTTAATTTAAAATAATCAGTGGAATTCGCGGTGAAAAACTACATTGATGCCCTATAATTCCACCAATCAGAATCAAAATGTCAAAAAAATATCTTCTTAGCTCTACCTAAAATGATTAAATATTTGCAATATATTGATAGTTTTATATTTCTCGTTCGTTTTTATGCTGTTTGCAATGCTTCATGGGATTGTAGAATGGGAGAAATTAACAGAAAAAATAGTTCCAGAACCAACGCCGCTGTAAAAGTGGATGGGCACTAATGTACATATCGTAAAGTGTCACAAGAATAAAACACTGTGGTTGGTCACTTTATCAATCAAATGTCCTCTTCCTGTCTAAATGGGCAGTTTTTGACCAAAGCCTTGATGTGACTAAACCACCATAACCAGCCTGGACTAACAGAGACATCCAAGCTGGTCTAAGGTGAGTTCCTGAAATAACTGCAGCAACTGAAATAAAGAGAAACTTTGTTAAGCTTCACTTCCTTTAAAAAAGTAGTTTGTAGACTCCTCACAGAATGAAAGGCATCTACATTGAACTGCATCTTCTGTCATCTACACCTATTTTCCTCATTCCATGTGTAATCTCTCTTCCTGTCAGTCCTATACAGCCATTCTTTCCTTTGTGTACAAGGCTTCCTTTGTTTTCTACAGAACTTTTTCTGTCTTCTGTCTCTTCCTCATTATTATGGTCTCTTCATTGTATTTTCTCTCTCTTTCGGTTCCACTTTTTAGTCTACATCTCCTGCACACTGAGAGATGGGATCAGGATGCAAGGATCTAGGAATGAACACTTGCTTTAACAACTTACACAACACAGTAGTATATAGTCCAATCATAAACAAATGATTACAAAGTTAAACTAATAAACAGTGTTCTATAGCAAGAAACAATACATTTCCTTTTAGAAGTCATTTGTTTTAGGTACATATAAAACATTTTGAAATTTCTTTAAAATGACATTTAGAAATAAAAATCGAGGACTTTTTTTATACTTAACCTCCTGAAATTGAATGAAATTTCCAACTTAAACTGTCATAAATCTTGAAAGCCTTGAAACACATACTTCAGTTTGGTGGCTTTTTAAAGACGACACTTTGCAGATTATTGTGGAAAAAAAGGTGAAAGTAAAAAAACGTTATAGAAGTTTAAGTTTATTATAACAAAAAAATGCTCAAAAACACTATTTTTACATTTTTTATGAAATACATATTTTCCAAAACATGTTTTACTGTAAAACTATGAAAAATCATAGTTGAGCTCCAAATTTGAGGTTGATATCTCTTATAGATATCTCTTGATATATCTTATCAAACGTTTCCACTAATTTCACTTCCCGTTCATTTCCAGTGCAGCCATTCTAGACCGTCGAAAAATACAAGTTTGACTATTTTTTTCAGGACAATTTAACCTTTTCGAATCACGTCCATGATCTTTTTGTGTTCACATAGCAAGTGCCAAGTACTTTACCAAGTTTCGATGAAGTAAAAAAAAAATAATATGAATAATAATAAATCCACAACATAATTTAATTTTTTTTTATCAAAAATGACTGAAGAACACCAGAGGGTTAAAGCCTTTATAAATAATGTATTAATTATGCCTTGTAAAGAACCTTTTAATGCATTGAATGGTCTCGTATAATAACTTATCCAATACTCATCACTGTTACACCTTAGAAAGTATAATGCATTAAAACACACAACAAACGAAAAACACATTTCAGATATAACAAGGAATCTGATTATTATAATGCTCATTAACTTTGGTTACAATTTATTTATGAAAAGATATAATGCATTACAACATACATTATGAATACCTTTATAATACATTATACATAAAGCAAGTAAAGTGTTTGAGTAATGTAAAATGTTACCGAAAGTTCTATATGGTTTATATACATATAAAAAATACTCACATTTCTTTCAAATGAAATTTACAAATAAAATTCAGATTTTTAAAATCTTTTTAACATTCATATAAAAACAGAAATGTCTTTAAAATGCTAAAAAATAAAACTAGATTTTAATTCTAAATGTGACAAATTTATGGCTGAAAGAAATAATCTCTTATATCGTCTGACGTCTGATACATAATTTGGTTGATTCTAAGTGTAAAACATCAATAAACCGACGTAAATCTCTTTCTGTCACACAGTGGCATGATGGCAAAGTTAATTTAGAAACTAGGTCAACACTTGTTTAGCATAATGAAATAATGTATGTTAATGTTATGAATGATTATACAGTGCTACTGAAGATTATACAGCAGCATTACAGAGCAAATTACAGAGAATTTCAATAATTTATAAAGGGGCCATAAAAGAGTGGCATTCCCTGATCTAACAGATAAATGAAACAATAAAATGCTTTCACAATATTTGAGTCACCTTGCACAGAAACTCTGGAATAACCGAGAAATTCCACGCACTTCAACACTTGTCACTTAGACATCAGTCAGTGAGTATTTGTGAGACAAGCCAAAACACACAGTGAGTGACCACAGCAGTCATCAGTGAAATAAACTTCCAAACGCCTAAAACACGTCCGGAAGAGACAGCACGACCCAACAAGATTCCTAATCGTATGACATCTTTAACTGGCAAAGAGGAGAAACACTGGGGTGATTTTTAGGACAGGAACTAATCCAAGACATCAAGCTGAGACAATCAGGAGTTAAACAATGACAAGTCATGATTTAAAGTCAACATGAAACAGCAATCTCAACCTATTGTTATTTCCAAGCGAAACAGGATATTAAATTAGAAAAAAATGAGACTTGATTTTAATAGGACTTGATTGGCTGAACTGGTCAAAAAAAACAAAAAAACTCCACGTATCCCAATGGTAATGCTTCTGTTACAAATCTATCATTATTTGTTATTATTGCCATGTAACATGTCATATGTAATAATAAGTAATACAAATAAGAATAAAAAGTTTTTGGGTGTGTGTGCGTGTGTGTATATACATATATATCATAGTTATCAATTTATTTTGTTATGTGTATGTGTGTGTATGTATATATGTGTGTGTGTGTGTATACATAATATAGTGTATTTTAAAACTATGGTATTACCAAAACTATTAAAAAAAATTTTTTATATATACTCATATATATTATATTATATATATATACACACAATATATATTTATATATAAAATTACATACTATAATAGTATAGAAATCGGCCTAAAACTAAAATAATAATGTTAACATTTAATGTTAACCCACATAAAATGACATCATTCACTCATTACCTACTAAATCAACCTAAAACAATGATTAAATAGCTATTTGGTTATTGGTTAACATATTTTCCTTTGCCTGCACTGATGATGATCATCCGTTTCAAGCAAGGTGTTACAATATGAAACGTGTGATCCTTTGGAATAACATGCTCTGATGAATCAGGCAAAATAAATTCAGAAAACATGTTTTAAGAAAGTAAAAAGTGTCAATTTAGAATTCGCATTGATGAACTAATGACCTTTTCACCAAATGCCAGTAAATCCAGCATCTCTGCGTCAAACTCCAGAACCTCAAGTTCACACATGAAATCAGCGCTGCGCTCCTGATACACAAATCCTTCTATTTCAGAACGCACCGTGTATCGCTACAGAAGCCCAGCAGCTCAGGGCCACTTCTGTCCTCACTCACATGACCTCACTCTCAAGGAGAAAAAAAGAGATAGAAGAGTCAAGCGAAGCATATCTGAGGGCAGAGTCTACAAAGGACATTCCTCTGTGACAGCATTTCCACTCGAGAAACTTCCTTTCTCCATACCTGTGAGGTGAGAAAGCAGCAGGGAGATGGTCGGAGTGATGTCTGTGTGCTTTCACACAGTCAGAGCAGTCACGTACAGCTCAACAGGTGCACAACAACTGCAGCACTTCTCCAATGCTGTCGGACACACAGACAGACGAGCCTGCGTGAGGTCAGGAATCAGGAAAAATCACACATTTTCCCTATGAAATCCCTGCGATCTTTCAGGTGTGGTGGGATCATTTGACAGCTTTAGAGTCTGAAAGACAGATTCAAGTACTATGGTGTCATCAATGACTTTGTAAACCTGTAAAAAGGGCGACTTGAAGCAGCGCGACAGTAACATTAGAATGAACGGGATGAGCTACATCAGTTATTAATGCAGTTATTAGAGAGAGAGAGAGAGATTAAGAGTATGAATTACCCGAGTCTGTGCGTCTCTCAGTGTTCGGCAGCAGCGTCTCAACTAATAATGAAACTGTAGGTTTATCTGCGTCAAGAACAGCCCCGTCTTTATGTGTGTGCGTTTGAGCGGGAGAAAGTGAGAATGTGCTTTCCGTACATAAAATGTAATTTTGTGGCAAAAACATGGAAATAATTTATGATTTTTTATCCTGTTGTTGACCTGTCGTTGTGGGTTTTGGTTATTTTTCTGTTGTCGGCTGTAAGGACCTTTGAAATAACTGAAATCATTTAGTGAAGTGATATGGAACTGTAATGCGGTCAAGACGTGCCTGAACTACTTTAGCCGTGTGTTTCCCTGAAAATAACTGCACACCTCAGAACGTTCCTCGACCAATCAGAATCAAGCATTCAACAGCCCCGCCCATAGTATAACAAAATATAACTACTGCCTTGGCAACGAACTGAAATAAATGCGTTTAAGTAATAGGAACTAAAGTTTAAATGCAAAAGCTGAATTACTAAAACTAAAGCTGAAATAAAAATAATAAAAATGACAAAAGCACATAAAATTACTACATTTAAAATGAAAACATTATTAATACTATATTAGTGTATAAATAATACTAAAATCTTTACTGCTGTTTAGACATGGTTATACCATGATATTATTCAAAATAACAGTTTTTTTTTTCATGTACCATAATAATACCACGATTTTGTTTGAGTACCATCAATACCATGCATCAAATGGTGTTATTATAGTACTTTAAAATACACAATAGCACTGGTACTACTTTAGTCGCAATTTTACTAAATGTCCAAAAACATATTTTTAAGTACTTGTTTGTAAGTTAAGGTATACATCAAACTACCATGGTATTACGTGAGCATGATACCATGGTTATACTGCGTTTAAATACCACACTATATGGATATTATGGTATTCATGCAGTACCACAAAATATACTAACAATCACAGTACTCTCTGTAAGTGTTCATTTCCCAGCAATCAGCAAGTTAGTGCTTATTTGGGTGTAAAAATCCAAATGTCTTTAGCACTGCATAAGAAACCAGACACCACATGATCTATCCACTCCATCTGAAGAGCCCTATTGGTAAAAAAAAGTGATCCCTGCAGGCAGCTGGCTCTTTTCTTTATGACAGCACAAGTTGCACAGAACTAAAAAGAGATCAAATCCCCTGTTTGCAGCTTGCATCATATCCAGCCACCAGATTCAGGAAGGCTAAGCGACACACGCATTGCTCCTGGACGCTAAGGACCTAATTGGTTTTGACAGGAGCTTCTTGGAAAAAGATTACTCTGACCGTTCAAGCCGCAGCTTCAGGGAACCTGTAAAGAGGGCGACTTAAAGCAGCGCGACTTGGCAGTAACATTAGAATGAACAGGATGAACTACATCATACATCATGTGTAGCCGGTGGAACCCCATGAGATATTTCATTCAGATTAAACATAAAGACTCTTCAGTGGTTCTTGGGTTCCACAAAGTTAAACACTTGGTTCCATGAACAACCTTTAACATCCATGGAACCTTGCAATTGCACAAACAGTTCTTTAGATTGTTAAAATGTTCTTCACACCATTTTAAGAACTATTCACTAACATGTTTGAGGAACCCCAAATGTTTCCTCTATGGCTTTGCTTGCTATGAAAACCCCCCTTTAAACCTTTATATTTAAAAGTGAATTTTACAGATGGCCAAAAAGTTCTTGATGGTCCATTAGGTTCTTGTTTTTCAGATCAGCGTATTGATTTCAGGGCTCTAAATTACAAGTACATAGCTGTTTTTCTAAAGACGTAGAGAATAAAAAGTGATTGTGGAACCTAAGAAGGTTCTCTGATGGAATGGAATTAAACAGGCACTTTCAGTTGTTGATAATCAAGAACAGTTTTTGAAGCACCAGTTCACAGATTCTCATACTCTTTTTAAAAAAAAAGCCATTTAAAGGAAATTTTCAGTGAACAGTACCAAAAAAATAAATAAATTCTTCTTAGATTCAATAACATTCTAAAAATCTAAAAACAGAGCAACTCCAAAGTAACTTTTTTCCACTATAAAGAACCTTTTGTGCGATGAAAAGGTTCTATGGATGTTAAAGGTTCTTCGTGGAACCAATTAAGCCAATTTAACAACAGCAAAAAGAACCTTAGAACCAATAGAAGTGCAAGAACCTAACAATGATGCTGTTTGAACATGGGATGTTCATGAGCTGTCAAACATGCAAATGCCCAGTTTAATGTCTTTAATAGATAATAAACCTCCGTCACTGAAATTCGATGCCCAAACCGCACGGACTCAGGGAAGATCCGTTGCTCTGTCCTGGAGGATACTGTTACACCTTTACTTTTTTGTGAAGAAGCAAGCAGATCCATTGTGGGAGGGCTGTTACACTCGACCCAACCATGGAAACAGAAATGATCTCGACTGAAACTCTCTGAGGAAGATTACACGCACATAAAAGTACTCACTTGTTTTTGTCGCTCATGTTGCCTGTATTGTGCGGGTTCTCTTCTGCCAGAGACCCTGTTTCTTCCCCTCACGCTGAGTTAAAGTGCGTCCGGGCTTCAGAAACACTTTCAAAATACGCGCAAGTGCGAATTCGCTCCAAGTTCAGCGTGTCTGGATGCGTAAAAGCAGGAACACATTCAGAGACTCGCTTCTGTTTTATCTGGAGCCATAGATATTTCACTGCTGCTTCTACTAACTACGATACATTCAGCCACCCCAGCAGTCATAACGCAACAGGCTCGCCAACTCTCTCTGTCCCGTCGGAAAACACTCCACGTTGCGCGTAAACCTGCCCGCGTCGCGTCGCGGTTCTCAGCGCTCGTCTTGAGTCTTGTTCCATATTTAAAGATCTCGCCCTCCTCCAGCGTGACGCAGCAGTGGGAGGATGAGGCGCGAGAGGTCACGCGTGTGAGATGCAACAGCGAATACCTGCATCCTCACACAAACACTGAGCTTCAGAGTTAGAGTTTTTTTTTCCCAATCTTATATGCTGTGTAACATGACTTTAGCAACTAATTCCTAATAGTCAAAATAATACATATTATAATAAGATAGTCAATAGTTACTAGAGTTTTAATGTTGGAAATATTCAGTTAATCAATATTCAGTACTAGTATGACTAAAGTATGCTAACTAAATCAATATTATATTATAACATTGATTGATTATTGTTATTACATAATATATAGGCTATATATATAACCATACCTTAGATACACTTTGCCATCTGAACCCAGTCACGTCACCTACTCATGACCATAACACTAGAAGGAGAACTCTATTACGAGGGAAAAAGCGTAAGCTGAAGTGTACTAGTTTTAGTATAGCATGTAAGGGTCCTGGGATCTGGAATGAGATTGACAATTCTATAAAGGAATTACCTTCTCTTGATATATTTAAAAAGCATTTTAAACTCCATTTTGTTTCAACATTATGCATGATAGACCCCATGTTTATCTGATTTTTGATGTTTGAATATCCCTATTATTGGATTTTGTTTAAGGGAAGGATGAGATGTGTTGTGTGCTGGCTGGGGGGGGGGGGGATTTTGTAGTGAATGGTGTTGTTGTTGGTGTGGATGGGTAATGAGTGGGTAGATTATTATTTTTTGTTTATTACTGTTGATTGTGTCTTGAAGGGCCCTATTGATAAGCCGGTATGGCTTCTGGGAGGTCCTTTTTTTTACAGAATGGTATCTTATAAATCTGTAAATATGAACTTGTAGTGTTCTGTGAAATAAATAAATAAATAAAT
This sequence comes from Semotilus atromaculatus, assembly GCA_031834385.1. Lineage (NCBI taxonomy): Eukaryota > Metazoa > Chordata > Actinopteri > Cypriniformes > Leuciscidae > Semotilus > Semotilus atromaculatus. The sequence continues at coordinate 4,272,658 of JAULUF010000053.1, read as the reverse complement.
AAAAAACACTGTCACCAAAGATGGCTTGGGAAGTCATGTGACGTGTAATTACTGATATACACATAAACACATTAAAAATATATTAAAAGTATTAACAGTGCAGATTTATTTTTTACAGCCTCTTTGATCATATTTACCAAGGCGGCAAATAATTCTGACCAGCACTGTATATATACACACACACACATTACACACTTAAATGACTTTTCCTTGAACGATTACATTTACAAAACAATGATGCCCCTTAAAGGTAAATGTGATTCCTAAACACCTGATAATGAAATATGAAATATGAAGTATTTTGTACTGTAGACTTGTTAAACATTTAGCAGAATGTTCTAAAACATTTAGACAAAAATCCAGGAATGCCACCCAGGTCAAGTTTCAAGATTATGTTTTTGGTAAGAAAAAACCTTTGGTAAGGTTTTTGTTTTGTACTTAAAAATCCAAAGAAATGATTGTCAATGCCTCAGTTCTTTATCATTTTTTTGACAAGAAGAATAAGGAATAGATTTTTTTTTCTGTTCCTAAAGGCCTGTAGAACTATTCCACCATCTGGGTGTTCAGGAGTATAACCACACACCTGTGCACATCACAGTAACACTCTCATTATTTACTCACTCACAATCATGCTTGTCCAGCATACGGGCTTGAAATGACAGGAGAAAGAGAGTAAACGATGATTCATTTCATTTTGGGTAAATGATTATTTTAAAGCCAGACAAAGAATCCTTTGATTAAGGCAGAATGGTTGAACACACTACCATTCAAAAGTTTGGTCAGTAAGTAAAAGTTTTAAATAATATTAATAAAACTTTTATTCAGCAAGGATGCATTAAATGTATAAAAAATGAGTTATAATGTTACAAAAAATTATATTTCAAATAAATGCTGTTCTTTTTAACTTTCTATTAATTAAAGGAGCATGACCATTTTTGATCAGTTTCCACAAAAATATAAAGCAGCACAACTGTTTTCAACATTGATAATAATCAGAAAGTTTTCCTGAGCATCAAATCATCATATTAGAATGATTTCTGAAGGATCATGAGACACTGAAGACTAGAGGAATGATGCTGAAAATACAGCTTTGCATCACAGGAATAAATTATATTTAAACATAATATTAAAATAGGAAACAATGATTTGAAATTGTTATAAAATGTCACATTATTACCGTTTAATGCATTTTTTGATTAAGTAAATGGAGCCTTGATTAGCATGAGAGGATTCTTTGCTCTTCAGAAAAAAAATAAAAGTCATAGAAATAAAAGTGATCATTAATATTATTATTTAATTCATAAAGCATAAAAGTAAAAACAAATTTACATAAAAACATTGATAAGTGCTAAATGGACACTATGGTATCATAGAGTTTCGAAATTTAAAAAAATAGACAATGTTAAATTATTCTGTCCATCAAGCACCTTTTCTCACAATCACAGGGAACTCAGAAATTCTTTTACCTGAAAAAAAAGAAAAAAAAAGAATAAACTTTTAAACTGTCCTCATATTTCCCTTTATTGCATGTGATGCGTGCATGAATGAAAAGAAAGTGTGTGTGTGTTATGTATAACATGCATTTTCTACAGTACATAATGGTCCCTGTATTGCACCCTCATCATAAGACGCAACTTTAGTTCTGCCACATTTGAAAAACATCACACAGACTTGCACTTAACACTTGCTCTGGGTGATATGCTAGATTAAAATCATGTAAGAATGTCATCATGAGGGTGAGTAAATGACAACATTCACTTTTGAATGAATTTTTAAAATGTAAAAATATATGTATAGTGCAGCTCAACGCTTCTTCTATGGTAACAGGCTGAAGTGTGTGTCAGTGTGTGTTGTACCTTCTCAATCATATCCGCACACTTGACCTTGTTGTCTTTAAAATCGTCATCAACATCCAAGGTAAGAACCGGCACGTCCATCAGATACTCAAAGTCCATACTGCACACATACACACAATGAGGGTACATGTATTATATATACATATATAAATGTATGCATTTTGTATAATCTCCCTACATTTTACATCCTTAAAAAGTTAATATATAAAACATAAATAATAAATTAAATTCTCTCACACACACTAGTTTATTTGATCAATAATACAGTAAAAACAGTAACAGTGTGAAATATTATTACAATAAAAAAAAAAAACTGTTCTCTATTTGAATATATGTTAAAATGTAATTTATTCCTGTGATCAAAGCTTAATTGCTTTGGTGCTTAATTATTATTGGTGCTCAATTAATAATGTTTTATTATTAATGTTAAAAACAGTTTGAGGCTTGATATTTTGATGCGTAGAAAGTTCAACAAGATATTTCAATCTTACCCTAAACTTTTGAATGATAGTGAATATTTCCACAAAAAAATTGCTCAGCACAACTGTTGTCAACATTAATAATAATAAATGTTTCTTGATAATCAAATCAGCATATTAGACTGATTTCTGAAGGACCATGTGACACTGAAAACTGGAGTAATGTTCAGTAATGCTTTGATCACAGGAATAAATGACATGTTCAAATATAAGGTGTCTCCTGAAGAGGGCTTTGTAGGTGAAATGCGTTGATCAACTTTTTAATGTTTTAATGAATTATCTCAGGTTTTTTATTTTAACTACGCGAGTGCCATGGAATGTTTTGTTTCATCATCTGATTTTTACCTCATTTATCCAACGAGCATTAGAAGATAAGCATTTATACCCCTGTAGCATATCCAGTTAGCTTGTTTTGGAAGAATACATGTTAAAATGTATTCAAATAGAAAACAATTACTTTAAACAATAATAATTCAACATTTTACTGTATTTTTGATCAAATAATACAGCCTTGTTGAGCAGAAGAGACTTTTCAATAACATCATAAAATGTTCAACAAAAATCATGATTATTCAAAATGTTTGACCTGTGGTAAGTGTGTGTGTGTGTGTGTGTGTGTGTGTGTGTGTGTGTGTGTGTGTGTGTGAGAGACACTAATGGCTTGTGTTTGATACCTCATAGTCCTGTGCTGTAACCAGCACTCATGTTTATAGTGCAGTTTCTCCAGATATTCCAGTGGAATTCCCTGTTCCTCATCTCTTCCTCTCAAATGTAATCGCTCCAAACACCTCTGAAACATAAAAATCGCACGTTCTGTCTTTTTCACAGTAAAGCACTCACAGTACACACCTTCATCACCTCATCTGGGTGAGTGTTCGTACCTCTGGTTTTGCCCGTAGGTAAATGATGCCGTCCAGCTCAATGTGTTTCCCAAACTGCTTATGCAGCCAGCTGTGCCAGTCCTGATAGATCGCCCACTCGGTTTCATTCACACACTCACTCTCATAGAGGTTAGAGGCAAAGATGTACCTGCAACACACCAATCATAGTGAATAAAACAAAAAGCCGATTAGTTGATACTTGTATTTGTTTGACTTTGTGACATAATGGTCGTATAACAATCACAGACTCCGAGACAGGAGGAGATGTGTCTGGTTTGACCCACGGATGTTATGGATCTGCCGTTTACCTGTCGCTGTAGACCGATCTCTCGAAGAACTGCACAGGATTCTCCGCCTCTCGGAGTTTCCCATTGGTGGATTTGATCTGCGAGCGGATGCGGCTCATGCAGGCGTAGCTCTGGAAGGTGTACGCCCAGCGCTCGGGCTTCTCGTACATCATCTGCAGCACGTTTCCTCCACTCTTCTGGGAGGTGGTCAATTCCTGAAACAAACACATATACGTTATATCGGTGCACATTTGTTGTTATAAATCTAATATTTGTGCTTCAAATTCTGAACTGAGATAAATATAATTAACCAGTCCAGTTCGATTATTACTGATCATTGGTATGGCTGTAATGGTATCGTAACACAAAAAATTTGAATATTGTGCAAAAGTATTTCAGTAATTCAAATTAAAAGGTGAAACTAATATATTTTAGTATATATAACTATATACATAGGCATGATTATAATTTTCAGAGGGCCGACATTTCTGTATTTAAAAAAAATCATAATCTTGATTTCATGTGATATTCAAATTTTCTGAGATTTTGAATTTGGGGTTTTCATAAGCTGTAAGCCATAATAATTAATTTTTTTCATAATCAAACTTTTGCACGATATTCACATTTTTTGAGTTTCACCTGTGTATGTATATATATATATATATACACACAGTATATATATAAATAATTGAAATAACTGAAATAATTAAGTTTTTTTTAATGTTTTTGAAAGAAGTCTTGCTCAAAGGTCTATTTATAGTATATACAGTAAAAACAGCAATACTGTGAAATATTATTACAATTTAAAATAACTATTTTCTGTTTGAATATATTTTCAAATGCAATTTATTCATTTGATGCAAAGCTGAATTTATAGCATCATTTCTCCAGTCTTCAGTGTCATATGGCTTCTAATTTTTAAATGTCATAACATAAAAATTCTTTTAAAAAATCTTTATTTCAAGATACTCAGACACACATATTCAATTTGATTGAAAACTCATATGATAACAACACATAATAAATATATATTACACCCAGCACAAAACACTAGTCCAAAACCCATATCAGAACACTCTTTATTAAAATTACTATTACTACTGTACACAAAACAAAATAAAATACGTCCTGGGATGTACCATTATATTATATAGTTAATGGATTTTTTTAAGTGATCATTTATAGTGTGAATCATTTTGTCACAGAAAGTAGGGGACAGCGGCATTTGCAGACTAACCTGCTAAAATAGGTTTAAGTGACACTTCAGTATAGAGTCAAAAATGCCATTAATGTCCACTGTGAGTATAATATAAAGTTAATATAAATATTTGGCCTTTAATAAAGACCAGCCTCTCAACACTTTTGAAAGAGAGAGAGCGAAAGAGACAAGGACCCTCCTCCAACTCTCCTACAGAAAACATGAATTCAATTTGATGTAATTGACTTAACACTGTATTTATCAGTAGTAGTAAGTGTGTGAAGAAGGCAGCTGTTCTGCTTGAGTGCTCAGCTGTTGAGGACTAAACCATCTGCCAGTGTTTGTCAGAGCCGTTTCCATCCCAGTGCAGGATTACAGCCCTATTTGTCATACTTGGACATGTCATAAACATGTAACGGACAGTGACCACAAACAATATTTGAACACTTAAAGGCACAATTTATGTCTGAATGTCATAACATTAGATAACAAAACATCGAACTAACTGCCATCTTCACTCAGAAGAACTGATCCCAGAAAACTACTTTTAGCAAAATGTTGTGTTATAAACATCTGATGGTGCTCTTTGTTTAAAATAAATGCCACTTGTTATGACATTTTGTTATCTAATGCCAAGACATGCATTCATTTTTCAGGGTGGATAAATTGTCTAAATGTGTTACTTACTATGGTAGTTACTTCTCAATGGCAATCTATATTTGTTAGTTATAATTGTATTAAGATATATAATAATGTATACAAAATTTTTTTCTCTCAGTTATTTCTGACTGTACCCGGACTGTACCTCATGGTCGTTGTGATGAGTTTGTACATTGCACCACCTAGCGATGGGTTCCGGGACTACCTCCCATTCTCTATCATGCTCCTCCAGCAGGCGAACAAAAGTGGATTTACCCGCCGCTAGAACAGGACAATAACAGATAAAAATCATATTTAAAGAATACGACTGGAATCAACGACAGAAGCGTCGTACACAACAGTGAAATAAGCACTCATAACCTGAGCTTTTAGGCGGAATTAGATGTGTAACGAATATCACAACCCAACTTTCATCACACGATTCTTAGATTTGAACAGCAATTAAAAAAAAAAAAATTAAGACAGCCAAAGTCGAAATATACACACAAACAAATATTTAACGTTAATGTTACTAGAAAACTCAGGCATTCGTAGCCGGAAGTGTTCGCCAACGTCAATCAATGTCGTTTTGAAAGTGCGAGTTATATATTATTTAATAAACAAAATGTTTTTTGTTCACAAGTCAGACCACTAACTCCATAAGCCACAATCTATTAAAACTCATGTATACAAGTTATAAAAACTGGATTTGTAGCATCCAATAGTTATGTCCAGTTCAGCAATTAAATATTACAGTAACGTTAACCTAACGTACAGTGAATGACTTACCAATGTTGCCTTCAATTGAGATGCGTTTCAATCTTTTCTCCAGACTGTCATCCAGAGGACTGGGACAGACTCTTTTGGCTGTTAGAGACATTTTATTTTTTTTATCCAGAAATGTGCATTAACACTCGGTTCAGTTACAGTCAGTTAGTTACCCGGAAAACAGGCGAGGCGGGACATTAAATTCTGGCGCTCAAACGGCAGGAGCCTCCCACCGGAAACAGCTGCTTTCAAACCACATGTGCTTGACAAAACACAACTTGTTTTTGTTTTTTAAACGACATTCATTATTAAATAAAAAAATACGCATTTCACCTGAGAAAGAATGACTGTATAAAAAAAGTAAATAAAATAAATATAGTAATTTATAAAAAACAATACTACCTGAACAACACTGTTGATTTCTGTACATATACATAAAAAAAATGTATATAAAAAATATAAAAATCACAAAATAAATAAATACAACGTGTTTAGAGAAGGGTTTTATTTGCTCTAGTATGTACAGCAAAAATATCATAACATCAGTTAGTGATATCGTTTTATTAATGTAAACTACAACAATATCAGGAAATCGTATTAAAGGGATAGTTCACCCAAAAATCTTCACTCACTCATGTTGTTCCAAACCTGAACGAGTTTCTTTCTTCTGCATGACACAAAAATATATTTTGAAGAATGTTGGGGTCCATTAACTGTCTGGTTACCAACATTCTTTAAAATATCATCTTTTGTGTTTAACAGAAGAAAAAACTCAAAACAGGTTTGGAACAACTTGAGGGTGAGGAAATTTTGCCATTTTTAATTTTTGCGTTAACTATCCCTTTAATGTCTGAGGCAGCTACATATATTTACATATCTAATCTACTCTATTTTACAATTCAGGGAAAATATATTCTCATTTCAGTGACAAAAATCTCTCTATAAATACTTCAAATATGTCCAATATTAATCAGCAGCTGGCACTTTTAACACTACGGCATAGTTCAAACCGTTAGAATTAAAATGATTACATTCGTGAAACAATATGAATTCTTCAACTTCAAAATGTCCAAAGGAACAAATCTTAAACTGACAAAATGATTTCTAACACACAATTATAAAAGTGGTAGTAGAAGAACAGAGATGAAAAAGGGTTAAAATGGAAGTAGAGAAGAAAATTCAAGTCACACACTTCATTTCTCAATATCAAAACACCCAACACTGAATATTTCAGAACTGTTCTGACTGCATGTACAAGTGTATTTCAAAGGGATGTCATGCAAAGGAAACGCATCAAAGCTTGGCAACCAAGTTGTACGAATGCAAAACTTAAACTTCAATGGTTGTTGCTTGTGCAAAACAAATGTCTTATCAGACATCAAGAGCCGTTATCATACATTTCTTGTTTCTCTGACGCACGGGATAAGTTCCCATCCAAAGTAGCAACTCAAGCATGCACAATTCATATTTCGGTATTCAAAACACAGCTAAAATAAACCTTCATATTAACAGATATTAAATCCACAGATCAGAAAGAGATCATGAACGAACAAGCTCGATAAATCTCTGATATAAACAATTTTGTCCAATAATATGAATAAGGACAAATAACAAGAGCTTTATTGCATAGGAAAATATCCATTTAACTCTATCTTTCTGTTGTCGGCATTACAGCATTGAAAATACAAACACCCTTTAAGCATTCGCACTAGCCGAAGTGAGCGCTGCTTTAACATGGCACAGGCACCATGCTAACACATACTAAGTTCAATTCTCATGGGTTAAAATCCCTCCCGTTCAGTGACCAAACTAAACTTGAGACTTGAGAAACTAAAAATCATAAATAGCCATTTCACCCAGGCATCATGTTGGCATCAATTGCCACACATCAGGTGACCAGGATTGATTCATTTACAAATATTAGTATTGTGCTGATCCTGTACTTTCACTACGCCTGGCCTAGCAGTGCTGTGGGTTAAAATCATCTGTACAAAGCAAAAGATAGACGGGAGAGTCAAAAGAGAGAGCAGGATCATTTTTTTTCTTCATTCTTAACTTCTTTTCTCAGTTTATCTGTCTTTTGTTGTGAGTTTCTCAATGAGCTCTTGAAGAGGCGCCAGCTCCTTACGGTCGATCAAGTTAAACTCCTGAAAAAAGACAAAATAAGCACTATTTATTTTAAATTCAGGAACATCAAAACTACAATGAAGTTTGGAGTCTGTAAGATTGTTGTAATGTTTTCGAAAGAAGTCTTTTCATTTATTTGACCAAAAATACAGTAAAAACTGCATTTGAAATTTTATTTTAAAATTTAAAAGAATTGTTTTGTGGATATATTTTATAATGTAATTTATTCCTGTGATCAAAGCTGTATTTTCAGCATCATTCCTCCAGTCTTCAGTGTCACATGATCCTTCAGAAATCATTCTAATATGATGATTTGATGCTCAAGAAACATTTCGGATTATTATCAATGTTGAGAACAGTTGTGCTGCTTCATATGTTTGTGTAAACCATGATACATTCGTTGATGAGTAGAAAGCTCGAAAGGACATAATTTATTTGAAATAGAAATCTTTTGTGACATTATAAATTCATTTACTGATTACTGATTCAGCAACTCTTACATTTATCACTTGAGTAAACTAATTTTTCTGGCAATTTTTTTTTAAAATCTGAGTGGCTCTCACTATAGTTAGATAAGCAATGCAACAGCTGAAACATACACATTTCTGACCATCATAAAACAGGTCTATTCCAAAGAAAAGAAATAATAGATAAACTGTATTTAGAAGTGCTTAGTGTTCAAAGCTGTTGTAAAACAGACCATATACACACACACACACACACAGAGGTAACTCCATATAATTTGAAAACTATATTAATGCAGCAGGTTGCTTAAAATGTACAAAGCCTATAGTCATATATTTTTATTATTTAAATTCTAAAATTGCGCATACAAAAACGTATGCGCTCGTTTGAGTTAAACATAGTATTATACTGTTACATACAGTGGCTTCTCTTCCTTTTCTTAGTGATATTTAGTTTATCAGGAAGTGATTATTTTGTTCTTTTTGAATCACTGGACAGAAACGGTGCTTTATTTGCACATTTTTTATGCGATTTTCCAATCTTGCGCATAAGTTATATTGGCAACTTTGGACGGAAACAGAGATTTTGATTGGTAGTGAAATGGTTAATTTGATTTTTATCTGATATCTTTAGTCATACTGCAGTTCCTGCCATATAAAAAAAGCTGCAAGTCACTTTAGGCCATGATTTTGACTCTGAAGAACTGCCTCTTTCATAATTTTAGGATATTGATAATAAGTATAAAACAGTGAGAGCACCTGCACAAAGAAGATGAAGTGTTTGAAAGACGTGTTGAGGTGAGCTTCCTCCTGAAGCTGCATGACCGCGTCAAAGTGCTGATGATATATATGGGCATAAACTCTGAACAAACGCTTCAGAATAGTCTTGGCCACAGACATGAAGTTCTTGGGGAAGGGAACACCTGGAAATGGATATAGTTCACATTAACTTTGTGCAAAACAATTTGTTGAAATACATAAATACTGATGCATAAATTTAAATACGCAAGTAAATAAATAATTTCACCATATTTATATGGCTAAGAGCACTGCTAACATGTGACCTGTGAATGTCTCAGGGTACCTATTTTAGAAGGAAACAGGGTCTCGTCATCCAGCTGGTCTTGAACCCACGTCATCAGATAGTCAATGTACTTGGGAGCAGAGCACTTAATAGGCTTCTTAATGTTGGTCCCGTCTGCCCAGTGATACTCGTATCTAAAGGAAAAGAGATGGGTGAAGCAGCAGAGATGGACCCAGTCATTTGTCCAACACTGTCCAAACACACTCACTTGGGTCCTGCGGACATGACGGGGCAGCTGTCCTCCGAGCAGAAATCTGTGATGGTGCCGTACAGCATGTTAATCTGGTTAAAGAAATCCACTGCTGCGGAAACAACCAAACAAAAACATGCAACTTCAATTTTTTTTCCATAATTTATCTGTAATGCATCATCGGAATGGTTGGAATAAATGTGATGTTATTTCCATCAAGAGGTGCATCAATGTTTGGTCAAGATCTTGTGTTGTCAATGCAAGAGTCCAACACTCTGTAAAGTCTCCTCCAGCACATCCCAAACACTCTCAATGAATTTAAGATCTGAACTCAGAGGAGCCGATTCATGTGTGGAAATGATCCTTCATGTTCCTCACAACCATTCTTTCACAGTTTGAGTCTGATGAATCTTGATATTGTCATCCTGGAATATGAACATGATGTGTCTTCCTACATGGTTGTTTATGAAGCTACACACTCCATCAGTTAGGGTTAGAAGAACTGTTGCCAAACATATAACATGCTAGAAACTTAATAATCACTGCAATAATGATCCAATCATAGACTCAATCATAGCATTTGCCTATTTAAATCCAAACAGTGATTTGTTTCTTTTTTAGCCAGGCAGAGTATATTAATGCAGAGTCTAAAATCAGACTTATAAATTATCTTACAAGGTTGAACATTTATATTTATTATAAATTGGTATCAGTACAGAGACAAACTAAATACATTATGAATGTCATATCAATTTTGAAACAACTTTTCACTCTAATTGTTACACCGATCATACTCATTTTTCTATACCAATGTTACAAATTGCAAAAGAATGCAAAATAGCAGGATTTTGAGAAGTAGTCTCCGACTGCGGGCTCGTACTGTATACATGTTGGGGGAGGTGTGTTAGTAATTCAGCAATGTACACAGCGTCTCTCGAGACTGACTAGGAGATCAGTCAAGACAGGATGGGTCAGGCTTGGTGTCATCAATAGGTCAAGGGTCAAAGCTTTTAAGAAGAAAATGAGAAAAGCAAACGAACACAGAGTGAGAAACATCTGCAGTAACAAAACCTGTGATCTGGAAACAAAACACACTAGAAACAGAAGAAACCATTCAATTTGAGGATGTGTATGAAGGCATAATTAATAAATATGACATCACTCTTGACTCTTACTGTTGACAGCCACCCATTCATTCAGATCTTCTCCGTCGGGAAGCATGACGGCCATACGCAGGTTCCCACTTCCCAGCGTGGCTTCAGCGTGTTTGAGCAGCTCATACTGATGAGAGCCTTCTGGAATATTCTTCTTCGGCTTAAACGTCTTAGACGAACGATTCCCGCTGGAGGAGAACAAAAAAGGCAATTAATGAATGTCGAAATAGGCTATATGACATACCACATAATCAGGACATGTGTGTGTGTTATGTCATGTTTTTTTTAACATATTTCTCATGTGAAGACAGACATGCAGTTTGTCAGGTTTCAATAAAAGCAATACACACACGCCAAACAGCATTTTTTATCATTCAAATCCCAAAACAACACAATGGCAATTACATCACATGTCTGTGTTTGTTCATAACTTCTCCTAAATCACATGCTTCCAGTGAACCATCACAAGAGATTCAGAAATCATTCTCAGCTGTTTTGAGGAAGCTGGTTTTCTTATGATGAACTCATCTAATGGCTCTAGACAACCTAATCAGTAAATTAAATTTCAGATGCATCATAACAAACAAGATCCTTCCAGGACTTCTGATTAGAATCAGATTGAGACTGAGATTACCTGAATTTGAGATTTCCTCTCTTACTAAAAAGATATAAACATGTTCTTTAAAGTATTTAAAGAGAAAGCAACCCCCCTTCCCTCCCAAAATGATATGATTCGAATGAATGTTGAATTGAAATAAACAGCATTTCTGGTGGATAAAAACACATCAACTTCTTGTTTACACTCTTAAAGAGATTCACATGACAGGTGCAAGATCATGCACTGCCTGATAACAATTAAAACTGCATTGCATTTCAAGCTCTTTCATCAAAAGCTCTGCTTCTCAGCATACACCATATTTTCAGAGGATGTTTTCCCACTTTGAATGCATCACAGGCTCTGGACACAATGCAACTCTCTGACCTCTGAAACAAAGTGACAAGACACACAACGTGCTTTTTGAACAGCACAGTGTGTGAAACAAACATGCATTACATAAGATCTGCCCCCTTCAGCCCAGCACGTTAGAGAGGCAAGAAACCGGTGCCAATGTGCCAGAATTGGGTTAATCTCGATGCTGAGGCATTCGCGTGAAAAAACATCACATTTTAGCACAACTGTCAGGATGAAATACGGACAGATTAAACGATCTGCACGCGCAGAACTGAAGTCAGTTCGGTACAATAAAACTCAACAGCTCTTTAGCAAGACAAGCTAAAGGAGTAATTGGTATTATTCTATAAATAATTATCTCAATCATAGAGTCAAACTCACAATAAGAAGCTCATCTTGTCTTGTCTGCCCGGTTCAGAGTTCTGCTGCTAGTCCCGGTTCGAGGTTCTGGTTCGTGTAGTGCAGAGACACCTGGCAACAAACTTGCCACAGCCGCTGTAGAAGCTCTCGTCTGATTTGTAGACCTGTAAGTCACGTCACATTTGAGTTTAAACAGGGTGCATGCCGACATATGTTTTGGAGATCTGTGTTTACGCCAAACGCAATATATCGCGATGGTTCGCATCGCTGACGTCAGCCTTTTTTCCGATTTTGAGTTTATTTTTTATTTTAACGTATTTTTTATTTTAGCCTATGTCATTGTGTATATAATGTTATTGTTTCAAATATTGATTATTTAAACTGGTAGACTAGTTAGTTGTCAGATAGATTATTCCAGACATACAATCCCTTACACATTTCAAGGGTATATTACCGGTAGATATATTAGAGATATGCTGGTTTTATCTATATACAGTATATCTCTATATATCTCTGTATTGTGTTTTTGGCCTGTCTTTAACACTTTTTGTTGTGGCTTGAACTCATAATCATGTAGCCTGTATTATTATTATTATTATTATTATTATTATTATCAAATATTTATACATTTTTACCGTCACATTCACAACTTTAATATAGTTTTTAGTCTAATAATAATATACAATAATGATAACAATATATAGCTGCAAGCACCAATCAACAGGGTTTAAATGGTTTAAGACCCTTATGACATCTATGCTGTTGGGACACCATTTACATATTTAAATGGATAAACTATAACACTTAATACACATTAAGCATGCTTACACACACATTTTGTTGTAAATAAATATTGATATTGATAAATAAATGACAAGTAACACAATGCTTACTTCAAATCTCCCCATTTTCAGATTTCATTGTAATCATAAGGTGGCATAATTGCAAAAATTGATACCTCGGTACAAATGAAATGGTAATCTTTAGGAAATTCACAATTTTCACAAATACAAATACACACAAACATTTTTTTGTTGTAGATAAAGATGTTTGAAATAAATTATAACACCATTTTCAGGTCTGACTGTTGTTATGTGATATTGCAAAAAACTGATACCTAATCTGAAGTACAAATGACAAGGTAAACTTTGACAAAATGTGATTTGGAATGATATTATAATGATTTTATAATGTCTAAATATATGAACCCAAAAGCAAAACCTATTAGTGAGCAGAATGAGCCAATGAGTGGTCCTCCTTGTAATCATATAATGCTGTAAATGGCAATTTCCGGGAATTTACCACAGGAATATAGTCATTTTCACATAATATGTGAGTAAAATCAGTTTTATATTTCATTCATACATGAAAACATAAAATACTTCATTATTCAGTCTTAACTGCAGTACAGAGACACTGTGTTATAAAAAAAAAACTAAAAAAACATGAAAACATGGTTGTGTGTTTAGCAGACTTGTTTGTCTACTGTTGATAATTTAATAGGATCTATGTTTTTAAGATTATTAACAGTCAACATCGATAACTTAAAATAAATAAGGCTTTCATATTAATATGAATCATTCTCGCAATCTAGGTATAACGATAATAATAAAAGAAACCTAGAAGGTGATTTTAATATCATTTTGTCAAGATTGTTTAGAGTGCCCTGGCAACTGTGGATATAATTGATATTCCTGATATGGAGGTGGATCTGATGAGTCAGACTGAGGAGAAACTGAAGGACCAAATTGACCAGGAGGTCCAACGTAACTAGGAGGAGCAAACTGGTCCAGTGGTCCAGGGAAACCAGGAGCAGGAAACGGACTCACGGGAGGTCTGTAGTAGCCAGAGGCACCAAACTGACCAGGTGGGGCAGATGGAGGCATATGAAGTGGGCTGGGGTTCACAGTGCCTCCTGGTGGCTGATTCCAGATTCCAAAATCACTGTTTGTAGCACTCTTTGGTACAGACTGAAGAGGAAGAACCACTACTGGGAATGTGATCTCCGGGTCTGAGGCATACGGCACATCCAGGTAGACCTAGACACAACGCACACATATTAAAACAAGAAAAGTTATTCATATCTGTGCAGAACACACAGTGATGCCAATCTAATGTATTTGTTCACTTTATTGTAATGATTGACTCTGTGCTGAAACTCACCCTGAGTCTGTACTCAACCTTGATGACCTTACAGTTTAGGATAGAGATGGTAAGGCTGGGAGGAATGGACAGCACTTTTGTGACCGTGTTTTTTGAGTTCGGCTCAATGGTTTCTCCTTCCTCTTTAAAAAGGTCATGTTTGTGAAGTTTTCTCCTTCCTTTGGCGAAAAAACTGTGTTTTTCATAAAGACAGTATTTTAGCTTGATTGCACGGGATGAATTGTTCTGAACTTCAGCCAAAACTTTCAAGCCCTCTCCTGCAGTGAGACACAGTAAGACACAATAAGGTGAATTGATCAAATATCACAAGAAACCATAACTGTCTATTTTAATTCCTAATGCCTCTTAATAAAGAATCATGTTACATATAAAAATACACAATTAAAAATTTATACAGAAAACTGTACTGATAACATTATGATTATGTGCAGAGCTTGACATTAAACACCCACCATATCGATTTTTAGCTACATATCAATACCTAAATATCAGTATAGTTACACGATACCAGCTGCGCTTTCTCTGTCTCTCATCTCTCCGACTGCGAGTTGACACACAATCCCTCCTTCCCTCACTCACTCACTGGCTTCATTTGCTCCTGATGAATAGTGTTGGTGTTACAAGGCTTCGATTTCAGCGTGGGATTGTGCGTATTGAGCATAATTTTACTAATTCCCGCATTTTCTGTGCTCACACCCAAAGTGCGGCACAAAAAGCTGCCTCTCAGTATTGAATTTAGTTATTTTTCGCTGCTTATTGCAGTAAAAAAAAAATCAAATACACACAAAATTAAGGCTTGGTGAGTAGTCACGTAAACACAGTCTGTTATGTTTTAAGTGAACGTAAATGGCTGAGAAAGAAAACGCATGTGTACCAATATAATGGATCCTTACGTCAGGTCTTAAGTGACAGCAGCCTAATATACCTGCTGCCAAATTCAGAGATAATAATAGAAATATCTATATGACAGTTTTTCCCTTTAGCAGTAAAAATGCTGAGTGGCTAGTAACTTTGGAAAACCACTAAACACAGTGGCTGGTAAGCAAAAAAAGTTAATGTCAAGCCCTGGATGTATGTATACAGTATATTGTGTATGAGCCCTGTAAATTATGATTTTTCACAACAAGTCAATGAAGCCCTGCATTGGGGAAAACAAAACAAAACAAAACAAAAACAAGTAGAACCAGTTCTACACGTGATGCGTGGGTTCAGATGGACTTAAGGTTGAAATTTGATATGAAATGTGTAACTTCCTTGATTATTACAATAGCTGATCTGAAAAGTTCACGTTTTTGGTCTTAATCTACTTGCTTACATATGATTACACAGAGAGTAAACAAGAAAACCATGGAAATTGTCCATCCACCACTCGCCTACTGCAGAGCTGTTTGATAATTGCAATTTGATATACATTTCATCTCCTTACAAAGATACAGAAATGGTTGTGTCTACAATACACAAACTTTGAGTTCATTGACAAATAGAAAACATGAACACTGCTGAGATGTTATAATAAGAGAACTATAATTTTACCGAGGTAGTATCCCATTTTCTCAGTGCTTATGTCCATGGAGACATTCCCAGAGGGGAAGAGTTTCATTTTTTTCTCTTTGCTTCCATACTGAGGCACCTAAACAAGACAAAATGTGTAAAACAGAGGTGACTGAACCCCAAACTATAGTAGAAAATGTATAGTATAGATTAGAAAGACAGTACATGTGATTTTAGTCATAATCTCACCATTAGTTCAGGACCGGACACAACATGACTGGAGACATAGTGAAACTCTGCTTTGGCTTTGCTAGAAACACGCATTGATCGGGATAATTTTGTCTCCAAAGTGTAGGCAATTTTTCCAATTGCACTTTTGAAGGTTGGTGGGAAGTGCCTATAAGAAAATGATGTCATGTGTAAATACAGAAATTCAACGGTAATTCGCACTCAGAATTCAGCCTTTGTCTGTTGTTTTATTTTACTCAAGCAGAAAATCATGTGTAAATACACAGGAATTGTACAGCGGAAAGTAAAGTCTCATTAAAAGGTTGAAAATATAGTGTACAAAAATAAAATGATCTATTTTATTAAAGGTTTGATTAACATAACTGCATACATTTTGCGAAAGAACGTTGTTTTGGTTGTTTGTTAAGAACGTTTGTTAATTGGCTAAACCCATTAATAGACAATGTATTTTCTTGAAAAAAATATTCCAGCACAGCGCTACAAAAACCATAATGAAATATCCCTTCAGAATAGATAATGAATGAACAATTAACTGTTAGAGAGCTACATTTTGCAATTTACTGTTCAACAAAATACCTTAATGACCTGACCTGCTGAGTAGCCTAATAAAAACACCATCTACATCACTTTTACAACATTTCATATCCCTCAGTTCTCGACATCCCTGAAAAGCTAAACTAATGTTGATTCTTGTTATATTACAAGCTATGTCGCATTCTATTTTGCAAGCAGACTCTGCTCTATTCATATATTTTTAAACAGGTGATTCTTCTGGAGTTTGGAGATTTCGCAGCTCCATGTCAACCTTTCTCACTCGTTGCGAAACTAACCTCTGCATACCTGCAAGCATATGTTAAAAATTAATATTTAACAGGCTTAACAAGACTCATTATTTAACTTACATAGTACACATTTAATTATATGTTAATACTTCAGTAATATATCTATATTGAATATTATGTGCAGTCAAGCTATTTAAAAAAATATATATTTTTAGGCCAATTTTTTTTTGAAAAACTTGTATCCACTAAACTAATCATAGTGTGGCATAACCAACATGCAGGAGTAGAACATTTCAAGATATTTTCTAGATTTTAATTTGCACATTCAAGTTGTTTGTTTGAATATAAACGTTTAAAATGTATGAAAACATTAACCAACAGATTGCATCACTGAAACCAATATGAAAAATTACTAAAATACAAATATAAAAGACTGGTACATTTTTTTTTAAACTTTGTTCTTCAAATTATTTTCTTTATATTATGTCGGCCAATCCTTATTGTCATTGACCCACATGGTACATATATATAGGCTACATAAACACAACTTTATGAGATGCAACAAACAGACTTACTGTAGAGGCAACTGAAAGGTGAAAGGGTAAACATGATGGCCCGGTGCCACAACCGAAGAATCTAACAAGACCAAAATCAAACCAAAGATCAGCAGGTTTTTCAGTTCATTAAGCATTTGCATTATTCATCTAAATTGCTAACATACTTACACGCCTGTCCTGATGGATCTTTTAGCACCTCATGGTTATTACCTACAAGATTAAGTTACAACAAAATAAAGCTGGATAAATATGAACGGTCGGTAACCGTTAAATAGGCTACAAACGGTCGGTAACACAAAAACTACAGCTTAAGTTCCTCCTACCATTTGTTTTGTCCTCCAAAACGAAAAATTTCTCCATGGCATAATACTTTTCCTTATCAGAGTAAACAACCGTGGTTTTACCGTAATGCTCGCTCCAGCACACCTGTGCTTTACCTTTCATTTTCACACTGAACGACTGAATTTGCGTGTCCTTTACTACATCCAAAAGGACTTGTCCCGATATAAAGTCCCCGCTGGTGAAGGTATTGATTTCATTGATAGGAGTGTAAATAACAGAAATGTTTTTCACAGTGAGAGACATCGTCTTCTGGTGTGTCAATATCCGCTTCTGCCGTGTGAACTCAATGGAATATCGCTTTATAGTAGTCAGGCAAGTAGGACAGGTGGAGGAGGAGTTGAAGGAGGAGGAGTTGAATAAGGAGTCGTCAGGTCGGACAATATCGTTTGAGATGCCAAACGCCTCACCTTCAAAGTAGTCGAGAATGCTGCTGTGGTCAGACGAGGACTGAGATAAGTGCAGTCCAGTTTCACTTCTCGTAGTCAGGGCAGGTGTTCAGTTCCTGTGGGGAAAAAAACTTTTCCAATGGGTGAAGTAGCCTATTTCTACATGATATTTCCTCATTCTGTTCGTCCAAACTAATAGACCTAAACACTGAAAGGACTCTCAAACCGCAAAGCAACCAGAACGATGGACATCCTCAAATAATTAAATTCCTCTTCTTTATTTTAATTATATATGTATACCTCCTTTACATTGTTGTTTTGTTTTCTTTCTTTTTTTTTCTAATGTGTAGCTAATTGAGTGTTCTTTAATTTCATTGATATGAATGTTATCTTTAATGCTCTTCATATCTTATGATGATTTGTAATAATTTAGAACAGTAGGCTATTTGTGAAACATTTGTATCTACTGTATTTTGTCATATAATTTTGGAAATAAAAAATAAAAAAATAATAAAAAAACGAATAGACCTTATTCAGAGCAGCGCCATGGCAGGAATGAAAGTGAGGCTGTACGGGATAGCTGGCATCCGCTGTAAAAAGTCGTATAAATATCCTAGATCCCCTTTCATTTTCCACAACTCATATTGTCTGGAGTATTTTGTCTACTGAAACTTCTTGGATTTTTTTTTTTTTTTTTTTTTTTTGCATTGTTTCGTCAGCAGAACAGTCCAAAAACACATTACATAGGCCTACAACCCACTGAAGAGATGTATGTGTCCGAAATCGCATCTCTTAAGTAGACTTATTTTGAATAATTACTTAAGGACAACTACATTCGCCATGCCCTCATTATCACGTGACCTACCACCATTCACAAATCCTCTCCCATGGCCTCATGATATTGTAAGTCCATAGTAGGCCTATGCACACTTCAGAATCTCGCCGGAGGAAGTAGATCATCCGGGTACTTTTGCCTATACATTTTCATGAGTAGCTACTGTGAATTCGGACCTAGCTACTTCTTTTGTCACATACATAGGCTACTGTTTTTCACCAACTAGGAAGTATTCAATTTCGGATGCAGCCAAGGTCTGTCCCTGCTGTGAATAAGGTCTATGGAACTGAAAATATTAGTCCATGCTCGGATGCTCCTCAAATCGCAACTTGTTTAATGGATTATTTCAAAAAGTTAATAATAAAATCTCAATGTTAAGCATAAGCTGCAACAGTTCACATTTTCAAACAGTGCATAGTGTATAATAGGCTATAACTCATCTGAGCTGTATTGCTTGATAGATCACAGGCATTCAGACAAATAAGTATTAGGGTTGGGTATCGGTTGAATGTTATCGGTTTCAAATATTTTCTGTAGATTACTGATGATTTATGACATTGTTATGGCAGGTGGGTGTTCAGAAGTTAAGATACTGAAGCTGCACAACTCTGCTGGGGGGGGTTTGGGGGGAACAGCTAAAACCAGCATAGGCTGGTTGGCTGATCTTAACTAGTTTAAACCAAAAGTAACTGGTTTAAGCTGGTCTCCCAGGCTGACGTTCAGCTGGATTTTAGCTGGTCTCCCAACAAACAAACAAAAAGTGTCCAAATCCCCTCTAAACACAGCCTGAGAGACCAGCTAAAATCAGCCAACCAGCTTGTTTTAGCTGTTTGTTTTCAACCTGTTCAACCTGACTCTGCACCTATAAAAGAGGAAAGTCGCTCTATCTGACACGTCACATGCTCCCAGGAAAGTGATAATGCTGCATCTCAGTGACGAGGATGAATTTGAGTTGATGACAGTACAACTGATTACTCATAGGTCAAATAACACACTGGAAAGGATGGCCCTCTGCAAAGTCTGTGCAATACCATCAAGTACTGATGGCCAAAGAAGATTCAGAGTTTGCCAGTGCCACTAAAACCCTTCTTTCCTTTCCGAGACGAACTCACTACTAAGGATGGAATCATCATGAACGCAGTAATTTCTCAAAGTGAGTATCTACAAATCTAGCACAAGGACCATGAACTGAAGCGGCTAAATGTAGAGCATGTGATGCTGTTTTCTGGTTGACTATGACAGGACATTGACAACTTTGTGCAGTCTTGCAGCATATGCAATGCTCTGAAACCCTGATCAACAAAAGCAGCCATTGCACTTCCACGAAATACCAGAACTAGTTGCTACTGACATATTTGATTGGAACAGTCAACAGTACCTAGTGCTGGTAGATTCTTATTCCAGATGGTTTGAAATAAACCCACTCAGGACTTTGTCATCACAAAATGTCATAAACTGAAGAGCCAAGAGTAAAAGGCCATGATAAGATTGGAGTTGTAAAGAGCCCCCTCGCCAAGCCCAGATCTTAGTGGAGTCAAAGGGTAAAGCACACCGGAGGAATCACAGACACCTACTTCCTGTAGAAGAACCATTCCAACACCAAACACAAACTGATCTGGAACATTGTGTCTAAGATGCACTACATGCCGAAGAAAACATGTTTTTTATATATATAGGATGGCTTGAGGGTGAGTAAATTATGATGATTTTCATTTTTGAGTAAACTAACCCTAAAGTGTTCACGGTCACGCCCACTTTAAAAGTTTTGGCACCCCTTAGCAAAAGTGAATTGAAATTTTTTTTTTGCTAATTATTATTATTTGGACACTATATATACATATTTCTGCAGTGGTTTAGTTCTGATCGGGAGAAAACCCTAGGACTATCTGGATAGTTTTAGTCAAAATATGGTGGACATTTTTTCATGACAGAAATTAAATCGGAGATATACGTTTTGTTCGTCTTGTTGGAATGCCCAATGATAGAACACACTTGTGACAAACGTTCAAAGGTTATGGCCATTTGTCTAAAAAAAATTGTTTCGATCACTGTACCGTTAGCGCCAGCACGAGGATGATTGGGGCAAGGCTTTTTGAAACCCTAATCCTTTCAATAACAATATGGTTACATCGCTTTGCGTTCGGAATAATAATACAAATCCTAACAAAAAACTGTATTAAAGTCGTGATGGAAAACAATTTTAAACACATAACTATTACTACTTCACAGTACTATAAAGATAAAAACCGATAAAAAACAACAGACTGCGCAAATGCTGCTGCGGTTGATGCTCTTGAAGCGCCATATCCTGTTCAGTGACGCATTATTGGCTCCACCCACAATGCAACGCAGACAAGGGAACCTCCAAGACAAGAGGACCAAACGCTCTACTGTACAAAACTGACATAACACCGATGATTATTTCATTCTGAGGACACCGAATCAGCGACATTTTTTAACTCGACATATTTCCAAGTAGACGGAATCCGACCGCAATCCTCAGAGGTTTGGATGATCTCTTGATGTGTTGGTGATTTCAGCCTCTAACGTTAAAAACAATAGCAAGACCAGCGGCGTCAGATAAACAACGCCGCATCAGCGTCCTTTCAGCAGAATTTTTTTATCCAGGACAACTTTAAAACCAAAACTTCTGTGTGATATTCTTGGCTGCCGATTGTTTGATAACTTTATTTCGCAATTTGTTTATTTGGCTGACATTACAGTCAGCTGTATTTTCCAGCCATTCTCCTCATCGGGGAAAAAGCGACGCCCTCAGGCCGCCGGTGGTACTGCAGGTGCCGGTGAGTTGTAAGTGAGACACTGGGAGTCTGAATAATTTACCTGTGGAAAATGAGCTCAGAGGAGGCGGCAGCTCCAACTAAAGCTGCCACAGAGGACGATGGCATGTCCTGGTGGTACCGCTGGATCTGCAAAATGGCTGGTGTTGTAGGTGGCATATGTAAGTATCACACGTGCTGTGCACATATGGCTGTTTAATGCAGAATAACTATATCACCCTTGAGTCTTTCTGCACGCACTGGCTCCTGGATTCACAGGTGTATCCCAGTGATGGTATTTGAAACCTTTTCAACAAGGATACTTTTACACCCAACACACACAATCATGTCCTGTGATGGACTAATTGTGGTTTCCCATCCTTGATTATAGCATATAAAAAAGTTAAATACAAATAGTGCTGTCATCTCGATTAATCGCATCTAAACAAAAGTGTGTGTGTGTATATATATATATATATATATATATATATACACACACATATATATATACACGCATACACACTTTTAGATTTACGATTAATCGATTTGACAACACTAAAAAAAATATGTTCACAGTGATACCACTTCCTTAGAGACAAAAGCTGTACAACAGGGCCAGGGGTTTTCAATCTTTTAGACACCACTGACCCCCAAATCTGATAAATCCATGTATGAGGGACCCTGTGTGTGTGTTTGTGTGAGAGAGAGAGCGTGAGCGAGCGTGTTGTGTTGTGTTGTGTTTAGGGGTTAGGCGATAAAATATAGAGTTTGTACAGAATAAAAATCATTATGTATATGGCTCATAAAACATGGAAACCCAGCGTGCGTGTGTGATCAGTCGGCATCAATAGCTCTCTGTTTTTCTCTACATATGGCGAGACACAGATGACAGAAACAGCTGTTCATCAAAGCCAACAAAAGCTTGTTTCATCCAGGAAAGCAGCTGTCGCACCAAACGCCTTCCTTCCTCTGCGCTTTTGAACGTTCTGTTACTGAACAAAGTATAACAGGTTCCTGAAGCAGCCATTAAACAAATGTGCATGTTCATTTACTTACTAAAACCCCTTTTCAAGAAAATATTTACTTTTTATATATTATGTTGAGTATTTTAAGTTAATATTTAATTACTTTTACAGCACATTTGCATATTCATAGTTCTCTGATAATAGTTAATTGTCACATGACATGCGTTTAATAAACGTTTTGATTTATTTTTAATTGTTATCATTTAATTAATTATCAGCATATGAAACCCTGGGCTATTACTTAACCTCAAATTGACCATGTAGCGACTACAACCCTTTTTTATTCACATAAAATAACAATTTTGATTTATTGTTTGCATGAAATGTATACAAAATTAATCTTTCTCTCTTTTTTTCTAGCGTGTGCAACAATGGGCGTTTGGAATTGTGTGACTGTGAATCCGTTAAACATCGTGGCTGGAGTTTGGATGGTGTAAGAACTTGCGTTTTAGTTCCTACTGTTTATTAATCCATGTAGAGAAGCCAAACAGAAGATGAAATATCTGCTTTTTTCCTTCAGGTTGACGGCGTGTGTGTTGTTCCTGTGTGAGGTGCCGTTCTGCTGTCAGTTCGTGGAGTTTGCGAACGTAATTGCGGCGCGTGCCGACCGCCTGAAGCCCTGGCAGAAAGCCCTGTTTTACTGCGGGTGAGGGAGTTAACTACAGCTGATCACTTCATTGGCTAGTAAATGTTACTTTCGAACTGATAAATATTTACTATGAAACGAGTGGGGCACGTGACGCCTCCGAAAGCCATTCGTCCCACTGAGCTGTTTGTTTTTTTTGTCTCAGTGATCGACCGATATTGATTTTTTTAACCGATACCGATACCGATTATTTGCCCGTTTATGTGCCCGATAACCGATATGCAGAACCGATATTTATTTACTGTTATACTTCTGTTTTTAACACAATTATTACAACACAAATGAACTGAACAAACCACTTTATTTATAACAATCACTCCCTCCTTGCATACAAAAAAAAAAAAACTATATTTTAACACAAAGAAATAGAGGGGTCTGAGTCCAAAAAATAAAGTGCACTACTGTCTTTGTTTAAAAATAAAAGCTTTGATGTGGTAAAAAATAAAGCAAAACAATTATTCTAACATATTGGGAGAAAAATTAAATGAGTGTTTCATGTTAAATTAAATCTTCAAATTACAATAAAACATTTATATTATTACATTATATAATTTATATCTAAATTATACATATAATTTATAAGCATCAGCATCAACAATGTTAACAATAGGCTAAATAAATGTTAAGTCTAATGTTTTCATATGGAGAAAGTAATTGACAGGGGGGGAGTCATATCTTTGCAGAAATGTAATTCATTTTAAACAGTTTTAGAAGGTTTATGTGCCGTTTAATAGGTTTAAAGAGTGATGAATAATTCACTGGGTAATATTAATTCACTGAATAATAATAGCTGGAATATAACGTCAGGAAAGTAACAAACAAAACAGCATAGCCTACATCATTGCATTTTCCAACTATGTTATTAATTAATAATATTTTTGTCGGTCTAGATCATGAAATGCTTTCTGACAAAGTGCTGTTTATCTATGCATTTACACAGAACTATTATAACTTAAAGCTACTCAACCGCGATCGCGCGTGCAGATAATAAATAATTAATTTCCGCGATCGCGCGTGCAGAGAATTAATTTCCACAAAGCGGTATATTTAGATGTGTATTAGCGAAATAATTGCTATGTAGTAAATTATAATATAATCTAGGGTGTATAAACAAGATAATCTTGTCAAAAGTTTCATTCAGTGGCCGTGCTTGAGCATTCCTTATCATCAACCGAACCGAGTGCTCAGCAATATGAACAAACTTTTCTTTCCGAGACTAACGGTGAGCAAATACGACAGATAGATAATTAAATTCAGCGCTTTTATTTTCAACATGCACTCATTCATGTCTGTTTCATTTAATTCATGTAAAGTTACGTCTTTATTGGGGCAGGACATGACGGATTATGCTACGTGACTCCATGAGTTCGTCTACATTTTTTTTAACCAAGCTGCATAAATAAACTACCAGTATACAGGCATTTATGTCTCAAATCTTATTTCTGCATGTCTGTTATGTTAAATAAAGTTGAATAATTAAAGCAAAGCAAGTAGAACATATACTTTACTTGTGCTCAGAGTTGTTGACTGATCTCCTCAGACGCGGGCTGCAATGGCGGAATTCTCAAAACGGCCACAAGATGGCGCCGTTTATCGGCGAATCCGATATTACAAAACCGATGCCCGATTATGGGAAAATGCTTAAATATCGGGAAAAATATCGGTAAACCGATACATCGGTCGATCATAGGATATGTTTTGTCCTCTAACAAATGTAACTGTCTAAATCAATTAATTGAAAGGATTGGTTTCTGGTATGAAAATGTCAAAGCACCCCAATGGTGTGTGTAAAATTAAGAAGTAAATGAATCTGTTATTAATGATTAGTAAATATTTAAGATCTTAATCTTAATATTTAAGATTAAAATAAACAATACTTTTACAGCTTTTTAATTTTTGCTTATAGCCTACTGCTACATTAGAAGTTGCATAAACTAACATTAGTTAATGTATTACGAACAAACATGAACACTACCATGGTTTTTATTGTTTAGAAAGCTGTTTCTTCTGTTCACCAAGGCTGCATGTATTTGATCAAAAATACTGTAAAAACAGTAATATTGTGAACTATTATTACAATGTAAAATAACTGTTTCTATTTGAATGTTCTATTATGTTCTAATATAATTTATTTCTGTGATCAAAGCTGAATTTTCAGCATCAGTCTTCAGATTTTCTGACGTCTTCAATTTTCCCAGTCTTAAGTGTCACATGATCCCTCAGAAATCCCTCCCTTTGAAATAGGATCTTTTGTATCATCATGTCTAAACTGTCACTTTTGATCCATTTAATGCATCCTTGCTGAATAAAAGTAAACAGTATTGTTTTTAAAATTGTTACCCCGGTTTTGTTGTTGTTTTATGATCAGAATTAACGCTGATGTCACTTTCTGCCTCAGGATGGCTCTGTTTCCCATCTTTCTGAAATTTTCCTTGACAACTCTGTTCGGTAATGCCATCGCTTTTGCTACCGGAGTGCTGTACGGACTCGCATCCCTCGGAAAGAAGTGGGTGCATTTTTGCATTTGCTTGCACATAGAGCAAAAAAATTACACCTGGTATTAAGATGTGTTTTGGATGAACAGATCCCAGGCAGTCTAAGAGGCAGACACACCTGGTGTTTCAATCCCTCTCTTTTGTCCACTTTCAACCACTTCTGTCCTGATTTCTTTGAGGAAAGGGTTTGTTGGCAGGGAAATGTATGGGCTTTTTCAGATCTTTTGATCTAATGGATGAAAAACTTATTTACATAAACGCACCCGTAGATGACAGAAAAACTTACGGAGAGCATCAGCTTTCGTTTCTGCTCTGACAGCCACAAGATCACAGTGAACACTGTGAGTGTGTGTTAGAAATCAGGAATGGTGAGAGAACATTGTGCTTGGTAAATTTTTCATCTTCAAACCAAACTTGGGTCTTCAGCCGACAGTTTAAATCCCGTCTGGCTAGAGCGCTTCCCATAATGTTTACGTGTTAGGTCAGTAGACGGAGAGCACACAGTCTTTTGTGGCTGTTCGAACACATGAGCGTTTACACTACGAAAGCAATCCGGTCGAATGTGTTTTCGACTACTGGAAGTGGTCGATAGTGGACAAGCTCAAAATGTTTTAGACCCTGTTTACACCTGTATTTAGTGTCATCCGCTTGTGATCCGATCCACCAAAACACGTCTGAATACCAGGTGTGAACGGGGCCTGTGTAACTTTTTAAATACATTTTACCTTTATTGAAGAAATGATTGAAAAATGTGCGCTTTCTCTTTTTCAGAGGCGACGCGGTGAGCTACGCTCGATTGCAGCACCAGAAACAAGGAGACGAAGAGAAAGCTGCAGAAACGACAGATGGTTCTGTGCCGTGAATCTCTCCTCTTCACCTCACTGCATCCTTTCCCTCTCGGTTTCCCTTAACATGACAAAATGCATTACCTGAGGTGCTTCACGGTTTGTTGGGATGTATTTAAGCTAACGACTGACGGCGTGAGTACGCCAGTGGAAATCAGTTCTCTGATTTGTTTGTGTAGGATTTAATTAATAAAATGGGTTTTAAGTGAATATTTTCATTTGTGCTCTCGTGCACAGTTTATATAAATGCATTTAATTTATTTTTATCTGAGTTTCTAAAAACCGACATATTTTCATTTACATGTCACTTTACCAAACCCAGAGCTGGAGTGTAAATGAATGCATTAACTTCAGCTCTTATATCAAACCAGCTCAACTCAAGTGCAGGGAAGTGGAAGTTTGGCCATTGGGATTTTTTTCCACCCCAGAATTCTTTGTTCTGTAGATGAGAAAAAAGGACAGATAAGGGCCGGTTCTCACAGAATGCGTTTTTTACATTCCACTGCGCCACTTTTCCATTGTTTTTCTACGTAAACGCATGGTAGACGGACGTGCTTGACCATTGCACTCGCGTCTTTTGCAGTCTCACTTCACTTTCTGTAGGAAATTTCCTACTTCCCACTTCTGAAGTTGTGATTACGAGATCATCGCATTCAAGTGCTTTATTTCGGAAAGAACAGGAACCATTCTTGCCTATAAATTGGGTAAAATCGTATTAAAGCCAAAATTTTAATTAGTGTCCTTGACAAACATTCCCCGCACTATCTATTGTCAGCTTGCTGACGATTCTGGATTTTCGGGTCAAATACAGGCTATTTTTGCGGTGTGTAATACACTTCAAATGATTATTCATATATGTAAATAAGCACTACTTTAACGCAAGGCAAGGCGTTGTAGCTGTTGTGGGAAAAAAACGAATAAAGAATACCAGTCTCTGCAGCAATCGTTCTTAAGTTTGTTAAACTCTAAATGATCCCAGAACCTCCCAGTGGTAAATACGACTTGAGAGGGCGCTCATGTCCAATTTTTAACTAGGAAACTCGTATTTACGATAATTCCAATAGCACATAAAATGCAGCATTAGTTCAACTTTTAAAAAAGCGCATCTGCGTCTGCGTCTGAAAACCTAAAAATGCTGCCGTCTCAGGATGAATTCTAAGGTAGTGAATCAAGGCACGTCTGAATCTAATGTTAGCTGCCATGTTAGTCTCCTGAGATCCCTTCATCTGATGGATTTTTTAAGGCAACATGACTGTATCCTTCGCTGTCTTTGATATCCCACAATCCATTCTGTGACAGTTAAAAATGGCGTCCAAAAGTTGCGGTTGGTGGTCAGTTTGTGTGTAAATGTAAACCCTACCTGCAAAGTCAATACCTGTAAGGCAGCGAGGCATCAAGTCAGCTGCCGAAGTTTTCGAACGCAGTACGTACGTTTTTCCCCCACTTCACTACGCCTGCGTTTTGAGTTTTTACCCGCAAAAACGCGTTCTGTGTGAATGGCCCCTAATCCTTTAAAAGAGCAAACAAACTTGTATTTTAATGTGTAAGCATGGTCAAAATGTGTTTCAGCGATTGCAGGTGTGTTTAAGGCCACTCTAGGGATAAAAACTAGTGTGTTTGTGCGTTTTGTGTGCCTCTGCTAACTGGCCTTTACCCAGAATCCTTTGCTGTAGCATGTTTGCTGTTTGTAAGAAATGGTGGAATGTAATTTTTCTACACGCGCTGCTCTAAAATCTCGCTGTCACTTTCTTTATTTCATATTTGGTGAAAGAGTGTCTGGTCTGTTCCCTTTAAAAGCTTGTGTGAGTGTAACTCTGAACGTTTCTAGCGGTTTACGTTCTGTCGTCGGTCTTAACTCTCTTCTAAAGCCATCTGACTGTTGCTGCACTGAAGAAGGGCTTCTTTCCCGGAATAAGAAACGATTCAGTTTGTTGGTGCTGTGATGACGTGTTGTTTGCTTATTTCTGCATCTATCTGAGCCAGTCTCAACACTGACCACTGGTATGAAAGCCAAAGTTACAAAAGAACTATAATATGGAGGTCAGAGGTCATCCTGTCCTGTTCTGACCGTAGTGTTCACGCTGTTACTTAAGGAGGCTCGTTTCCACCAGGGAATTGCGACAATTCTGACTTTTTTCCTCTCAATTGCGAGTTTATCTCACAATTTCCTCAGAAATCTGATCAGAAATCTCATATGCCTCGAATGTCTCCCACAAATCTTTTTTTTTAATGTACTGACTATTTAATTTTTTAAAATTTTGAACAAAAAAAAGTTTGGTACCTTTTTAAGCACATTTGTTTATTTAAAATACATTTATACAGTTTTGAATTGCATTAGGAACAACAGGAATTATTAGGCGTAATGAGAATTTGCTAAATTGTGGTTTCAATTGCAGAAAAAAAAAAAAATCAAAATAATGCAAAATAAATGTTTAGATTTTGGGGTGAATTGTGACCTGAGTGTGTTTTTGAGATTCACCCTTATAATTGGTCTTATGCTTCCTTGAAATGCTTTCAGTAAACTTTTCACAATTTTTCTAGTTTAAATTTCTAAAAGGCAAAACTTTGCATGTACTGTGTGTTTAGCAAGTAAAATGATTTCCAATAACACTATTGAGACTTGTTATATAGTTAAATCTCCACCAGCACACAAACCAGCTTGAATCTTATGTCTAACCTAGATAAATTGAAAGAATGAACTTACGAAATTCAAGTTATGTCGGAAAGATCGTATTTATGAGTTGAACGCACATGAACGCCACCACAATGTTGTAAATACAAGCGGAATATCTCAATACTTAAAGGTTTTTAGCAGCAGGATTATCAGGCTTTTTTATTTACAACAAAATAAGCTAATTGCCTCCACAAAATGATAGCACGATAACAACGATAACGTTTACAGTGACTTCATACATTTATTAACAACATTAAAAAGCAAAACACACCTGATGCACGTTTTGGTCTTAATTTTCTAGAAGTATAGTTAAAAGCCTTGCTGTGTTTTTGTTGTTAATTCACCTCCATCTTACTCCTGACATCGTACATACGATCTTCCCGGGAGGACTTGAACACACCATTATTTATCACTAACTTTGGTGTACAACCTCCAATAGCCTTAGACCCTCTGTAGAGGAGTTTATAACAAGTCACTATGAGATATTGAAGGTATAATTTTCTTAAATATGGAAGTCTAGTCTTGTGATCTCAATAATCACAATATCCATAACTAAACGCTTCTGTATGTCCTGACAAACACAACAGTACTGATTGAAAAAAGGGAAGATTTTTGAAACACCAAATTTGTTCCGCACAACCTAAACTTGAATATTTGTTATTAGCGGTGATCTTGTCCCTATGTGTTAGTTTTGGATCAGTGATATGTAACTAATTGACTTTGCAATGATGTGTACAAAAATGTCTGAGATTGAGACCTTTTTTCTGTTTTCCTCATGAGCTAAATAAAGGCATCTGTCTTTGACCTCCTCGTTTGCTTGTTTTTATGTAAGAGTTTCTAACTTCCAAGATCTGAAGTATAATTTAACTATTACGATTTATACTGGGGGGGTGAACATTTTTGAATGATTGGCTGGTGATTTTTTTATATATATATAATTAAGAGGTATCTTGTGCTGAACAAGGCTGCATTTATTTGATGAAAAATGATTTGCTGATTTATTGCTCATCTTACTATCAATATTAAAAACAGTTGTGCTGCTTAATATCCAGTGTTGGGGGTAACAAATTACAAATAATGCGAGTTACGTAATCGAATTACTTTTTTCAAGTAACTGATTACTTTTAAATTTACAACTATCTGCATTACTTTTTCAAATAAGTAACACAAGTTACTTTGTTTTCCCATGTATTGACTTGACAGCTCTCCGGTCGTAATGTTGAAAGAAATTGTGAGTGCAGAGGCGTTGTGTGTGAACATGATGGGTATTCGTAGTTCTAGACTAAATATGTTTTTACTCATCTCACTTGCTCAAAAGGGTATTATGGGCGGGGGGGCGGGATATTTTTAAAAGCATCACTAAAAAAAAAAAAAAAAAGTAACAATTAGTTAACTTTTTTTAGGGAGTAACCCAATATTGTAATGCTTTACTTTTAAAAGTAACTTTCCCCAACAATGGTAACATTTTTGTGGAATTTATGATACACCAACATAAAAATTAAGCAACAAAATTGGTAACAAACAATAAGAATTAACAACAGAGCATCAACAATAATTGAGCAGCAAATCATCATATTAGGATCATGTGACACTAAAGACTGGAGTAATGATGCTGAAAATCCAGCTCTGATCACAGAAATATTCAAATAGAAAACAGTTCTTTTAAATTGTAATATTACACAATGTTACCGGTTTTCCTGTATTTTTCACTTCTTTCAAAACATAGGCTACAACAAACTTTTGACCACCAGTGTAATTATTACTTGTTGTAAGACAAGTTTAATGTCATTATTATAGATATGTTCAATAATGTTTTCAAAGTAAAACTTTTTGAACACCCCAGCACGTGATTTCACAGAACAACACATCCAGTTGCGGGACTTTAACAGGAGTTCAAACTGAAAACTGACATTTTATACAGGATGAAAAACTACATTCCTTGGTATAAAAAGGGCTTGATGGTACAGTCACACTTATAACCTGAAAATCTGAACAGTTTGACTGTCTGATTCCTCAAATAAGAAGTTAAACAGTAGACAGTTAGTTAAATAGTTCATCATAACATAACTGAAGAGATTGTGTTACTCCAGATCTATCCGTGTCACCGTTTCAGTCTGTTGAGATTTGCGGCGACAGTGGCGGATCTGAGTTCACTTGCTGTGGTCTTTAGGAGCTTTGGGTTTTCTTGGACTCTTCTTATATTTTCCCGCCCGCATGGCTTTAAGCTCCGCCTCCCACTGCTTCTTCACCATAGTGTACAACCTCATGGTGGCCTGAGCGTCCTGAACCTGTTCAAAAACACAATCGTAATAATTATACGGTGGTTTGCAACCACCTGAAAATAATGTGGGAATAATTAGGGAATTTTGGCTGACAGTAACTGATTTTTATGAATACGTTTATTCAGCAAGAATGCATTAAATTGATAAAAAGTGACAGTAAAGGCATTTATAATTCTATTTCAAAATATTGTATCACTGTTTCCACCAAAATATTAAGCAGCACAACTATTTTCAACATTTATGATAATCAGAAATGTTTCTTGCGCAGCAAATCATCATATTAGAATGATTTCTGAAGGATCATGTGACACTGAAGACTGGAGTAATGATGCTGAAAATACCGCTCTGATCACAGGAATAAATTACATTATAAAATATATTCAGTTATTTGAGATTGTTACTGTTTTACTGTATTTTTTATCAAATAAACACAGCATACTTGATGAGCAATCTTACCGACACTAAACTTGTGAACGTTAGTGCTTGTGACGGCCTAAACTGACTTTTACTCCTTAGCTTACATTATATGTGAAACGGTAAAGTCATTTGAAATGGAGAAGAGTGTTTTCATTGGAGACTTACGGATGAGTGTTCGCCCTGCTGGACTTGAACATTGAGAATCTCTTTACATAAAACCCGCAATGCAGGACATCCGGACTGAGGAAGAAGACAAGAGGGGACACATTCAAAATGAACATAACTTGAAGTTAGTAATTGCACTTATAGTATATATATATATTAAATTTAAGATTCATACCTTTACTTTCTGCCGAAATGGTTTGTATTTCTGTGTGTCTCTAATCATTTTCTTGGGATGACCCAACAACAAAATCTATAAAGACAAAAGTGATACAAATAAATCTTACTTTGGTTAAAGGAATAGCTCACCAAAAATATCATTATTTATTCACCCTCATGCCATTTCAAACCAATATGCTGTTATATAGCCAGTTTTATGGACTGGTTTTATGGTGCTTTTTAGAGCTTGTCAAACATTTCAGCAAAAGCATGCAGGAATGATATGAGCATGACAGCAGCCTTTCTGTTGTGTGTATTGTACCTTTAAGTCATTGTGAATGGCGTGTCCCACTAAAATTCTTCCTTCCAGAATCTGAGCCACTTCCTCCTGGACTGTCTTGATGTCCTCGCCTGTCAATCAAAACACAATAAATAATCTAAAATATATTGAAGCCTAATTTCGTGGATGAAATGTCTGTCTGTGTCACAAAATGCATATTTTGTTAAAGATATGTTTTGTATTCATATAAATACAATTTGTATTTATATGAATGCACAAAATCACTTATTACATTCACAAAATGCATTAAATAGCAGATTCATGATTTATTATTAATTTGCCTAATTCAGAAATCAACTGGTGACCTGCCTAATGTCAAGAGTCTCTCTGGATCACAAAATGCTTTTAGTTCATTTTTAATGTAAACTCAGATTTCTGAGAAAAAAGGTCTGATTTGTGATATAAATTCAGAATTCTGAGATTTTTATACACAACTTTTAGAAATAAACTAAGATTTTAACACAAAATTGCAATATATAAATTCAGAGTTGAAAGATAGTCAGAACTGTTACAAACTCGCAATTTCTGAGGAAAAAAAGTCAAAATTGCGAGATTTAATTTCAAAATTACAAGAAACATCACCAGAACTGCATTACACTCTTGCGAATGAGGAAAAAATACAAAATTGTGAAATGTTAGCTCAAAATTGCTATATATAATTTCAAGAATTGAAAGATAGTCAGAACTGTTACAAACTCGCAATTCTGAGAAAGTCAAAATCGCGAAATGTTACCTCAAATTTTCGAGAATTACTTTTTTCACTTCTTAATCAATCCTTATCCCATACAAACAGCTATTTAACCAAACAGATAGTCTTTTTCAAATGCAACAGAGAAAATCCATGCAGTTATTTCTATTAAGAGGGGTCCTGACCATTTTCAATGTCCGCCCGTCTGATACCGCTAACGGCCGTCCGGTAGTCCGTAACCTTTTCCGTGGGTTTGACGTATTTATCGTAGATGCACTTCCCAAAGTGGTTGACGATCGAGACGCGTGCTAGAATGCTGTCCTCCCCGTCACATCCGACCCCCACCATCTCACAGTCCATAGCAACAGCACGGGTCAACCTGACGACACAACAACAGCGGTTAGTCTACATCACTTCCTGCCGCCAGGAATTCCACAGACAGCCGCAGGCGTTCGCTCACCCCTCAAACGCATGCTCTTTCACCAGCGATTCCTCCGTGGTTTTTGCATTGCACTTCAGAATCCCGTTGCGCTTTCGTACGATGTCTGCGGCCTCGGCCCCCACGGCGGACTCGATGTCATCAGGGTCCACGTCATCAAACCAGATATCAGACCTGAGAGGAAACAGTGTTAAAGAGGACCGTCATTTCAAATGAAACGGCATTAACCCCTTTTTCAGCACAGACATGAAAATGCACTGAACTTAAATGCACAAACAATTTGGACTTATAAAATCAAAGCCACAAGTCTAAAAAAGTTGTGTTCCCAACTTCCCATTTTTAATTTGACATCACAAAAACGTAGGTTCTTATGAGATTTTGTTTAGGTGCTGTACCAATAATAGCCACAGTTTTGCCAAGATTAGAAAAAGATTTGCGCAATGTTCAATTTCAAAAGAGTTTTCACAGGATGAAGTATGAGTGTTTAAGCTTTCAAATGATACCTAATTCATGATGATTGCTAAAATGTGTGATAGGGGTTTTAAAATGCACACATACTCTGCGGTTGGTTTCTTTTCCACCTCCTCGACTTTCTTTTTTTTGCTCATTGGTTTCTCTTTTTCATCCTTTGTTTTCCTCTTCTTTGCTTTAAATTGTTTGTGTCCAGCAGGGTCTTTTCCATTCTGTTTTTCTCCATCTTTCTCTGCTCTTCCAGAACTCCCAGAAGCCGGTTTGACAGTCTTTGTGGGTTTTTTGAATAGTTTATTCGGTTTATGAGAGTCTTTGGAAACTGACTGCGTCTTCTGAAGCTGATTTCCTTTAACGCTTGCATCTTTCGTCTGTTTTGTGCCTTCATCCTTCTTTTCAGGATTTGGAGCGAGAGACTACACACACACACACACACACAAGTGGTAAAAACAGACATAAGATGCATTTCTCATTCAGAATAGCTCGTGCATATTGTCGTACAGGAATTCAGTATAATTTTACCATGGTAAAAAAAAATAAAAAAAACTCTTACCAGCAATAAGTTCTTCCAGTTGCAGGAATATTCTTTAACTTCTGTTGGCGGCATAATGTTTGGTTTCACAGTTTTTGGTTTTGTTTTTTCCTTCTTTACAATAGGTTTCGTGTGGAAGAAGAACGTCTTTTTCTTATCAGGTTTCTTTTTCTTCTTAGTATGCTTTGCTTGACCATTAGTCTGAACACTAACAGCATGTTTATTCGGCTTAACTTTAGACATCGTTAGGTTTGATCTAGGTAACCTGAGTGATAAAACACTAGGTGTGTCGTTCAGCTTTTCTGTTATTATAATGAGCACCTACTGGCTCTAATATATATCACTAACGTTAACTGTTCACATGTTATTTCGTAGCTTTCTATCGTTAACGCAGATATACGACATGCATCTTAGCACGGACAATAGTAAACATATATGGAAAATATATATAACTCTTTAAGAATATATTAACTTAAAAGCGTTAAACGCAAATATGACTATAAGAGCGATCCACAATTATACCATGAGACAACCATGCTGATGGAACTTACTGTCGTCTGTGTTACAACAATACGACCCGTGCAGAGAAACTGTATGTGGATGACCGTTCCGCACTGTTTTCTGGTCCAGGGGGTTTCAAAAGTTTAGGAGAAAAAACAGTGTAAAAATGCAAACATAAATAACAAAATTGTAATAAAATAAGATTGACCTAAATAAATGCATTCATAATTTGCTTAAAATTATTAAAATAATAAATATAGCCTATACATAAATGTAATATACATAAATGTTTAATGTTATCGTCATCGGCAAGATTAGAAATTTGAAATATATTAAAGCCGACCAAATAATTTATTTCCTTTAGCTGAGACACTTCAGATTGCTTGAAATATGACTTACTTTAAAAAAGGAAAATACATGTGCAAAATGCAGGCTACATAAAATTGTCATGAGAATAGAGAGACTTTCGTTTTTGTAATCATGCTCTCAAAAAATATATAAAAATGTTGATTTATATCAGTTATCTGCTTTCAAATACAAAGAATGATCGGTTATCGTACCGGTCAAAATGTTCATATTGGCGAATCCCTATAAATATGCATCTAACAAAAAGTAATAACGTAATGAAAAAAAAAAAAAGGAAATATTTTCACAATAATATTTCACACATATTTATTGTAAGGGGTTAAAAGACCCAGAACCAGATATTTGAAAGAAGACCAGGAGTCAGAATTATAATAAATTAAAGAAAAGTTTTACTGAAGAATGCTTGCTTTAAACAATGTAACCAATCATATTGATAGAGCGTGACATGATTAGTCATGGTGATTCTATTTTGATGTGTCTGGCTTTATTAAAGCTTGTTGTATTTTTCTTTTGGGTTGGGATTCTCAATGTAAATTGTCTGAGATCCTCCGGCTTTGTTTCTTCTTGGGAGATTCTCTGAGAACTGCTCGAGAACTCCCGGACGTAATAAAGAGCATTAGATAACAACTGCTGAAGTCTGTCAATTAAAGCTGCGCAGCAAGAACAAGTAATTAGAATTATTAGCATGTGGAGATGCGCTAGTATAGGGGAGGACTTGGTCGAGCGTGCATGAGTAGACACGCTGGAGTAGAGTAGTTAGGTTTAGGGGATAATCTACAACACAGGCATTACACTTTTTTTTTATCAGTGCCAAGAGTCTGTAATTAATAAGCAATTCACATTTCTTAAGGGTCAGGAACAAATGTATAACATTATTATACAGTTATTACAGTATTTAAGGTTCCAATCAAATTAAGATAATTATTCGAAGAAAAGTTCGGAGTAATGTTTTAAATCTGAACTGTTACCTGTTCATAAATTGTACAGCGTACAAAACAATCGTCCAGAGATGATAACAATATTATCGAACTCTGTAAACAATAAATTAACTCTGATTTCATTTTCAATACGATCAAAAACGGAGACGCAAGACGGCAAGTTGTATTTGAATGAAACGAGAGCGCGTCCGTAACGGTTGTGAGTCATGGATTTGCGCTGTTATAATGCGTTGCTATTGACGACGGTCTGAAGGAAATGCCACAGAATAGAATCTGAATAGTGATATGAAATTTTCATACCGTCCCATAAATGCTATGCTAACGAGATGCTAATATATGCTATCCTGATCGTTTTCTATACTCGTAATTCCAACTCCTGACTCTACAGTAGTTTTGACGGAACCTGATTATTTTATACCAGCGGCTGCCAAGGGCGAGCTCGCACCAAGGGCGTGACAGTGTGACGTCAGAGAGTACCCTGCCGTACATCACAGAGTACCCTACTTCAGGAGCTTTCCATTTAACCCGAAGAGAGCAGCACTCAGACGTTTTTACACCATATATTTGAAAATTAAAACACTTAATACCCAAATGTCACAAAATTTACTCGAATCAATGAACAGCATTCATGAAGCTCCATTTTTACAGATCATTAACTAAAAAAAAGTTGTTTTAGAGTTTAGTTACCCTTTTAAAAATGCCCAAAAATAACCTGCCGGGAATGTTCTGTTACCAAAAAAGAACCAATAGAGAACGTTCCCAGAACGTTCTTATTTGGTTCCCTCAAAAAACAACCACACGGGAACGTTAGGGGAACGTTTTGTGTTAACTGGGACCTGTGCACGTTGCTGAAGATAGTTTGCAGTTTCATCAGCAGAAGTCAGCTTCAAGACTCAGCTTGTAAGCCGGAATAAATGAGCAAGCACTGTTACTGCATTCAGATATCAAATACAGACATTAGAGAATACATGAAAACAATATTTCAGTAAGCACTGGTAACTTCTATAACAAAGTAAAATCTCCAGAGAAGTCATTCAACTCATTTGATATTAGAAGGAAAAACATTGGTTAATAGGCCTAACCTAATTATAAATCACTCATTACATAACTATAGCCTACATCAAAATAAGAAACTCTTTTAATAGTTCAATATTTGATATAAGACTTAATTTTTATTTAATAAATGTTCATATACAGTCATTCAGATTCATCTAACAGTGCAAAAGTGTCTAAAATCAGCCTGGAGAGAAAACTGCGCGGTCGCTATATTATATGAACACATTTCATTATTTACATAATAAAAGAGCAGTAAATATTTCAAACAACTGAAAGATTCACATGCACACTTCATCCAAAAACTCATTTAAATTCAAACCCAAACATACATTGAAGTAGTTTTTAAAATGAGCAAAAGAAAAACAAGCAAAAAAAAACAAAAAAAAACGAATTTACATCACAGTCATACACTAAACAGAATATCCAGTGTTTAAAATGCATTTAACCGGTCTGTTAATAGTCATTTAATCATAATGATATGGTATACCATCAAATATATTACAAACATAACTGAAAACCATCCATGTACGTCACAAAGTCAACAGGTAAAACATTTTTTCACTTCACGCATTATAGTCCTTCACTTCTATTGCAATCTCAAAATAATTGACTGCAGGCGGTAGATCCTTTTCCTATTTAGCATCTAAAGTCTGGACAGTCTTCCTAACATTGTCCGGGAAGCAGACACACTCTGTCAGTTTAAATCTAGATTAAAAACATCTCTTTAAACTGGCATACACATAGAACATTATACATCAATTAAATGATTATGAGGCTGCATAGATTAGGTCAGCCGGAACCGGGGACACTTCCGATAACACCGGATATACTCGTTAAATCATAAGAAGAATGGCATCTACACTAACGTTAGTCTTTCTGCTTATTCCGAGGTTTACTGAAGTCAGCCGGATCTGGGCCGTATCCAGATCAGAGGGTGGACCTGCGCCTAGACACGACCACAACGCATCCCTGAAGCGTCAGCAGAGCTTGTGTCAACTAGACTCTCCCCTGTGAAGGCCTCATCGACACGACAGGCACGGATCCTTAAACTCGTCTCTATACACGCATGATGGCTCTGATCTTAAACCAGATGGAACTGGATAATATTCTGATTGTTCCAAACCAATCTGATCATAATCATACACTGTTCGTTCGCTGCCGCCCCGACTGAGCCATTCTGTCACCGGATGGAGTTTGGGTTCCTTGCCACTGTCGCCATTGGCTTGGCTTGCTTAGTTAGGGACATTAAATTTAACATTTAATTTAATATTCAACAAAAACATTGATCTGCCTGCATTGACACTATTATACAAGAACTGAACTGAGCTGGACGATGACATCACTGTTTACTCCAGAGCGGCTGCGGCTATGGCTATATATATATATATATATATATATATATATATATATATATATATATATATATATATATATATGGCAAAAAAAAATGGCAGCTGATATTGGTCCATTTGTCACACTATCAATGTGTCTGATACAGTATCTGAGCATAACTCAAACATAGGGTACTTTACATGAGAACGATGTACTAAAAACTGAAAAGTTTTTCTTTTGTGCCTATAGAGTACAGACTATAAAATGCCTTCAGACTATAGACAAAACTTGAGTTTTTGTAGTTTACAAAAGACGATAATGGCCAAAACGCATAAAAAGTTTTCCGTTTTTAGTTTAAAGCGGTGTCGTGCAAACGGCAGTACGGCACCATAGTATGGTCGTAAGCTTTTCCAAACATAACCAGTGATGAACAGCGGACTCTAAAGGCACAGCGATGTAAAGACAGTGGAATGATTAAGAGCTGATTAAAAGACAACATATAACAGACTCAATTTACAGTCTTAGTAACTGTCCCAAACTTTCTCCATATCTGACATGACTTCAACCATCTGCTCTGTTCATGTAACTCAACATGTCTGGACTTATCTTCATAACTTATCTTCATAAGTAATAACTTAACACGTCTCACCCAATATCCTATATTATCTTCCACTGAACTTTCTGTTTCACGTTGTTTAATAAACTAAAATAAAACATATTTTTTAAATGTTTGCTTTTCATCAGATAATGGGTTGAGGAATACAATAAAATAAAAAATATATTTAAACAAATATATAATTGTATATTTGCTTTTCATTGGATAATGGGATAAATAAAAATAAATAAATAAATATTAAATGTTTGCTTTGCTATTTAAAATTTTTGCTTTTCAATGGATGTTTTATGTGGAATAAAAGATAGATTTTAATAATTAAATGTAATTTCAAATGTTTGCTTTTCATCAGATTAACTCTCATCTGACATTATTTCCCTCTGAATTTTGTTTCATGTCACATCACAGACGTTAAATATATTGCAAAAGCAATTTCATGTTGTCTTTAACTAGTTCATTTTATAGCCACTGATGTACACATACTATACAACTATAGAATGTATTAATGTCCATTTTGTGATGAGTTCCCCAGTAGAGCGAGGGGGTCCATATTTTAAATACAGTTGATGTTCAGTTGTGTGTGTGTGTGTGTGTTTTAGTACGCAGGTCTGTAGAGCAGTTGTCCATTGAAGAGTCTGCGCTGGATCTCTTTCCACAACAGACTGCGTTCTCTTTTCGAGCCCTTCATGAAGCCGCGGTTCTCCTGCGCGCGGCGCGACAGGTACGGGATGACCTCATTCACGGGACCGTAGGGAACATACTTGTATACCGGGAATCCTACCTGACCTGTTCGCAAAAACACACACCGGTAAACTTCATCAGCACATTTCATTCTATTTATCAGCATCAATATTAAAGGGGACATACAGTATTATTGTTTTTTTTTTCATTTTCAACATGTGTAATGTTGTGGTTTGAGCATGAAAAAGGTCCGCAAAGTTATAAAGTCGTTATTCTCTATATCAGTGTCACTGTTTCTGAACTCCCTGAAACACCTCCATTGTAGTCTTGAGTTTCTCCCAGGAACGAACGCGTCACAATATTCCTCATTTAAATCATTCCCGCCCATAAAGGGGCGGGGCCTGGTTGAGTAAGTTAGTAGACAGTTATGGTAAGAGGCGTGACATTCAACAAACATGCGGTTGACCAATCAGAATGATCCAGCTGACCAATCAGAGCACATTGAGCTTTACTGAAGGAGGGGGAGGGGCTTCATAGAGCCACAACAGTGTAAAGTTTTT
The DNA here is from genome assembly GCA_031834385.1 of Semotilus atromaculatus. NCBI lineage: Eukaryota > Metazoa > Chordata > Actinopteri > Cypriniformes > Leuciscidae > Semotilus > Semotilus atromaculatus. The sequence continues at coordinate 4,231,418 of JAULUF010000053.1, read as the reverse complement.
TTTTAAAAAACATTTAAAGTGAGAAAACCTATTCTAGTAGAGCCCCAAAACTACATCTAATATTAAAGAGGACCTGTTATGCTCGTTTACAAAGTCTTGACGTCAACATCTGTTCCTTCCCACACTGCTCGTTTTCCACTCACCCAACGGGAAGCTGATCTGGTCGCACATTCCCAGCAGCTGTCCAAAGTAAACCTTATTCTCAGTGGGAGAGAGACTCATCTCGTTCATTCTGTACAGAAAAACACACACGTACGACCAGCATTAGCCACAGATACTGAGCTGAATGTATTCGCATCTCTTCTTGGCTCTAGACTCACTTCTCTAGTGTGAATTTGACCGTATCCTCATTGTGAGACGCCACCATGACGTTGGCCATCCTGTTGAGATTAATCTCCTCCAGAATGTATTCCAGACACCTTACAAACAGAGATAAGGGTTAATAAAAGCTTCAAGGGCTCGATCAATGACAGCGACAGAAGAGCAAAATAAATATTTGCTTCTGCTTGTAGCAACAAGTCAAAACATTCCCGTCACAATGTGCGTGCAAATATTCAGTGTTATGACTCATGTAGCTTGACATTGATGGGCAAAACAAGGCCAGCTCAGGTAAACAGGTGTGTTTGATGTTGAATAAAGTATTCATTTGAGATGAGACGGCGAAACTAAATCATATGGTATATTGTGTTTGATCCGATAATGGGTTATGTGAAAAAATTAAATATATACATTTAAACAATTCAATTTTTTAAAAATGTTTGCTTTACTTAAGATAATGGGTTATGTGGAATCAAATAAAATTAAACGTTCTAAAATATTTTAAATGTTTCAATATACATACAATCTTTGCTTATTTTATTCCACATAAACCATTATCCAATGAAAAGCAAATATTCAAGAATATATTACCTTTTTTAAATATATATTTGATTTTAATCAGATAATAGGTTATGTGGAATAAAATAAAATATTTAAAGAATTAATGTATAATTAAATGCTTGTTTTTGGATCACATAATGGGCTATGAAGAATAAAAGTACTTAAAGAATGAATTGTTGTTGTTTTTTTTAAATATGTGCCTTCCCCCCCCAAAACAATGGTTTCATCTTTCTCGCATAATATTTAAGGTAGTGACATTTTAAAAGTAATTTTCACCACATGGTTTAAATAGATGCACATTTCTTTTACAGTGTTTATCAGGATTTCATTATTGTACAACAATACAGTACACTATATTACTACGTTCTAGGTTATTTAACTATATTGCTCTAATAAAGCTCAATATTTCTACAAGTTAACAAAAATCCACAGCAATCAAAGTATGAAAATACTGCTTGTAAATGATATGGTGGGTGCGATGATATGTTTTATCAATGCTTTTTTCATTTAAAATGTGCGTTTTAACTGCAAGGCACATACTTGTGGTACATCCTGTTGGTGGCCTCGTAGTCGGGGTTGATGGGGTCTTCATAACCAATCTCTGCCGCCCGAGATCTCTCCTGATACATGTACGCTCCTCTGACCAGCTTAGCGCCGAAGTACCAGCCCTCCCGACGCGACAGCTCCACATCCACAGACACGTTATCATACGCTTCCTACAAGCACAGGTGTTTATTTTATTGACTTTGTCATGGGATTTATCACACACGTAAACAGAATTAGTGCAATAAAACCATTCGAAAGTTGTAGGTAAGGTCTTCTGACAGTCATTTACCACTATAATACTATATCATGCTGACTCATTCTGTGGCTGCGGAACTTTTTGAGATGTAAAAATTATTGAAGATAAAAAGTAACATAAAAGCCTAAATCACAAATTATAAAGAAAAAAATCTAGAGCTTTCCGAGAGCGTACTCTGCTCTGATGGCCCAGTCTGTTGTGATTGATCTACTCTGCTCTGTTTATATATATTTTTGGGTTGACAACCTTATTTTAATGATGCGACTTATATATTGCTATTATTGTCAAGCATGCAAAATGGAGTAAGTGCTGTAAGACTGGAGAAACTGGAAGAACTGGAAGAGAGGACCGCTCTCTGAGAAAACAAAGGAAATTAACATCTGAACAATCCCCATTCGAGACACGATCATACTTGAGTTGATCACCTCCCAAATTACACATCATTCCCTTCACCCATACCTACATGAACTCACCCAAAAATATAAAGTATCATACAGTATTATACATGTTTGGCATCATTTTAAATGTCTCAGTGCGACTGGTACAAATGTCTCATTCCCACAGAAGTAAACCTGTGTGTGTGTGTGTGTGTGTGTGTGTGCCCCCATGTGAATCAGCTTCTGTCCCCAGTAAGTCTGGGATGATGATTCATGTAAATTACCACTGTGAACTCATGTTTAGGGAGATGATGGAGGCTATGAAATTCACATGATACATGACATAATAAATTGTAAACATTTGATTTTATTCTGACTGACTTTGACATTATTTTCAGTAAAGAGTTAAAAATCCAATGCCTCCACCGGGCAGATTGAGTCGGGTTTACAGCATACTCGCACATAAACACTTGTGAAAAACAAATAATTTCCAGCATTGCTAATCTGACATTCTGGCAGCCTCCTCAGAACACTAAAATGCAGTCAATGAAAACCAAAAAAGTTACATGGTTCAGTTTAAACTGACTGTTGTACAGCATGTACACATATCTATGGTATGTTTTTCTTCTCAGCAACGCAATTCTGCTGCAGTGTGAGTTATTGTAAATATGGTAATCCTTTAATCATCCACATTATGGCACGATAAATGAGAAGTCTGGGTGTGGCAAAGATCGGCCGCTGATTTTGAGGGTGCGGACGTGTGTGTGTTTAGCTTGAATTGGAATCTGTGTGTGTTTCACCGACTCACTTTAAGGTAGCACTGGTACGTGTTGAAGATGTTGGCTTTTTCTCTGTTGAAGATCCTTTGCATCTCCAGGGTCAGTCTGCTGATGGCCGGCTGGAAATACGTCTGTTCTGCGTCCACCATCAGCCTCACGCCGTTCTCCACAGCGTGCTGGAACAAACACACACACATTCAGTTATAAAATGCCTTTCAGCTGTAACAGTGCAACTTCAGTAAACACAGTTACATAACCATCACGCCTGCAGGAGATCTTAATTTCCACCACAATACTGCTGTCATGGTCAACAACAGACTATTAAGACGGAACAAACTAAACACTTCTCAGACTGAAAACAGCTGAATAAGCCAGCAAGAAGAAAAAAAAATGCATACAAGAACAAAGAATTAAAATATATTATCAAGTATAGACTGTACAGTATAAAATGTATGGACACATAAAACATTTTACAATTTGTATTTATGTTTATGTTTTGAATGGTTATTACATCATATACACAGTACGTTTGTGTGTGTGTGTGTGATTATATATATATACATACATACACACACACACACACACACACACACACACACACACAGGTGAAACTCGAAAAATTTGAATATCGTGCAAAATTATAATTTTGATGATTATGGCTTACAGTTTATGAAAACCCCAAATTCAAAATCTCAGAAAATTAGAATATCACATGAAATCAATAATAAAAAGGATTTTAAATACAGAAATGTCGGCCCTCTGAAAAGTATAATCATGCATATGAAATATTAGTTTCACCTTTTAATCTGTGTTAAATTAATCCTTCTTATATATGTATGCATGTTTAAAAAAAAAAAAAAAACGCTTTTATCTATCTCACAAATCTTTTATTTAACAGCCTTACACCATGTCCTAACCAGACGTGATGCGATAAGATTCCAGCGACAAATAATTTGTCTGTCCCCACTAGACGCGACTGAGAGATGCGTCAAAATCAATCAAAACCCACAGCCAATCAGAACAGCGTGTGGGCACAGCACCAGAGAGAACCAGTAATCTTGACGACACTCGCAAGAAAATGGTTAAGTAGGCTACATAATCAAATTCACAAATATTACACCATTTTATGTTAATAATGCATATTAAAAATGCATAGGCTACTGAGTTACTAAAAAAAATCTTTGTCAAAGAATACACTTGTTTGTTCACAGTTTGAACGTTCTTGTTTCCATTTGTTTCATTTCAAGATCTGAGGTGAATTTTCCACTGTTGCTATTACAGCTACAAAGCTGGGAGCACTAAATGATATTCAAAGTCACAAGTTAAGGCAAGTTGATGGGAAGGCTTTTGTCTGTTTTATCGTCCACCTGACTACATTGTGTTGTTTGATACTTTTCCACCAGAATTATTTCTACTTATCTATTTATCAAAGACTCCTTGGTCAAAAACAGATGTGCAAACACAAACCAGAGGGAAAATGAGACGCTTTTGCGTCAGAGTAAGAAATGTGTTTGGTTAATGTCTGATCAGGGTCAAGTCACTCTGAGAGAGTAATGTCAAACATCGAAAGCACACACACACACACACACACACACACACACACACACACAGTGTAAAAATCAAGCGCTACCGCCTGATTTCTGTCGTAACATTTATGTAAACTTTAGATGTGCCAATCACCATCAAACAGTCCAAGAAATCCAAGATCATTTACCTAAACGGCATTGTTGTAGAAATTTTATAGAAAATAAATAGAAATAAATCTTACTTCCTTTTATTTAGGATGTAGCCATCAAACGAACTTTCGATATGATCTAACCATCTAACAAACTTTTGACTCAATAGAACGGAACCTTTGAGAATGGACTAAACGTTCTGTTCTTTGACTGTATTGAGAAATGATTGACTGAAATATTAAAGGCACACTGCGGAACTTTTCAACCTTTATAATATATTACTAAAACCCTTGAGATGGTACATCGACTTACAATAGGTTGAATGACACGTCTGCCATAGCCTGACAGTGTCTGTGTCACTTTTACTGGCTATATGTAACTTCGGGTTGCTGGTAGGAACCCGAGCACAAAAAGAACTACAAAATTTGACCGCTTTACGGCATACGTCACTTCCCCCACCACCCCCAGATTCTGACATGAGAGCTCAACTCGCGTTTGATTGCTGTCTGTATGTTTTCGTCATTGCCGAACCAACAGCTACAAGGAAGAAGGCAAAGGTTTTGTCAGAAGACACTAAAAAAAGAAAAAGGGAGAGTGACACATTCAAAGCCAGGACGAGCCAGGCGCTCTCTGTACACGCAAGGTCTCTCGCTCACTCTCCCTCTCTGCCATGTGCGCGCGACGCGGTTCGGAGCAGTCTCTGTCTCCGTGTCTCGCATGCACGCTCGCTGTAGATTCCGGGAGATTTTAACTAATTTGCGGTATAACTAGTCGATCACGAGTGGTTCAACAGGGAGATCTATAGATAAACTCATCTTTCAGGCATTTGACCGACCGGGTTGACACTTCATCAAATCCGTGAGAAATCAAATCCGTGTGTCTCACGGCCAATGCGTGATGGCAGCTCTGCCGATTTCATTTCCAACCCTAATCAAACACACCTGTCTCTAATTTTCAAGAGATCCTGAAGAGGTTAATTGTTTGCTTCAGGTGTGTTTGATTAGGGTTGGAGATGAACTGTGCAGGACTGACGATCGGCAGGAGCAGGATTGGGCACCCCTTGTCTATGCGACTTACATCAGACATTGTTTTCTGTTTACTTTTGTTCAATTTATTTTCTTTATATAATTTATATTATTCATCTTATATTTAAATTATTATTTTGTTCAATAGTGAGTCGATTATCTCTCTCCAACCAACAAGTCAACTACTGTCTGCACACACACACAATCTAAAGACACGGGAGGCTGACCGGTTGACTGTTGGTTGACTATTGCGACAGTGCTGTGGCGCTTGTGGCCTCTAGGGGCGCTAGACGTGAAAATTACAGGTCGAGCGCCACCAGTGGCCAAAAGTTCCGCAGTGTGCCTTTAACCCCTTACAAATGTTTTTGAAGATACAGGATATTTTTTTTGCTGATGTCACTAACAAAGGGTGATGAAGGGGGGGGGGGGGCTTGCTTTAAACAATCATATTGATAGAGCGTGACATGATTAGTCATGATGATTCTATTTTGATGTGTCTGGCTTTATTAAAGCTTGTTGTATTCTTCTTTTGGGTTGGGATTCTCAATGTAAATGGTCTGAGATCCTCCGGCTTTGTTTCTTCTTGGGAGATTCTCTGAGAACTGCTCGAGAACTCCCGGACGTAATAAAGAGCATTAGAGGACAACTGCTGAAGTCTGTCTGTCAATTTCTGCTAAGAGTAAGAGTAACTCGGGTAAGATAACTCGAATATAAGTATAAAGCTAGAGTATAAAGAAGTATTAAGTGTCGATTTGTAGATGCTCGATAGTCAGGTTCAGGGAAAAATCTACAACGGCATCTACAGTATAACTTTTTGAAGTTTTGGTGATGATACCTTGGCTAGGACGTCCATTCTCTGTAGCATCCTCTTCATCTGTTTCTCCTCTTCATCAGTGAATTTGCTCAACAGAGGCTCCAGGTGACCACTCTTTGGGAATACACAGAGTTCGTATGAGCGCGGTAGTGTTTGTGTGCTTTAGACAAATTTTTTGTGTGTGCCTGTGTGTGTTACCTCCATGTTAGGAACCACAAGCAGGTTGGAGATTTTGGTTCTGTCATTGATGAGAGTGTTCCAGTCCAACAGATCAATGGTTCTACAAGAACAAAAGAGAAACATGGTCACACACACACACACACACACACACACACACTTGTGTGTACTTTAGGGACTGGGAAAATCAGTTTAAGTGACAGATGAGGTATTTTACCCTGATGAACCCAGTTTCTCTCCAGTAAACCAGTTTTCAACGTCTGATTTAGCACCTACTCCCAGTTTGATCAAACTGTCCTGCAGATAAACAAAATAATAAAAAAGACAAAGAAAGATATATGTAAATGTGTACATTTTTAAAGGAATATACAGTTTAAAAGTTTGAGGTCAGTAAGATTTTTATGTTTTTGAAAGAAGTCTCTTTGCTCACCAAGGCTGCATTTATTTGATCAAAAATACAGTAAAAAAATTGAGAAATATTACCATTCAAACTAACTGCTTTTTTTTAATTTGAATATACTCTAAAATGTAATTTATTCCTGTGATGTGAATAATGAATTTTCAGCATCATTACTCCTACAGTCTTCTAATATGCTGATTGGCTTATTACGATTTTATCATATTATTATCAATGTTGGAAACCGTTGTGCTGTGCATTATTTTTGTGGAAACGGTGAAACATTTATTTGAATAGAACATTTAAAAAGAACAGAACACACGTTTTTATTGTTTTATTTAAGTAAATTAAATTACACTTTTTTTAATAAATACAAAAATAATTGAACACGTTAATAAATTGTAACTAGTTTTAAACATCAAAAATCAAAATAGACACCCCTAAATAAAATGTCCCTGGTCATTTTTCTAAAACATAAATTTCATTTTCTAACTAACATTATTTCCTGTTGAATAATATTGTTCACTTTAAAATGTCATACTACAAATTATAATAGCATTGCACTGTTGTCTTTAAATTTGCAAAAGAAAACAAATTGACCACACTAGTTTAACATTCCAAAACCTGTCAATAATATACTTTGCATACGCATTATAAACTGCCCAGTTATAAACTATTATAGACTGAGTGCAAAACACAAACCTGCAGTTGCTGAAGTTCCAGCTTCTGCTCGAGTATTGCCATGCCGTCTTTCCCCTGATGGGCGGCCAACAGGTTGAAGAACCTCCTCCACTTCACCAGCACCTCAGAGAACTGAAGCTTTAAGACAGAACCAATCAAGATCAATCACACAGATATCAGCTTATTTGTAAAAAAAAAAAAAACAGTTTAAACACTGAGTTAAAAAAAGAGAATTACCAGGAACTGCGGCCGGCCCAGTGCGGTCATCTTAATGGCAGAGAATCCATCGACAGAGCTTCCGGCTAAAATACACACACATCAACACAAATATGTCAATGAACATAGTCTGATATTAAAGTGCCCCTGTTGTACTATTTTAAAGACTCCTAATTTTGTTTAAGAGGATCCTACAATAGGTTTACATGCATCTGAGGTAAAAAAACACTTTAATTTTCTCATAATTCACATTGCAGCATCACCTAATTTTTCACTGTGCTTGAAACGGTTGGATAATGGATTCGGTCTTCCTGAGAGCCTACTCTGCCCTGATTGGTCAGTCGACCCAGTCTGTTGTGATTGGTCAACTCTGCCCTGATTGGTCAGATGACCCAGTCTGTTGTGATTGGTCTATTCTGCCCTGATTGGTCAGTCGACCCAGTCTGTTGTGATTGGTCAACTCTGCCCTGATTGGTCAGATGGCCCAGTCTGTTGTGATTGGTCTATTCTGCCCTGATTGGTCAGTCGACCCAGTCTGTTGTGATTGGTCTACTCTGCCCTGATTGGTCAGATGACCCAGTCTGTTGTGATTGGTCTACTCTGCTCTGATTGGTCAGATGGCCCAGTCTGTTGTGATTGGTCTACTCTGCCCTGATTGGTCAGTCGACCCAGTCTGTTGTGATTGGTCTACTCTGCTCTGATTGGTCAGATGGCCCAGTCTGTTGTGATTGGTCTATTCTGCCCTGATTGGTCAGTCGACCCAGTCTGTTGTGATTGGTCTACTCTGCCCTGATTGGTCAGATGACCCAGTCTGTTGTGATTGGTCTACTCTGCTCTGATTGGTCAGATGGCCCAGTCTGTTGTGATTGGTCTACTCTGCCCTGATTGGTCAGTCGACCCAGTCTGTTGTGATTGGTCTACTCTGCTCTGATTGGTCAGATGGCCCAGTCTGTTGTGATTGGTCTACTCTGCTCTGATTGGTCAGTCGACCCAGTCTGTTGTGATTGGTCTACTCTGCTCTGATTGGTCAGATGGCCCAGTCTGTTGTGATTGGTCTACTCTGCCCTGATTGGTCAGATGGCCCAGTCTGTTGTGATTGGTCTACTCTGCCCTGATTGGTCAGATGCCCAGTCTGTTGTGATTGGTCTACTCTGCCCTGATTGGTCAGATGCCCGGGGCATGTTCAAGATCACAACGGTGCGCAACGTTTTGCTACGGTTTCCGGGTTGAACGTCATGTTTCCTGGAAACGGCGTGCACCGGTGTGCAACGGGGTTTGAGATGCGTTTTCTCTTGTTTGGTGGGTGTCAGAACTGCAGTCCAATCAGCAGCAACATGTATATAAAGCACACGGTATTAAAGTGAACTCGCACAATGGAAGTAATTTACAAATGTGTTCGATGCGCAACAACTGAGGATATTAGAAGACATGTTTGTCGTAAGTATTATTGTAAAAATATAGGATATCAACAATGATGTAGTTGTTTATATTTTTAGCTTCATTGCAAGTGTCTGACATTTGGTATAGAAATAAACAATGCATGTAAAGTGCTTTTCCTAAAAATGAGAAAGAAAATACAGGGTATTAATAAAACAGTATGAACAACAAATAAAGTCAGTATGTGAGGCTAAATAGATGTGTTTTAGTCTTTATTAGGTTTATAAAACTCTATTTATCAGTTTCCACAAATCCCTTCACTTGATTGGGATGTTCTCTTGTGTTCTGGGCGGCAAGTGCAGTAACTGTAAAATCGGGCATATTTTGTAGTATTAAACACATATTTATACCGACTTCATCATGCTCCGAAAATTCTTCACAAAGAACACAAAAAGCCTTCTCAGCTGCCATAGTTGCAACTCTTGCGTCATCACAACAGTGCGTTCAACGCGTCACCATTTCTGTTTAAAAAACATTCTGCAACGTTTTGTCGGCGCTGAACGCAGCCCAGTCTGTTGTGATTGGTCTACTCTGCTCTGATTGGTCAGATGGCCCAGTCTGTTGTGATTGGTCTACTCTGCTCTGATTGGTCAGATGGCCCAGTCTGTTGTGATTGGTCTACTCTGCCCTGATTGGTCAGATGGCCCAGTCTGTTGTGATTGGTCTACTCTGCCCTGATTGGTCAGATGGCCCAGTCTGTTGTGATTGGTCTACTCTGCTCTGATTGGTCAGATGGCCCAGTCTGTTGTGATTGGTCTACTCTGCCCTGATTGGTCAGATGACCCAGTCGGTTGATTGGTCTACCACTTACAGTGCGTCTCGGAAACAAAACGGCTATTACCATTATTAGCTTTATCAGGATTTCAGCGTCAATTTCACCATATGAATTCGAGCCTTCATCCTTTTGCAAAGTGTATTTGCTCTGGCAGTACACACACCTAACTCTTTCAGGCTTCAACTACATCAGCATCAGCTACAACTACAGTGTTTAAGGGTCAAAGTAGGCTGGAATTATGCAGACTTGTTACAGGAAGAAATACTGTAATTACTGACAATTCGTTTTAGGCCGCTCAGAAACTTTGCATACCTTTTATATTTACATACAGCTAAATTACACAGGTAATATCCAAAATTCTGAATAAGCCAAATAGAGGCCCAGAAGACAAAGTAATATTCCTCTCACCAGAAGCTTTAATGCAGTTGATGAATGTCTCCATGTGATGGTCACACTTGGCTTCATCTGCGTAGAAATATGTACGAGCGCTGATCACTCCTCCACGCCGATCTCCAAACTGCCGATGAGCTTTGTATTTTTTCTCACGATGATCCATACCTGAATATAGATTTTAAAAATCACAGTTAATTTTTTTGAGACGCTGCTTTGGAAACATCCCTCCGTTTTAACCATAACTTTGCCTAAGTGTCGCATTATGTTGCAAAAAGCTGTCAGAAAGTAATTTTGATGCTGAAATTAAATAACAGTTTCCTCACAGAATGCATGTATTTTTTGTGCAGCACAATTTAAAAGGATAAAAGAACCAGTTTTTATTTCCTGTTGAAATTACTAGGAATGTCATGCACATTTAGAATAAAAAAAAATTATCATCATTAATGCTGAACAGCTTTATGCAGCATGATGGCAGTGGCCAAAACCTTACAGAGGAAAGATTTTCATCTGAGATACAGAAATACCCCACAGACAGAAAAACATGAGCTTGCAAACATAATTTCAGCCCCTTCACCAGGAGAGCCCACAGTTAAACCAGCTTCAACCAGTCTAAACGAGTGAAACAGCTAGAGCCCATAACACACACACACAGCAGTCTATTTCAGCCTCGATGACTGCCAACACATGATCCCAGAGGCGAAGTGTTGCTCGCCTGTCACATTACTAACGTTACTTAAAAACCCAGTCAGATGAAACCCAACTAACTGCCAACACCCTTCCAGCATCAACGCTAAAGCCCTGAAATAAAATGGAAAACACTGTACACTTATGGTCCTGAGGCAAGCATGCACTGGTGTTCACTGAAAATACAACAAAACAATTGTTTACTAAAGCAATAATCCCTGCAAAGCCGTGATTTACAGTGAATTTGGAACAACTAAGGGGCGTTGTTGCAAAACCCCCTTAGCTGTTCTAAATTTACTGTAAAACACAGCTTCAAGGGGTTATTGCTTTTATAAAATGGTCAAAAGTCTTCATTTTTACATTTATTTTATTCATAAAATAAACACCAGCAACAAAACATATATTCCTCCGCCAAGCAATGTAGTTCCAAATCGGTTGCTAAGCAACACATGCAGTTGTGCAGTAATACTAATGTAATGCGGTCACAGGCGTATGTTTGTTGAGTAATTTACAACGGCTTCGAAGGCGGCTCGACCAATCAGAATCAAGGACCAGAACTATCCGTTTTATAATAAATACTTTTTAAACTAATAATAACATCATTAGATTTATAAAAATAAAACAAAAATCTAATAAAATGCATACAAATATATTAAAGGGGTCCTATTATGCCCTTTTATGAAGTGTACTAGAATGTTTTTATGCTTGATGGTTCAAAAAGCACTTTATTTTTCACATATTTTACATTATTACAGCACCTCTCTCCCCAATCTGGCTCAAACACGCCGATTTCGATGATGCCCCTCCTTCCAAAATACGAAATGTGCTGTGATTGGTTAGCTGGCCCAGTGTGTCGTTATTGGCCTCGCGTAGCGAGGAAATGTTCGGGAAATGTCCCGCCCCTCCATAACTGCGAGTTGTTTTATATTTAGGAACACTGTACCGTACTGAACCGACTCAGTTAGGGATGAATTTTACATTTATCATGATAGCATATGCCAGGTTTATTTAAAAACACAGCAATAAAACAATGTATAGTTTTATGTTCTCGTTTTGTGTTCAAATATTTTTAATATAGTCAACTTATTGTACTCACCATGACTTTCTTTCTCAGCCTCAGAAACACAGGAACTGAAAAACAAGTGAAAAACATGTTAAGTGCTAGTGCAAACAGGTCACCTTTAAACCAGAACATTTTACATTTGAACTCCAGTCAGCTCTATTGGAAGAGGTGATAAATTCACATGGGACCATTAAATGATGCAAAACACTCCGAACACTCTGGCAGTGACACATACAAACGCCTTATTCACAAACGCTGGTCCACTTCGGATTTCAGTCACATGCGTCACACTTTGCAACACAAGTCTCAGTAAACAGTCATCGTTCAATCAATAAAGAATCCATTTCAGATGCATTTAGAAATGTTTAGAAAGAAGAATTTTAAAACAACAATTTAGCTCTCTGGCTGTGAGGGAAATTAAAACGATCCGCACAATGCAAATAACTGAAACTGGCAACTGTAATGTGAAAGCTCTGTTGAGGCACGTGAATGAGAAGTATGCCAGGTATTCGACCTGACCCTCTGTACAAACATTAGGGCTCAAGCATGACAACTGCAACATGTGCTCAGATCGACGCTGCTACTAATGCAGACACTGATTCAGCACATTCATTTTAATGCTGCTTGAAAAAAATGGAGATTTTTTATATACAGACGAATCTTTCTAGCAGGTGCAATAGGTAGTTATTATCTTTAACTAAAACTATTAAAAACATCTATTAATTAAAATAAAGCTGAAATCAAATAAAATATAAATTGAAATAACTTAGTTGAAAAACTTGAAAATTAGAAATGGCAAATAAAAAACTATAAACTGGAATAAAAACATTTACAAAAATAATAAATAAATGACAAAAGCATATTACGAAATTACTAGAAGATTAAGCAAAAAACTACAATTAAATACTAAAATATAATAAAAATTCTCATTACTTTAAATAAATTAGCCTAAATGTTAACTGAAATAAAATAAAATATAAAAAACTAGCTGCCAAGGAAACATTTCTCATTTAAATTCAGTTTAACTTACTTGAACTAGAATCTAGAATGCCTAAAACAGAAATAAAATATTATTAAATAAAACTGTATAGAGACACTTACATAGCACTAGCAGCAGAATATGTATAATATATATATACATACACACACACACACACACACATAAAATAAAACTTTCATGATTTTACTAATTTCATGTCATATACCATCTCAATAAATCACATGATTTAAAGAACCATTCATGTCTGAATAACAGTAAAGGAGACCCTTATCTCATGCATGAGTAACATAGTAGTGATTCTTGGTTTACAACAGAAGAAATTTATACCCCTCAAGCAACTGAATTTTATTGCGCTGAAGTTGAGTGTATGTTGTAACTGGTTTTATTGGAGTGTTTTTGTCTTGTTTGGGAAATCACTGGCTGTAAAATGTCTAGTTCTCAGTATCCCCATCATTTCATATTACGGAGAACTGTATCTATATTTTTGATAACCATGAATACGGTATTATTGCAATAGATGTAATTCCATTTATCGCTTTGCGATTCTTCCGGTCAATCCTATTCACGTGTTAGTCACATGAACAATGGCTCAGCATTCATAAAAATCAGTTTTAAAACTTTTCAGCATAAGTTTCATGTTAAGCTGATTCCTGAAATCTTTTGCATCTGTTCTGAACCTTTAGTGTTCCTCATGCCTTGTCTAACCCAAAACACCTTACATAACCTATGCAGTGTGTGTGTGTGTGTGTACTGTGCGCGCGGTTACTCTTTTTCCACCGAATGAAATGTGAGCACTTTCCCAAGGGACTGGGCTGAAACAAGCCTCCCTTTTGTGTTACTATAAACGTATGAGCCTTGACTGATTCTGAAAGGGATATATTAAACTGGCAGCTCAAAACGTAGTCCTGAATAAAGAATTAACCTCATTTAAAAAGTGATTTTTTTACTATGTGCGCCACATCCTCAAATGTCAAATGCTCGTGACGGCTCTGAGTTTCTCAATACGCTGTAGGGCTGTCAACGAATATTCTAAATTCGAATATATATTCGAATAGTTTAAAAAAACAGAAATTCGAAGGTGAAAATTAATATTCGAATCATGTGGAAAAACATGCCCGCGGTAGCAGAGGCGCGGCTGTCAGCTTTGCTAGTGGCAAAATTCTGAAGCTTAAAATGTAAAACGCATTTTCCAGCTGCACAGATAGCACAGTGACTGTCTGGCTCACTCATTGGCTGTGCTGCGGCAACTGCACATCCAATGACGCGGGCGCCTCGAACGTGTGCGCCAATGAGCTAGCATTACATCATACAGAGCCCGCCAAGGGGGTGTGGCCAGACGTCCCCGAAATAGCCATAGTAGCAGCAGTTTACCACAGCACGAGCTGCGCCTCGGAGAGTTCAATGTCGGTTCTATACTGTAAAACTTCAATTAATGTTAATAATATTTGTTTCAATCACTGAATGAAGCCTGCTATATTTAGGACAAGAGTCGCGACCTTAAATTGCTTGCACAAAACTCTTGATCAGCACTCAACATGTGTGTATTATTGTTCATTTAAACCGTTATGCGCAGAGAGCGTGAGGGCGAGAGAGAGAGAGCGCGAGAGAGAGCGCGAGAGAAAGAGTGCCTGCGAGTGCGAGCGAGAGTAAGGTCTGCGGTCTTGGCCATTAGTTGATTTACTTGTTTTTGTGTAAGTTAATACGTTGTCAAATATGTTTAAACTTAAATAAGCTACCTATACAAGTAGTTGTGTCTCTTTGTATTAATTTGTCCTGTTATTGACGTAATGCGCGTCATTGACAAAATGGGCAACCAGATATTCGAATAGTTCGAATATATGTGGTTTTTTTAGAGGGAATATTCGAATGTCATTTTTGAGCAATTTTGACAGCCCTAATACGCTGGCCTGGGTTTTCTGGCTTAACCTCATGTGACTTGCATTCTGCAACATGAGGAGGAAAAACACCTCCCTTTATGAGCCAATCAGGCGGTGGGCCATGGCTGAAACTGACCAATAGGGAATCAGAGACTGTTGACACTAGCGCAGTAAAAAGGCTGACATTCCTGTGAATGATTACGCAACTTAAGATCATTCAATAAACTGCAGGTTTTTTTACCATCACATCTCAGTCAAACTCTCAGGCTGATAGAAGACTGTTAAAGCAGTTTTGGGCATAAGATAAGACTTGCTGTTGACAGGCTTTACTGGTTTTGGATGCCAGGCTATCTTTTGACATGATCTGGCATTCGGGTTTAGATGTGATATTTCTGACGTCGACTTAAGGATAAAGGAAAGGAAAACTAACTCTTTGGTTGATACTCACTCCATCTCCTTCTTCTCAGCCTCTTCTTTAGTGAGGTCCTCCTCTACGCTGTAGTCCAGAACCGAGCCCACGCCAAACGCCTGGTTCTTCTCAATCAGAGGTTTGATCGAGTTCTGGTCCTCACCCGCAACAAACTGACCGTAGAAGGTCATTTTCATTAGTTTCTCGAAGAGCCGCTGACCAAAAACCTTTTTAGTGAGGTCCATCAGCTGCGGACGGGGAAAAGTGAGGAATATAATACGTAAATAAAACAGACAAGTAGCCTACATTAGTTTCTAATATAAATTAATAAAAATGAGAAACATTATGAAGAAGAAAATAATAATAATAATTATATGCATGTTCATTTTTAATGTCATTGTATAATAAGAAAATTTAGCCGATATATTAAAGCCGATAAATAATGGATTATTTCCTACAGCTGAGACACTTCAGATGTGCACTGTTTGCCATGAGGGTTTTGAATTAATTGAAATATTATTTCATTTGATTGGAATCACTTCAAAAAAGGAAAATACAGTTGAGAGCATCTGTCATACAGGCTACATAAAATTATAATTAGAACATCATTATAATTGTGCTTGGGACATGCTTTTAATGGTGAGACTTTTGTTTTTTGGTAATCAGGCTCTCAAAAATTATATAAAATTTGGATTTAGATTTAGGCTATATAGGCCAATATAAAGGTTATCAGCTTTCAAATATAAAGAATTATCGGTATCGGACAAATGTTTCATATCGGTACATCCTACATACATACATACACACACACACTCTCTAAAACGACACATCTCATAAAGTTTCAAATAAATAAAATGTACATTTATTTCACTGCATTCTACTCATTCACTGCAACTAAAAGTTTTTCAAAAATCCAAAGTAACTCGCCTCTTTATTTTTGTCAACCAGGAAGTCAAAGGTGCAGAGTTTGAACACCAGCAGGCTTCTGAGCAGCTCCAGTGTGTCTTTGCTCTTATAGGCTTCTTGTGTGTTGTCGAAGTCCACGGAGATCCTCTGGCTGTCCGTGTGCAGTTTCCCGCTGATGAGGTCCACATCGCAGGGCTTCTCCACGATCGTGCAGCTCGGGTCCAGCCTGTCTTCCGTCTTCAGCTCTTTGTGCTGCGTGGATGCTGCCGTGGACCGAAGCCTCGAGCCAAACAACTGACCCGGCTTTACTCTGGCCAAAGCGGGGATAACTTTGGAGTAAGACATGTTTGATGAAGGAAGATATGATAGAGGAAATATTGCAGCGGTACTTCTTGTGACGATGGAGTTTTCTAGATGAATGAGATGGAACCACCCCCGGACTGGAGGGTCATTAAAGCGCGCTCTGAAATATGCAAAGTGTTTTCAGCGCGTTCTGAGTGGCGATTGGCTTATGACCTGTGACGAGCCAGACTGGCTCACTGCGTCATTCCATGTATCAATGTTAAGTACATCATGTTCATAATAATGTTCAGTTCCTTTTTTACTGAACACCTGATTCATTTTCTCAGTAATAAAATAAAACTATATATAAAATAATGCATAGGCCTAGATGCTGGATAAATGCAATGAAATCTGTTAAATTGTTTTGGTCAAATATGTGGACGACTATAACATAATTATAAAATTAGTAGATACAGAAATAATCCTGAAATGGCCTGGGCTGCGTTTCCCAAAAGTATTGTGAGCCCAAGTTGATTGTGAAGACCATTACCGCCAGTGTTCTCTACGATCAACTTAGCTTGTGATGCTTTTAGGAAATGCAGAACAGGACAATCATTTAGTTAAAACTATTTAACTTTCACTGAAATAAAGCTGCATAGTTAGATAAAAACTTATAAATATATACTTATATAAATAATTGAAAGTTGGAGTAACTAAAATTACTAACTGGAAAAAAAAACTGAAATAAAAATATAAGTATTACCTAATAATACCTTATAGTAATATTTAATAAATAAATAAAAATGGCAAAAGCCCATAAAACTTTAAATATTGAAAGAACTGAAATAACAGATTGTCACCCTATAGATTAGAGCTTGTGGACTGCTCTGAACTCCTAATCAATATTATGTTGCACAGCCAATGACTCGAACACTTTAATGACTCATTGGACTGATTATTGTCCATTGTGTTTGTTCATTAGAAATCATGACCACCAACCTCAAACAAAACAGAAACCTTTAACATGTGACTTTCCTGAAGTATTCTCGTTTTTCTGTCCAGTGCATTTATTTCTAATAATATATGTTAATGCTGTTTGAAACCTTTTTAAACTATATGGATTCATTTACATCAGAGAAGTTCTTGTTCAAAGATAGTTAATGTGTTATCTTACTATGTGGATCGACTCAGCATTTGCCCAATGAAGCTTGAAACAATAAGACTATCAATACAAACTCTTTCCCTGACCTTGATGACTTACACTGGCGTTGGTCATATATGGTCTGACCAGTGTGACCCAACAGAATGTGGTTTTACCTGTTTACTGAAAAGAAGCGCAGCACTGCTTACTTATCCAGTCACATTACTCACTTTGAGGTTACTGAATGAGCTTTCGAACTTCATTTTGTGTACAACAGCAAACCTCAATTGTCTACAGAAAGATCAGTGTTCAGCGAGCAAACTATTCTCACTGATGCCATAATGAGATTAAAAGGTGCTCTACTGACACCAAGTGGTCAGTCTATCTTAAATCAGAAGTCTCCTCCATAACTATGAAATGGTTCACATTTTTATCCTGGTTTGATGGGATTTATAGTCTGATGAAATACGTGTTGCACGTTTACATGACCACAGTGTACTAAAAACAGAAATGTTTCCACTTAGATTTTTGCATACAGACATCAAAACGATTCCCACTCACACAAATCTGCAAAAAACGACTAAAAACGCTGTATTATTTATGCCAGGCCAGTAGTTGGCTATGTCACTTTGTAAAATAAGGTCGGTTGTAAATATAACGTTTAATTTTAAAACCGTATAAGATACGAACGTTTGGGGTGAGAGTGTATGCAGTTTACGTTCTGCAAAACGTCAGTTATATTTACCACAGACCTTTTTTTAACTCATAAACTGAAAACCCCATAGGAAAATCTCGAAGGAACCAGCAGTGAATTAGTCATCTGGGTTCTGAAAACTGCACCTGAAATCTCCCCTGCCATTGATTGTATACGAAAGAACCACCAGATTTGAAATGATTCTGGGTCATTGAGTTTATTCATACAGAATTAAGTTAGCAACACATTTACAAATCATGAAGAATGTGACACGTCACACAATAACAGGTGGTCACGTGACATTTTAACAGGGTTCGGTAATTGTCTATGTCCCCAGGACAATCCGGCTGGAAGATGGGACATGGAGGTCGAAGACACTGCGAAAGCCAGTGGGACGTCCAACAGGGTCACATCAGGAAATGGGATGATGGCAGAATGTAGGAGCTGCATCAAAGCATGATTATTCTTCCTTCTCTTCATAATTGTGTTTGATGTCTTTCCAGAGTTTCTACAAAAAACAAAAAAAGGCACACAATTAGATCACATATGGTAGGACATATATCGAGTTTGTACGATATATAAATTTTGAAACGATATGGAATGAGGCAATACCGTTTATATCGATACAGTAGTTTGATACAAGCACATCTGAAAAATAGCAGTGTGAGCTGCTGCAGTGAAAGTACACAGTACAATTTGTCCTAAACATGACACAAGCTTATATTAAGGGCTTCAAAATAACTGGTAAGATAGTTAACAAGTTTAAAGCAGCTTGCCCTGTCAGATACTGTTGCTGACTGACAGATAAATACTTGTGCTGTTTAATGCGTTTGAGATCTGGTTCTTTCCTCAGGGCTTAACTTACATTTCACAGGTATATTCTCCATCTGTAAATGTTAGAAAGTCAAACAAATATGTCCATTTCACTGTCAGAAGAGGACAAGCTTCTGCAATGAGCAACGAGCAATGATATGTATCTGATGCAATAATTCTCACTGAAATATACATATTGCTAAATATATTTGTTGTTGGAGACAATAAATGTGCCATATGTGGAATTTTAAACCTACAAGTTTATTTTTATTAAAGTGACCATTATAATGGGGTAATCATTATGATTAGGCTAATATAATTAGTTTGTGCTTTTGTTTTAATTTTTAGTTTAGCCTTTAGTCAATTTAAAAACAAAAGCATTATTTCAGTTTTTAGATTGTACTGTTACAATGTAATGTGATGTGATTTTTACCACCTTTATGCACATAATATATTGCATAGCCTACATTGCATTCACTATATTTGTTTCCATATCCTTTATAGGATATCATTGGGCGTGAAATAACATTTTTTAAAAATAAATACAGATTTTCTTTATCCAAAAAGAAAAACGTAGAAAGTACCGAGATATATATCATATATTGCCATTTGACCAAAAAATACCGAGATATAATTTATTTTGCCCATATCACCCAGCCCTAACACATTACAGATAACGTTACACTCAGATTGTAAAGAGACACTCCAGATATAGAGTCAAAGTGTTGTATAATGCCCTTCAATTGTTTTTATAAGATTTGATCATTATTAGGACAATTATCAAACAGATGGGTTTTTACGGCTTAAGTTAATATCTATATTTTTCATCCCACTGAATATTTGGTTGTAGTTAGCCAGCGGGCTAATCAAGGTCAGACTACCGGTGGGTCATGTAGATATCAATTAAATTCAATGGGAAAATAACTTACCCCCCGATTTATGTTTTCAAATACCGCATCTCCAGCCTGATCAAACACCCTCTCGAAGACAACAGCGCCCACCATGATGGTTATGGCGAAAGTTGACGTTCTCCTGAAGAGCAGATTGTAGACACTTCTTACGAGCGCCATGATGATCAATGGAGTCTTCCGGAAGAAGAGGCGGAGCGACGATGAGCCGTGGTTTTTATTTTATTTTATTTTATTTTATTTTATTTTATTTTTTGTGTATATCAAGCAAATACATTTTAATTAATTAATTTTAGTATATTAGTTATTTGTTACTTTGACAGACCTATTTGAACACGTACCATTATTTATTATATATACACTAAATATTTTGTAACAGAAATCTAACATAAATTAAGAATCCATTCATATATTTAACGTGTTTACCAATCAATTTAGTTATTACTTTTACATTTGAGAGTAATTATGGCTTCATTGGATCAATTATAGTAATTAAACACCCCTTTAAGTGTGGAATGGAAGATTTCACCCCCTACTCGCACAGTCGTTTGGTTTCCTCCGTAACCCGGTTGATTTTCCCACGTGACCGCTGCAACTTCCTTTCTTGTGGCAGCCATCGAGAAAAATGGTGAGGATTTTACCGAAACCCAACAATCTAAATCAATCTGGTCGATTATACATGCTTAATAGCTCTGAGAACACGTTTAAAGTACACATTGAGTTGTACGTTAGAGTTTGAGCACAGTATTTGAAGTGATGGTCTTGATATAAAGTGGAAATTAAATTATAAAACGAGACAGTGGCCTGTGCGTGTAGCCTATTAGCGTAGCCGTAGCGTAAGATCAAACAAACTTGAAACTTGCAATAATAGGTACACAATTACTTTTTTGGAACTACTTCTTGATCTCGTTGATTTCAGTAGTCAACGGCCATCGGACTCAAATTGTTAAATAACCCGGTTTTTGACGACACTAGTTAAATTCAGTGGGAATTAACATGTTTTCAAATCATCAACCTCAGACACCCGTGATATTATTTGTAGGAAGTTAAGAGAACCAATCCTCAAGTTTGCTTGTGATATTTGTACATACAATTCCACGAGTCTATAATGTTTTACCGCAGGGGTCCTGGAGGGCCGCTGTCCTGCAGTGTTCAGCTCCATCTTTTCTCCACACCTGTCTGGAAGTTTGTAGTTTGCCTAGAAAGTCCTGGATTAGTGGGTTCAGGTGTTTCATTTTGGTTGGAGCTAAACTTTGCTGGACATTGACCCTCCAGGAGCAGGATTAAACACCCCTGGTTTAACGTTTATATTGGTTTGAAGTGATTCTAATAGATCTTGTTGTTGTAGGCAAAGATCAAGGCCAGGGACCTGCGCGGAAAGAAAAAGGAGGAGCTGCTGAAACAGCTGGATGATCTGAAGGTGGAGCTGTCCCAGCTCAGAGTCGCCAAGGTTACCGGTGGAGCTGCCTCCAAACTCTCCAAGATGTGAGTGCTTGCTGGGAGTCACTTGTGTTCGTCTTAACCAGAGTTTACTATCCGTGCTTTTGGCCTGAATGTGCTGTATAGGAAGAATAATAGTTTGGGGTCCCTCCTGCTATTCAGTGCCAGCTTTAGTGTAATGGGAATGTGGGTGAATTTGGACTCTTTAGCGTGTACTGAAAGAACATTCAAGGTTTATATATGCGTGTATGTTATATTACGTGTGTGTGTGTGTGTGTGTGTGTGTGTGTGTGTATATATATATATATATATATATATATATATATATATATGTATGTGTATAAAAAAATATAAAAATTGGATTTCATTTCTTATTCAAACAAAACAAGAGCCACCTCTCTTTCAGAAAATGTATTTTAGGTGGACAGATCCATACAGTTAGCCTGGGAAAACCCAGACTACTTCCAGCAAATTTAGATTTGCTCTGAAAGTTAGTCTGGCAAAGAGCTCATTCAAGCCCGTTTCCAGTCCGCAGAAATCGCGGCACCAATCAGAAACGTTGGGTCGGGCTACACGATGACGACAGCGCTGGGATTTTGTAGCCTACACAACAAAGATGGATGCTGCTGTCGAACATCACTCGTTCGAATCAGCTATCGCGTCTGTTTTAAGCGATTTTAAAAGTTTCCTTTTCGTTATAACCCGAGCAAAGAACAACACTCAAAGCTTTCATGTCTCAAATGTTATCGCTGTCTTACCGACTGGATTCGGCAAGTCTGATATACCAGTGTGGCGAGCAGGACGATCGAGGCCGAGGGACGTGAGAGAACGGCGTGAGTGAGGCCGGTGTCGATCTCTCACGGAGGAGCGGAAACATAAAAGGAGGAGCGACGGTGAAGATCGAGAGGACAGGCCTGAATTTTATTCGTTTTGTTTTATTATGTGTGGCGGCAGTCGACCGTGAGGGACTTTGTATTTGTTTTATTTTGTCATTAAAATGTGTGAATGTTCGCTGGTTTCCGCCTCCTTCCCATAACAACGAGCCCCGTTGGTGGCTAAACGAATGGGTGGGTCTTCGCCATAGACTGTCTTAGCGAGAGCCCTCTGCACACGTCATGGTAATCTCCTTCATCGCTCTGATTGTTTTAGGTCGATCCAATTGCGCCAAGAGGCATTTGAGGGACGTCCGTTGGTGACGCCCCTTTGGAAATGATTTGTCTATGGAGCTTTGCCAGACCCTAACTCAGTTTCAACTGAGAAGGGTCTGGTTTTAACGAGGCTACAATAGTGCAAATAACATAAAAAAATTAGGATGTTGGAAAATAACTTTTGTTAACCAAATGCTTTTTTAATCTTTGCTATTGCTTCAATGCAAATGAACAGGCGTGCTGTTATTTGTTGCGTAGTGACATGTATGTTCAAGTAAGCCAGCGCTAAATCTGCACAGATTTATCTTAAAGGGACGAGATGGCTCTTTTGTTTGAATAAAGTTATGTGTGAAATCCACGTTTGTATGTAAATGTGTTTTATATATTTAGAACATTTCTGATAGTGTGCAGTCTTTTCTATTGAATTTGAATCAATTGAAGGCTACATTTGAAAATCTAAAGCATTATTCTGATATTTATTTCCTCTTTTCAGCCGCGTGGTTCGTAAATCCATCGCTAGAGTCCTCACAGTCATCAACCAGACACAGAAGGAGAATCTGAGGAAGTTCTACAAGGTCAGTTTAATATCACTAAAACATACATTCATGCATACATGTGCAAAGATTCGGTTTCACTGCTGGAAATGCCTAAACTCATTTTGAGTTGGTCTAGATGTTTAAGTCTCTGTGAACCGGGTCTTGCAACTGTTTTTTTTATTTTTTATTTTATTTTTTTAACTACGGTGTTGCTGTATCTCTAAGTGAAAGAGTATTGAATAGAGGGTGGGGTTTTACTTTAGTGCACCTCCTCTCCATCCCTCGCTCATAGCGGACTGACGGTTGGAGGAGGGATTTAGGATATTCATCCCAAGCCGTCAAACTGACATCATCCGAGCGGAAGCAAATTTTCAGATTTTAATTAATGATTGCCCAGACAAACACATTTTCTTCCGTGTATTAACTGGCACAGATTAACTGTTTACCACAAGACTAGTAAGATGGTCTAACCAAGTAAATGGGGTCAGTTTTAAATTCATGATGACTTTTACAAGAGTGAAAAAATAGAAAAGAACCACCGCTCATCCGTCAAAAAAGTCTTGTAGAGAGGTGCTGCTACATTAAATCATAATGGTTAATCGTAAAAATACAGCTGTATTCAGCTTGCTAATAAATTGATCTTTTGATCTTGCACAGTGTTTGAGTGTGCGGCTGCTGTATTTTTACGAAATTCATGACTTAAAAGCAAATCGGGTTTTACTGCAGGTCAAAATGATCTAGACACCAACATGAAGTCTCTTCAGGCAGATGCATGATGGGAAGTTTGTGGAGAGTGCTCTGCTGCTTGAACGCCGTTGCTCTCCATTTAGTTTTCCCTAAGTGGGAAGCTGTGATGGTCATTAGTGTCATGTTGCAATCATTATATTCAGATTACATGCATTAGACGCAAACCCAGAACTACACAACACATCCGTTTATACTCCAGCAAGAACGATCACCCAGCACTCCTCCTGCACAAGTGGAGATAGTGTGAATACTCTCTTGCTAAAGAAACACGGTTCTTCACAGCGGAGTCTTTAAATGACGCTCATCTGCTGTGAGCAGCCGACAGTAAGATATAAGAGGCCATATAAAGGTTCTGACTTTCCAATTCTACACATTTTTGGAGAAGTCACTTTGTGTCTTTGAAATGGGTGTTCATACAATAGTTTAGTGATTCATTACTAAACGGAAAACTGTGTTTTGGACGCTCCTTTTACACTACAACAGCGTTTTGGGGGCCTGAAGATGCAGACTTTTAAAAACGGGCTTCAGAGTGTACTTTTTCACCATATTGGTATCAACAGATATGATGTTCATTTTTAATGTCATCGTTATCTGCCTAGTAGAAAATAAATTGGCCGATATATTGAAGCCGATAAGTGTTTCTTTCAGCTGAGACGCTTGCGCACTGTTCGCCATGATGGTTTTGAATTGCTTGAAATATGATTGCAAAGAAAAGTGCAACATGTACAGCACAAGTCTGTCATATAGGCTACATAAAATTATAATGAGAACATAATTGTGCTTGTGACATGGCTTTTAATGGTGAGACTTGTTTTTGTCATTAGGCTCTTAAATCATATAAACGTGGACTTAGATTTATTGGCCAATATATTGTTATCCGCTTTCAAATATAAAGAATTATCGGTACATCTCTAGTTAACTGTGGAAACTCTTCAGTCTGTTCCAAGTCCAGGTTTTACAGCTTTCTAAGGTATAAATGTTTGTATATTTCATCCAATATATTCTAACAGCCGTGTTCTTTTCATTTTCAGGGTAAGAAGTACAAGCCTTTGGACCTGAGGCCCAAGAAGACCCGCGCCATCCGTCGTCAGCTGACGAAACACGAGGAGAACCTGATGAACAAGAAGATGCAGAGGAAGTCCCGCCTCTACTCCATTCGCAAATTCGCCATCAAGGCTTAAGATGCTGTACTGTTTTTCACTGAAAAAATAAATTCCCTACCTTGGAATTAAGAGTCTTGAGTCTGTGTCTCTCTGAAGCAGTGATGGGGATTCTTGAGAAATATGAAGTGGTGATGGCATATGGTACGTTTCTGTCTATCTAGATCAGTGTTTTTCAACCGGTGAGTTAGGAGTGGGTCCTGCCGGGTGTAGTCAAAGAAACGACAATTCTGTTTTTTGATGGCAAGATTTAAAGGGATAGTTAACTTTGAAATTAATTTTTGGTATTTTAGCTTACCTCAAGGGCATCCAAGATGTAGGTGTCTTTGTTTCCGCAGTAGTTTAAATTTTGATATTTTTAGGTCAAACCGTTCTTGTCTGTCAGTCATATAATGCAGGTCTATGGTCACCACCTCAAAGAGCATCACAGAGAAGTCCAAATTAAACATGATTTAATGACTTGTAAATGTAAGTACACATTGATGGCCTAAGACACGAAACGAGCGGTTTGTGTGAGAAAACAAATAGTATTTATTTTATTTTTACCTCTTGTAACCACAGCCGCACCCTCAGATCACTTGGACGTGGCTGTGGTTACAAGAGGTAAAAAAACATACTGTTTGTTTTCTCACACAAACTACTCGTTTCATGTCTTAGGCTATCACTACTGTGTACTTTTACCTTTAATTTGAAAGGTGTGCATGAACACTAACTCTTGTCAAAAGCGTGCCTGAGGAAAACAATGTCCTGATTCAGGACCTGCTGTCAGATGATACTTTGTCATTATTCAAATCATGAATATTTTATTTTCATAGCTTATGAAACTAATTTCAAACTTTCAGACATATTGTGTTTGCTGCATTTGCACGCACGATCACCTCATCACTATAAAAAGCCAATGAAATTACAAGCATGCAATGTTCCGTTGTTTGTAAATCATGAAGTTACCAATAAATAACATGATTGGTATGTTGTTAGCTGGGAAGGATTTGCATGCAGGTATGATGTTCATAAACTCATCTGGATATGATTAACAGTTCAGGTTAGTGTTGTGTATAGGCCTGTTCATTATGTGTAATAGTTTATGTAGCCTTAGCCTTAAAAAAATTCACTTTGCTATTTTCTATATTTTTGATGACTGATGCACTCAGGAATATATATTTTTTTTTACAAAAGCGGTCACTGGGGCAATACCAGTAAGTTACACTTTTGTTCCTTTCAGGTATTATGTACCTTTAGTCACAAAACCATGTGGGTCACATGGCCAAACCAGCTGAGAACCACTGATCTAGATCAGGAATATTTTTGGTTTCATGTTCTGACATGTATGTATACAAGTTATGTGTTATTGGACTGTGTAGGCTATATCACTCTCTGTTTTTTACATTGGAACTGGGGTGATAGAAGTGGTTTTTCCATTGAAGTAACTGGAATGTACAGTACGCTTGATATCTTTGCAGTCTATGTACAAACTTTTAAAGGCCTTGTTTAGGTTATTAACTTCAAAAGCTTCTGCAGCACCAACAGATTTAAAGGGATAGTTCACCCAAAAATTAAAATTCTGTCATTTATTCACTCTAAAGTTGTTCTAAACCTTCATGAGTTTCTTTCTTCTGTTGAACACAAAATAAGATATTTTGAAGAATGTTGGTGATTAAACAGTTAATGGACCCCACTTACATGCATATGGGAAAAAACATGTTCAACAATATGTGCAACATCAACTGCAAAATATATTTTGTGTTCAGCATAAGAAAGAAACTCAAATCAAATAAAAAAGAAAAGAATATATATGTAATTTGATATTTTTCAGAATAGCATGCATGGTCAAGCATCATTTAAATTGTGTACAAAACATGGAGCAAACTTTATTTGTTATTTTAATTAAAATGTATAAACACAATCATAATCATAAACACTTTGGTTAGTACTGTTAAAATAGTTTTACAGTTTACTGCACTCTACTATTCTTCAAGTAATTTGTCTATAGCAGATAATGAATTGAAAGTCTCGCTCATTCACAGCATTGCAGTGAAAAATAATTCAGAAGAAAAAAATCAGAAGCCTTGCACGCTCAAGTTACAAATGGCCGCACAAGCTCTTATGTTAAGTCGGTGTATCCGTCATATTTATCGGCCTGTTCTCTGTTTAAACTCGTCCATCTCTCACTTCTCTCCTCTGTGCTGTCCTTCCACTTCTTCTTCGTCCAGTTGCTCAGATCCGCTGACGAGAAGCTCCCCGCCGGGACTGAACACACAGCCGAACGCTGAGTCCTTATGACCCTGAAACACACACAACATTATGAGGCTTTGTGATGTCATCATGATGCTAAACATGACCAGTCAAAGGTTCTCGATCACCTGCAGCCTCTTCACACAAGCTCCAGTGGTCGTATCCCAAATCCTCACCTGATGAAGAGACGTGTCAAAATCACTGTGCAGCACAAACTGTGTGTGTGTGTGTGTGTGTGTGTGTGTGTGTGTGTGTGTGTGTGTTTTTTACAGTGTCGCCTTCAGCGGCGGATGCTAAAACCCGTCCGTCTCTGGAGAAGGCCAGACTCCTGACCCACACACGCTCACAACCTCCCAGCACAAACAGACACGCAGGACGCTCCGGCAGCCACACACGCACCGTCCCGTCCCATGAGCCGGAGGCCTAAAACACACACGTGCAAACATAAATAAATCATCCATATAATGTTACAAAAGATTTCGATTTCAAATAAATGCTGTTCTTTTGAACTCTCTATTCATCAAAGAATCCTGAGGAAAATGTATCAGTTTTCACACAAATAAGAAGCAGCACAACTGTTTTCAACATTGATAATAATCATAAATGTTTCTTGAGCAGCAAATCATCATATTAGAATGATTTCTGAAGGATCATGTGACACTGAAGACTGGAGTAATGATGCTGAAAATACAGCTTTGATCACAGGAATAAATTACATTTAAACATATATCGTTATTTTAAATTATAATAATCTTTCAGAATTGTGTTGTTTTTACTGTATTTTTGATCAAACAAATGCAGTCTTGGTGAACTTTTCAAATATCTAAATTTTTAAAAAATATTACCAGCCCCAAACGTTTGAATAGTAGTGTACATTTATAATGTTCTTCACCAAACACATGATTGTTTTATAGGAAGAGGAGAATTCCACACATTGATCTTAATTTAGGGGGCTTTTAGGTCCTTTTAATTTTAATTGAATCAAATACCCAAAATACCACTCTCTTTTATCCTTTACTGACTCACCAGCATCCCAGTCTCAGAGTAACAGAGACAGGACACATTTCCCAGGTGCCCCTGTAATGTCGCGACCTCCTTTCCGCCATGAAGTCTCCACACTCTCACGGACCGATCCCAGGAGCCCGTGGCCTGTGGCGAAGAGAACGAAAGAAGAGGTGATGCAGCTCATGCTGAACGGCTCAAAACAAGCGGCACAGAGAGTGTGTGAGTCATGTACCACACACTGCGAGTCTGAGGAGAAGACGCTGCTCTGGACAGCTGCAGTGTGACCCCGCAGCTCCTCAAACATCTCACCACACTGAAACACCAAACATTAGATTCTCAAAAACACCTGTTACTACATGAGGATTAGCGATCTGAAACAAAGTAAAACACTTTATCATAATGCTCATCCCACCTAATGCTGTACAGATAATGAAAGTAAGGGGGGTTTAAATTCCCAGGGGGAAAAACATCATACAAAGTATTTTTTTTAGAGCTGTTAGAAATGTTATTATGATATTAATTGAATACTTACTACATTTGATATTATTACTTATTTTCTTTCTAGTCAGAAATCATGGTTTTAATCATTTATTTTATTCTATTCTAAAATATTTTATTTGAAAAACTAATCAGATTTTTTCATATACATTTTTATGTTTTTTATTATATTTTTTAAAAGAAAATAATAGTAATCATATAGATATTAAAGGAAATATTTAAATATAAGGATCATTTTAAATTAGTTTTAGCTTTGAAGCAGTTACAAGATAAAAAAATCTTTAAAATATATATATATAATAGACAAAGTATAGTATAATATAAAGAAATATATAATATACAAAGTATAGTAGCCTATAATAATAACATAAAAATTTAAATAATATATAATTGACAAAGTATAAGTATAATATTAACAAAGCATATAATACAATATATAATGTATTATAATATTATCATAAATAATGAAAAATATATAATATACAAAATATAATATAAAGTAGGCTAAATATAATATTAACAAAAGTATAATATGGAATATCATATCATATGAAAAGAATACAAAGTATAATATAATATAAAGTATGATAAATTATTGACAAAAAGTATAATATAATCTATATTAAATATATAATATAGAAAATATATAATATGTGCCTTTATATTTTAGAAAGTGCTTGCGCAGTCAAGTAGGCCTAGTCTCTTGAAGTATGATTTTAAAAAGGGAAGTGTTTGTTTCATTTGGTTAAATTAAATACATCTGTCCCTCTATTTCTGTATGTTTAAAAAGGGGAAGTGCATGCTTGTTTTAGACAATAGTTCCTGAGTGAGCAATAGAAGTATTATTTTCTCACCTGAACTCTCCAGATCAGCGCCCGGTTGTCCCATCCACCCGACAGCAGCCACTGACCGTCCGGACTGAAGCTCACCGTCTCCACACTCCGCGTGTGTCCTGGGGTCATAACAACTCTAGCCTTAGGCTGAAACTACGGTTAGGCCTATAGTAGGCTATATTCTTCTAAAGGTGATTATAAAGCAGAAAAGTGCTGATAACTGAAATGATGTTTTTGCTGCTGCTGATGAAGCAATGAAACGATCTGCTCCCAGCGAGCGTGAACACACACCTGTCAGTATGTGTGTGCATGTTGTGCTCGAGCTGCACCAGACTCTGACGGTACAGTCGTGCGACGCGCTCGCGAACAGCTGACCATCCGTGGAGAAAACACACGATTTCACTGGACCTGCGGGTTTATGTCAAACACATGAACAATGAAATAAACAAAGAAAATTGTTGAAATTTTAGAATTGCCCATTTGCCCTCATTAAATCTATAGTCATGTCATACTGCACCACTGGATGGACTCGTTACTTGCGTATATCTGTATATCTGTATCTAAGTGTTTTGTAGCCTACATTTTCTTTCTATCTAGTCGTTTTTCTCTTTTACCTGTTGCTCTGGATTTGCTCTGGCCTCGGATTTGTCTTTTCTGTGTTTTTTTGAGTTCTGCTAAAAAAAAACCTGCTACCAAATCTACACTTCATCAATGAATGGCACTAGGCCTATATATGTATAGGCTATATGGAGTTTAGATAGCAGGGTTTTATTAGCAGAACATTTTACTCTTTATTACACTAGGCCCATATAAAAAAAAATTAAGGAGGCTTATTAATTTCATTAATATTTCCACAGGTCATTTAACATGATGAACTTTTTGTGACAACACTGAAGAAGTTTGTCCGAATTCAAGCTTTTTGGGGTTATTCATAATCTGTTGTAGTAACTTGTTTTAAATTCTCTTGTTTTTGGGGGGTTTGTGGGTGGTATAGGGACATGCATGGAGGGACAGAAATATCCGAGATTTCATCAAAAAGATCTTCATATGTCTTCCAAGATGAACAAAAGTCTTACGGGTTTGGAACGACATGAGGGTGAGTCATTCATTTATGACATCATTTTTGGGTTTAATGTACCTGAGTGTCCGCTGACTGTGGCCAGGTGTTCTGCACTGGTGGCGTCCCACAGGTACAGTCTGCCATCATCACAGCAGCTGAGCAGAATCTGACAGTCAGGTGAGAACACACAGCAGTTCACCTGAGACAGACAAGAACATGAACACAGGCTTGCTCGTCTACTTAAAGTACAAACAAACATTAGGCTACCTACCTCTCCTTTGTGTCTGGAAAAATATCTAATGTTGGACACGCTGAAGTCCTCTGAGGGATGACGCCACGTGTTTACTTTTTCATGAGAAAGCAACATTTCAGAAATGTCAAAAATGTAATAATTAACCGAACGACGTCAATGAATCACGGAGCGTAGCTGCAGTTAGTGTTGCAGCTCGGTTTTGTTGGGGTTTTGTATCCAGAGTTACGGTCTCTTGAGTGTCTGAGGGCTGTGTCTACGCTTTATTACAGTTCTCTCCTGGTTTAGACAGTCATTAACTCTGGAAACACATGAACAGGCTGAGTTTGTGTGTTCACCTGCCAGTAGCCTAGCACTTTTGGTTTTAAGTCATGCAAGAAGTACATAAAACTCACTTTTGATTAGATTTTTTTATCACAAATGATTTTATAAGCTCATGATGTGAATGATGCACTATATACAACTCTTTTGTGAACTACTGTAAAACAAAAAAAGAAGGTGATCCTAAAATTAAAAAAAAATTAAGAAAAAAATTATATTTAGATATATATATTATATTTAGATAGGCTACCTGTTAGTTTGTTTGCGCCACTGAATAAAACAATATAAAAGATAATTGCAACTTTTTAATCGGAGATATAAAGTCACAGTAACCTTTTTTATGTTTTATTCAAAGGCGGAAACAAGGTTCGATTTTGATTTCATTGTTCATGACTCATAATAATTCCATCCATTTGTGTATTAAATAACCCTGAATAAAGATATAATAATATATTATTATAAATAAATTATATTACTTGAATTATGAAAACATAAAATTAATATTTCATACAAATATGTAATATTTATACTAATATGTTTAATAACCATTTGTAATATTATAAAGAAATCACATTAGCTATATGTTAGTAACATGTTAGTTGATTCTAGGCTGAAGGAGAGAAATCTGTCACTATGAATCCTCACAGTAAGTCTGTTTGAGAATCCCAAACTTCAGAAATTTCCACATACTCTATGCATTTTTGCAATGTCCTGTTAAACGCGTCACCTCTATGCATGTCTGTTCATGCTGTGTGTGTAATAATATGTGTATGAATTTACCCTGACCTTTCAGAAGTCCTGACATGTTAGTGTCAGTTTTGTTTGTCCCGTATTTTTTAGAAATGATCCCGCAGGCACTAATATTTCATGCCTGGCTGTTTCTGAGTTACTCTGTTAGTGAGGAAGACATCTGTGTTCCAGTCTCACAGTCAGAGAGAACTGACGTAACAGATCCGTGGGCTTTCTGAATGTTTACTCTTGACAGCAGGATGTTTAGCGGGTCGTTTGCATTGAGTTTCACGCAGCAGGAGATGTGTGTTAGTCTGTGTGTCCTCACGCCAAGGAAACAATGACACCTTTCACCTTTACTGAATAACAGTCACTTTGATAGAATCCCAGCAGTTTCAAAACAAAATCTCATATAGCCTAGCACTTAAATAAATAAAAATCATGTAAGGATAGCTAAATATATTATCAACCTAATCTAGTAGAAAATTAATCCCATATCTTTTGTGCATCAAATCAAGCTCTTATTGGTGCATTATTGGTGTAATATCATATTATGTAGGCCTATGTTTGCCACTTGTAAAGCATGGGTCTTGAAGCCAAACCAGTTTAAACTTTTTAAGAGGAAGTTGAGCTCTCTGACCTAAATGATTAGGCTATAATTAAAGTGTGTGTGTGTGTGTGTTTTTCTATCCCGGTGGGGACTTCAACCTGAATGCACACAGACTCATGGGGACTCGTGTCACCTAAAAAGAGGTCCTCATGGGTAAACAAGCTTATAAATCATACAGAATTAGTTTTTTTGGAAATGTAAAAATGCAGAAAGTTGTGTGTGATGGGCAGGTTTAGGGGTAGGGTTAGTGTAAGAGGATAGAATATACAGTTTGCACAGTATAAAAACCATTAAGTCTATGGAGAGTCCCCACAAAGATAGTAAACCAAACTGTGTGTGTGTGTGTGTGTGTGTGTGTGTGTGTGCGTGCATGCGGATATGTGTAGGTGTGCAACAATGCATGTTTTGGAGAATTACTGTCATATCTACACAGAGATGGTCTTTTGTAGGAAACAGGAAAGCATCACTCTCATCTGTTTTTCACCTTTGATACATATGAATCTGCTCCTACAACTGCGTCACTCTTGCGCTAGTGGACTGCACCGCAGTAACCCATAACCACAGGAAGACAATACACTGATGGAAAGAGAAAACAGATTTTCAGCTGTCATCTGGACCTCTGGTCAATGGGGAAGATCAGAACTGTGTCCTCTATTCTTGTGTTATCTCTCACTGACAGGCCTTTCCTTCACACACAATGTGTAGAACAAGATATTAGCTTGAATCCATCAACTAAGCTAAAAATTGTTCTGTTTGAACAACAGGTATTTAACTTTTAGAAATACAAGTTTTTTTTTGTTTAAGTCACATCTTGCTACCAATTAAGCAATAATTGATCTAATTCATTAATTAATTCTATTAGGAAGCTAGTTATTTTAGTCGATGAAGGTTTAAATATGGATATTTTTCTTACACTAACACATCGCTTCACTTCAGAAGGCCTGTATTAACCCCTCAGAGCCATGTGGAGAACTTTTATCATGGATGGATGCACTTAGATGGACTTCAAAAAATATACAGCCTATCACTGCCATTATAAAGGTTGGAAGAGCCAGGACATTTTTTAATATAACTCTGATTGTATTCGTCTGAAAGAAGAATGTCATATACACCAAGGATTGCTTGAGGGTGAGTAAATCATGGGCTAATTTTAATTTTTGCGTGAACTATCCCTACTTAACTGTTTAACTATCCCTTTGGATAGTGAAAAATAGTTTGAGACAATTAAGTAGGCCTATCTCAAAAACACAAAATAGTCACAGACAAGTGGGTGTGGGGACGAAGATTATGTCATCGGAATGGAACGACACCGCTATTCGAGAGAGAGAGAGAGAGCGAGAGAGAGAGAGAGACTCACGGTCACACACGGCTCTTCGCAGCTCTCTCGTGTCGGGCTTCATTTGCATTCCACACAGACAAACCGTGTTGAGAATTCGCTCGTTTTTTAAGTGACAAAATTGGACGTCTTTCTCGATCATGGGGAAAGTTTTTCTTTTCGTTTTGATCACATTCATTCTGCTGAACGCGATCCAGGCTAAAGGTAAGCAAATCAATTTGTTGGAAACCGTTTAGTTTTTAATCACTTCAAACAATCCATTGGTCTACATGTGTGTGACGAACGAGAAAACACTCGATTTACTGTAAAAATCCAACTCCGTCTCCATAACAAATGCTACATTCAATCTGATTTTGTGAAGTGCTGTAGAATTGAACACAATAATTTGAGTGTTTTAGTATAAATTTTTCTCAAAGATTATTTCCGAAATGATCTATAAACATTCAATAAACTACAGTTGAACATTTGAGAAGTTTTATGTTATGTTATTTTATTAATATTATATTATTTTTTATAATATATAGCCTATATTGTATTATGAAATATACAATCAAGTAAAAAAAATACACAAATAGCTTTACAAAATAATAAAACAAACACAAAATACTACATAACACACAAAAAGACTTCACAAAGTAATAAAAGCAAGTCTATACAAATACCTTTTTGAGACTTAAAAACAGACACAGATTGCGCAGATCTAACATCCATTGGGAGGCTATTCCATAACATTGGAGCCACTGCAGAATCTCTGTCACCTTTTGTTTTATATCTGGATCTTGGAACAGCCAACAATCCATGACTAGAAGACCTGAGACATCTAACAGTTTCCTTGAAACAAGTCTTGAAATGACCACTAAGTACATAGGTCCCAAATCATGTAGTGCTTATATGTCAATAATAATATCTTAAAAACAATCCAGAAAGGAATTGGTAGCCAATGTAATGAGGCTACATTTGGAGTAATAGGATTAAAATATCTAGTTTGTGTCAATAATATTTAGCAGCACCATTTTGTAACTGAAGCTGTGATCAAATGTGTTGATTTAAAGTAGAAAACGGACATTGCAATAATCCAGATGAGATGAAACAAAAGCATGAATAAGTTTCTCTTTGTCTTTAAAACTTAAAATCTGTCGCACCTAATATTTCTTAACTGATAAAAACAAGTATAGCCTATAGGAAACATATATTTCTTAACGTGATATTTAAATTTTTAATTGGTGTCAAAATAAACACCCATGTTTTAACTACCTGCTGAATATTGGGGAACATCTTATCACAAACTAACTCGATCTGACTTTTATTATAGCCCTGACCTATTATCACTACTTCAGTTTTATCAGTATTGAATTGCAGAAAATCACAAGTCATCCAATTTTGTATATCTGCTAAGCATGCTTGGAGGACATCTAAGCTTCTCAGATCATTGGATCACATAAATATAACTGTAAATCATCTACATAGCAGTGAAAATTTATATAATGATTATGGATTCAAGAGGTAACATATAAATTGAAAACAAAATAGGTCCCAACAGGGAGCCCTGAGGAACACCACATTGTAAAGGGGAGGATAAATCTTCTCCAATTGACACTACAAATTTACTATTTAACAAATAATTATCTATCTATCTATCTATCTATCTATCTATAAAACGAGGAGATGTACTATTCCTAACTCTTCTATATGTCCAATTGCAGGAAAGAGGGCCAGGAAGAACAAACGAAACATCACTGACGTGGCCAACCCAAGGTTTTTTCAAGGAAACGCGTACCCAGTTAACCTCCCTCTTTCTCCTAATCAAACAACAGACCCACAAGCATGTGTCGTCCCGTCTGTGGAAGTGGAGTTACGCAGCAACAACACGGCAAAGTACCTCCGAGGTCCTCTGAGCAGGTGCTTCATCCCAGCTGTCTACATCATAGCCATCGTTGTCGGCATTCCCGCCAATATCGCCATTTTGGTCGCCGTTGGAACCAAAGTGAGGGTCATTTCATCTGCGATTTTGTACTGTAGCTTAGCGTTGTCCGACTTGCTGCTGTTGTTCAGCCTTTTGCTGAAGACACACTATCATCTCAGTGGAAACAATTGGATTTTCGGTGAAACCGCATGCCGAATCACGACCGCCTGTTTTTACGGCAACCTCCACTGTTCAGCTTTCACACTAGCGTGCATTAGTATCAAGCGCTACATTGCCGTGGTTCATCCTTTTCTCTATAAGAGTTTGCCAAAACGCACGTTTAGCACCTGTGGTTGCATAACCGTCTGGATTGTATTTATTATTGCCCTTCTCCCCGAATTCCTAGTGCAACAAAGCTACCGCATCACACATCTTGGAATAATCACATGCCACGACGTTCTTCCAGACAACATATATTACTACCAGTGGCTTGTCTATTATAACCTTGGCCTCACCTGTGTAGGTTTTTTCCTTCCCCTAGTGGTGACAGTAGCATGTTACACTTCCATCGTCTGGCACCTGAACCGCTCACACCGAGACTGGGCTCTTTACATCAGAGCTAGCA
This sequence comes from Semotilus atromaculatus, assembly GCA_031834385.1. Classification (NCBI taxonomy): domain Eukaryota; kingdom Metazoa; phylum Chordata; class Actinopteri; order Cypriniformes; family Leuciscidae; genus Semotilus; species Semotilus atromaculatus. The sequence goes on along the minus strand of JAULUF010000053.1, from coordinate 4,194,780 downwards.
CGTTCAACTTCATTATCTTTGTCCTGTGCTTCGGCCCAAGCAGCTGTTTTCATTTTGTGCATTACGTTCTGCTGTCTGTTAGCACTACAGAGAGTTTATACATCTACTTCAGTGTGGCCGTGTGTCTGTGTTGCCTGCATAGCGCTCTGGATCCGTTTCTCTTTGTGCTCATGTCCAGGACTGTTGGAACCAAACGCTACTTTCTTGCACGCAAAGGACGTGCGCTTAGCATCTCTGCATAAAGTCAACATGAGATGCATGCTGCGTAATCCCGTGTATTTCTAAGTGAAACACAATGTTTAATGTGAACTCGTTGAAACAGGCGAAATAGAAAAACGCTTTAATGGCAGAGACAGTTGTTGCATTTTGATAAAAGACTACAAGCACTTACACCACTGTTCAAAAGGCGATGACGATCAGTAAGAGTTTTTTCTTTTTTGAAAGAAATGAATACTTTAATTCAGCAAGGATGCATTAAATTGACCAAAATAAAGACATACTTTTACAAAGATTTCCATTTCAAACAGAATCCTGAAAATATTTTTCAACATTGATAATAATCAGAGATGTTTCTTGAGCTGCAAATCATCATATTATAATGATTTCTGAAGGATCATGTGACACTGAAGACTGGAGTAATGATGCTGAAAATTCAGCTTACCATCACAGAAATTAATGACGTTAAAATATATTACAACATAAAACAGTTATTTTAAGTTGTAATAATATTTCACAATTTATTTTTTATGAAATAAATGCAGGCTTGGTGAGCAGAAGAGACTTCTCTCAAAAACCACATCCTTTTGAACAGTAGTGCACATTTGATGAATCTTGCTCAATACAGTGCACTAAGCATATTAAGTAGCCTAAATAGGGTCAATTTTGATTTCATGTTGACTATATTGATTAAAAAAAGGGGTAATCTAGAAAACTGCTTTTTGTTTTGGTCTTGTTTCTAAAAGCTCCTTGATCTAGTTTAAAGTATTTAATATGTGAAGTGCCATTAGGAGAACTAATAGTTCGTAGTTCCAGCCAGTTGGCTCGAATCGCTTGGACAGAACTGCACCTTTTATACTGAATACAAATGGAAAGACATTTGAATGGCCCTGAGAGAAAGGGGTGTAATATACTGCCTGGACAGTGTTCAGTGTGTGTTATGAATGTTACATAAAGCCTTGTTGACCAAGGCAAAGTTTGTCTGTTTGTATAGAGAATGTAAATGCTTTATGATAATGCCTATATTTAAACCAATGTGATTTCAAAGCACAGCATTAATATAGTCATTAAAACAAATAAAACAAAAGTCCCAGCTGTCTGATTATTTTTTGGTTCCATAGACCTCAATCAAATGCCATATGCCTGGTCCAGTGGTGTTCATTTCTTTAAATTATGATTCATCAAAAAACATGCAAGATTCGACTTTGACTGCATGAAAATACTTAAAAACGATATGAAATGGAAGTTGCGAAAGTGTTTTCTTTCATATTAAGATGTATATCCAAGTGAAACGGCTTCTTGAATGAGATGGTCCTCACTGCAGAACATGAAATCCACGGGGAGGAGTTGGATCCAGATCCGACTCCTCCCACCTTACATATACCTAAACCTACCCAGCTGATCCCTAAACCCACCCCTAAACCTACCCAGCTCCACCCCCTGATCCCTAAACCCACCCCTAAACCTACCCAGCTCCACCCCCTGATCCCTAAACCTACCCAACTCCACCCCTTAGATCTGGATCCGACTCCGCCCCCTGGATCTCGTGTACTGCAATGAGGTGCTACTGTCTTGAATGAGGAAAAAATTAAGGACGGGACTTGATTTTGTCCATTCGGAAATTATTGAATGGTTGTGGTTTGTTATTGGTGGATCTCATGTCAGTGACAGGTTGCCCCGCCCTCGCGCCAGTAAACACATCATCAGAGAAGAGATGAGCTGCAAGAGGGAGGGAAAGATATTTTGATTAAAGATTACGATGTGCATGGATAAATCGTTTATAATAAACTGCAATATTCTATAAAAAAAACAAGGGTGTCATTGTTACATATGTTACATGTAGTAACTATATTAATCACTGTAAATGATGCATAATTACAACTAACCCCAAACCAAACTCTAACACTAAAGTATGTACTTACTTAATATAACTCAATACTTGCATTAATAATTACAGTGTAACAAACAAAGACACCTTAAAATAAAGTGTAACCAAAGCAAGAACTATAGATTTCACATGCATGTCATCTATTGTTTAATCCAAGTTAAAGCCAATATGACAACTGATAGGGAGAAAAATAGAGAGAAAAGCTCTTTCCTTTTGTAATCTCACTAAGATCTTGTTTGATAAATATACATTTTGATGCATAATTTCCTCTTGTATTATTATTATTTTTGGTCTTGTGGTTTTTAGTTGGAATTCTCTTTGGCTTTATCTCAGTTAGAAACTGGTGCTTGAGGGGAAATGCACCTCAAAATAGAATTATCAACTGGTAAAAAATGACTGTCAAAATCCAAACAAAAAATGCTTTTAATAATTATTTGTTTTGTTAATCTATGCTTACATTTATTTTATTTGCATTTTTAAAAAATATATTTTTTATAACCGAGGACTTGGGAACATCACTTATGATGTGCCGTGGCGTAGCATCAGATATTTCATTACAACAGGAAACAATTTTAAAATAAAAGCATGAAAAGCAATACATATATTATGCTGAAAACGTAAATAAGTTGACAGCTAATAAAAATGTGTTAAAAAATCAGGATGAACAAGTGGGGGCACAGCATTTATATTCATTAGTTCATAACCGCCTATAGGCCTAACTTACACTTTCACAATCAGTGTTCGCTGAAACCTAACAAGAATAACAAGACACTGTTTAACACTATTTTTTATTTATTAGTAGGCCTAATGTATTTTTTAATCATGTATTTACCTTGCTTCATATACCATTGCGATACAAAACTTTATGACCACTGTACACTGACAAGATCTTTATTTTGAAATGTTTAGAAGGCTTTTATTTTAAAATGGTTTCCGGTCTCGCACAGTCTGGCTTCCCTCGCAGTGGATCAGCTGAGGCGTGGGAAAGTGACGTGGGCAGCGCAGGCACGTTTTCGGTATGTTTCGCGCGCACGCGGTCTTTTTCCAGCCACGTTTTTCATAAACGCGTGCTATACCGTGTAATATTTCCAATATTTGTCTATATGAAATTGACTTTTTGCGACATATTACGATCTTAAATCAGTGCGCACGTGGACGGCCGTACTCACGTGAACATGCCCGGGCTTGTCTGATCCTCTGAGCCGGGTAACGTTAGTTAGACAGGACTTCCTCGCGACCATCATGGACAACATATTTCCTCATCAGCTTTATCCTCATCTGTATCTGGACGGTCCGCCTGAAGAAGAGGCGAAACACAATTATGGAGGCTGGGGTTCATACGAGCGCTTGCGTACTGAAGGTGTCGGGCCGGTAAGACAATTCACATCATAACAAAAGTGACAGATCCGTCCAGATGCACAGCATACAATGCAAACGAGTTTACCAAAAACATTAAATATGCTTGTAAACTTAATGAAAATTGTGTTTATATTATAAGTTTGCTCATAATTTAGTTTAGGGTCTAATTCTCACTATTATTACTAACTAACTTATGTTGACTACGAATTTTGCCTCAATAAACGCCCTAATTATTGTTTATTGATAGTAAGGTTACGTTAGTTAAGTTTAGGTATGGGGTAGGATTAAGGTATGTAAAATATGGTCATGCAAAATAAGGCATTAATATGTGCTTTATAATCACTTATAAATCTTGATGTTTGGGAAAAAACATGTTCCATTTAAATAATCACTGGGATCAAGTCATGTACTCACGAGGCCAGATTGGAGACTCAAGACACATAATATTTTACTATCAGGAGAAAATTTCACCGTTGTTTATCTTGTCAGAATCCATTGTCCATTAAACATTTTGCTGGACTGTAATACTTCTACCCCTTTGAGAATTTTTTTAAATTCTGTGTATATGTTTGAAAGGGTTTTAAAGTAAAGACTTTTAGTCGTAAAGTTTGTAGAAAAAAATATTTCGGTTTTATTTTTGATTATAAAAAAAAGTCTCTCGCTATGAACATAGCCATAGAAGCTGGAATGGCATTAAAGGAAAAAAAAACCTAAATAACCCTGATAATTGCTTTCAGCTATATTTATGAATGATTTACTTTTTGATGTAAAGAAAATCTAAATTATTTAATCTTAAGTTTTATTATTCGATCTCACAAAATGTATTATTAGGCGGCACAAAAAATAGTAGGACTTCTCTAAAAACTGTCTATTTGTGGTTTCTTCTGGCATGACAGGTTTTAACAGAAAGCTAAAAAAAAAATATGTCAATATCATTCCACCTATACCAAAATTATCATAATGTTATGTTTCACATTCTCCACCCTGTGCTTGTGAGTGTGTATCATGACTGACTTGATTGTGATTTTACAGTGTGATGCTGAACAACCGTGGGCCCGTCCTGAGTTTGTCCCCCAGCACGCTAGGGGCGGTGAGGAATGGCGGCCGGTCAGACCAGCTGTTACTCCTCTGATGCCACCATATGAAGGTAAACATTATTATTAATGGTCTGAAGTTTAGTCATTAGATAGGCTTAAATATTAAAACATCCTTAGATCCCCAAATTTATTTTTTTTGCATGAATGTAGTGCATTTGCTTGGTAATGAATATACAGTCTATGTATGTTGGCCATTGGTTATATTAAAACCCCTTAACTGTCACCCCCACTTTTTTCGCATAGACATGAAAATCACTATGCAAGCTTAAATGGTTGTAATTCAAGAATGCTTTGGAATATGGGTTAGGTCTATGGTTGGTCTTGTTTTAAAGAAGACATTTGCCAGATTATTGTAGAAGTTAAATTATGAAAGTTAAATAGAAAAAAAGTTATGTAAGTTTGAGTTAATGAAAATGAACAATGTAAAAATTTAATTTAAATTTGATATAATATATATATATATATATATATATATATATATATATATTACAAAATATATTTTACTCTAAAACTGCAAGAAAATGAAAGCCAAAAATCTTAAGAAGTTGTGTTCCAAATTTTAGGTCAATATCTCAAAAAATAATCTTTCAGTATGACTTTTATTTGGGCGCAGTACCAATTTCTTTCACTAGATGGACAGCCAAGCTTCCTTACTGACCATATAAGGCCGCCTCCATTTTCATATGTTTTGAGTGATCTGAACCATGTATTTCCATAATTTTCATACAATTTATGAAGTAGACATCCTATTTAGAAGTAGTATGGGTGGTTTGACAATATTTGATTTGAATTCAACCTCTAATAAACACATAAAAAGAGCACACATGTGCGTTATAGCTCGCAGCCGCATCACACATCGAGAATCCATAATATTTTTCTTTATATTTAAAACATATTCAGACCTTTTTTTCTAATACAATTGAATTTGTGTTATCTTTTGAACTATTGGCATGAAAACAAACTGAGGTTTCTACCAATCTTTCATGATTTTTCATATTTATTGCCATTTCAAAATAAAGGTCATAACAAGCCTAATGCATATTAAATATTCTTGTTGCAAATTGATAAATTACTGCTCCTATGTCATTTATTTAAAAAAACAGCCACCACAAATGAAAACTAGAGATTGTCAGCTTTCAAATGATATATAGTTTGTCAATATTACTTTAGTATTTTACTAAGATATTATTGTTTTAAAAATATAATGGCAACAGTTAACAGTTAAGTCATTCTTTGCGAAAGAAAAGTGCATTGGGTTGGATCTCATGAAGAACTATTTAATAAATAAAATTAAATCAGGGCAGTTTTACCAATGAGAATGTAGTGTTATTTTAATAATATTTATATAACATATCTGTGCGACGAACACCTTGTATCTCCATATTGCGTCTTTTTTCCATATGCAAAGCTGCTAGATCACTTATTTTCCACAGCTCATGTTGCCAGTAGGTTTTTGTCTACTGAAGTTGCTTGAAAATATATTTTTGCAGTGTTTCGTCAGCAGAACAATCCAAAAACACATTAAACAACACTAAACAACTGTACAACCCACTGAAGAGAGAAATGTCTATCCCTCAAAGCCTCACTTTCATTCCCATTAAAACTCAAGATGGCACTGATGTGACTAAGTTCTTTACTGTTTTGAATAGCCTTCATCTTTTATAACATGAGGTTTTGGACAAATGACAGGAAAAACTAAGCATCCACAAAGCTATACAGTAAACTTTATAACCTGTAATTTGATTTAAGATGTATTTTGGTGGTGTGTTGATATGACACATGCAAGTGTCTGACATAAAAAGCTGCAAAAACAACTTTGACAACAGTGTATTGTATACAGTGGGAAGTATATAAGATTATAGTATTTAAAGGGACGGTTGCCTTAAAATGAAAATGGTCATTTACCCACCTTCATGTCGTTCCAAACCAGTAAGCTTTTATTCATCTTAGGAACACAATGAAAATATTTTTAATTAGGCTTTTTTTTACACGCGTAAACTTTAATCTTGCAGAAGCTCAAACGTGCCGTGTGATGCGAGATTGAACCTCATTGGTTTTTGTGCGTCAAGCGAACATGTTTGAGCTTCCGTGACCTAATTTGAATGCTGTAAACATTGTTTGCTGATCAATATTTATAAAAGCCTAAAATAAGTCTGTTCATCACATTAAGGGGTCATGTCTCTTCAGAAGACCTGGATTAAACCGCTAGATTCATATTGATTGGACAGAAAACTCAGATTTCATTAAAAAGATCTTTATTTGTGTTTCGAAGATGAATGAAAGTCTTACGGATTTGAATGACAAAAGTTATTTGTCATTGATATTTTTATTTTTGGGTGAACTAATTAACCCTTTAATAATATTGTCAATTTCATTTTAATTTTAGATTAAATTTTATTTCAGCTTCATGTCAGTTAACTAAAAAAAATAATTTTAAATAATTTTAGTTAACAATAACAACATTTGGGATCCAAAGGTAATGTTTTTAATTGTAACGTGACACTGCCAAGAAAAAATGCTTCATTTTCTTTATGCAAGATATCATTTTTTGGGTGGTGAAATCAAATTTCTTTTTTTAATTTTTTTTTTCAAGATGCCAAAGTCCCATCTGTTGATCTACCAGATCCACTGGATTTCCCAGATCATGTAAGTTAGGGCAGCATGATTCCCATAGTCTTTGGGTTTGCTTTTTGTGAAAGTGACTTCTCATCAAAATGTTTTATTTAGTACAAAAAAATGTTTCGTCTCTGTTTTCCGTTCAGATGCAGTATTTCTACCAGCATTACTTTATGGACGCATTCTCCACAATGGGACATTTGCTCCAGGATGACTTATCTTTCGAACGTAAAAAACCAAAGGTGAGGGAGTCCTGATGTGTGTGCTTGTTGTGTGGTCAGAATGATTTGTCGTTGTCTTGTTGACGACGTGTGTTCTAGTGGTCCCGTAATAGTTGTCTTCTGTTCTTGTTTTTCAATCAGGATGCTTTGTCAATGCGCTGGTCTAGAGACTTCTTAACTGGCTTAAAATATAAGAGGTAAGATTATTTTATGTGAATCAAAGTGAAAGTGACGTGATGTGTGGCCAAGAATGGTGTCCCAAACTTGGAATTTGTGCTCTGCATTTTACTCATCCAAGTGCAAAAAAAAATGTTGAACCCTTAAAATAGCATAATAGGGGCATTTAAAAACAAAAATGGTTTCAAGATTGTCCAATTTTACATTTTAAATGGCTAAAATCAAAGGGGGGAAGAATCATAAGGTGAAGTTTCATTTAATAATGCATTAAAAATAATCCTCAGATGCTGCGTCCTCCTTTTAGGTGCGAGTATGCAAATTACTCGAAGAAGATCCGTTGTATGCACCATCTTCTCAGGGATATTGTGAGCGATGTTCCTCCATCTCTTCTTTCCTCGCTCCTCTATGAAGAGCTGACGACGCAGAGGGAACGCCAGCAGTTCAGTTCAGAAACTACAGGGGGCACTCTAGGATTTGTGCCCTTGAGTGAGGACCAGAGCAACCGAGAGCTCAGTCTGATCTATCCCAGGGGAGTCGGGATGGACAAAATCTGTATCCTCCTACCATAGTTGCAATAGTGTCATAGTTTGTTTGATGCCACGGTGAAGAACTTTATTAAGGGGTCAGTGATCTGAGGGCGGATGTCAATAGCTCTCTATTTAACTCCATTTAAAACTTTAGATATTTAAACGTGTGTTTGTTTCTTTTAATTTTTCCTTTACTGCAGTTCCTCAGTTTTCCACAGGGTGGTGCAACAGTTTAATGATGACAAGCCTCCTAGTTTTGTCTTGCAACCCCAACCTATTGTCTTTTATTTGAATGGATCTATCAGACAGATCAGTCCTGGCAGAATGGAAGATGAAGGTGAGATGTGACAAATGGATTGGCTGAGAACAAAGCTTACATTTGGGAAGAATCATTGATCACACCGATCAAACTATCGTAATCAATGAAATTCATGCAATGATGGTACAATGTCTTCATGTCAGAGTAAAAAAAATCATTGTCTATTACATGTTATGTCGAATTATTGCATGTCAAACATCTGTGTGCAGGTCATGTGGCTGTGCGGTCAGATTATTTGTGTGGCGTGTGGGTACTAGGACACAGAACGAAGCCGCGGTTGGTGGAAGTCATCGAGACCAAAGATCCCTTCTCCTGCGTCACCGGCAGGTGTGTCTGAAAGCTCTCGCTGCCTCTCTTTAACATGCGCCTCACTCACTCATGTCTGCTTGTGCTCCTGATAGACCCTGATAGATTCCTTAGAGGGTTAGTTCACCCAAAAATGAGAAGACTTTAGTTCATCTTCTGAACACAAATTAAGATATTTTTGATCATCAGAATTTTTACCTGATCATCAGGTACATCAGAGCCTACGTTCTGACGTACAGCCCAGAAGCGCTGCGCTGTTACTCTACGTGAACAGCCACTTGGACTATTTTAACGATGTCTTTACTAACTTTCTGGGCCGCCAAGTTACAATTGCATAGAAGCCTATGGAGAAGTGAGACAGCTCTCAGATTTAATCAAAAAATATCTTAATTTGTGTTCAGAAGATGAACTAAAGTCTTACGTGGTTGGAACAACATGAGGGTGAGTAATTACTGACAGAATTGTCATTCTTGGGTGAACTAACCCTTTAAGCCCGACTACTAGTTGACTTTCAAAATCAGTCATTGGACTGTATTAATGATTAATGTTAGTTATTCAAATGATCAGCATCACACACTGAACTGATAAACAAATGACTTTATTTTATGATTGCGCTGAAGGGGTGTATGCATGTCTGAGTGGAGACAAGTTGTGCTTTTTGTTTATTTTAATTTGCTTTTTTAGTTTAATTCACCCTTTCTTATCATCATGTGCTCATGTCTGAATAGTGTTCTGTGTTGGTTAGTTATGTCTACTGTCTACATTTATTTAAGCCATGATGTACAAGAGGCTATGCTATATTATGAATATAGTTGCATATGGAAAATGTATACGCTGCTATTTAATTTATTTATACTTTTTGAGTCTAATGTTTATTTGAAGGAAGTCTCGTATGCCTTCCAAGGTTGCATTTATTTAATAAATAAAAAATACAGTGAAAACCGTAATATTGTAAAATATTATTGAACATTTAAATTGCTGATGAGAATATTAAAATGTAATTTATTCCTGTGATCAAATCTGAATTTTCAGCATCATTCCTCCAGTCTTCAGTGTCACATGATCCTTCAGAAATCATTCTAATATGATGATTTGCTGCTCAAGAAACATTTCTGATAATTATCAATGTTGAAAACTGTTGTGCTGCTTTATATTTGCAACAGTGATGTTTTTCAGGATTTGCTGATAAATAGAAAGTTGAAAAGAACAGGGTTTATTTGAAATATAATCTTTTTGTAACATTATAAATGCCTTAACTGTCACTTTTGATCCGTTTAATGCATCCTGAATAAAGCATTAAAGGAGCTGTATGTAAGATTGTGGCCAAAACTGGTACTGCAATCACTTTCAAATTACTGACGAGTAATTACTCGAGGTTGCCAGATATGCTGCAGGATCCGATTCCGACACGTGTGTAGCTGCAGCTGTGGGAACTAGAGCAGAGATGGCAACCCGGGTGCCGCAACACTACTGACTCCGTGATTGGTGGATCGGTGGAGGGTGGAGCATCAGACCAAAACACAACATGACAACATCAACATCAGTTGAGGGTTGCAACTTCACTTTTTAAATGACAATATCCTGGCCGGACTACTGTTGTCAGTGATATAAGTATTTGAAATGAACATGATTTCTTAATGTCTAGTGACATATCAGGGAAAATTTATGATTAATTGAAATAAATTTCTTACATACAGCTCCTTTAATAATGCATTTTCCCCCGTTTTAAACGGCAGTGGACCCCATTGACTTCCATAGTATGGGAAAATGGCTTAGGATATTTTCCTAATTTTTAAGCCTTGTAACAGTGGCTAAACCTATACCTTCAGAGAAACTTACTTTAATATGTGTTCTCTTTTGTCTTTCACAGTCCACACATGCTAAATGAGTTTGTGGTGGTTAATGAGCGAGGAGCAGCGTATCTTTGGACCGTGCGCAGAGGGTATGTGTGTTTTAAGAACAATGTGTGCTTGACTTGCTGTTATCTTGTGCTTAGAGCTCAGTGTACACGACTCCAACATCATCATATCAGCTTCTGCTACATATTGTCCTTTGAGTTTGAGCAGTACCCGAGCTCCAGAGGTCGCGTTAACCGAACATTTTCCGTCATTGACTGAATATTATTAGCAGTGATGAAAAAATCTGAAGGCTGTCCATCATTTTGACAGTTTACACTGAGGGTGATATTTTGTAACTGTAATTCCCACTCCTGTCCAGTTGGTGGCGAGTGCACTCAAGTGTGGTTCAAGCAAGTTCCAGAACAAAATTAAAATCCCTCTAGAAGCCGTCTGTCCGAGGCAAAGATGCAGAATCTAATGACATCTAATGCATCAGTCTACCTTACAGCAAGCTCCCAGTTTAAGTCCATGTCATTTAAATGGTGTCATAAAAACTTGATGGATTTATTCAAATATATGTAAAATATTAAGATCAGTAAAAAAATTATGAAAATGTAACATGGTGCATATATTTAGCAAAATGCTCCTTTCTCGAGTTCATTTTTCTAGCTGACTAACCAGTGTTTGGACATTTGAATGGCTTTCTTGTGGTAACTGGAACATTACGTGACATTGTTTACAAGCGGTTTTATTGGCGTCTTTCCACGGTTGAAACCCTGATTAAATGACTACATGAGACATGATACAGATTTTTGGAAGTTGTACTGTATCTTTCAAGAACTTTCTGATGTTCAATCATGTTTATTTCGTGCTGTAACTAGTAGTAAAGTGGAAGAGACGTTTTTGCTTTATATATGATGAACAGATTGACTTTTGACTTCAGTTCACATTTAAACATTGATCAGCGAACATAAACCGCTCAACCGAACCTGCTTGGTTCATACTGTTCAAACAAACCTCATTGGTTCTTGCTGAAGTTCAATCGTGCTCCGTAACACGAGAATGAACCTCATTGGTTCTCACACAACAAGCGAATGTGCTTGAGCTTTCTTTTATCATATCTGATGTGTCTTAGAAATCATAAAAATATCTTAATTTGTTTTCCAAAAATGAATTAACGTCTTACGGGTTTAGATACTAAATGAGTGTGAGCAAATGACGACAGAATTCTAATTTTTGGGTGAACTATCCCTTTAAATTTCAGTTTGTTTTTCACAGAACATTATCATGGCTTCAGAAGATATGGAATACAGTGCAGACATTGTATGTGTAACTGTTGTTTTATTTATGCTCTTTAAAACCCGACAGACCCATTCTATGTAAGACAAGCAGTGAAAATTTCACCTTTTGTGTTTATAGAAAGTCTTATGGGTTTGGAATGAAGGGCGGTGCATTTGTGAAATGAGGCTGTTTATTGCCACAAACTCACTGTAATGCATAAAAGCTAGTTTCAGGATTGCATTGACATTAACCACAAATCATACTTGAAAGCTTCAGCATGGTCCACAAACGAACTCCGAGAACTGCTGACCCGAAGTTTGATCAATCAAACCGAGTTCTGCAGCAAAACCTCTTGTCTGCGAGTTAATGAGTCTGTGCAGTGAGCTGATGCAACCACATCCCACATGATGCAGTGTGTGGATGTCATAACCAGTCCTGAGTTCTGTGACATTCTGTTCTCTTTTAGATTGCAGAAGTTCCGTGAGGAGAGTTCCAACCTGTACTTCAATGCCAAGTCGCCATGGCGATGGTGTGAGTTCTCCAGTCACCCGAGAGTGGTGGTCTATGCCGACAGAACGGGGGCGGAGCTTACAGACATACGGGTAAAGTGGCTCTTCTTACGTGTATCATTATTGGCCAAAACTAAACTATGGAGTCCTCCATAATCATTTAGTTCACTAATCAGAGTGCATTGTTTTAATAGCCAAACCACCAATACAGCAACAGCCTACTAGAGTAGAGGCCGCATCATGTTTTTGGCCACTGTTAAAATACTTCATTATATTACACATTGTACCCTGTAGTATGCATCTGTAATGAGTGATTATTTCCTCAATCAAAAGAGGATGATGTTGGAGATAAAATTATTATACAGCTGAAGACATGCCTCTTCCGTGAACACAACTAATCCACAACCATAAACAAGGGCATTTACTGGAACACACATTTAAAATGAGGACTTGTTCTCTTGCTCTTCTTTTCTGCATCTCACTTCTGCTCTAGCTTGCTTGCTCATCTTGCTTATACTTTAAATTTGCCATTGTGTATTATGAATATTTTGTAAGGCTCCTCATTAGCTTTAAAATAAAGCATCTGATAAATTAATAAACATAAAATCTATTTGACTGGTTGGATCCGGCGTGACATGACAAGGGAGTTTAATTATCATATTATATCTAATATTACATCCTGATTATTATCAATAATAATAGGATTTTTAATATTACAATAATAGGATAAAATAATAAGTAATAAGACTTAATATTTTTTTAATTGTTATAGTCCTATTATCATTATTACAATTAATCTTATTTTATAATAATAACAATAGAATTTGATTAATACTAGTATATAATACTAGTAATAACAATCATAGTAATGGGATTTATTATTATTATTGCGATGTAGTTTTTAGAATATTGTTTAATTATTTAAAATATTAAATTAAAATGTTATTTTAAATATTAAATAATTTTATTACCTACATTTTATCAACTTAAAATGTGAAGAACGGTCTGGCCTGTAAGCTGATTTGACCACAATTTGTGCCTCTACTATTTATTTTATTTTAGTTTTGTGTATTTTATGATCATTCTTTTGTTTCACTCTTTTGCCTGTCTTCTCTTTTTTTTATTTTTTAAGGTAGGTCTCAATTTATTATTAATCTTTGTCACTTCCTCTTTGCAGAGTCATGAAGGTACTCACACATTGTTCCGGATTGGAAAGACACCAGGTTGTGTGTCAGGAGAGCGAGTGATAGTAGCCAAGTACCTGAGTAAAAGCCACGTCCATCACCACCTTATTAATACCCAGGTAAACACGGTCATATATCACATTAGTGCAGAAGAGTGTGTTCCACCTTGTGTTTTTTCAATGAAATCCTCCAGAACTTCCTTGAATGATGATCTGTATCAAATGTTATGGAATTGATTGTACACACACACACACGATTGAATCCTTTTTTAAATCTCTACAGGAACTATTGTCAGTAAAATTAGAGATTTGATATTTAATACCGCGGAGTGTTTCCTTGTTCAGTGTGTTTTATAATCGTGATAGTAACTTGGCTCTACCATTGTAATACCGTGATATTCTTTGAACTAGCTTGGTGTATACAAATATACTAATAATTATGTATCGAGGTATACTATTTATACACTACTGTTCAAATGTTTGCTATCTGTAAGATTTTTTGTTTTAACATTTAAAAAAAAAAGTCACTTATCAATTTAATGATTTCTTGCTGAATAAAAGTTAATATCTTTTAAAGAAATCTTGACCCCACACTTTTGAGTGTATGTCTAAAGACCCATTGTAATACCTGGTATCTGATGCCATCACTGTACAGTGTAGGAGAAATGAAACATTTCCTGTTTCCTCATCTGCAGTTTTCCACTTACATCATGGATGACCGGGTTCCCAGTGTTCCCATGCTGAAATGGCACCATATGATGGAGTCTCCGCCAATATTTACCTGCGATCTGCCAGGACAGACCCCAAGCCAAACCTCCAAATTGCTGCTTGGTTCTCAGAGGACACAGGAAATCATGCTACTGCAGTACACGGGTGAGGGGTTTGTGTATCAGCAACAGTTTCTGTTGGGTTACTCGACATCCTAGTTTTCTTGTGTTTTTAGCTGATGCTTTATCCACAGCAAATTGCTATGCATTCATTATGGTATGCATTTTATTAGTTTGTTACCTGGTAATGTGCCACCAGCATGTTTTGGGGTAATAGCATATAATTTGAATCTTATTGGTCAGTAAAAAAAATGTATGCATTAGAACTGGCTCGAACAGAAAGCATTTTTGGCTTCCACTATGCTTTTTTTATGTGAACATGCTTCTTCAGCATCTTGTGCAAACTTTCAAAATCCCATCTCGAGGTTCTGCGTTCTTTGCAATTTCACTGTTTTTGAATTCATCAGTAGCTGTTTACATCCAAAGTTGCGTATTTAACTTGTGTGTAAAATTGGAGAATGGCAGAAAACATTTGCGAATAAAGCACCGATTCCATCCCCTGTGGATCGTCAGCACTGTTCAGTGGATTCTTAAACCCCTGTGATTGGCCATTGTGTTCACGCGCTCAACATTTATGTCTGTGATTGGCTACAATGATCAGCGCTTCAAAAACATGTTGTAAATCGAGATATTTGACGCACTTCGAGCGCTTGCACAGATGCACACGGGAGCGTTTGAAAACAGGCGTCTCTCAGCGGATATATTAGGGGTCCGCTGATAGACGCCTGCTTTCAAATGCTCTGGTGTGCATCTGTGTAAGCACTCGTGAAGAGCGTCATGTTTGTCTCATCAATGGTATAATAGCCGAAGTGCGTCCAGACTTTGGACTTAATTGTGGCTGGGGCATCTATTATTTTACTCGCACTGCTGTCCACCATCCTGTTAAAACCCTCTTTTTCTTAGGCTAGTTAACTTGTTCATGTTTTCCTCATTCATGTGTTGAGTGCTACTTCAAGGAGCGATGAAGTAGCAACACTGGGAGCTGGGGAATCTATTTAGAGCGCCTTATTTTATTAATTAAAATATTGATATTTGACGCTAGCATATCGATTCTCGTATCGCACGGAGAAGGAGAACGATATATCGCCCTATCGATATTTTGTCCCACCCCTATTCATGTATGTATATAAATCCCAAAAGGTCTTGATGTTCTCCTGGAGCGTTTTGCCTGTAATAAGTGTACTGTAGGACACTTTAAATAAAAGTGAATAAATGACTGCATTTTTATCTAATGTCACTCAGGTGGGAGGGAGCATGCCTGTCAGACTCAAGGACCCATTCAGAGGCTTTTTAATCCCAAAGAGTGTCTGAGCCAGCTAGACCTTCAGATACCTCACAAGAAACACATCGCCCAGAAGAGACTGAACGTCCCTGTTACAGGTCAGGATACTTTCATAACCAGCTGGATGGTATTATTTGACTAGCATGAAGTATGTACTTTATTAAACTATTTTAATTTATAACTTGTATAATTATTTATTGTGTAGGTTTACACAAGTTACTGTTGTGAATTTTATTTTACGAATTCATATCCATCTCAACTCTAGCTCAGTAATCTACGAGTGCTCTCAATGTGCATTTCCATTTAAAAATACTAATATTATTAGTTGCTGTACTTGGTATTAAAAAACAATAGTGAATTTATGAATAAAAATCCCCCCACCCCCCAGTGCTATCAAATCAGGTGCTGGTGCGACCATCTGTAGATCTTAGTGGCACCGGTGCTTCTGCTCTCAAATGTTAGTCTGAAGCCCTGGACTACTGTACTCATGTGGTGCTTTCACGTTATTTCTCAGGTTTTGCCGCTGTACAGAATAAGGGCTACATGTCTGTTTTCCAGCTCTCAGAGACTGGAGACGTCTTTTTCCAAACATTGAAACTGCATGCAGATCAGACCACGACCAGCAAGGACGTCCCAGAACAAGCTGTCAGTGTGGACCATACTGTAGAAACTGGAGAGACCGAGATCTACGCCAACAGTGACGGCCAATCTTCTCAGAGCGACTCAGAGACTGAGGGATGCCAGCTCTCAGGGACTGGAAACGTCTTTTTCCAAACATTGGAACTGCACAAAGTTCAGACTACGACCAACAAGGACATCCCAGCTGTCAGTGTGGAACGTATTGTAGAAAATGGAGACCATGTGAATTTTAATTCCCATGCCAACAGTGATGACCATTCTTCTCAGAGTGACTCAGAGACCGAGGGACGCCAAGCGCTGCTCGGTCATTTGGAAGTAATTGACAATGTTGATGTTGATCACTTAAATGCTTCAGATACCAATAAAGATATCAGCAAAGACCCATTAAGGAGTTCTATTGGGAATAACCCAGCTTGCTCTACCAGACCACCCAACCCAAGCAAGGATCCTGATCTCCAGGCTGCCTGGAACGAATGGTTCAAGCCCATTTTTAAAAAGGCATCAGCAAAAAAACGACACTCTCATTTTCGACGTATAAGAACCGACGATTTAAATGGCTTAAAAGGCAAAAAGGCCTATAAACGCGTGGAAGATCACTTGACTAGATTGAGGAGAGACCTTCAAGAGGTCATGAGGAAGAAAGAGTCGCTCTCGCATGGGGTCACATACCTTCCTCACCTGAACGTGACGCCAGTTCCTGATTCTATTGATCCCGACCATTGGGACGACGATCTGAGCCAGCGCTTGGCTGCGTCGTGGGAGGGCAACTGGAAAAATTGGTGGGAGGAGAAGCTGGGCTTGAACCAGTCCAAGAAAATTGCAGCTCTCCGTAAAAAGCGTCAGAGAATGAAGCAGGCCAAAGCTCGGCATCGCATCTCGCTTTCTGGGAGCTTCACCTCGTCTGTTCAAAACCAAGGAAGTGACTTTTGTTGGTCATCGGCGGGGAGCCAGCATCTGGATTCTAATGATGAGACTTTGGAAAAATCTCAATCCACGGACATGGAGGAATGGATGTCCAGATCTGAGATGCGCAAAAAGAGCGCCATCATGCTGAGACGGTTTTTACATGATCAATCGACTCTGGAAGAACCAGGAGAATCTCCCTTAAGATCTCCTCTACAATCTCCTCTGAGAAGGCCTGATCAAGACCTTTTGACATCTCCGTCAAAATCTCAGTCATCCTCTCGGGTAAGGATTCACTGATTTGAGTTGATAACCAATAACTTGCAGATCATTGTGGCCGATCATTTTTCCCTGTAAAAATACATTTTCCGCTGTCTAATAAATTTGGCTTGTTTAATCGGGATCATCTGTTTTCATGAATAAGTGAAAACAAGACATAATACAAAGACATGTTCACTAATTACGTCTACGGCTTATAAATACTTTTGTGAACATAAATTGAATGGTTAGTTTACCCAAGAATGAAAATTGCCATTTACTCAAATGTCGTTACAAACCTGTAAAAAGATCTTCATTTGTATTCTAAAGATGAACGAAAATCTTAATGATATCCGAGAGCTTTCTGTCCCTCCATTGACAGCTACGCAACTACCACTTTGACGCTTCATAGAAGTTCATAAAGAGATCGTAAAACTAATCCATAACAGGGTCCCCGCGGGTCCTTAAAAAGTCTTAAAACGTCTTAAATAAAATTTTCGCTTTTTAAGGCCTGAAAATGTCTTAAAATCTGAAATTTCCGATAAGGAGGTCTTAAATTTCACGTACGGCAGGGTCCCCGCGGGTCCTTAAAAAGTCTTAAAACGTCTTAAATAAAATTTTCGCTTTTTAAGGCCTGAAAATGTCTTAAAATCTGAAATTTCCGATAAGGAGGTCTTAAATTTCACGTACGGACCTTAAATTTCTTGTCCGACTCGTCATCCGTTTTTTTGTTTTGTAGCACTTTTCTATGTGGGTGCAACCTGCTTCATTCCATAGGTGACTGAAGATGAATGCGTCGCGTTGATGGTTTGCCACACCATTCTGTGTCGTGTCGCAGTGTTAATGTCGTTATTGAAAAACTATGACGAAAAATGTTTGTTGATGACTTTTTTTTCCCCTGACTAAGACAAGACATTGAGAGACGATACCCACGTCATTAAACGATAACTGTGACTACCGGTATATCAACACGTACAATATCGTTGACGAAAAAAGACGAGACTAAATCAAAGTGTGTTTAAAAAAATACAAACTTGACTAAAACCACTTTTTTTGTCGATTAAAGGAGACAACAACACATTACAGACTGTTTATGAGCGTTCATGCTTACGGTTGCCAGATTTAAATAATTAAATCCCCAGTCAGAGCTTTTCTGTTAAAATAACACGTTTTCTACCCGGTCTTGTCAATAGTATTTGGCAACCATGCTCGCGCGCACTCTCTCTACACTGCTGAAGAAGCGCGGATGATCTGAAAACACAGACAAGTAAGCTGGAGTTCAGTGATCTTCATTTGAGATTTTCTACTTAAATTAATTAGTGTCATTCAATTGGTCTTTATTCTGTCACGAGCCGCTTGCGCTGTTTGTGCGACTAAATCTGCGATCAATACAGGCTGATATCCAGCAGTGTTTTTAATGTTGATCATATTATTGCTATTTTGCAACGAAAGCCACGGCAGAACTGCAGCACACAGCGGTGATTCGAGAACGAATCTGTGGCTTTGAACGAATCGTGAGATTCAATGACCCGTTCATAAATACAGCCACTTGCTTTGTTACCATAGATAGACTGTGTTTGTTATTGAATGAATGAATGACTCGATGACAGATGACTCACTCATAAAGACAGTGACTTACCGCCACCTACTGGCGATTTTAATTTAATGTTTAAAAGTATCACCTTTATTTCACCAGCATTATTTATTTTATAAAAGTATTTATAAAGGTAAAAAATGAACCGGAAAAAATTGATTAAAAGGGGCAGATATTGGAAAAGGTGTGACTGCAGTCTAAGTGCAAGAGGGGTTACGGCACTCTAAAAAATTGGAGATCCACTGAACTAAGGAACAGGGATATGTAGAATTGCACAAGTGCTACTGCTAAACAGTGCATTGTCAATACAGCCTGTTACCTTGATTCAAATGTCTCGTAAGCTTAATTGAATTGGCCTAAAGCGAAAAATTATAATGTCATTTTTTTGTCTAAAGACTACATATAAAATAGCTACCAAAATTAATGTCGGTAACTGAAGTTTGACTAAAAGTAATGACTAAAAGTTGACAAAAAATGCAATGACTTTGTCAACTAAAACTAGACTAAAACTATGAAAGACAAAATTACTAAAATGTGACTAAGACCAATAAGCATTTTCATCTGAAGACTAAGATTAAAACAAAAATGGCTGCCAAAATTAATACTGTCGTGTCGTGCTGAACATTTTCCTG
Source organism: Semotilus atromaculatus (assembly GCA_031834385.1). NCBI lineage: Eukaryota > Metazoa > Chordata > Actinopteri > Cypriniformes > Leuciscidae > Semotilus > Semotilus atromaculatus. The sequence continues at coordinate 4,175,108 of JAULUF010000053.1, read as the reverse complement.
TTTTTTTGTCGTGGTAAAGTCTTAAATTTGCCTTTTAGAGGACTTAAAAAGGTCTTAAAAGTCATTAAATTTGCTGTTAAAAAATGTGCAGATACCCTGCATAAGAATTAAGCGGTTTAGTCCATATTTTCTGAAGAGACTCGGATCGCTTTATATGATGAACAGATTAAATTTAGGGTTTTATTCGCATATTGCTCAGCGAACACAAACAAACCTCATTGGTTCTTGCTGAAGCTCAAACGTGCTGCGTAACACGAGAATGAACCTCATTGTTTCTCGCACGTAGCAAGTATGCTTGAGCTTCCGTTTACCTCAACTGATGTGTGCGCTGATGAATGTTTATATGTGAATAAAAGCCTAAATTCAATCTGTTCATCAAAAAAGTGATCTTCAAAAAATTTGACCTCAACCGCTCAATTCATATGAATTAGTTTTTCGATCTTTTTGAAGCGTCAAAGTGATAGTTGTGTAGGATGAGTTCCTCTTTTTTATGTGAATTAAAACAGATTGCATCATTTTCTTGTTAATAGACGTTTAAATCAGCTGATAACATCATGATGTTGTGTTTGATGAAGGCTCTCTGCGTGGTGAAGCCACTATATTGTCTTGTTGTTGTGTCAATGGAGCTCTCAGATTTCATCAAAAAGATCTTTAATTTTGTTCGAAGATGATTGAAAGTCATACGGGTTTGGACTGACATGAGGGTGTGTAAATGATGACACTGTTTTTATTTTTGGGTGAATTAGCCCTTTAAATCAGCTCAATAACAAATTAACAAGGTACAATGATAAGGTAATCCTCACTAGTGACACGACAAATTGGCTTGGACAAAGTATCAGCAGCAATTCCATTATAACAGGAATAAGCGTAACCAATAATATATCATGCACCTCTACTTTCAGGTCGAACGACCAATCTCTAGCACCCCTAGTGTTGCAGTAGGGATAGATTCGGGACCTCGTCCATCATCCCTCACCTCGAAGCGGCAGAAGGACCGTAGTTCTCTTCCCGCTTTCCAGACATCTACTCAGAACTCCGCACCGGATGATGGATGTTCTTTGTCTCAGGTTCGCCTTTCTTCGCCAACTCAGTCGTCCAATCTCTCCTTGTCTTCCAAGAGAGTTCCCCAAATCAGAAGCTCCTCACAGGCCTCTCAGCCTAAAAAGAAGTCTCGGATGGGCTTCTAAACATCTGGCTCCAAACAAGGAATGCTGCAAGGCAAGTGACCTACTTTTTGTGCGGTGTCAAATGTTTGAGTACTGTGTACGCAGGCGGGATGTGTTTGAACGAGGAACTTGAGCCAATGTTTCTATAGTGAGTGTGTGTGTGCGCAAATGTGTGTGTATTTGTAATGAATAGCAAATGCTTACTGTTTGGACCAATTAGAGCGTAAGTGGTCTAGCTTAGTTGTTTGTCCATTTGATTTTGTGTGGCGCTTGATAGAACGAGTTTCCATAACTTGTAGAATGGCTATAGAGGAACACAGAGGTGTTGTCATAATTTATTACATTAAGTTTATTACTTTACTTTCCAAATTCTAACCATGTTCAAAAACTTCTTCAAATGCTTGCTATGTGGTATTTTCTAGTGTTTGTTCTCATTCAGAATTTCATCACTTTATAGTTTCGCAAAAAAATGAGTTCCTCTTTATGTGAATCGCGTCACACCAGACAGAATTGCATCATTCGCTTGTTTGCAGGCGTTTAAATCAGCTGATATACATCATGACGCTGTTGTTGACGAAGGCTCTCTGCATGGTGAAACCACTGTATTGTCTTGTTGTTGTGTAAAATCCAGCGTCAGTGAAGCGATTTACAGCATCTGCTGGCTGTTTGCCATTTCCTGTGGTATAGTTGAGGTTGTTGGGAACAGAGAACCAATTTAGAGGTTAAGCTGATATTCATGAAACCCAACTAGGCAAAACAGGAGACATTTAGTGAATTTCAAAATAGCTTTTTTTTTTATTGTAAATGTTTGTTTTTTTATATTACCATGACAAAAATAACAATAAATAAGTTAATATCTACAAGAAGCTATACAGAAAGTATATGGATTTTTTTTTTTTTACATGTACACAAATTTACAAAAAATTTTTTAGGCTTTTTTTGTTGCACATTTTCAACACAGTATTTGTCTTCATACATGGGCTAAAGTGAGAACTTGTACTAAGTTGGCAAGTAGGTTAACAACACACTCAAACATACACACAAAAAAATAAACAATCTGCTTTTTTTTTTCTCTCCCTGTGAACGTCATGCACACCACTGTAAATCTCGGACTCTACGACCTCAGAGAGGCGGCAGTTCTGCAGGCACGCAGCTTTCCTGCTGTCACACGCTTACAATCATATTACAAAACTGTGCAAAGCACCAAAGTACAAGTCCTAAGGTGTTCTATAACAGTCTAGAGTACCTTGGATATGTCGTATTGAGTCAGCTGGAATGTTGACAAATCCGAACATGCACCAACTACTATAAACGCTATGACTACTTTTTTTCTTTTTTTTGTTGTTTTGTTTTTTTTAGCTGCCAGTGTTGTGCAGTGCTGAATTATTTCACTTTAGCTTAACACAAGTAATCAAGAGAGAAGATTACAGTATGTGGACTGGCTTTTTGTAAAGCCATAAAAGAAGAGTTTTAAAATACAATTCTGATATTTTGGACTCGTTGGTTTCATTGAACCCAGGCACAATGGCACCTCGCTGTACAACATTAGGTTTCCAGCCAGGAGAGGTCTGTGACATCATCGTGAAAGATGACAAGGAAGCCATTCAGATCATTATTTGGCGTTGTAGTGGACACATCTCCATTGGTGATTGTGCTCCTTGGCAAGTGGTTTAGAGCGTACTACGGTCTGCAGGCACGGGACCGGAAGTTTGAGGGGAAGTAGAGTCCTCCTGCGTCGCTGCCCAGCGAGCTGCTCAGACTCTCTTCCCCAGAGCTCAGGTCTTCGCTTGAATCCTCACTGTTGGAAGAGGAACAAACACAGTCAGATATAGTCATGTTTTGTACTTTGTTAAAGATTCCCCTGAAACCGTTAGTCATTTATTGGGGAATGTCCTAAGGTGATTTTTTTTTTTTTCCCTTTTTTTTTATTTTACAAAAGGAAGCTCATTCTGTGAAAGATTTATGTGACGTTCAGGTGTTTCTTGGATGGTGTTGATGAATATATTTATTTCTGATTTAATTATTATATTTGGTCATTATCATATTCATGAAGTCAAATGGCTTGAAACAAATGCCTATACTTGAACGATTTAACATCAAGACACTGAAACAACTGCATAGTTTGTATCTTATTTAGCTTCCTTTTTTTTACATTTTTAATTTTATTTCAGGTTTAGTAATTTTAGTACTTCAGTTAGTCACAAAGGCAACATTTCTAATTTTCATACAAGTTTTTCACTAATATGCAGATGGTTTCAATCAAGCCTAACCCAGAATGTACTCTTTAGTTCCATCTAACTGGCCACACCTCGCACACCCATCTCTTACTCGCATGTGATGCTGCAAAACCTGTGACTTGTTTGTAAACAGACATTATTCTCTACCCACATTCCATCGCTGCGCCTAGTATGACGTGTATGCATATCTAACCCATTAGCCATCTCGAAGCAGTACGTCCTGTCTAGATTTTCAGCCTGTAATCAGCTGTCGTTGAGCTTTAGGAATGACTTATTGCTCTTGGAGAATAAACATGCTTGGGTTGGTTTCTGGGCTGTGACTAACCATTAGTAGTATTCAAGTAACACGGTTAAGACACCTGATAGTAAGACGTTGGGTGGGGCGTACAGAAAGAACTTCAGCCTGTGCTGACGGGGTTGTGACGTAAGTGGTGTGTGTCAGTAAAACACAAGGTTAAGTCATATGTCATGCAATGGGGAAAAACTGATAGAACTGAAACCAGAAGTTGTGATGGAAAATTGCACACAGGCGTACTCTACGTAAATTATTCCCAAGTTTGTTTTGTTTTGTTGTTTTAGACTTTAAGTTGTAATCTGTAAAATTAAAAAATCTAAGTATTGTAATGTGGGATATAATGTGACAGATTGATTGAATGTTCTAGTGTTATTTTAGAATTATTTATATTCTATTATTTCATATTTTAAACTAGTTTTTTAATATTTTCGGTTAGTAAGATTTTAGTAATTTTATGTTTGTCATTTTTATTTTCAGTCATTTTAGTACTTGTTTTATTTCACTTAGTTGCAAAAGGCAACATTTCTAATATTCATATCTAATGTTAAGTTATATTTTATTTCAGTTACCAAATACTACTTTGAATAGTTTGGGCTTTAGTTAAAACGATGCCACAGAAGATCATTTTGATTTGTACATTTGCCCCATAGACCTCCATTGCGAACAAAATTGATTGTTTTTTTGTTTGTTTAGCAAAACTGAATTGCACCTAAATTATTTTCTGTGGTAATCGATCGAAACAATCTGTATGCGGTTAAACCAGAATATTCCTATTACTTTCTGCTTCTACTTCCTGATTATATTGAGTGTGACATACTAATGCCCGCGTCTTTCCGCAGGTGAGCTGTTTACCTCTCGCTCTCGTCCCACGCGCCCTCTGGAATTGTGGGTAGTTCAGGGATGCTGCGGTAGCAGCTGTGCAAGTTCTGCGCTGTCCTCCGCGAGACGATCCACACCAGTTTCTTGTGGTCGGGTTTGGCACATTCTGGAGAGGAGTACTCCCTCATACACTGGTCTACGAGGCCACGCCAGTGTGCCAGGTCAGCCTTCGAGATCTGAGTAGGGCAACAGACACTGCTCTATTAGACACCAGCTTACATAAGGACAGGGCACAGAGCCAGCGTAATTTCATATGGGACGGGACCGACAAGTGTAAACTAATAGTCTGCTGGCGACAGGACACTTTTAAGTGCTTTGGATTTTTTCCTACACCATGGATGAAAGTGCTGCTGAAACTAAAGGATTATTTTTGATCTATCAATTGTAATGGAGTGATGTGTTCACAATGTTTTGGTACAAAATTGTCTGATTAAACTAGTTCTACTCAACCAGTCTGTGATTTATTCACTTTTTATTTCTTTAATTTTTGAAAGGTTTTATTGCGATGCTCAGGGCATTTAAAAAGGCGGACCTCTGAGTATTTACCTTCAAGTGTGTCTGTATGCGGTGGGCGATCTCGAGCAGATCCGCAGACTGTAAGGCCTCGATCTCAAGCATCAAGAGCGACAAGGCGAGCACCGAAGGCTAAAAAAAGAGAAGAAAATTTGTAAATTCATACTTCCTAGAATTCACTTTAGCATCTGTCTATTTGTTTTGAAGTAGTTCTTACTTTTGCTTTGGAGAAAACAATTCTGCATAGGCAGGCTTTCAGCTGGGCTTCCAGTTTGTCAAGATTCAGGATGTCTTTTCTGAAAGAGAGAAAAAGAGTTATGGTCAAAGTCCGTTTAATTTGAGCTTGCATTTTGGTACTGTTAGCTGAGCTGTTTGCCATTTAACAAGCTGTTGCTGTGCAGTCTAGTCAGAAGATTATCCTAGTTTGTCATGGCTGACTGAATTCACTGTGACCCATTTACTGCAAAGTGCTCAAAAGTGCACTTGCCAGCTCTGTTTATCAACCTTCATGGGTCAGTTTCCTTTGTCAATCCTGCACATTTAAAAAGTTTATCTGGCTTTGAGTTTGAAGTTTGATAATGCCACCACCACCCATTCTTACCTGTTGGATGTGTGCGAAAGTGCAATGGCGTGGTACAAATGCAGAAAGGTTAAGGCTGTGACGGCTTTGAACTGGAAGTTGAGTTTCTCAGAAATGATCTTCTCCATTCGGCTGAGGTCGGAGATGGTAAACTTGCTCTGGCTGATGCGAATGAGCTCGTGGCTGGACGAAACATTGCATTCTTCTTCAGTCACTCGGACGGCGATGTGGAGGCAGCCAATGCTGATGCAGGCCAAATACTTGGACTGAACCTTTACGCAAAACACAGAACCGATATGTTAGACCAGCGAAGACATCATGCTAATTAGTTGGAATCAGTTATAATTAACTGGTTACCTTCATCATAGCTAGAAACCTGTCCAGCAGGTTAACGGCTAGTACAAAGGTCTGAGTGCTGTAACCGAAGAAACTGGTCAGACTCCAGAGATCTTCCACTCGAGCATCTCGACATTTGGCTGAAACTCCATTACCGTTCTGTGTGGACAAGGAAAATAAGTTCAATTTCAAGTTAAAACTGATTTTTTCTATAAGGCTTCATATTTTTAATTGGACCACTTAAAGGAATAGTTAACAAAAAAGCTCATCCTTTACTCACCCTCAATTGTTCTAAACCTGTATTAATTTCTTTCTTCTGCTAAACACAAAAGATATTTTGAAGAATATGGGTAGCCAAACAGTTGATGGATCCCATTGACTTCCATAGTATGGAGGGAAAAAATACTATGGAAGTCAATGGGGCCCATTAACGGTTTGGTTACAGGCATTCTTCCAAATATCATGTTTGTGTTCAGCAGAAGAAACAAACTCAGAGAATTGGAACAACTTGAGTGAGTAAATTGACAATTTTTATTTTTGGGTGAACTATTCCTTTAAGAGTTAAGTGTTTTTATAAATGCATTTAAAAAAAAAAATACAATGCAAATGTCAAATAACGGTTTTATATGTATTTTCACAGAAGTTGGTAAAACTAGTGTACCTCTTGGGTGGATTCGATCAAACTGAGACCCGTTTCTTTAGGCAGATAATGAACCTCCAGCTCCAAATTGCTCTTCAGCTCCTTCATAAGTTTGAAGGCCTCCATATTTTCACTTTAACTGGGTTTCAAGTCTCCAAAGCACCTTAAAAAAGGAAAACAAAGTGAGTAAATTCAGTTCACCCAGGGCGGTGGGTCAAGGTCTTGCCCAGCCCCCTCCGCACAGCTGAGCTCTCGGTGTCGGGTTTCGCTGGTTAACGCCTTCTTACAGGAGATACAAACAAATAACTCCGACATATTCTGTCTGAGATATGCACATAAATGTGGAAACGTCCCTTTTAACAACACTAACTTCATTATTTAAGGTTAGAACAGCATCGAAAGTCAAAGTAATCCAGTGGAGCTCAGTTGATCCTTCAGCTGGAAAATACCTCGACCAGAGGGGGAGGGGTTTAAATCTTTACACTGCTGTACAGTGTTCGTTTGTTTTTTAACCTTACATTATATACGGTTTATCTGTCTATTACAATATATCAAATCGGGCCCTGTAACATTTTACGGATAAATCCATTCGACTCAGAATTAACGTTATACAGAAATTGACTTCAAATTATACATGTAACGTATTGGATTAGGAAGTAAACATCAAAGACGACCAAAAAAAACAAGAGATTCGGTCATTCCAGTAAAATAATCCATAACTTTCATTAATGAAATACACAAATGATCGATAAAATAACATTGAAAGCTAGAAGAAATATAGAAATGATTCCTAGTCGAAATTTAGCCCATAAAATGCCAGGATAACGTTAACCAAAGATCAAACCCATTTTCATAATAATAAAAAAACAAGAACATTTAAACAGTGACAGTTCATCTAGATGGACATCTAAAAAGGAAACAAATGTCAACGACAATTATTGAAGATAAATAAAGGTAAATTACCAGAGATGTTAAAAGGACATAATGTATTTGTGTATCCGAGTCTTTCGTCTGTGTTCTGCTTCTCTTTCCTTTTGTTGATGTTGATTGCAGCTCCGCCCCTCTGGGCCTGGCACGTATGAAACGTAAGTCTCTTTGTTTAGATACATTTTTGCCATTTTTAAAGAATGCTTTTGTCATTCCTACACCTAATTACCTGTATTGTATGTTATTTTATCTTTATAACACATCTGTTTTAAACATTTCATGTTGTAAAGTATACAAGCGTAGTTTTAAAGCTCTCTGGTTCTTAGGATACTGACAGTCTAACCGACCAATAGAATCGCCCGAAGATGTAGCGTTCAAATAGTCCGCCCAAAATTCTCGGCGCTCATTGGCTGCTGGGTTTCATGTAGACGCCGACCATTGGTTAGACTCGATAGCTTGTCCTGCACTCTGAATGGTTGTTGATGGGTTTGTTTTGACAGGGTTGCCAGGGGGTAGAAAATGTAGTACAAATGCATTCCTCTCTTATGTTCATTTTTGTGATGAGTTTCTGTGTTTTCCAATTAAAATCAATCCAAATTTATTTATAAAGCACTTTAAAATCCAGAGTGGACACAAAGTGCTGTACAATAAAACAATAAATGAATACATAAAAAGCGCAAAAAATGACTTTCTCTTCGACATTCATTAAACGAAAAGTGAGTTCTCAACATTTTAGCTGAACGTTAGGACAGAGATACGACTACTATAATACACATCGAATTTAATAATAATACAATTATTTTAGTTATGCATTATTATTTATAGTACTATAACATTACTACTATAATAATAATATAATACAAATATTATTATATTATTTATTTAGGAATGTGTTTAAACTTCCTCTTAAAGCTTAATGTCAGATGTTAAAATATTATAATTTATTAATTGACATTTTATCCATTTAATGTCTCGTTTTGCGTTGTTTTCTGTTTTTCTGTGTCATCTTGAGACTTTGAAATGGATTGTATAGGGAAGTAGTCCCTTACAGTACAATCTACATTCAAATCCGCCAGAAAAAAGTAGTCCTTTTCTGACACAGTTAGCGAATTCACAATAATTTCCATTGATAAACATCTGACTAAATCTACTTTAACTTGTTGTGCTTTTTACTATTTCTAATCGTTTAGAATTCATCGTAATATATTTTTATTTATAAGAAAATGTTTCGGTGGAGGTTTCTGTGCGCGGTGAGGAGGTTAGCGGAAGGTTTCCTTCCTTCTCAGTCTCCTCCTCGGAAGTAGACGTCCGTGTCTATATTCCGTTCATTTTATTTTTCATATCAGTTTGGAAATATCCCTTTTAGATTTTTAAACCCCCAACCAAATTTCACGGCAAGCATGGAGGCGAAGCTAGACGCTTAGAAAGATGACTGATTCCGATTTGCGCCTTTATTTTACCTCAATTTAATGGACCGGATGATCTGCGTTTCCCACAACCTTGCAGGGGAGGTAAAAAAATTCTAACCGTTTCTAAGAGATTATATAAACAGAAATCACAATTTCGCTTGTTTAAACAAGCTTGAGTAGATATAATTATACCTTTTAAAATACTAAATTATGATTTTTGGTGTAGTTAGGTGTGTGGGGTTTCATGTATACTGATCTATAACTGTGTAGCTTGTCAGCTAACTCGCATCTAATGTAAACTGCGTCAACAATATTGACATTTCATACTGAGCTGGTGATATGGGTTTTGTCGTGTTTAAAGTAATATTTAAAACTAAACAGTACGGGAGTTGTACTTATATACACCAGTATTACATTTATATAACGGGAGTTGTACTTGTATACACCAGTATTACATTTATATAACGTTAGTACGAGTATGATGCTTGATCAATTTTCATTATTCGTCCTCAGTTTAAATGGCAAGTGAAACCATTATCATCATCATTATCAATTCAGAGCTGATTTATCATAAATGTTTTTTCTTCTTCTGGATTTGCTGGTCATTGTTAAAAAAACGCTTTTATTTCAATCATAACAATCGGTAACTGCAACAATAGGAATAACAATAATAGCAATATAAAGTATATGTATAACTATTATTGTATGATGAATGTTATTAAAATGTAATTGTAATTATAAGCAGTTTGGATCAAATATTAATAATAAACATTTATTTATTCTAGACTTTGTTTTTAAATGTGATTAACGTTAATAATATACTTAATAATAAAACAATTCCCAAGGCAACCCAGACATCCCTTGTAATTGATGAGCGATTATATTTGATTTGTTTTTGATCAGTTTTGTGTTCTGCGCTCAGGTAGCTGTATCCAGTGGGGAGGTAGGCTTTTCCAGGGTGTGTGATGAAGTTCACCCAGCCCTTGGAAAGCCGGAAGCTGTCATCTCTTCTAGAGAAGGCAGTTTCTAGGGAAGCCAAACTATGGAAGGGTTACGTGCCAAAGAAACCTACCAACCAGGTGAGTCTGTCAGCTGATGTCTCTGGTTTGTTAGGTGTGACAAAACACTGTTTACATTGTGGGAGACGGATCAGCAGTTTCTGTGCAGGTACAATTTGATTAGTAATGTTGTCATCATCATTATCATTTGGAAGCCTGCTTTTCAGAAGATCCCTTAAGATACTGCAGTATGCATTACTGACTTGCTTTATAAATCCAGAATTTTGTAGACACACAGAGACACTGGGATGCAGTTTTATGAGGCCGTTTTATCTCCAGATACTAAGTCTGTTGTGACTATATGATGCGTTTGTGTCTGTTACACACTGTCTGAGGTTTGCTGCCGTAACTGATCCTGATGGGAACTGTGGCAGTTTTATTGTGCATACAATTTGGGTTTGCATTTAGATTGAAATAGTAATTAATTAATGAAAAAAATGCATTACTATTATAAATAAGTATCGTGCATTTGAGTCTACTTGGGTCGACAGTAAAAACAGGTTTGGGTTTTTGGAGTCGGTATGGGTTGTTTTGTGTTTGATTGAATGTTTTTATTGTTTAGGATACAGATATTTCCCCTGAAAAGCGTGATGAGGCCGTCCGGTGGTTGAGGGATGTGCATTCCCAGCTGAAGCTTTATCCAGAGACCCTCTGCCTGGCCATCGGCATCCTGGATCGCTTCCTCTCTGCCATTAAGGTAATGTTTAAAAACATGTGACCGGTCAAGGTCTTCTGTCCAAGTCAATGATTATGGTTTTATGGCATTTTCCGTTATACAGCTGTCCATAGCTGTGTGTTGGCTGGTCTAATTGCAGCCCATGATAGGTATTTCACTTAGTAACATCCTATTTTAAAAAACAATTATAATAATTTTCTCACTTCCTCTTCTTCGTTTCAGTTCTGATCAAGCTTGTGTATTAATTTAGCTTATTCTTAGTATTGTGTGTAGCAAATTTTGCAGCTCTTATGATACATTTCATGTGATATTCCACATTTGTAAGGTGCTTATTATTAAAGCTAAATTTGTCAGGTGCATTTAAATGTATGAATTGGATGCATTAAAATGTATGCATATATGCATTATAATGTATGCATTTAAATTTTTGCATGTTATGCAATATGGATTTAAAGTTTGATTAGCATAATTGCATTTATGTCAACTTGTGTGCAGTGAACATTATTTTACTCCGTCATAGAACTTTTACTGTTCATTATGTAATGGCTTTACAGATAAAAGTTAGGAAACTATTTAGCTTAGTGGTTTTATTATACAACACTGAATATCTTTTGCTCTCTTGTCTTTGTGCCAATTTCTTTTAGAACATCAGAAAACGTTCCTGAACATTCAAGGGCTGCAGAGACTATTCTAGATTTTTTTTTGAGAGAGAAAGTGAAACTGCCTGCGCAGTATTTTTAGATGCAGCTACATGGCACTCATTGCGAGTTCATATGTGTGTGAGAAACATTTGCCCTTACCTGTTTGTGACAAATCATTATATATTAAACAAGTGGCAAAAAGAGTGGGATATGTATCCAGACAACACATTACATTAAATCAGTCCTAAAATCCCCAACAGACTTTTAATCTCCTTTTAAAACAAGATTTGATCAAGTGGTGTTCACTAGGACACACAAGATTGACTTGCATTTTCAAGACCTTTTATCCATTAAACATATTTTTGTGGACTGTCCCACTTTTAATGCAAGTAGACAACATTTTTATGTTGTAAGCTCACTTAAGAACTTGTTTAGTGAAATTTAACCAGAAAAGAGTTTAGGATTTTTATCATAAAATGTTTTGTTTTTCCTTTTGTTTTTATTTTTATTGTATTTAACCCTCTGATTCTCTTCATTTGTGTCTACACAAGTTATTTTTCTTTGGGGTCTCCAGGGACCCCAGACAATAACATTTAATTTTGTAACAGAATAATCTTTTTTTTTTTTTTTTTTACTGTTTATTAATGTTTTTACTCAACATTTGTGCAGTTTTAGGATTTATGATATCTTTTAAATTTCAAATTTTCATTCATGGAGTTAACATGGATAATTTTACATGGTTTAATGTAAGATTTTTGGCTTTTTTTGGAAAATGTAGTTTTAAAATGAAAAAAAAAATCACTTTTTCATTAACCACTAGATGGCTATAGAACTCCACTATATGCTATTTGACTAACCAAAATATATCTTTTCACAAGTTTTTCCAGTTGGATTCATATCTAAATATTATAAAATCACAATTCTAACAACAACAACAACAACAAAAAAACCTTTTTGCCAAAGTTTAGTTACAAAGTTTTTTGTACTGACAAAAGTATTTCAATAATGTTACATTATGATTAAAATCAAACCTGAACAAGATGTTACAAAGAGAAATGTTGGAGTCTTTAGATTTGATCATTTGTTTCAATCCTCTGTTTTGCAGGCAGTGTGCATAGTATAGCTGTGTGTCTGTGTGACACATTTTCAATGTGTCAGTGTCACCAATTTATTTTTGTGGTGGTTCTGCATTTTTAATGATTTTATTTTACAAATGATAAGAGAACCGTTTTATAGTCTCAAAAATGTATTTGTGTGTGTGTGTGTAACACATTATTACTACTACTTACTGTTGTGACAAACTCTGCATACACAATAAGCAGTGCACGAGATGCATTATTGCAGTACCGTCATTGATCGATATCTCTCTCTCTCTCTCTCTCTCTTTCTTTTTCAGGCCCGTCCTAAGTACCTGCGCTGTATCGCCATCTCTTGTTTCTTCCTGGCTGTTAAGACCAGTGAGGAAGATGAGGTGAATTAAATATTAATATGCCAATCTACGATCAGAGGCACTAGAGCTGATGCATGGTCAACCTCAGTCACCATGGCTCTCTGTGGCTTTATCTGTTTGTGTAGCAGTTAAAACTGTGACCCTGGATTGAACATCTCTGATGTCACTAGGGAGGCAGATAAAGCCTTTAAAGTCTAAAATCAGCCCCAGTTTGATGGCCTTTTAGAAAAAAGTGTTCTTTACTGAGACTGAAGGATGACAAAACATTCCCATCAGCTGCTTCATGAAAGGACAGACAGTGAGACATCATCTGTAGGAATATAACCACTGAGATTTCTGTAGTTGTTTCTGTTTAAAATGCCAAAGATGGGCTAATATTTAATCTGATTATTTTCTGGCAGCACTTTAAAGTCATTTCTGGCTAGAACTGACCATGTGATGTGGCTTAAACTTAGTGAAGCAATTACCAAAATTAGTTAAAAGTTATGTCATTACTGTTAGATTTCAAGCTTTTCTCTTTTTCAACCAGTATGTTTGTGTTTTAATATTTCTGAGTGTTTCTGTGGACGTCTCTGTGTGTGTAACCGTTTATTGTGTGTTTTTGCAGAGGATCCCAACGCTGAGAGAGCTGGCGTCCAGCAGCAAATGTGGCTGTTCTCCGTCAGAGATCTTGCGAATGGAGAGGATTGTTCTGGATAAGCTAAACTGGGACCTGCACTTCACCACCGCACTGGACTTCCTTTACATCGTGAGTGCACTTCCTATCTCACACACACACACACACACACACACACACACACACACACACACACACACACACACACACACAAGCAAGATAGGGACTGCAGATGAAAAAAGCCTGTGTTGCTAAATCTGGCACATTTACATGTTGGACCTTGTACTCACTTCTGACAGATGCCGAACTCTTCTTCATATATATTCTTCATATAATTCCATACAATTACAGAAAATGTCAATGCTCCCCCCATATAGCACACGTATGTCTCTAAGATGTTACATAGCGCCTCATCTTGTAAACATTGTTTAAAAAATCTGTTTGACATGCATTTAAAATCATAAACATTTTAAGGACATTTTCTAACATTTGACAGGAACTGTCTTTGACTTATTGCAGATGAGCAAAAGCTCTAAAAAATACATCTTTCAGATGTAAAAAAGCACATCAAATGGACATCTCATTGATGTGTGTGTTCAGTGAGTCTGCAAATATGTTAGTCAATTACTGATGGATAATATATATGGTAACACTCTACGGTCTCATTTGTTAATGCATTAGCTAACAATGAGGAATAGATTTTCACAGCATTTCTAAATCTTAAATGCTAATGCTTGTTAATAAAAAATACAGTTGTTCATTATTTGTTCATGTTAGATCACAGTGATCCAAAAAAAATGTTATCTACCCTTTCTCTCTGTGTAGTTCCATGCGATGGTTCTGAGCTGTAAGTCCGGGCGGCTGAACGTGGCGTTGTCGGGTCTGAACCCTTCACAGCACGTGGCTCTGCTCACCCAGCAGCTGTTCCACTGTCTGACCCACAATGCACTGCTGCAGGTGCGCGGCTCATTGCTGTCCCTCGGCCTCATCACGCTGGAGCTGGAGAAACTCTGTCCTGATTGGCTCGCTCTCACTGTCGACCTGCTACACAAATTACAGGTAAGATCTGATGAAGTTCAGTGGCTCCAAATTGTGTTTGAATACATTATAATGTATGATTCATTTAGACTAAACTCTTCCGGGATCTCAAACGTTAGTGAAACTTTCTATGTGCATCTGGGAAATATATATAGAGTTTATATTAGATAGAGATATTATATTTATATAGAGTAAATATATATTTAGAGTTTGTGGGGGTCAAAATATATAATGCATTGCAATGATGTTTGAAAGATGAACAAATGTTTTGTTTCTCAAAAGTCTGATGGATCATATTTGATGCATTTTAACATGATTTTTCTGGATGCATGGATAATCAAGTGAACCAAAGTTGCATTAAGTGTTCATCTTGAAATATTACTAACAATATGGAAGTTATTGTTTACTTCATAAAACTCTCACCGCAACAACCACAACCTAAAGCTAGACGTTTTTACAGTTACTCTAAAGTTATCAACTATCGATCAGATGACAGAACACATGTAGCAGATTTGATCAGGTTAATCATTTAGAGGCCGTGCACATTTTATACAGTAGTATTTATAGGGTTAAAATAGTAAATTGGTATTGAAGATTGTTTGTAAAATGAAATAATGTAGATTAAGAGATTTTAGAGGGAGGCCAGATCCTAACATTTCCATTAAACAAATACATAAAGTGGTCGGAAAGATCACGTTGGTCACATTGACGTGGAGACCTGAACAACTGAATCAGGTTTAGTGTCAGATCCAGTTATCTCATTATTCCTCGCTTACAGGGGCTCTTTTCATCATGATGATGTTCAGATGAAGTCACCTGGACCGGCTACACGTTAGAGCCGCACTCGCGTACATAATCCATCTCGCATGCTTGGGTTTCTGTAGACACTGTAACCCTTATCATAACTCAGAAGAGGCCCGGTCATTCACTTCTCCAAACAAACTGGGTTATCTCTGCCAGCAGCGAGCCCAGCGCCAAACAGAGAAGAAAGAGCTTTAAAAACCATACATGTACAAACTCAAGGTCAAGTTTACGGTGTCATGTAGCTTTAAAATGACAGATTCTGTAACTAATACTGTCAATATGATACACACCATCATTCATCAGTTTGGGTTTGGTCAGATAAAAAAAATAATAAAATGTTTTTGAAAGAAGTCTTTTCTGCTCACCAAGCCTGGATTTATTTGATCAAAAATACTGTAAAAACAGTAATGTTGTGAATTTTTTTTTTTTTGAATTTGAAAGAATTGTTTTCTATTTGCATATTAAAAATGTAATTTATTCCTGTGATCAAAGCTGTATTTTCAGCATCATTACTCCCGTCTTCAGTGTCACATGATCCTTCAGAAATCATTCAATATGATGATTTGATGCTCAAAAAACATCTTATTATTATCAATCAATCATCAACAAACAGTTGTTTTGATGAATAGAAGCAAGAAAAGCAGCATTTATTTGAAATAGAAATCTTTTGTAACATTATAAATGTCTTTACTGTCACTTTTGATCCAATTAGTTTGTCCTTGCTGAATAAAAGACTTACTGACCCCAAACTTACACACAAGGGTGTATATCTGATATAATATTTTCAACCACGCTTTTCTTTGTTGTAGAACTAATACCGTATACCTGTATTTTTCCGCTTCCTCTCTTTCAGATCGACAGTTCTCAGCTGATTGGCTGTCGAGAGCTGGTTGCACGTTGCCTGTCCACACACACGGCTTCCCTGCCTCCTAACACTGTGTACATCTGCCACCCCCTGCTGAACGCCCCGGGGCCTCGGGACAGGGGATTCCTGCCCGCCTGGCACGTGTCCCCCGCTCCGACAGCACCCTCTGACCCCAACACCACCCACTGTTCAAGCAAGTCCTCGGCCAAGCGGAAGGTGGAACACATGGAGGTGGACGAGTATTTCGATGGGATCAAGCGCCTGTACAACGAGGAGAGTCCCCAGGAGGGGGCGCTCATGTGTACGGGCCACACAGTGGGAGGAGGGAAGCAGAACGCTGGCTCCTCCCCCTGCCCGCCTCTCCAACCGGCCAGAGAAACCTAGAGGAAGAGAATCACACAACCACAGCAACCGTGTTCATCAGTTCACCTCAGAGCAAGAGAGACGCCAAAAATACTAACAAAAAAACATTCTGTGCATGATGCCATTTCATAACCGTTCACTGAGCATACACATAAAAGGTTTTGAAAAAGCAGAAAAAAATCTATATATAAAGGAAAAATGTTTGCAAAAAAAAGTAGGAATGTTTTTTCCTCTATCTGTGGAAACTGGTGTAGTTCCTGTTTGTCTCTTTTTATGTGTATTTCCTGCCATTTATTTCATCTGTAACTTTCACTGTCCTTTTCTCTCTTTTTATTTGTCAAGCACAGCCCTCAACATTTCTGAGTTATCTTTTATATATATAATTTTTTTTTTTTTTGAAGGCTGTGGTAAAAGTGGCATTTTTGAACATGTATGTTAGTTTTGTACAAATGTACACTCTCGTTCACAGCTGGGTCTTATTGCTCGTTGTGATGTGTGTGTGTGTGTGTGTGTGATCATTGAGTGTGTGTGTGTGTGAGTATTTGAAGGGTGATAATGTCCCTATCACTTCCTTAAACTGAGCATTAACGATGAGCTGGTGTTATCCGTGGCATTAGATCACACATGGTTAGTTGAACATGGTCACACACCTGACTTGGTTAGTTGAACTGTTTGTCGCTTGTTCTAAACCTAGTAATGTAACTGTTATATCGAGTAGAATAAAATGCATACGATTCTGAACTAACATAAAAAGCTTTAGACCTTCACCATTCCTTTGCTGATCATAATAACCTCCATGCGCTGTTCCTGCCGAAAGCTTTCTCTCGTGCTCTGAGGTGCTGATGACAGTCCGGGACGCTGCTGAGAAACCTCCCAAAGCTCAAATAAATGAAAACGTACAGAACTGCTGATGTCTCTGATCTCACTTTTTTTTTTTCTGTGTGTGTGTGTGAGTGAGTGAAGAAACATTACTGTACTTTTAACAATGAAATCTGATATTTTTACTGGCAAACTCATTGCACTCACAAACAAAAGGCAGAAACAGAGGTCATGATTGTGAAACACAGGTCATGCTTTTACATCATCTTTTGTGTTCTGTGTGATGTGCTTTAGCTAATGGATGATGAATGAGTTGCTGAAGAAAATATTCAGTATCTAAAGCCAAGTAAGTGGAATTAGAAATGATTAGCTATTCAAATAGTAATGTATTAAATTACTAGAACTTGTTTTATATGATCATTTATATAAAGAATCAAAAGAATTGGCAAGTTGGAGTTGTGGCATGTTGCATAAGAAGTGACATGCTTATTTCATACAATGAAAAGAGGATGCTGCAGGATCTTTTTCCATAGTTAACTTAAATGTGTTTTGATTTTTAGTTCATGAATGTTTTAGTGGATGGAGTCAGTTCTCAAGTTCACACAGGTGTCCTAGAAGAGGAACCACAGGTTCATTGCATATACTATGAACATGTTTTTATATTGAACCACCTTTTGCCTTTATTTTATATTTTAGCAGGTTATTGAGTGAAAAGTTTCCCCTAAAAAAATTTTCTTGCGCATTTATAAAAAACAACACACAAAAAAACATTTTATTTAGGCTATTTGCTTACTAAATGCTACTTGATATGATATTTTGTTACTGAAAGTAATGGAATTCATAAAGGGGTGAATTCAGGTTGATTGGGACTCTTTGAGATGACTGGGAAACAACCTGTGTCACAACCTGAATTCTCCTGTTTTCACTACTCTCAAGTGTCGAAATACTTCAGGTACCACTGTGTACTTGTAAAGTTTGTGTCATTATAAACAGATAAATAAAAAAATAGGCTACTGCGGCGATCCAACGTATTTATACGTATAGAATATAGCTACATATTCAATTAAGTTCTTATATTTCATATATAGGCTACTACAGTAGAACTTTAATAGTATAAATATATATAAAGCAGGTTGTTACTATCGTAATTATTCATCACTAAACTTAAAAGCATAGTTTTCTGTTTTAGATAGATAGATGCACGGATAGATGTGTGAGGTGCACAGGTATCTCAGCACGCAGGTATGCAGGTGGACCTGAGAGAGAAACCTGTGGGCGGAGTTACAATCTCAACAGCGAAACCGCCTGTCAGGTCCTTTGACTCCCTTCCTTCAGTTTGATTTTTGCGATAACCTGAGAGGATTCACACAGCATGGCCACAGACTTTACTCAGGAATCCGTGCTGCGCTTCGTCGTCAACAACGGCGGGAAGGTGCGAAACGCGGATTTATTACATCACTACAAGCGGTTTTTGAGAGAGGACGAGGACAGAGTGCAAAACCGGGAGTTATTTAAGAGGTATGTGAACTCCGTGGCGACTGTGAGGCAGGATGAGGGGGTGTCTTATGTTTTACTAAGGAAAAAATACCGTGCGCATCTCGGAGACATCGCCACGAACCACGAGCCCGAGCGACAGAAAGAACGAGACTCTAAACCAGCGGCGAGCGGTAAAACAAAAGCTGATCTGACCTTCCCAACTCGTGTTGAAATCTTGCCAGCTGCTGGTATTATCACCCCCACCACAAGCAACAACAATAATAACAAGGACTCTACTACCACTTTTGAGAAAGCAGTCAAAACTTCATCACCACATGGGAGGGAACAACCTGCTGTTTACACGTCCTCTGCAAAAAAGGTGAACAACACCTGCCATTTAAAACCAACCCCATCTGACACCGACAGTCGCTCGAGTGGGAGCGGCCAGAGCTTTGAACAGCCATGGGAGTCAAAAGCAACCAGGGAGGCAACAGAGCTGGAACACAACAGTGTTTACCCTGCCAAACTGAGACAATTAGGGGAAGCAGATGGTTGCGAGCAGTCCTTCACCGCCCCTGCTTACTATGAGGTGAGATTGTCGCCTACGGTTGAAAGGAAAAGTTTGGATGCAAACACGTTTGAGGTTAACGCCAAACACTCAAGCGAGCCTGTTGCCAAACCATGGCCTTTGCACTCAACCCTCGGACAGTCTCATGTATACAACTCGTCTCCTTGTCTACTGGACCGCCCTGTTTCTCCACACATACACTCCCAGGCGTACACTCGTGCAGGCCTGAGCCAAAGCAATGATAGTCTACTACGACCGAACGGAGGGTTTAATGGGTTTCCGATCCAAGAGCAGGACGAGTATGAGTCTCAGATGCATGGCTTGCCTGAAGACGGTCCTCCTGTCCATGCAAGTGCAACGTATCTGCAGCTCCATGGGCCTTCAAGTTTATCCTCTAGTCGGGATAGCATCTCAATCCCCTCTCCTTCTTCTACTCCACCTGATACTGGCTGGCCTCAAGATTTTGGGCGTGAGGAGCAGTCCAGCGATCAGGGACTTGGAGGACAATACGGGGACGATGTACGCGCTTTCCTGCGTCGCACACAGGAGGCAAGGATGCTGTCCCAACTCAACCAACCAAGTCGAAACATCCCGTCCCTGCACCACTCGACGGGTCACCTCGATGACGAGGACTCCAGGGTATCCACACGAAGCAATTCGCCGGAAACCCGTTACGGACCCATCGCCCGGAGGTTGACGTCCCGTCTGCGGAGTCGCATGTGTCGGAGTCTCGGAGAAGACCTGGATCAGTCGTTCCCAGAGGACAACATCTCGGCACGACAAAACCGTCTCCAGCTGTTGTCCTCGACTCTAAGCATGGGTAATTTAGTCAGCGCGTCCTCCAGCCGAGGACACAGTTCCCTCTCATCGCCCGCTGGATCCACACAGAGTTTGCACGATGGGTCTTTCAGCAGCAAGCATTCGCCCGTCCCTCTTGACTCCAGAGAACACAACTGGTTTGTCAAAGCAGCATCAGGCTCTTGGACCGACATCTACGCTCTCTTACGAGAGGACCCGAATCTCCTGAGCAAACGAGACTTCATATCCGGCTTCACCGTCGTCCACTGGATTGCAAAACATGGCGACCATCGCGTCCTGAACACGCTGTGGTACGGAGTCGACAAACTCGGGATGACTTTAGACGTCGACGTGAAAACTTTGTGCGGCTACACGCCGCTTCACCTGGCGGCCATTCACGGCCACAAGAAACTCATTCGGCTCCTGGTGCAAAAGTTCAAAGCTGATGTGTGGATACGGGACAGCAGCGGGAAGAGGCCGTGGCAATACTTGAGCAAAGACGAACACCGGGACATCTTAGAGATTCTGGGTGCCCCACAGAAACGCATCAGCCGTTGTCCAGCAGCGCCAGAAAACCTGTCCGCAAGACCCGCCACCACAAAGGCGAACATCAAAAGACACACGTCTATCGCAGCACTGTTCAAACACAAGTCTCAGTTGATGGTCAAGTCTAGTCCAGAAGCTTTTTAGGGGCTAGATTGTTGTGAGGGACTTAAACCCTTGCTCATAATGGTGGCACTTTTTTTTTTGCTGGTGTAAAAACACTGTCACTTCTTTTTTTTTTTACGATTAGCCTAAATATATGGCAACTTGCATTGAATGCTACAATGTTTTTCTGTTTTGTTCTTGGTTTCTAACTATATGTCCAAAACTTGAGTGTTTCCTATGAATGTCATTTATATATATTGGTGTTTCGAAACTCCCTTATGAGGCTGATATTAAATACCTCTCTTATAATATGAAAGCATTATGTTAAAGGTATAGTTGACTCAAATAAAACTTCTGTCATTATTTACTCACCCGCACGTCTTCCCAAATCTGTTTGACTTCTGTGGAAATCAAAAGAAGAGATTTTTTTGGCCAATGCAAAGAAAGTCAATGGGATCCAATGTTGTTCTAGGGAAAAAAGTAGTTCTTGAAAATATATTTGTACCACAGAAACTAGAACTCCATTCAGGTTTGGAACGAAATGAATGTGAGAATGTACTATCTTTAATAATTCTTATGTAATTCACTGTTTTGCTTCATATTAATACTAACTGGATTCCCACTCATGTTGTTTCAGACGGAGGATCATCTAAATATGTTCTGCTCATAACAAGTTCTTCATTTCCTCCACAGGGACAGATTTGCTTCAGTGTAGTTGTTTTTACCCTTACGCTCTACAGGCACTGAAGCTGTTTGTGCCCCTCTGTGCTTAATCTAGGAAACTATGCGGCTCAGATATGTCCCATTTCAAACTCATTTACAGTTCACTCTCTTGATGTTTGTGTTGGGATATTGCTGTTAGTGTCTGTCTTCCATGATCTCACATGTTGAGTTCCTCACACACTTTCCAGGACTGCATGTGACCATGCTGAAAACCACAGCTAAGCTCTTCTCTGGATTAATATTTAACTCGCTTTTCCTCTTTATCTTAACATTGCATGAGAGATAAAGAAAAACCTCTAAATTCCAACTCATTTGAAAGAACATTCCAGTCATAACTCTCAGATCTCCTTGCGTTACTTGAGCAACAACCGAGTGAGTTAGCTTGAGTTTTCTCTCTGCCTTTTCTCTCTTTTTTGTTTTTACGAGTCATTTTGTGGAGCAAGTTAATGTTCATGTTTGAGTTGTAAAGGCTTGATGATTTGCATGCTGAGTTAAACCTGTTTTTTGTGTTCTGTCTGATCTGAGAGAGGTAGAAGAACAGAGTTTGGGAGGAGAGTTAAGCATGACCTCACTGGTGGAGTTGGATTTTTGTTTCTTTATCTCTCCCCATCACTTTTTTTTCCCTTCCACAGAAACATCACAGAGCGATCTATGTCTAGAAAGTGTTGTTCACTGACATGTTTGGACTTGTCACAGGGAGTGTTGGCTGTGAGTCTTACATAATATTTACGTTATGATGCACCTTTATGTTCTAGCTTTATTATTTTGAATAAAACAGACTTTGACCATTGTAAAACCGTCTTGAGCTTTGATTCAATAGCGTGTGTCGAGATGCATTAATATGCAGGCCAATCGAATTGTTTGACCTTAAAATCAAGCAAATCTTTCCCAGCATTTTTATTTCAAAGGCAAACAAATCCTCTGTGGTACATGCAACATATTCAGATTTCAACTTTTTTCAGACTTTGAATAATTTTGAGGGAAGTTTTTGGGAATTTTTGTTCTTAATGACCCTATAAGTTTGGCCAAACCGTCAAAATATGAGGAATTTATATATTTAAAAAATATATATTTTAAATATTAGGACAGAACAAAACACTGAATTTGAGTACAATATGTAGGACTTGTACTTATAACATCTATGAATGAAAGCTGGGGGAGGTTTTGTTTTTGACACTTATTGTAGAACTTATTGTGATTGTTATCAATGTTTATGAAAAGCTAAATAAAAAAACACCAGAATTTGGTTGAGGTATTCGTCTGAAAACTATTTTGCAAAAAAGGCTGTGGGTTTTATTTTATATGCAAAAAACAACATAATCCGTTATTAATATTTCATTGATTTTCTCGTTTTTGCATGTGTTCATAATTTCTTTGTAAAACAGCCTGGCCAAAACATTGTGTTTCGCACAATTTTTCATGTTTCATTGCGTTATAAAAACATTGATTCCATGCACAATATGCTTTCAAAATCTTTAACAAATTTTTAATAATATTTGAATTAAAAGCGAAGATGTCAATTTTCCGAGGCCGGACGTCACATTTGGTCACTGAGCCGTCTGCTGTTTAAATGATTCAGATTGTTTGCACAAGCCCTGATAAAGTAGCACATATCATTATGGTTTAGCCACTCGGATTGGTGATCTGGTTACCAATGTATTGTTTGTTTGGCAGTTTCTTTTCACTCACTAGTTTCCTGTTGCAGAACTGTCCATATTATGGCTGGTATCATGTGACCTGATTCTCTCTAAAGGATCATGAATAAAGGGATCATTTCATTAATAAAGGTGAATATAACAGGATTTCAACACTTTGACCAGTTGACCGATTTCCAGCACTTTCCCAGGCATTTGTGATCAAAACAATTTGATTGATTACTCAAAAAAAAAAAAAAAAAAAAATGCGAAAAAAATATTAAGTGCACCTAGAAACATTTTCTCTCCCTGCCCTTTCTACTTGGTGGAGCAACTGGTTTTGCGCAAATGCAAAACATTCAGAACATCATAAGAGCTTTACTTATGCAGCATAACTTTCAGTTTGCACAACATGCATCTGAGGTGAAGATTTCAGCAGTGAGCAGTGAAATCTGAATTTGAAATATGGCATATGAATACAAGTACACCAGTCATTAAATATGAAGTACTTTTGTTTACGTGAGAGGATACAGGAACTTGCACACACAAAAATGAAACCTGTTAATGCTGCAGGAAGCCATCTCTGAGAAACGCACTAAACACACAATTTTCTGAATATTTGTTAGATGTCCGTTTTGTGTGTTTACTGAAAAAGAAAATTGTGTTTGTACATTATCCTGGCTGGATTGGGCCACACACTTTGTAGTTTGTTTTTGTAGTTTACATGGAGATGATACCGGTATCGTTTTCAGGCCCCCAAAATGCCGTTACCGTCTAAATGAAGGACCAAAACGCATAAAAAGTTTTACGTTTGTAGTTGAAAATTGTGTCCTGTAATCGGCCCCTTAGTTTAACAGGTACTTACAGAAGATGAGTTTCAATGACAGGACTTGATCAATCATTAAACGTTATTATTTTATTTTCATTACAGTTAAATGACAAATATGAAAATAGCAAATAATGCAACATCAAGACAATGAGGTTGTATTTAAAAAATAGATTTATTTTGCCTTCCAATTGTGCTCTTTTTTGCAGTGTAAAGCATGGCTGAACCTTCTCTTCAGATTAGGCCCATCAAAAAAACAAACAAAAACAACAACAATTGCATGTGTATCAGATCACAACAGCTCTTATACAAGACCAGTCCAATATAAACGCTTCCATTACGAGCATCTACAGTTTGCTGCTATTGCGCTCTATGTGTTTAGATGCGGCTGTATGGGGTATATGATACTTTGTGAATTAAGATGTTCTCCAAATAAAAAACAGCCACAATTTAAAATAAAATCAAATATATTATTGGCAAAATAAGTTGGGCGTGTGCATTGCGAATAAACCAGGAAATATAAAACCCTGCATGCAGCGGAGTTGTGAATAATATTTATTCAACATGAGTTTTAACAGACTCTTTGCTTCCTAATCGCTACTGAAAGCAAGTACTGATATTGTGTTCAAGTGCCAGTGAACAGTTATTATTGTTTCTGGTAGTAATTGTCATGATTTAGATATAATAGCACCTCTTAAAGCTGACCATAAACGCCCAAAAGCCACAAAAACACCCTCACTAGTAATATGCTTACAAAAATACATTATC
This sequence comes from Semotilus atromaculatus, assembly GCA_031834385.1. Lineage (NCBI taxonomy): Eukaryota > Metazoa > Chordata > Actinopteri > Cypriniformes > Leuciscidae > Semotilus > Semotilus atromaculatus. The sequence goes on along the minus strand of JAULUF010000053.1, from coordinate 4,150,355 downwards.
TATGCTGTCTTTAAACCTTCTACATTTTAAAATCACGAGGGCATTGCTCAGAGTATGTACAGCAGCGTACAGAGTACAAAATTGTTTCTAAAACGTAAAATCATAAATATTTAGCTGTCGCATTTATTGACAACAGGAATTTCAAAGCGTAGACAGTAAGTGTGTGTGTGTTCGATAGTTTCTTCTTTTTGTGACATCATAGTGGTTCGTCTGTTCCAAAGTGCTCAGAAGTTACAGGGCTGGAAATCATTCGTGTTTTGGCCAATCAGTCACAATGATGCGTTTTGTGCCATTGAATTAGCTCTGTGCTGTGCCTTGTGCTTCAGTGTTGTGCTATATGCTAAGTATGTAGTGTAAATGCACTGTGCATTTATTTAGTGGTGCAGTGTAGATGATGTCTAATGGGCAAAAACCGCAGTTACGGTCTTCCAAAGTTTGCGTTCATGTGCAATGGCACATTGGGAAAACGTCTGTGGTGCAACTCCGTCATCATTTCCTTCATTTAAGGCACTTGTTTGTGCGCACCGCTTATCGTCAGTGTCATTGGTTCATATTCCTCCTCAGCTGTGAGTGGCATCAGTCTATGATGGGCGGAGTCAGAGTGAGGTCACAGTGGTGGGGCGTGACAGGTGGGTGGAGTTAAAACAAGGCAGTGTTGGGGGGGCGGAGTCAGTGTTCTTTGGGTGTGTCTCGGGGGGGAGGGTCTCCTCCAGCCTCCTCACCTGCTCCTCCCCCTGGCGTATGAGCTCGTCCAGGTGGCGCTGGCGTATCAGCAGGGCGGGTTTGATGCGGATGTAGCGCTGGTAGTCGTGCAGCTGTGGGCGGCTCAGGTAACCGGACAGAATATCCTGAACCACTCGCTCGCGCCGGTCCAGGTTTTCCTTCAGCTCTCGAGCGTCTTCCTGTTGACTGCTCAACTGCTTCCTCTTCAGCTGCAGAGATTCCTACAGGGACACAAACACATTAACTACAACACTCAACATATTGGGGTCAGGAAGATTTTTTAAATTTTTTTTTTTTTTAAAGAAAGTAATACTTTTATCAGACAAGGATCCGTTAAATTGATCAAAAGGGACAGTAAAGACATTTAGAATGTTACAAAAGATTTATATTTCAAATTAATGCTGTTCTATTAAACTTTCTATGTAAAAAATTGATAATCAGAAATGTTTCTTGAGCAGTAAATCATCATATAAGAATGATTTCTGAAGGATCATGTGACACTGAAGACTGGAGTAATGATGCTGAAAATACAGCTTTGATCACAGGAATAAATCACATCTTAAAATGTATTCAAATAGAAAATGGTTATTTTAAATTGAAATAATATTTCAAAATTTTACTGTATTTTTGACCAAATAAATTAAGCCTTTAAAATTCTTAAAACAGTAGCGTATATAATTTATTTTACAATTGTATGTGATGCAAGATAAAACAGAAACTTTTTTAAAAAAGAATTATATTATATAGTTTCAATATGTCAGCAGTCTCCAAATCTGAGGCTGTCTTTAGTTAGCTTTAAAATGACTAGTTACAGTCACTCTAGCTGTTAACTTAGCAAGCAAGGATGTTTTTATGATGGTCTAGTGTTTGTAGAAGAGTTTAACAGCATAATATCACAAACACAGGGACGACTAACCCCTTCTTCCTGGAAGCTCCTCCTAATAGATCCTTATTTGTACAGTTCCTGATGCTTGTCAAACAGGATTAGCTGTATAATAGTATAATAAAATAAACAAAAGCACAATTGAAGGACTTAAAACCAAACGGTTTTGAAGCGTTTCTGAAATGCTCATGCATGTGCAATATCTAAAATATTACTGTCTGTATATTGAAATTACATTTTAAACATCATTATGTCATGAGAGTGACACAAAGTGTTATCATAAAATGACCCTCAATCAATTCGCGATGACGTAAAGTTCTAGTGTAATTCCCAGATAAGACTGTATCTCTGTCCTCACCTGAGTTTGAGGTGTGAATCACTCTATCTTATGTAAGTGATCCTTTAATTTTTTATTTAATTAGTATTTTAATTAGTATTTCTTTTTCTTTCTCAGTGCGTAAAATGCAGGCAAACTGTATAATCATGTGGAACAGCCCTAACGGTAAAACTAAATGTTAAAGGAGTGTCCGGTTGGGAATTCAAGGTATGATTACACGACAACATTGTGCTAAAAACAGAAAAGTTTTGCTTTTGTGTTTTTTCACGTACAGTTGTCGAAGCGATCCCCGTTCACACGGATCTGTGAAAACGACTAAAAACGCTGCATTCTGGGGCCAGGCCCGTGGTTGGCGATGTCACTTTTGAAAGAAACACTACTTGCCTATAGCCTGAACAACACGTAATACACAATCACATGACGTCACCTTTTGTATTTATTTTTGTAGTTTACATGGAGACGATAATGGTATCGTTCTCAAAACGTGCACTTTGAAACATTTTGCATTTTCACGCCCCAAAACGCTGTTGTTGTGTAAATGAGCGGCAAAAACACATAAAAGGTTTTCCATTTTTAGCTGAAAACGGTTTCGTGTAAACAGCCATCACACTGTTGTATGTTTTGGTCAATGGGAAGATGACATACACTTTCTAAAAATTATTTTTGCTAATTCTTTAATAATCATTTAATAATAGCCTCAATTATTTGAAAGGCTACATAGAATATTTGTACTTGCACTACTGTTCAAAAGTTTGGGTCAGTAAGATGAAAAAACATGATAATAATCATATTAGAATGATTTCTGAAGGATCATGTGACCTGAATTTTCAGCATCATTACTCCAGACTTCAATCTTTGATCAAAGGAATAAATGACATTTTAAAATACAATACCATTAAAAAACTGTTATTTTAAATGGTAATAATATTTCACAACATTACAGTATTTTTGATCAAATAAACGCAGCCCTGGTGAGCAGAAGAGATTCTTTCAAAAACAATAAGACATCTTACAGACCCGAACTGTTAAACAGCAGTGTATATAAATGTATTTGTCCCCACAGGACCATTTAAAATTAACTAGAGTGAGTGAGTAAACTACAGCATGTGAGTGATATACTTGTGTCACATTAATGTTTTCTTTTCAAATGATCACTAATCATTGTTTTGCACTTGTTTATTTAAAGCAGAATATGTAAAAGTTGCAGGGCAATAGATGTCAGAATGATTTGTTAGAAACCGGATCCTTGTTTGTTCTTTTGAAATGTTTGGTGATTTTCCCGAGCCTGATCACATTAGTGCACCACATATCAGCGCAAATAGTTTTGCAAAGATGTACTGCAAGATAATTGCTCCTGTACCTTTAAGACTTGTATGTAAATTCATTTTTGCATATGAAATGAGCAATAATGAATAAGCATTATTGCTCATTTCATATGCAAACATAACATTTACATAGAAGTTTAAATGTGCAATAGCAAAAATGTTTCAGAAAGATGACCATGTTTGCTGCAATATTATAATATTGTAATTTTATTCATATAATAAAATATAATATTAGGCTACACTTAATTTGAATGTGACAGTTACATTAATATTACTCTGTACTTATTTGAGTAAGTACAATTAACATGTAGCGTTAAGGTTTGGTTTAGGGTAAGTTATAGAGATGCACCGATTGACCGGCGCGTGACCGGAACCGGACGATTTTCACGTGATCGGCCATGACCGGCGATCGGCCGGTCAGCCTGACATATGCCGATTTTTTATGCCGGTCAAAACTCGGGCGCCGCATGATTAACATCGCGCAACAGCAGCATCACACGTGCACACTTCCGCACATGTAGGAAACCTCGTGAATTGCGGCCGTTCAAACAGCAAGCATGTATTTTTTTTTGTCGGTGTGCATGCTTATCAATGAGTGCATTCACACCGGGAGCGGGAGCAGCGCGTGAGCGTCAAACAGAAGCGTCGCGTGAGCAGCAGTGAAACGTTTCTGCGCCGAGTCTATTTGCTGCACTGCTCACGCTCAATTAAAGTGAAAGCACACTTTTGATGGACAAAATAGCCTAAATATGATTTCACACAAAAAGTGCACAAAATGCACAGAATTTACGTGTTTTATCAAGAACTGGATTATATGTCAGAAAAGAAAACGTTAGACTCAAAAAAATTTATAGAAAATTAACCCATTTAAACTTGTTTTTATTATTCAGTTTGTAGGCTACAAGTGATTGCAATAGGCCAGTGTGTGTGTTTTGAGAAATATCTTTATACTGCAAGGCTATATTTATTAAATTTTTTATTTATATATTATTTTATTGCATTACCTGTTTTCATACAGATGTTTAGTTTGCTAAATATATATCTAAAAAAATTATTGGATATTGGATGTGAGAAGGAAATGGTTCCTCCATAACACTGGACTTTAGATGTGTGTGAGTTTCCCACACCAGGGGTAATTTATATAGTTCTATTTTATAGCGATTATCTGTTAAAAACATTATGTTCTATGCAAATTGTAAAATGTTCTATTAAAAAAAAGATAGAAAATAAATATTTGTGTGTGCTGTAAAGTGGTTTGAAAAAATGAAATCGGAATCGGCTAAAATCGGTATCGGCAGGTCAAACTCAATGAAAATGTAAATCGGAATCGGCCTAGAAAATTGTAATCGGTGCATCTCTAGTAAGTTACTTACTATAGTAATAACAGTAAATTATGGATTATTACGTAAGTACATGTAGTAATGTGTAACTACGTCACCTTAAAATTAAATGTTACCAAACATTATAAATTGACTTCAGAGGGGAAAAAAAGTAGAAAAATTCTACGTTTATTTCCTGAAACACTGCTCACCCTCTCTTCTCCACTGTCGTCGTGGTCGTGGTGGTCGAGTGTGTTTTCCACGCGTGCGAGTCGAGCGCTCAGCGACAGCAGCAGGTTTACGATCTTCTCCAGGTCTCCGACGAACATGCGGTACTTCTCTCTCTCGTTGGGTTTGCAGCATTCCTGAACTAAAGCCTCCATGCTGCCGCCCAGAGCGCCGAACCTCTTCTGCTGCTCCACCAGTCCCTCTCTCTCCCCCCGCAGAGACCGGATGCTCACGTGCAGCGCCTGCAACAGCTCCACCTGCAGGACGGGAGATCATATTACTCCACGGACACACAGTACAGTTCTGGGCAGCACACAGCATCGCTTCAGGGAAATGAAGAATGGCATTGTGCTCATTTCAATATGAATCCGGTATGAGAGTTTGAACGAGTTGAGGCTCATATGGCAAAAAAATCTATTTTCTAATATATTTCAGAATGTATAAAAAATTGCCAATTTTTTTTAACACAGATACAATGTATATATTGTTTTAAAGTATATTATAAATGCTATATTTAATTTTAACAAACATTTGCCATAGATGTGGTTATAATGTTATATATGGGATATATATTGTGTGTGTGTATTAGGGCTGTCAAATGATTAATCACGATTACCGTAAAACTTCAAATAATAGCCCGGGCTTTTATTTTCCCAAATCGCCGAACTGCACCGGCTTGTATTTGAGACAGGCGTCTATATGAGACAGGCCTTTATAATTTAGTGTTGAGATGTTGTTCATTGAGATGTTGTTCCTAGAGTCTCTAATCTCTAAAAATCTCCAAATGCTCCACGTGAAACTGCGGTCTTCCGACCTTTTATTATCGTGTCAATAGATTTTGATTAATATGCGCGAGGGAGAGAGATCAAGACAGCGCTCGTGTTGTTTGAAGACGTGAGAGGGCGCGCGCGCGGCCGGGGCTCACTCTATCTCTCTCGCGCGCGCTCTCTCTGCTCGTTTGCGCCGGGTCAAGCGCAGCAGTTATTCTATTCTACATCATTCACCGATCAAAAAAGGCTTTGGCGGCCGCCAAAAAGCGGACGATGCGACGGGTTTTAGAGGATTAAATACAACCCGAAACTAAAAAACAGACCCGGCCTCTATTTGAGACCGGCCTTTATTTACCCAAACCTGTCGCCACACCAGGCGTGTAAAAGAGACAGGCCCTATTTGGGACTCGGCTATTATTTGAAGTTTTACGGTAATCGCATCCAAAATAAAAGTTTGTTTACACATAATAAATGTGTGTGTACTGTGTATAATTATTTTATATATATATAAATACATACACATGCTTGTATATATTTAAGAAATATTTGCATGTATATACTATATATAGATTTATATATAATTTATATTATATATAAATATAAATATTTTTTATATAAATAACAAATTTTTCTTAAATATATAAATGCACGTGTGTGTACTTATATATACAAAATAATTTTACACCGTACAAACACATTTATTATGTAAACACAAACTTTTATTTTGGATGCGATTAATCGTGATTAATCATTTGACAGCCCTAATATATATATATATATATATATATATATATATATATATATATATATATATATATATATACACACACATACATACACACACACGCACATATACATATACACATTTTTTGTCAAAACTGTTAGTATTTATATTTCCTAGTTATTATTTTTGACTTTTTACATTTGACATTTTCATTTATGAATGTGTATCTGACCTTCTTTTGATTCAAATAAGCTTCTTCGTCATCCAGGTCGGTTTCCATTTTTCTTGGAACAGCCTGAGAGGGAGTATCTGGAGCACATGGATCATCTTGAGCCCTAATGGAGGTCAAAGACACCAAACAAAGAGAAATGTTTGTCTTGCTCACGCACAAACACACTAGTTTTACTCCCTGCATGTCCTATTTTTCAGATACAGGGACAGAGAGTGGCTAAATTCCCAGTGTCAAACAGAGCACACGTAATTACACGTTTAGTTCAGCGGCACAATAGAACAATCACACACACACACCGCATATCAATGGAGCAATACAGTCAGAAAGCAAACTGTTGCTTTAGAAGTGATAGATAAATGCAAAAGGTTTTTAAGAACAATTTACTGTGGTATTACCATGGGACCTACAGTACCTGTATATATATAAAAAAAACACAGACCACGTTCATGCAGCTAAAATAGTAGTGTTGGCAATGCCAACGTTCATGGGTTCAACATTATATTTTATGAGCCAATCTGCAAAATTGTGTGTGTAGTATTTGAAGGTAACACAAGTTTCTGCATTTACCAGGTGAGAAATGGATGAGAAATGTGTGTTTAGGGACCGGCCACTAGATGTCAGTGTAACTCTGGACTGTTAGCGGATCATCAATTATGCAGAAAGTAAACTTCCCATGTGTTTCATATCATTACACACATTATGTTACAGCGTTTGTGTCAAATATGATACCGCTAACCTACAGATCAGTGTATTCATCTTTCATTCGCATGGAATGTAAATGATTACATTCAACATGCTTTTTATGTAATGCTATAGTTTTCGGACCATGACATTCTTATCCTGGAGTATTTTGGTGCAATGGTAGAAAATATAAATAAATATATATATATATGGTCAGGCCTTTTAGCAATTTTTTTTTATAAATCTCTTCTTTTCTAAATTAAAATTGTATTAAGTACATATTTGCATTATATCAGTCAGCCTGGCAGTGTAATTGTAGTATGATTTATAAACAATTATGAATCAGCTTTCATTTTAATATGTTCAGTTTTCATTTTAATTTTAGTTTAAGTAATTTTGTTAAAGGCTTCTTTTTGAATTAGATTACATTTTTCATTTCATTTTGTACCTTAGCTAATTTATTATATATAATATATAATATATATATATATATATATATATATATATGTATTATATATATACACACACACACACACACACACACACACACACACACACACAATTCCATTATATCAAATATCATTACCGGCATTGAAAAACCCATGTCCATTCACTACCTCTGTGTACCATGTAAATACCATGCTAAATGACTATTGTAATCATTGAGTTAATGGTACATCAAAATACTCTAGTATTTATCATCTTCTACCATCTCTACTATAATACTACAGTCATAAGGAACAAGAGTAAGTTATGCACTAAATTCAGGAAACACGCATGTAAAATATACAGAAGTGTTTCATTATCTTTACAGCTCTATTGCATGATCTATTGTTGAGTTATCGCAATAACATTAGGCCAAGCAATAATTTAATCAGCTTTAAACAAAGAGCTCTTGTTTATCGGTCCTGTGAGCATGAAATCCACCTGATTATTGGGTAACGCTTTCTACAGGCTGTGCCTTCACCATCTGTTCTACGCTCACCTGTGACCCACATGGCCGCTGCTCCTCCTGTGTGGAGCCGAGGAGTGTGAGGGGAAGATGTCCTCCATCAGATCCAGGGTGCTTTTCCCTGCCCAGGTGTCCAACAGTGCGGTGAGGGACTTGTCGTGGCTCACCAGCTCTCGGGCTAAAGTCTCCACGAGCAGCTCGGCGTGTGTCCGCTCTCTTCTGGACAGCAGATGGTAGTCGGGTCCCAGTATCTCAGAGGTGTCCTCCTCTAGAGGAGATGAAGTGCTGGAGTGCAAGGTGGACTGTGGGTCAGGGGTCACCGATGGAGTCGTGTGGTTGTTTGATGGTCGGTCTAGTTCTGGATGGACTGAGGTTTCGGCCAGATTCTCGCGATCGCTGCAATGTGAGATGAGAGAAAATCATGTTACATTCATGGGATAGAAGGAATATTTGGGGTTCATTACAAGTTAAGCTCAATCGAAAGCATCTGTGACAAATAATTTTTTTGCTAATTACCACCTTTTCTTAACAAAATAAAGCAAAAATCTGGGTTACAGTGAGACTTACAATGAAACTAAATGTGTCATGTAGAGAATGTTTCACGATTATAGCCACAAGACATGATTTAGTGCGGAAAGAAATCTTTCTAGCCATAAAAAGGCTGTGAAAATTATTTAAAGCTCATTATAACCTTGATTTAAGATTCATATTATATTTTGTAGGCTTTGAAAACCTACAAAATTGTCCCCATTCGCTTCCATTGTAATTGCCCATATGGCAAAAAATAAAAAAATAAATTCCGGCCAAAATATATTTCTCTCATTTTAATAGCACAGCTAAAAGGAAAATTAAAAAAATATATATTTCATTTTAACATTCAACCGCCACAATAAATGTAATGTAATTAAGTAGGAAAAATAAGTAACTAAATTTTATCCCAAAAAATTTTGTCTTTTATTTTACATCTATATTAGCAATATATTGTTTGTATATTTTTAAATATATTTAAAACTACATCTGAAAATATATATATTTTTGTATTGTAGGGGTTTCCTCACATAACCTTGAATCGACATCATGCTACAAACGCTGATTGAGCTTGTATTGAACCCAGATTATTCCTTTAAATGTGTCTAGCGTAATGTCTAAATGTGATGGAAGGACATGTTCATTTGTCGTTTTTGGAACAACATTCCTATCAAACTCTAACCTACATTAAAAAATCATGAGGGATATGATTGGCTAATAAAAATAAATGTGTTCAAGCCCTTAACCCCAGCTTTTTACCAAACCATATCCCTAAAATCTCATTGGTTTATGTAAATGTTGTTCCAAGACCAACCAGGAGAGTGTCTTCACCTGATGTGCTGTAATGGTCCTGGATGCTGTAAAGCTTCCGTCAGACCCACATCCTCCTCGATTTGGGGGGGAGGCGGGAAGTCCTCTGTAATCTCGGTCTCTCTGATGGGCAGTGGTGATGGAGGAGAAGGTGGAGTAGGAGCTAAAAACACTTCATCATCATCTTGCAACACGGCTATACTCTGAACATCGTGAAGATTAGACTCTGAGATACGAAGAGACAAGAGTGGCTTTGTTGGAGAGTCAGGGCTCTTGGGAAGAGAGGGAAGCTTTGAATTGGATGACCGTGCAAGTTGTGACCCCGTGACCTCTGTGTGTGGAGGTGATGGAGTGGACACCGAACACGGGAAGTCCTTCAGGGTGTCGTCAGAAGTGCTGGTATCGCTGGAGTCTTGCCGCACCATTCCCAGTGCTCCGGACGGACTTTGCGGCACAGTTTCTGGAAAAGCAATAGAGTCCAGGTTGGGCTGACACAGTCTGTTTTCGTTATGCCAGTCGAGGCTGGTGGAAGTGTCTGGTGAGGTGAAAGGGCAAGGAAGTCCCACAGACGCAGCTAGACCAGAAGCGCTTTGCGCTCTAGGCCGGTCTGAATGTCTCTGACGCTCTCGCCGCAACACAGGTGGGTTTTGCTGAGGACCCTGGTTTAGCTGGTAACTCCTCTCCATACGTGCTGAACATGACGGCTGTGTGTGTCCCGTGTTCACCAACACCCTATTAAAACAAATGCATATGAAATATAAACGTCCTGTAGCATCAATTTGTGCTTGTCAGTATTTCCAATACCTGTCATTTTTAAAGTAAATGAATGCTAATCATTTGTCCTTTAATGCCTGGTGGGAATTCTTGCATGGCTCAAAACAAACTCAAAAATAGCTGCAGTGGGATTCCTGTCACTGGCACTGACCAATTAAGGGTTGGTCCTTAATTTAAGACCTTTTAAGGTTAAATATTTCCATAAAACGGTTTCAGTTTTGAACTTTCAAAGAAATATTCTTGCTTCTTGCTCTTTAAAGGACTGACCGACTTAATTCTTCTACACAAAAAAAACCCTTTATTATTCTTATCCAGTTTGGATAAGTTCAACAATTTATTTTATATGTATTTATGTGTCTCAAAGCATACAGAACTCAGGTGGCTCTATTTGTAAGTTTTTATGTATACATTTATACACACAAACCTGTTTTCAGAGGATTCCTTGGAGGAAACTCTAAACATCTGAAGGTCTCTGGCTAAGAAGTCCTAGACAAAAAGAGAACAAAAGAACAAATAATGTTTTATTAGAGCAGGTGATGTATTGTCGCCCTTTCTGATAGAAGTGTCAAAAAAAAAAGTAAAGGTTCCAGGAACTAGAAGTAAATCATTATTTTATGGTTACCACACGTTTAGAGAATGTTGGGACTTTCATGTTAATTTTAAACCCAAGCGCATGCCACGACTACTGATAAACTAAGATCTACTAATAAAAAAAGAGACATGGCATGACAACATCCTCATAGCTGGACTATGTCGTATTTAATTAGCGTACTGTGAACAGATGCATAGACCGTGACCTGAATGGTGTGCTTGGTTCTGATGATTTATTCATGGCCAGAATGTTTAACTTTATGTTAAACCACAATATTAGTAAGTAGCAAAGTCATCATGCTGGTATTTTATCTACTGGCTTGAAACCATTTCCAATTTTGGAATTCGTGAATAGTCTGGGATTTCACAAGGTAGTTGTGTGTCTACTGTACACGGTCATCATCATACCAGAACCATTATCGTTTACATAAAGGATAATTATTCCCTTAGATAAATGGCCTTCTCAACCATTTCAAATATTTTAAACCCAAAACCATGACGAGTTGTCCATTATCTCCAACTCCTCCCCTCTGGCACAGAAGGAGTGCAGTTATCCGTTTCAAATCTGTCAGATCTCTGACTACATCCCAGGCTCTGTGGCACCAAACAGGAAGTGAGGAGCACTGGCCTCTTCCTGTGGAGCACCAGGAGTGGGTACAAAAATCAATATCTGCCCATCTCTAGGAAAGGAACTGCTCCTTTGCCCTACAACAGACCACCAAGTACAATAATTGGTTGAAAACTTGTGCACTGATTATCACTGACCAACAGATCAACTGTTAATAGTTTTCTTAAAGATGATTTTCTTCAACCAAAAATGAAAGTCATTCTTTACTATTCGGGTGGGAAGAAATTATTTTTATAGTTTCATTGAGACTGGGTGCGAAGAACAGATTCTCTCCAATGCTGTTTAAAAAAAAAAATTTTTTAGCAAAATGCTAGCTAGGGGAAATCTTAGTGAGTAATTGGTTTTAACTATTCAATAGAAGAGTTAAAATAAGCAAATCTGCTCTGCCATGAACACTGTTACTGTTGAACTTTATGTGATATGAAGTCATGTCACTTCAATGATCTAACCAATGAAACAGTCAAGTTTGTCTGGCTTGTTTGCCACCAAATAAATGCTTGTTACCTGACTAAAGTTTTCCACTGGAGATGACTTGGAGCGGAAGTGCTGAGGAACGGGACGTTCTTCACTACGGTCCAACAAATCCTCAGCTGAAGCTGACCTCCCTGAGCTTCTAGCTGTTGTGGCTCTCTCAAAAATGGCCTCCAGGTGCTGTGGAAGGGTATTTCTGGTCAGGGTTGGACCTGGTTTATGAGATTCAGAATTTGTGCCTTGTGACTGATGGGCAAAAAACTCAGGCCGTGTGAGGTTTTGGGTGCCCCTGAGAGGGTAAAAGGAGCTTTGCATTCCTGCTGGAAGGGTGGAGGCTTTCTGTATACCACCAGAGAGGCCATCGTGCCCCGGCTCTTGCAAAGAGCATATACTTGGGGTAGAGTTGAGGCTCCGCAAATCAGCAGAAGAGGAAGCGGACTGTAGAAAAGCACTATGTGGGCGGTTTGGACGTCCATCTACTCTTCTACCCGTTTTGCGCTCCATGTACTCAACTAAGGCATCTTGCTGCATTTGCTTCAAATCAGGCCTGGAGGAGAATAATCTTGACTCTACGTTACGATTCGCCACCTGCTCAAACATCCTGCGTCGGTCTGCAACACTCATCTCGCTCGCCAGAAACTGCTGTTGAGCATTCCTCTCAGCCTGACTGATTTCCTGAGGCAACACTCCAACTTCATGCATATTTTCAGGCTCGGAATATGATCGTTTCTTTTGGTCCATTGTGAACCGTTTGCGTCCACAGATCCGTATAACTGCAGGTCCCACAGCGGGGACACTGGGGAGTTCAGGAGGAGTGGTCCTGGTTGGTGCTTCAACAGGAACGACATGGCGTTCTTTTGGAGTGTGTGGGGACGTTGTAGCTGGTTTGGGACTTGTACTTGGTCCTTTTCGTTCTAGGGACGTGTGTTTGGCTGGCACTGGTGGAGGGATAACATTAAGGTCCCGTCTTCTAAAGGAAGTAGACCTGAGAACCTTAGACTGCGCATCTTTAATGCTGTCTCTATATGCTCTGTTAAAATATGTGTCTTGGATGGTGCCCAAGATGTCATGATTGTCACCTTTCCGGTGGATGTCTTTACCATTCCCCTCACCAAGCTGAAAGGTGCTCTTACTCCTTTGAAGAAGAGAGGTCTTGTTGGTGACAACAGTTTCTTTTTGCTGGCGATGTTGGACATGATCACTACTCCCACGTCTTGTTAAGATATCCTGCTGCACTTCCATGCGTCCATCATAGCTTGCCATGCTAGAAGTACTCTGAGTTCTCCCATGAGGGATCGAGCTGTTGCTTCTCTCCAACATGTTGTGCATGTCCTCCACACCAGAGAAAGAGCTCTTGGCACTGGAAGGTCTTGATGTTTGGCTCAGACGAGCCATAGAACCATGGTGGGAGAGGCTACTATGACTGCGAGGTTTGACTTGCTGTCTCTCAAAATGACTTACTTTCTCCAGCACAGACATGCTACGCTCACTCTGGTAACTGCATTGGCTAGCAGTACTCTCGGGACTGACGCATCTTTGAACCTCAACAAGTGCATTCTCCAGTCTGGTCAGAGGGTGATCACAGTCTTGATCTCTTGGCTGAAGAGCACTAGAGTCACTGTAGTGCCTTGAAGGTTTGACAAGGTGGTCACTTTCTTGAATTTGGACGATGTTTCCTCTGTAAGTTTGAGCAACTTGACCCAATGCAACTTTCCCACTAAAAAGTGGGTCTGGATGGATGTTTTGCTCATTGCATTTATTTAGTTCTTCATCTCGAGGTGGCCTGTAGTTGTCGTAACCTTCCATACCAACTGAAAACCTTGGCCTCTCTCCTCTTGGTTGCACAGGGGTGTAAGGGTCCCTCCTCTCCTGGGGTACATATGGTGTTTGTGACTTCTGCACTTGTGGTTGCAAATGAGGCCGATAAAAAACAGGTTTGAATTGTGTGTCATTTTGCACTTTATCGGAGAGCTTAGGTTGTGCCGAAACATTGGTTTGGACAGGGTTTGGGTTGGGAGCATTGCTTTGGTATCCGTTTTCAAGGGTGACCCTATCCTCTTTCACTGGTCCACCTAAGTGGTCACAGTGATTGTTTTGCTTGCTCTCCTTGGCCAGTGCTGGGTAGACACTACCAGAGTTAGGGTTGCTGGTTGGGATTTGTGCAAAATGAGGCTCGGGTGGTGGAACAGGGTAGATGCTGGTGGGTAACATGAGGCGACCGGGTTGTGCGGCCTGAGGACAACCCTGTTTGGGTTTGGTGGTGGGGCTACTTTCAGGGCTTTTTTCAATCACAGTGTGCAACTGTCCTTCAGCTCCAAACGAGGACTTTCCTGTTGCTACAGAACCACTTGAGTGATGCCAAGAACCCTTGTTAAGTGCCCGCTGTGACCGAGCTTGCTCAAGACTCGACCAAGAGTTGGGACGCTCGTGATTGCGAAATGCTAGATAGCTGTCGCTGCGTAATGGAGGAGCTGGCGCCCCCTTTAAGTTCTCATAGGAGTGCCGGTTGTGAGCTGGATCCCAGACTGTCCCAACACTGTGGCGTTGTGAGCTGGTGGTGCTTCCACTACTCCCACTGCTTCCACTACTACTGCTACCACGATGACAGATCATGCCCGGGACATTCCCACTTCTAGACTGTGCTCTGCTGTCATTGGATCTTAATAATGCTGCAGAGGTAATCTCATGCTCTTCAGAAACACCCTGTTGGGGGTCGTACACAGTGCGTATGTAGCGTATATCGGCCTGCTGCATCCCTTCTCTCTGTGGAACGTTCTCCATGGAATATGACCTCTCTTTGTTAAACAATGGTGCCGCTGCAAGGTACTCTGGGATACTAGAGCTGGTCGAGAAGGAACTGTATGCAGAATCCCGTTTGCTGTGCAGGTGATCGATGCTGCTGGAGGATTTGGATGATGATAGTTGATAGCAGGAGCTGTAGGCTGGGTGAGTGTGGTCTAGGCTCTCCATGCTGCCCCGGGAACTGTACTGATCTGAGCTCTTCCTAAGGAATCCCGTCTCAAATTCTGATAGGTCTGTGGTGGAAGAACTGCAAGAAAAGAAAAAATATATATATATATACACACACACACAGACCTGAGTTATTTAAGATCATTATATATGCATAGATGAAATGAAAGACATCACCGACCCAAACTAACTTCAGTAGTTTTTACTATAAAATCTATTAAAATAATCATTGGCATAAGACAATGGACAAAACCACATGCAATGATATATTGAAGTAATTCTGATTATTTTACTGGGGTGGGAAAAAAAAGATAAGAATATGCCTAAGAGCAATAAAATTGTTTTACTGGGGTAATATATCGGAATATATTGAGATACTATTGTGGTTGTCGGTCTGAGCTAAATTAGTAGCCGTTCCAAACTTGGATAGACATCAAAGACATTGATTCACTGATCTTTATGAAATAAGAATGAGGTCACAGTCACAATTTGAGTTCGCTATTCCTGTGACTCAATTATTTACCAGAAAGTATAAAGATTGTCTCTGATAAGAATAACTGTCAAAATGCATTTGATGTCTGGACTGTTTACAGCATATCTGGTGTTGATTAAACCATGAAATCCATAGTTGTCATGAATTTGCATTGAGAATTCATTTACTCAAACTCCCTGTTCACTCATCCCTGATAACGTGAGAATAATGTGACAAATATACACTGTTAGATCCGTTACCAGACTTATCCACTGTGGGAATCTGCTACGTAAAGGTTGGAATCATGGCGGTGTGTCTGTGTGTGTGTGAGACAGTGATGTCCTGGGTATGTGCCCTTGTATGGGTATGTGATTGCCGGACTCTGAAAGCTGGCATCAGACTGCTGGTATTTCTGCTGGCATAATTACATGATGTCACTGACCCATTGTCAACAGCTCTGCAGTCACCCCTCTAAAAACCAGATCAACCAATCACAGGTCATTCCATCAAACAATGACACCAGGTCTCAGAATGTGGAATGCTATTGGTGTAGCCTAGTTGACCATCGCCATGGGAACCTTTGAAGGGTTGTTGAGGGAGTGTCATCCCAAATATTTTTTTTTATTTGATTGTGCGTAAATGCTTTGCTTTCTGGTCCTCTTCAAACACTCTAAATGTTTTTCTTTCAGTGTCATCACTGATGGCCCTTGAACGTTCTGGTCTAAATACAGTGATAATGACCCAGATAACAAGCACACAAGGTTTTTGAATGTTTGGGCAACTACATAAAATATGTCCTCTGCGTATGCTATGATTGTACACAACAAGAAACCACCAACAGAAAGCCAACAGAGCCATGTCTGACCAAAATAATCAACATTTATACTTATTAACAGTCATGGTTATGGACTTCAAGCTGCTGATATGATACATGCATTTGCATCCATATGCCAGTTAAATAACACCCGGAAGAGCAAATATTTTAAAAATGAAAGCTGATCATTTTAAAATATTTAAGTGTGTGTGTGTGGCATGCTAGATAACATGTATCAAGACGAGGTTGCAACTTTCAGGAAATTCCTCATGAAGCCAAATCAGGTGCTGCAACCCAAACTAAGCACACATATTATCCTCTCTCTTTGAATAAATAACTTCATTGTGGATTATTGCTAAGCTGTGTTGGCCGATCCTTCAGTTGCATAGCTGGGAACCTTTAAAAATGTCATCTTCACTACTGTATCTCAGACAAATCTGATATGCTATCCTTGTGAAACAGAGAAACAACCAATGAAGAAAAACAATAAGGGCTATTATTGCTATTATTTTCTTCGTTCTTAAACAGAAAAGAAGCACTAGACTGCAGGTGTGTTTGTGTGCGAGTTGCACTGACCTGGAGTGATAGTTCTGGTGCCAGGGGGGTCCCACACCACCCTGGGTGACTTGCATCATGCTGTCTGGGTCCTGAGGGCCCTCGCCCAGCTTCGTAGAATGCCAGGAATGAGGTCGAGATCCAGGCTCACTCCGTCTGGGAAAAAGCCATTCAAAGAAATGTAAAAAGCCATGCCTTTCTTTTGCAGAATACAACTCAAATACATTAAGTAAACAAAAGTGTAAACACAGCATGCTATAACAAAAACAGTTTGAATTAAAAATAAATAAAATAAAGTACAAAAACAAAAGTCGGAAATAGTTCAGTGAAAAGTCAAAGTAGTTTAATGTAAGCATAAAGCATGTATTGTCTGGTGTAGTCAAGGCCACTGAGGATAAAGGATCAAAACATCCTTGAAGAATGTGGCACTGCATTATAACCAGAATCTCACTGTGTAAACATCAGTAAATAGATACTTCCTAATCTAGCCACTGACAAATTGAACTCAACCGATATTTGGATTAAGAATTTAATTTCTTATTTTATGTTACAAATATTTATGTATAATAAACATTTATTTCTAAGAATGAGAAATAAAATTCTGGGAAGTTGGAAGTAGATTTCTATTTCTGGTTTTGGCACAGGGTGCTGAAGTATGTTTTCGAAACATGACAAGAATGCCGGCATTGTTTAAAACAAAAACATTTTTGGTTTCAAACGGCGTGGAACATAATGAATGTTTTTCATATAAACGATCAGCAGACAGTCTGTGCCTACTGCTGCTCCAGACATCTGAACACACACACACACACACACACACACACACACACACACACACACACACACACACAATGCCAGTTTGTGCCCAACCAGTCCGCTGACTGAAGTGACCTACTAAGGTCTTTAATGATGGTGTGAGATCACTAGCCAGAAAGACAAAGCCTGTACGAGACTAAAGATCATGTTCAGTCAGCTGACTGGGCAAATGCAGCACATACCTCTTTTAGTGATCTTCTAGAATTGCACCATTCTAGAAATCTGGGTTTGACCTGAAGCATTACGTTTTTAGGACTTGAGTGTTGCACAAGATTGTAGTGCAATTATATAGGCTATCAATATGACTAATATATATATATATATATATAGTCTACTAATATAATATATATATATACAGTAAGGAAAATAAGTATTTGAACACCTTGTTATTTTGCAAGTTCTCTCAGTTAGAAATCATGGAGGGGTCTGAAATTGTCATCGTAGGTGCATGTCCACTGTGAGAGACATAATCTAAAAATCTTTATGATAAAGATTTTATAAAGATTGTAGAATCACAATGAATGATTTTTAACTATTTATGTGTATGATACAGCTGCAAATAAGTATTTGAACACCTGAGAAAATCAATGTTAATATTTGGTACAGTAGCCTTTGTTTGCAATTACAGAGGTCAAACGTTCCCTGTAGTTTTTCACCAGGTTTGCACACACTGCAGGAGGGATTTTGGCCCACTCCTCCACACAGATCTTCTCTAGATCAGTCAGGTTTCTGGGCTGTCACTGAGAAACACGGAGTTTGAGCTCCCTCCAAAGATTCTCTATTGGGTTTAGGTCTGGAGACTGGCTAGGCCACGCCAGAACCTTGATATGCTTCTTACAGAGCCACTCCTTGGTTATCCTGGCTGTGTGCTTCGGGTCATTGTCATGTTGGAAGACCCAGCCTCGACCCATCTTCAATGCTCTAACTGAGGGAAGGAGGTTGTTCCCCAAAATCTCGCAAAACATGGCCCCGGTCATCCTCTCCTTAATACAGTGCAGTCGCCCTGTCCCATGTGCAGAAAAACGTCTTCATGTTCAGCAGCAGTTTATTACTGAACAGCCACTGTTGTACTTTATCAAAGTCAGATTGAAGATTTCTTTGAACGTGCAACAAATCCCGATCAGAGGTGTAGACGACAGTGTCATCAGCATAGAGCTCTAATTCACAATGAGAACAAACTTGTGCTAGGTCATTGATAAAGATTGAAAAAAGTAAGGGGCCTAAAGTTGAGCCTTGAGGAACACCTTTATCAACAATTAAATAATCTGACTGGAATCCTTGATAAACAACACTTTGACGTCTATTATGCAAATAAGAGTTAAACCAAAGCAAAGCATGTTTGTTCAAACCAATAGAGTAAAGCTTATCCAGTAAAAGATAATGGTCAACCATATCAAAGGCCTTAGAAAGATCAATGAAAGCAGCACCAATGAAATGACCTTTATCAAAACCCGAGAACACATCATTTGTAAATTTTACGAGAGCAGTTGAAGTAGAAAAATTGGCTCTAAAGCCAGATTGATGTGGAGATAAGATGTTATAGTTATTAATGTACTCTGTTAATTGATTAAAAATTAATTTCTCAAATATTTTAGCAACTACACAAATGATGGAAATCGGACGATAATTATTCACATCCGATTGGTCTCCACCTTTGAAAAGAGGTGTCACTCTTGCAGCTTTCCAAATTTGTGGCACAGTACAGGTAGTTAATGATAAGTTAAAAAGTTCTGCAAGAGGAAAGATCAATATGTGAGCTGCAATTTTGATAAACTTAGCTTCCAGCTCATCTGGTCCTACACTACAATTTAATTTAAGGTCCTGTAATACTTTAAAGACATCAGTAGGCATGAACTTTTTAAACGAAAAAGAGTCAGCAGGCATAGAAGAATGAGAAGACCATGCCAAACCATCAGAGCAAACAGATTGTGAGTTACATAAAGACGAAAAATGATGATTAAAAGGCATGAGCTATATGCAAAGGATCAGTTAAAGTGTCATTATCCTTGCATATTCGTTTCACAAAAGTTTTTTTATTTTTGTTAAGAATGTTATTTAAATGATTCCAGAAGTGCCTAGGATTATTGAAATCGCGAGAAAAACAGTCTCTATAATAATTCGATTTGGCATTCCTAGTTTCAGTTTTACATTTATTCCTTAACTGCCTGTAAATTGACCCATCCAATTCATCTTTCGAGAGACGATATTTAACCCAAGCTTTGTCTCTTTGTTTAAATAGTTGAAGTAAATTAGAATTTATCCAAGGTAAATGCCTACCTTTGACCTTAATCGTTCTCACAGGAGCATGTTTATCAATTATGAATTATTTCATGAAAGTATGATGTACTGTATTGCGACATCAGAAACGAAGAAAAACAAAATAATGACTATTGTAACGCTTGACGTAAAGCAGTCGATTTTTGTAGTTCTTTTTGTGCTCGGGTTACTACCTGAAACCCGAAGTTACATAGTGCCAGTAAAAGCGATACAGACCAGGTCAGGCTATGGCAGACGTGTCATTTAACCTATTGTAAGTCGATGTACCATCACAAGGGTCTTGGAAATATATTATGAAGGTTGAAAAGCTACATAGTGTTACTTTAAAAGAGACAGTAGGTCATTGTTTGAGGAGCTGCAAATTCCTCCACAAAGCTGCACCTAGATGATTCAGACTGATCACATTTCTCAGGACAATGAGGTTTTTTTTAGCCTCCACATAGACTTGTTTACTTAACAACCCCACTCCCTTGAACTTTGACCCTGCTCTATGGAGACAGATCAGACATTGCATCTGCAAAACATCTGTCTTTTATGATATGTTGCTATGGAGGTAACTTTCTTGCTGCTTTAACACACCCTCTTCCAAAGGGCCATTTCTTCTGACCAGTCTCGATTTGGACAAGATTCGTCATAATGACATCCACAAGTAAAAGTTTTGAAATCAATGTTGAGCAAAGTAAAAGAACTGAGCAGACAACAGAAAACCCTTCTGACCCCCTTCTGATTGTCCGAACCCACTGCGGTTAAATCTGAGAGGGTAAACAGGAAATGTGATCAAGTACTTATCTAGATTCACAGGAACGCAGTGGTTTCATATAGGGAGGATAATTATGTTGCATTTTTCAAATAGTTGCTGTGTAATGAGTAATCAATCATATACAGATTGTAGACTCTGCTCGACAGGAGCTTATTCATATATATTGCAATTATAATAACGGGGTTATCATCGTTAACTAAAACTAAAACTACTAGTTAATTGAAAAACAGATTAAATATTAGATGAAAAAATTAAACTAAACAAAAACTAGAAACATTGTCTTGGCAGCTAACTGAAATGCGTTTAAGTAGAAGCACTAAAAGTACTAATTGGAAATAAAAAAAATTAACTACAAATAAAATCAAACCTAAATAATAATCCTATAATAAGAATAATCATAATAATAATAATAATAATAATCAAATAATCCTACTCAGGGCCATGCGATTTTTGTCCATATAATGAAAGTCAAAAACATTTTATTGACAAAAAATACACGCATTTTCCAAAATATCTTCTTTTGATGGTCACAAAAGGAAGAAAATTATACAGTTTTGGCGGTTAATGAATCATGACAGGATTTTAAAATCTGCTTAAAATGTCCCTTTATCTCGGCAGGTTAATAAAGCAAGTAGTAACCATGTCAAAGGCCTTCCTCAAACCAGTAGGAGGCCAGCCAGTCCTTAAATCATTCCCTGCCCTGCAATCCACAACCTGTTATTCCCTTGCTATCCTCCCTTACTGAATACTTAGCAATTACCTTGCAGTAAGTCTCAGCACTTTCGAGATGAGTCCAGTGGCCAGACTGTTGACGCTGGTCTCGGACGGTGTCTTGCACAGCGCCCCGTCCGATCGCCCAAGATTTGATTTCTGCTTCCTCCGCAGCTTTTTGCGGTAAAAGGCCCCGAGCAGCTCCATGGCGTCCTTCGCAGTCTCCCGATAAACTGAGATTAAACCGAGCGGCGGTTGGCAGGGTTTGGAAGGGTTGGTGGGGCGCAACTTGACGACACAAAGATCGTTAAAACACGCAATTAAGCGTCATTAAAATGACACGATAAGAGCTAGAATAAACATCCTGCCCTCGGCAGCACTGGGCGCTCGGGACAAACATGTTTCAAAAATGAAGATAGAAGGAGGACAAATGGGAGGAAAAGGCTTCCTTCATGAGATTGGCTATTAGCAAGTGTTGGAGTTGGATATAAGAAAATCAGAAAATAGTAATATAACGCAACACGTAGACAGCTGAAGGCAAATGTGAACATATGATCGCATGCGTTCACAACATCAAACAAAGACAGCTCTTTGTGTGCATCTTCCTTGCTTCCTTTCTTTTTCTCCCTCTTCGTTATCATGATCATCCACGTGATCCCAGACGAGTCAACAAGCCCATCAGTGCCCAGAGGGCATTATGGGAACAGGAAGGCCACGGTTAGGGTGTGTCGCAAGGTTGCTTTCATGTGCTGGTGACAGCCATCTCCGGGCCTGAAGGGAATATGTGCAGGTGTAATAGCACAGGTGTCTTCACCTGTCCAAAAAATAAGGCCACTGGACGTGAGCAGCGTGTTGACATATTGCTCAGTTTCGCTTGTGTGCACATCAGAAGAACCTGAGGCTTCTTTCACAAATATATCACAGAGTAATGACACCCGAGTACAATAACTGCGGATTTCCGTGGCATGCCATCGTTCCCAGGAGAGTCCCTTCTCGCCACACTCTCACAGTAACCTGACTCTTAGGGAATCCAAAGGGTCTGACCCACAAAAAAAACCCCAAAACCATCTCTCTCGAGCCTTCTCGTCGCCTGCCCGGCTGGGCCAGACTGCAAAGGGTGTGTCCCGCTGCAGAAACCTTATCTGATCCCTGGGAACACGGCCCGTCAACTACACTAATCTGTTTGATCTGAGAGGAAACCGAAATTGGAGAGTTGGATTAGACTGGGATGGGGGTGTTTGTACGGCGGGGTTTGAGAGGAGAATGGAGATGGACGCTAAATACTGTCTGTCTGGTGTGGCTCTGATTGTTGCAATCATAGACCCTCTATGTGTGATGGAAATGGATATAGTTAGTGATAGAGCAGGTCACAGGCTGCATCCCAAATTGTTTTCCATTTAATACAGTCTATAATGTAATTTATTCCTGTGATCAAAGCTGAACTATCAGCATCATTACTCCAGTCTTCAGCGGCACATGATCCTTCAGAAATCATTATAATATGCTGATTTGATGCTCAATAAACATATCTGGTTATTATCCATGTTGAAAACAGTTGTGCTGCTTAATAGTTTTGTGGAAACTGTGATGCATTTTTTTCATGATTCTTTAATGAATAGAAAGTACAAAAGAACAGCATTCATTTTTAAACTCCTTTGTCTCTTTTACATTTACATTTATTCATTTAGCTGACGCTTTTATCCAAAGCGACTTACAATTGCTATACATGTCAGAGGTCGCACGCCTCTGGAGCAACTAGGGGTTAAGTGTCTTGCTCAGGTCTCTCACACCACTGACATGTGTCTTATCCACTGTGCCATCACCACCCCTTCTGATCAATTTAATGCATCCTGAGTAATAACTACTTTTACTTACTGAGCCCAAACTTCTGAACATATTGTTTGCACTTGTATGTGTTTGCAACATACACTGTAAAAAAATTGCCAGGTATTTACAGGATTAAAGAGTATTATTTTACAATAAATTACTGTAGTCAGAAATTTACATTGAAAGTAAGGCATGCTGGGCCATTTTCTTACAAATTACTGTTAATCGACAGCAGAATGATGCTGACATCACAGTTATTTACTGTGAATTTACATAATAAAAGTTGTCTTTAACCATGCCACTGTAAGAAATGATATTGTTCAGTACTGTAATTATTTTGAAGTCACCCTAATGGTGATTAATGTTCCATTTGCTTGGGATCTTGGACCTTGTATATTCATATTAAAATTTCTGATCTTTCTGATTAACTCCAAACGAACTTTGTTTGGCCTTTACATTTGGATGGCATCTCAGGATAAGTGAAGTAACGGTTTTCTTATATCCTCCATCAAGATGGAGAGAATTAAGAGGGGATCACGCTCAGACCCCACAGGAGACCCCATTACTATCAATAACCTTCAAACCGAGTGTAGTAGAGTTCTTTAAATGAACACGGTTCATCGGAATGAAGACATCCAGGGGGAGATGGGTTATGTTATTAATGCGTGTCACAGTGGGATTATGGGAAATCCTACCTCTGAGTGTGCGAATAACATAGGAATGTTCACAATCCAGGAACATGGATGAAAAACACACATGACAGATGAACTGCAAGTGAACTAGAAATTATTAACGTCCAAAAAGAAGACTCTCCAAAGAACCAATTACAGCCTTCTAGAGAATCCAAGCAAGTGAGAAACTTACGAGGGAGAATTTAAGATGCAGAGATTTGAATCGTTCCCCCAAGATACTTCAGACTCACTTCCTGTAAACATTACATGAATATCTCAATGCATGTGTACAATATCTCAATGCATGTGTACAATAACACATACACATGTAAATAACGGGTCTAAAGTGTTGGGCGGGCCTAAAACCATTGTCTTAGATTAATCTTTGTACATTCATTGTCTTTTACACAACAAATTTCTCAAATCCATTTAATTACCAATGAAAACGCCAATAACTACAGGGAAGGACCATCTAAATGTTTAATTCTTGTCTTGTGTAGCATTACAATGTCTGTGCACTTAGTCCATCCAAAGCAAAGACTCAAACAAGGTAGGTTGAACATGAACATGGCAACTAAACAGACAATTTAAATCATATTCAGTATCTGTTTACATGAGAGGGTGGAAATGATGGGAAATATTGTGCATGCTATCTGTCTTTGTGTCTCTGGTGTGATCAGCACGCCATCTGTCGGACCAGAGAAATCTACTTGATGCAAAATAAATTACCTGTTTTATGTATTTGAAATTACAGTACATTATATATTGTACTGTATAACCAAAGCATTTACAAAAAAATCTCTCTGACCCCAAACTTTTGAATGGTAGTTAATCTTATATGATCTTATGTCATTTATTTGATCAACAATAAAGTAAAAACAGTAATATTGTGAAATATTTTTACAATAAAATAACAGTTTGAATACATAAA
The DNA here is from genome assembly GCA_031834385.1 of Semotilus atromaculatus. Taxonomy (NCBI): domain Eukaryota; kingdom Metazoa; phylum Chordata; class Actinopteri; order Cypriniformes; family Leuciscidae; genus Semotilus; species Semotilus atromaculatus. Next base: position 4,125,575 of record JAULUF010000053.1, on the reverse strand, counting down.
AAAAAAAACACATTTCTCAGTATTATCAATGTTGAAAACAGTTTTTAATATATATGTGTGTGTGTGTGTGTGTATATATATATATATATATATATATATATATATACACAAATACATACACACACACACAGTATATATGTATACACAGTATGTATCAGGGCTTGACATTAAGCCTTTTCATGTGCTTGTCCTTCGGACACGTAAATCTGTCATTCACTTGTCCGAGTATTAAAAGTTGATTGGCTGGATTTTTTTTTTTTTTTGTGTGTTGTAAATATAATTTATTCTGAAGCAATATTCTCATCAGTGTTCAATCAGCTTTGATATATTTAAATCTGCATATCGTAATATCTGCACCTTTTAAAGGGCACATTATCCACTATCGATCGCAACTTACAATAAATTTAATAAAATCAGAATCATTCTCTCATCTTAGTGATTCCCTAGTTATTTTACTTGTCCCTTCAAAAAATCCACTTGTCCCGGACAAGCGTTAATGTTGAGTCCTTTATATATATATATTAGGATACTTTGATGAATAGAAAGTTCAAAAGAACAGCATTTCTTTAAAAATACTTTTTTTTGTGACATTATAAATGTCTTTACTGTCACTTTTGATCAGTTTAATGCATCCTTGCTCAATAAAAGTTAATTTAAAAAAAAAAATCTTTTGAATGGTAGAGTACTTCTTAAAAAAATGCGAGTGATGCTTAGCAGTGCAAAAATTGCCACCATATGACTTGAGTCCCATTTATATATCACCATCATGTGACCTTTCCATTACAGCCTTATTCGGATGAAAGTGAGATTTCCGATCAGGTCGTCTCTATTTATAGCATCTGTACACAGTACTCCAGTTTTATTAACACATAGAAAGAGAGCAAAAGAAGCAGAGAGAAACTAGAAAAAAAAGGATTTTTGGTCTTTTGGTCTGTGAGACAACAGCACAAGCTTGCCCGTCTCCAAAAATCCGCTTAAAAGCCTGTAAACAACTCAGTAACAGTGGATTTAGAGTAAATGGAGACGGGATGCAATGACAGTCACTCCTAACTGGACCGTCAAGGAAAACATAAACCCAAATCCACTTCCTTTTCCTGTAAGAGACATGTTTGTTTCCTGTTTCCCATAAATTCAAAAATAGAAGTGAAGTTTCATTCAGCAAGAGATGTTCACAAAATATTAGTAAGTATTATATAGTATCATAAGTATTATATAGACAAAATATATATTTATATTATCTGTTTTGGTTGTAATAAAGGTCCAAAGATTTAAGGGATAATGTAAATCCAGCTTGTAACTTTATAGTCCATTACAATGTATAAAGCAATCGTCCTGGCAACAAGACGAGTAGGTCATTTCAATACAATCGCCTAAGTGGATGCAAGATGGCGCCAGTCGCGGTTTCTATACAGTAGTTTGTTATACAGCGGCGTTGTTATTGACAACAGTCATTATCTGAAAATATCAAACCTTGGAATGTTTTAAGTCAATAGAAAACTGTACATATGCTGATTGCGATATGTGAAGATATGAACTATAAGTATAAAATGGATTAACATCATTCTATCTCCTCTCTCAATAGAAATACATTAAGAGAGTGAGAAAAGCTGCGAAAAGATCGATAAAAGTAAAACATAGTGCTATAGGTTAAATTTTATTTGTTAATGTTTTAACAGGCTTGCCATGCAGCTGCACCACAGTATAATATGTAATGTGGATGCGATGTCTCATAAAATTTGATGTTGTCGTTCCGGTGTCTTTAATTGTTTTCCCACATTCTTTGCATCTAGCCGATTTGACATGTTAATAAATCAAAATGAAAGAAGATATGGCACGGTTTCTCCCGTCATGTTTCATGAGACTTTCATTATGACATTTCATGAGTTTACTGGCGATATTACGGACATACGTAATCAAATTCTATGACAAGGGTTCGAACTAACGCGACACGTAGGGGAATATGTGATGCAGATATTATAAAAGCATTCAAATAAAACTCGTATTCTTTTTTTATTATATCAGTAGTTGAGAATTGATTCTGTAGTTGTCAAGTCCCCTTGTAAGAATGATGTATGATGAAAGTGTGATCAAGTGTGATGAAAGTGCAACTCAGTGCTGTTTTATATGGGTTTAAAGACTCGTATTAAAGAGTCGTTTTTAAAATATTCACGAGTCCTTTGGTCGAGTCCGAGTCAAGTCTGAACTCTATTGTAATGCAACTCGAGTGCCCATCTCTGATGTTTCCCTAAAAAGTTCCTCTGATGACTCTTTTACAATTTTAATTAAACTAAATTCAAACTATTAATAAAACACTGGTGCAGATGCAATCAGGCATGACCAAATACAGAGATATTGAACTTCACACCTGTTTTTGATGCGTAGTTTCACTCCTCCGCTGCATCTGCCGTCTCTGGAAGGACTGAGAGGACGCCGGTCAGGAAAGCAAGGACCTGGACAACACTCTCTACACAAACACAAACAGAGGTTTAGGTTAAAAAAGCAACTCTTTATAAAATCACACACAATTAAAATGCACGTAAACAGCTTTTTTCGAAATAAAACAAAACATGATCAAAACTTCCTGCTCAGTTCAGCCAGAACATCTTTGAACTTGTTTATGACATCACAACCATGAGCTCATTAAGTTAAAAACCGAAAACATGTAATTTTACACATCCCTAGTCTAGACAGTATAAGCTCATTGGTTACTTTGTAGATGATGCGTGTCTGTTTGTCTTTAGATCATGTATATTTGGAATTTGGCGAATCAATGTTGGTCTGAGAGTGAGAACTCATTTAAAAGTTCACGTGAGTGTATTGTGTGCACGTTTGGGATTGACTCAACGCTGTGTTATAGTGGCCGTATTTGACAAAGGAGGCACCGGCCGGTCCATTAACCACATGCTCACATGGATGTCGTACACAGAGAGTTTCTATTAACCTGAAGGACAGGATATAGTGAAGCCACATCTACTGTACACTGCTCTGAAGGAAAAGTATTATATATACATTTCATATTAGTTTTATTTAGGGCTGTCAAATGATTAATCACGAATAATCGCATCCAAAATAAAAGTTGGTGTTTAGGCAAGGCAAGGCAAAAATTTGTTATTTTTATGTAAAATATTTATATATAATACAAATTATATATAAATCTATATATAGTATATACATGCAAATATTTCTTAAATATATACAAGCATGTGTATGTATTTATATATATATAAAATAATTATACACAGTACACACACATTTATTATGTAAACACAAACTTTTATTTTGGATGCGATTAATCGTGATTATATCATTTGACAGCCCTAGTTTTATTTCATATACATGTAAATGCATTTATATTTATCATGCTAGATAGATATCGTCTCCTTTCTTTTTCATATTATTATTATCACTAGCTGTTTCCATCCACCTATTTTTATGCACATTTTGGGCTATCATATTAAAAAGAATTTCTAGATGGAAATGCCAAGATGTGCATTAATTCTAAACATGCACATAAAAAACGTATGCGCTTAATTGAGACGGATACATTTTGTATACGATAAGAAGACCTGCATATACATTGCTATGGAAACACATTTATCGAATAAAACCCTCAATGCACAACTTGCCTCGACAGAGGATGTGACTAGGTAACTGGACTATCCAGGCGACTAGGTCTGCGCAATATATCGAAATATGCAGATCGCAACATGAACAAAAGACAAAGAGAACATCACTCCCTGCTCTTGACTGAATAACTTTTGTAGCTTTAATAAGAATCAGGATTTATTTAATTCATACAGTGAAGACTAAGCAGCGTGTTATTTTTTTACATTTGATTGTTCAGTTTCTGTTGTTAACTAAACCTAATGTAAGCCTGAAACCATAAACCCCTGGTTTACACTGATGTTAAAATGACACTAACTTCTGCTACAGTAAACACTGCTGTTCACTTTCAGGAGTTGTGGGGATGCTTTCTTCTGACATAAACAATAAGAAACATGCACGTAGGTTATATATAAATATAATTTACGTTTATTTTACACACTTTAAGCATTATCGTATCGCATATCGAATATATGATTATTTAACGAGTTATTGCATATTGCATTTTTCTTTCGCGCAGCCGTACAGTGGACCAATCGCATCGCACAGCATCTCAAATGTTGGTTTGGTCATTTTTAAATGCCAGAGCTAAAGTTTGTCATCAAAATGATTTGGTTTCTTCCACCTAGAAGCGTTCTTAAACACCAACGCCTCCGAACACAAGAACGTAACATGACAGCTTGTATTGCATTTTGTCAGCGTGCTCTGAGACGCAAGTCATTTATGATGATGTAGGAAAAAAGATTTAGTTTCTTCCCCAATTGCAGCAACTTCCATTTTTATTAGATATTTTGTGCCAGTTTTCCAGGAAGTCATGATTTTGTTCTCTTGAACACATGGAATGCTTTATTCTAGAGATGCACCGATTACAATTTTCTAGGCCGATTCCGATTTCCGATTTTCATTGAGTTTGACCTGCCGATACCGATTTTAGCCGATTCCGATTTCATTTTTTCTAACCACTTTACAGCACACATAAATATTTATTTTCTATCTTTTCTTTAATAGAACATTTTACAATTTGCATAGAACAGATAATCGCTATAAAATAGAACTATATAAATTACCCCTGGTGTGGGAAATTCACACACACATCTAAAGTGCAGTGTTATGGAAGAACCATTTCCTTTTCACATCCAATATCCAATATTTTTTTAAAGATATATATTTAGCAAACTAAACGTCTGTATGAAAACAGGTAATGCAATAAAATAATATATAAATATATTTTTTATATATATCTTGCAGTGTAAAGATATTTCTCAAAACACACACACACAGGCCTATTGCAATCACTTGTACAAACTGAATAATGGGTTTAAAGTTTAAATGGGTTCATCATGTTCTATAAATATTTTTGAGTCTAACGTTTTCTTTTCTGACATAGCCTACTCCAGTTCTTGATAAAACACGTAAATTCTGTGCATTTTGTGCACTTTTTGTGTGAAATCATAGGCTATTTTGTCCATCAAAAGTGTGCTTTCACTTTAATTGAGCGTGAGCTGCAGTAAATAGACTCTGTGCGGAAACGTTTCACTGCTGCTCACGCGACGCTTCTGCTTGACGCTCACGCGCTGCTGTCGCTCCCGGTGTGAACGCACTCATTGATTAACATGCACGCCGACAAAAAAATACGCGCTTGCGGTCTGAACGGCCCTAATTCACGAGGTTTCCTACATGTGCGTTCCGTGTGCACGTGTGATGCTGATGTTGCGCAAATGTTAATCATGCGGCGCCCGAGTGCATTTGACCGGCATAAAATCGGCATATGTCAGACTGACCGGCCGATCGCCGGTCATGGCCGATCACGTGAAAATCGGCCGGTTCCGGTCACGCGCCGATCAATCGGTGCATCTCTACTTTATTCACAAATGTATTAAGCGAAATTCCAATTTTGCGCACAGGTTAAATTCCCAACTTTGAATGGAAACATAGAGCTGCTTATTTTTGTGGAAAATAATAAAACAATTTCAGGATTCTTTGATAAACAGAAATTTCAAGAGAACAGCATTGGATTCCCTTTTTTATTATTCATTTATTTATTATTATTATTATATTTTTAAATGGGTGTGAATGTTCCTTTATGGCTCTCGTGTTGGGATGGAAGGGTGTTTCTTTTTTCCTCTTCATGAAAATCTTGCCCTGATAATAATAATAAAAAGAGGTTTACAAAAAAGAACAGCATTTATTAGAAATAGAAATCTTTTGTAACACCATAAATGTTTTACTGTCGCATTTTAACAATTTAATGCATCCTTGCTGAATAAAAGTATTAATCTCTTTCAAAACAGAACAAAACAAATCTGACCCCTTATTTTTTTTATAAACTGAATGCTTATTTGTTGTAGAAAAAAAAAATTACAAAGCATTTCGTGTGGCAAGTGCTTTGAGACTATTTCATAAGCTGCAACTACAAGAGCTTAGCCAGCAAAACAGCAGCCCTCCTGTCTCACCGAGGAATGGTGCGAGAGAAACACATGTAATGTTGACACAGCATTCCTTTAGTTAGGGACTGTGTCATCACTCCCTTTTTAAAGGCTTTTTGAAAGGTTTAACACAGCTAATAAAAGACAACACAAAGACGCTCCAAACAAACCCAACATAAACGTTCACTTAAAGAGACAAAAACAACAACAAAAAAAAAAAATTCTCACCCTCACGTCATTCCAAACCCAGTCTGACTTACTTTCTTTCTAGCATTGGACATGAAAAAAAAAAGAAGATATATAATATGATTGATTGTGTGAAAAGAGCAGCTTTGCCATTCTGCTAGATCAAATTTGGATCAACACGAGCGTGAGAAAATGCTTTCCCTTTAAAAGTGAACAGCATTCACATACCTGTTTTAAATGTTCTTTCTTTTTAAAGCATGATTTATCACCCTCTCTTCAAAAGGGTGTGATTGGCCCGACTGCCGTAACTATGCATTGGCTCGGAGTCGCTTCAGAAAAGACATTCTAATTATATCTCTATTAATTAGACATTTATAAACATTTATTGGAGCGCAGAGTCTTGATGTAACATCTCTGATCAACACATTAACAATCCATGATTTAGATCCCAGCGTCTGCATCTCTAAACTCCTCTGCTCAAATGCCCCAGCATTCCTTGCATACCTGCCCCCTGGAGGACCTTAGTGATCACCATAGAGACGTGACCACCATGCAACTTCCTGTAAACCCACAGAGCTCAGAGATACACCTACGCTCAAAAGCCATTCAAGGATGCATAAAAGTTCTTCTGAACTTTCAATTCATCAAACAAATATGTTGGGACCATACATAATCACATTTGAGGATGGGCTCTTTTGATTTTTGGACATTAAGGGTCAATTTTCTGCATGTGTGTGTAGATATCTCTTAAATAAATGGCTCTTTTGAACTTCATACAAAGGAAAATGACTTGCACTGACCAGAGAATACACGGAGGAGTTCAAATTCCACATGGCTGTTGTTGTCTGTGTGTGTGTGTGTGTGTGTGTGTGTGTGTGTGTGTGTGTGTCTGTGTGTGTCTGTGTGTGTGTGTGTGTGTGTGTGTGTGTGTGTGTGTGTGTGTGTGTGTGTGTAAATATTCCATGCCACCCACACGCTTGACCCTTTCCTCACAGATCTGACCTCTTCTCTTGTTTATATGCGTCTCGAGTGAAACGCACCCAACCACAACATCAATCAGCCACGCAATAATAAACGCTGAGTACAGCCGAACTCTTCGCAGAGCACAAGATGAACAAGCGCGTTACTGAACAGAGACAGTCTCTTAGAGGGGGTCGAAGAAGACCACCAGCGCTCGTCCCGCCCTGATCTATCATGAGACTGGAAGATCAGAGGTACTTAAGTTCCCATTTAGAGGTTCGTTAAACATCTTCTTCACACTTTCTTCTTATTTTAATGTTCCTTGATGTTCACTTATAATGTTAATTAAAAAAATATCCACAAAAAAATTAATAAATGCATTTTCAACATGCACATTGGAAAGTGTTTTGAAAACCCATATAAAACAGCACTGAGTTGCACTTTCATCACACTTTCATCATACATCATTCTTACAAGGGGACTTGACAACTACAGAATCAATTCTCAATGTGCGTGTGAACGCCATCAGCGTTTATCACAGGCTCGTGTTTAAAGTCTGTTTAGAGAGAACGGTGGCGTCTTAGCGGCCCCTGATTTAATACCAAATGATCATTTCGACGGAAGTGAATCAATCAAAACTACCTTTAGCTGGAAAATAACATTATTCCAGAACCGCTATAAAGCCAAAACAATCTCTGTTACCTTAAATTATATGTTTATCTCTGTAAAGCTGCTTTGAAACAATCTAAGCGCTATACAAATGAAGATGTCTTGACTTGACGTTCTCTTTAAAACATGCCGTTCTCATTGAACACACCCTTCACCTGCATTTCGAGATCCTGTGAAAGTGTTTAAAGCTAAACCAGCTTGACCCGCTGCAGGAATGCTATTAACAGCCAAGAGAACGAATGCAGAGAGAAAGAACAAAGAAATGAAAGAATTTGTTTTGACAGGCGTCACTTCATCACGTGAAGAAAAAAGAATGACATAAAAGTCAAATATGATTACTTTGTTTACTTTAATAATGCTGGTATTGACATGTGCAACTAGAAATCTGATATTAGTGCCGATCAGGTTATTTGCTCTGGTGTATCATCTCTTCTCCCTAAACAATAGAAAGATGAAGAGCTGACCTATCTATGTATCTGATAGACACAATCAATATAATCTGAAAGCTTATGCAAAACAGTGTCAGCATAATGTTTTTTTTTTTTAATGTTTTTTTTTACATGAGACAGCCAACCAGAATAACCTAGCAACTGCATAGCGACACGATAAACAAAACTTGCATTGTGGTGGCAACCCGTGCACAGCATGAACTATTCACATTGGGTCTCATTCACCAATAACGGTATAAAAAGTGTGGAAATTTTACAGTGGATTCACAAAAAGTTTGTGCAAACAAGAATTTGTTCTCATCCTCATTCCAATTTGAACACAAATTATTCCAAACAACTATGAAGAAAGATGAAACTATGCCCGAATTACTGTAGGGTCAACTAGTTATTCAATTTCTAGAAATTATTATTTTTATGAAAAAATTAAAGTCTACTAATAATGATTAATATCAGAACGTAGGCTCACTATGACGCTGGTCATGCGTGTAATGCTGGCCAATAGTGATCCTACGTACGTTCTATGGCGTTCCGATCGGCTCTTTATTATAACTCTGCAACAACTTCTGCGTCTGTCGAACGTGACGTCTGCGTCTGCCGAACGTTTCGTCTGCATTTGCTGCGGGGGGCGGGGGTAGGGAGGGTCTAGCAGGTGCTTCAGCACCCCCAAGAAAGACCAAAGCACCCCGATAGCACCCCCAAAAATAATATCTGGAAGCAATTATATTTAGGCTGTATTCTATGGAATCCCTGAACTGCATGGTGAAAAAAATTAAACTTATCTTGTTATTTCGACATAATATCTCATTATTTTGAGATAATATCTCGTTATTTCGGCATCATATCTGTTATTTCGACATAATAAGGAGACATTCTAATCTGCATTAAGCCACATTGGTTATCGGAGGACAATGCTTAATTACGTGTAATTAAACGCGTTGTGTTCATATTCTGGGCTCATCTGATTTTGCATAGTAGCCTATAGCCTACCTTTATTATGATTTTAGTGTCATAATGATTAATATGAACGCACAATTATCCAAGAACTTGATAAATGTTGCAGATGTGTTTTACTATGCACAAACAAATGAATGTGCTGCAATTTGTACAAATAGAGAGTCTGTATAGGCTATACGTGTCCATTAAATAAGCGCATTTAGTTAGTATAATATTTGTTAAAATATTATAATGTTATTTTTTTCCATCTATGTTGATTATGAAAAGTGAACAGCATGAGTAAGATAGTGTGCCTAATATATCGGGAGACATGGTCAGGCCACTTCATTAAGTTTTGTTTTGAAAGCCTTTCTTTAAAGTGAATTTCGTTTTGTATAAATTGTATCTTAATTTTAATCAATTTTCCATCAGCCAATTGCCTGGATTTAATTAATAAGAAGCAAATATAGCAGACAATAATCATGACGTGGAGGCGCCGGCGCGTCACTTGTTGCATTGCTCGTGAACTGGAGTGCATCTCATCATAAATGACAGACAGACATGAAAAATATATCTAAAAAGCTTTAAATGTCTTTAAACGAAACAATTCAAAACGAAAAGAAATAGTCTACTATCTGATTATGTAATCCAGTGCATTTCCCTCTATAACGCGTACAGGGATGGCAATCGTCAACTTCATCTTTGCAGCCAGCCGACAATGACACAGAAAACAGTCTATTAATAAAAATCAATGCTTTTGTAGTACTATTCTAATTAATAAATAATAAAATAATTGAAGACAACAAATTAAATAAAAACATTTTACTCATTAAGCGTACGTAACTTAATGCGATGTCTGACGTATATGTCACGTGAATTGGAACTATATACTGTAGGTAGGCTATATAATATATATTATGTAATTGCGCAGCTCCCCCTGTCAATGATCTAGCACCCCCTCCCCAGGGGTATACCAAATAGCTCATAAAAGATATAATACCTTATTCATTCTTTATTTTTCCCCCCCACTGCTCTTCAATTATGTTTGTTTATAAATTAAGTGTGTTTACCTTGCTTATACATGTATTTTTTCAAATAGTAGGCTAAATATTAATTCACACAAATTATCTTATTAACTTTTGTTTGACATTGTTTCTTGTCAATATTTCCAAAGAACAAGTTGTTATAGCATGTATATAGACCTAATGTTCACCACTAGGAGTGTCTTGAACACAAATTTAAAAGGATTTACAGAAACAATCTCACACCAGTCGAAGAGATTGAGTTAGCGACCACTGATGTTTAATATACCAAAGTGCTGCAGCCTAGGCCTATTAAAATGATCAAAGATAAAAACATATCAACCCCAACAATAAGCTAGCCTATAAAAATGCAATAGCCTATATAAAAAATTTATACCCACCCATCCATATTTCTATGTTTTGGCCCTCAAAATGTGGGTTAAACAAGAACACACACACACACACACACACACACACACACGTCCTACATATAAATCACAGACGTCACGTTATAAGACAGACGCAAGTGTCACGTTCATTGAGACGAGTGCATGTTGCAAAGTTATATTAAAGAACCGATCAGAACGCCGCTGTACACTCACTGCACTGAGCCGTGTTGTACTGTGAATAGCGTGTTAAATACGTTAGTGAAAAAAACAATAAATAACTTCACTGCCACACGTGAATGACGCGTGACGTCTGCGTCTAAAAGTTGACTAGAAATAAATAGCAGGATAAAAAAATAAATAAGACGTTGAGTAAGACGTTCATTGAGACGAGTGCATGTTGCAAAGTTATATTAAAGAGCTGATCGGAACGCCATAACGTTCTGACGTACAACCCAGAAGCGCTGCGCTGTTACACTACGTGAACTCACTCAGAGGCCCACAGAGAAGATTAATAGTTGAATAAAGTCGTTATTTTGGGGGGTTTTGCGCACAAAAAAGTATTCTCGTCAGCCACTGTAGTCACTTGGACTATTTTAACGATGTCTTTATTAACTTTCTGGGCCGGCAAGTTTCAATTACATAGAAGCCTATGAAGGAGTGATCCAGCTCTCAGATTTAATCAAAAGTATCTTAATTTGTGTTCCGAAGATGAACGAAAGTCTTACTGTGCGTTCACACCAGACGAACATTGAAATCACTCGCGCCAGACGCTCTATTCGCGTCTGAAGTGAACGCACCTTTACGGGGTTGGAACAACATGAGGGTGAGTAATTTTCCTTTTTGGGTACACTAACCCTTTAAGTGCAAACTCATGCATGAAAAGTTTATGCAAAAGTGTTACGCATGTTTAGCGAAGGAGACCAATTTTCATCAGAAAATATGAACATCTTGTTTGCATCTTCTGGGCCGCTGGAAGACACCGTTTCAGTTCATCTCCCCTGCATGCCTGCCCTCGGTCACTGAACACAACCCCCGAATGAAAGAAAAAACCAGGAACCCGATATCAGCGGAGAACAGGAAGAGACAAAATAGTCTGGCAGAGGAAGAGAACAAAGGGATACAGATGAAAAATAAGAGATGATAAAAACAACAGGAGCTTTACATGGAATATTCACTTTGGGGATTAAGAGCTCTTTACACGTTGAAGCCAAACCAAAAGTTCAACAAAGCTTTGCTAATAAATTAGGTGACAACCAAACACGCTGACCTTTAGTGACTCTCCCTAAAAAACAAACACGCTAACCTGACTTAACTGCATTCTGGATGAACACCTCTTCCTTTATCTCTTCTCTTTATCCTGCATTGGCTCCATCTTCTAGCCTCTCTCTTGCTCTGTGTTTACAGCAGCTTAAAACAACGTGAAATCATAAAAACAATTCTCATTCCTACATGCCAGACAGTATTAACGTGTGCTTTTCAGAGTATCGTGCTGTTCATTATGCAATGTTTTGCGTTCTCTCATCATTGCACAATAAACCTCATGAATTTTGGATCTAGATGCAGGTGCAAAACACATCGTTCCAGAAGAGTCAAACAAACGTGCACAGCAATAATCTACCTTACGCTGCTCCAAACACAGTCATGTTAATTAAAGCAACAGTCCGTAACCTTTTTTGTGTTCAAAATGTACAAAATAAGCGATAAGCGATAATCAATCAAGCAACCCATTTGAAAACATAGTTATCTACACTATAAATAAACTGGTACTACAGCTACTAATAAAAAACAACACTACTTAAAAATGGCACAATATGTAAACTTTTTGGAATAAAATATCCAAAAACCACAAATTTTTTAAAATATATTTTGTTGACTTTAAAATCTAGAGAAATCCACAATTTTTAATCCAGTGTAACGGCCCGTGTCATTGTGTCGCCTGTCAGTGACATCATACCCTCAACTTCCGGTTTTACTTCCGTAAAAAAACAAAGACACTTTTATATATAGTGTTTTATTAGACAGGTGAGCAAATTTTGTGGCAAGCTTTATGTGTGCATTTGAGCGCTGATTAGGCTATGTGTTATATATAGGCAATTAAAGGCCCATTACTATGATTTATGTTTTATTATGTACACGCAAAATTAGTCGACTAATCGCTTAAATGAACGACCTCTAGAAAAATCTCTAGTCGAGGGCCCTACAAAATTCAAAAATCGATTTTCTAGTGTTACATTTCTTTAACTTACGTAGTACTGCTTGAAGTTATTGACATGTTAGAGTGTTATTAATCAAAATAAGCAGCGAAAAAGGACTCGAATTTGGCCAGAGCACAGATGCATGTGTAACATAGTTAAGAGGTCACACATGCAATCCGTTTCACAGTTCATTGCACTTGCACGATCAAATACACACACAATTGTCAAAATGCACATCGCGTGGAGCATTCATGTAAACACTGTCTGTTATGTCCTACGCAAAAGTAAACAGGAGAAAAACGAGTGTGTAACAGTAAATTAGATCCATGCATTCATTCTGAAAGTAACAGCAGTCTCATAAACTGTTGCCGTCTGTTTCATTAATGTTAATTAAATAAATAAATAAATAAAAATCACTCACTGCTTTTGACTTTGTGTTGCAGTGTTTAATTTGCACTGGTCAATTTTTAATTTTCTGTATTTCTTAATGTTTAACAAGCCTATAGGCTACTGTACCTGAAAAACGTAGTTTATTTACTTTGTAATTTTTTTCTATTTTATTTGTCCTATTGCTTGTAATTTGCTTCTTTATTACTATTTTTAATATCAAATACAAAATAAAATTGCCTGCCATGATTTATTACAGAAGACTGCCAGTCATGTGTGTCATGATTGCAGTCAGCTCAATAATAATATTGGGTTGACAAAGAAAAATAAAATAAATTTTTTTCACTCAAGACCAATTAAACTGTCTACTACAGTCAAATAGGACAAGTAACATTGACACTGTAATTAATCTGAACTGAAACAACATTGAACTAAATTGAACTGAATAATGACAATATTAACACTCCTGTTTAACGTGAAGGTGCTTTTAAAACAATCTGTATTGTATACAGAGCTGTATAAATAAATAAATAAATGCATTTTACCTTACCAAGCACAACCATTAAACCTAGAAACTGAGCTGAAAACACAGTGACGAACAGCAGCATTTCATTTTTACATCAGTAAATCATTTTTCGCAGTCTATTCAACACAAATCAACACAGACAAGACTTTTATTTGCATATGGAAACAGGGAGTTCATATGCAATTCTATGGAAAACAAAACGACTTTCTCACAGTAACCAAACTCAGAGCCATCACACCATGATCTCATTCATATATGCAATATTAGTGGTCTGTTAAATATTCAACCAAACGCACCTGGAAGCTTCACTAGTTCAACAAATTGTGGGCTAGCTGATATATAACATGCAGATGAACTTTAGTTTTGCAAGATCAAGGTTAAACTTAAGGAAACTGCATATTTTACATGCTTTAACCGGTTTCCTTTGACAGCTCACTTAAATAGTCATACAAAGTGACTAATGACATTTTTATGGTACAAATATTCCATGTAATCACAGAATAAGGTCATAAAAATGGCATGCATAGTAATTCAAAAATGTGGTTTTAAACAGGTTTCGATTGAGTCACTGCTGTCGCTTGCCAGCTACCTATTTATATAATGATATATAACTGTAGTGTGCTTTATTCCAAACAAAGACACATTGTTAGATTATAGAAACACAGAAGTAAACAACTTCTACCTGTTTTAAACTGCATGCGTGTGAATGGGATTACAGTACCTGTCACGCTGAAGTGTCTGTCCGAGCACGGACCTGAACAAACCCGTCAAACATCCAGAGCAACAGGAAATAAATCCCAACTTCACTCATTGAGGTTTAAAAGAGACTGACTCCACACTGGTAGGGGAAGAACAACATCTCTCTGTTGCTCGCTCTCAAACACGGGTGACACATCAGAGGCAAACGACTGCGTCCTCTCAGCCAATCAGAGGGCTCCTCAGCAGGGCTGACTGAAACAGCGGTGATGTCACAGAGCAGGTTTCTCGTCCTGCCTTCAGGCTAACTCTCTCTCTCTCTCTCTCTCTCTCTGTTTTTCTTGGTCTGCCTCTTTCTTATCCCTCACTTTTCCACATTGAAGCTCATGCTAATGGACATTTAAATATTTTTTCTGAAAACTCAGATGTGAACCTGGTTGAGTCACCACAGGTAAAAATATTTAAATGTTCATTAGCATGAGTTTTTTTTTCTCATTTTCACCTTTCATCACAGTTTTAGGCCCTTTTATATACATTTTATGCATTTTGGCCGTTCATTTACACGACAACGGTGTTTTGGGGACCTGCAAATGCAAACTTTTGAAATCGGCTTTCCAAGCGCAAGTTATCGTCTCTGTGTCAACTACAAAAATGTGGATTTGTGAAAACAGTGACATCATGCACATGTGTAAAACGTGTTCAGTCCATAGGCATGCGCAACCAAAACAACAATGGTGGTCTACAGGACTGTGTTAGTGCTGCTCAATATACTGTTTATCAATGCTTCTCGAGCAAAGTGTAGATTTATTGCACCACTATTCTAACATCACCAACTAATTTGAATTCAGACCTCGGCAACTACTGGCCTGGGATACATAATACAGGGTTTTTAGTTGTTTTCGCTGTAATAATACGTAACAATATAACAATTCTTTCAGTATTTTTGATCAAATACATGCAGCCATAATGAGTATAAGAGACTTCCTTTAAAAAAAATTTAAAAAAATAGTGGCACCTGCCTGCCCTTTCATATAAAAGGGCAGGTGGATGGCAATATCAGGAAAGGCTCTTGAATTGCTCTAACAGGTCCCGTCCTATTCCACACCTGTTTTGAATCCTGCGCCTTGCATCTGTGTGTGGTGAGCTTACCGTCCGTCACCATAGAAACATACAAACCTTGACCACCACAAAGCATTCAGTCCAAACGAGGGGGTGTCACCTGCTACAAATGTGCTTGTATGTGGGTGGAGGAGGGTGTTCACATCACAGATGGGAGTAAAACAGCATCTGGGCCTGTTAGCTAGAACAGCTCAAATTAAAGACTGAGATCTCAGCATCAGATGCCGCAGTAATGTGACTGAGAATGTGACCTATTTAGACACTTTCCAGCATCATGCACACGTTTTCCCTCGCAGAAAGCAAAATGCTGTGTGAAGCAACAGAATTACAGCCAATAAGAACATAGTTAACGTTAATTAGATGATAGACAGACAGACAGACAGACAGACAGACAGACAGACAGACAGACAGACAGATAGATAGACAGATAGATAGATAGATAGATAGATAGACCAAACAAACAGCCAATCCCAATCTCATTTGTATAGTGGTCTGGCAGAGTGCACCGAAACGCGTTATGCAACAAGCTGTATAACTGCCATAATAATACGGATCCATTTCCCTGTGTTGATATAAACAAACCAAAGGTGTCTGCTAGTATCTAATGCCCCAACCAGCCTATAATAAAACAGGTCCAGGTCCACATTAGCATGTGATCAGTTTCAGGTGTGTGCTAAGGTTCAGATGTCCCGATGTGTAGTCGGATACACGTGTGTGTGTGTGTGTGTGTGTGTGTGTGTGTGTGTGTGTGTGTGTGTGTGTGTGTGTGTGTGTGTGTGTGTGTGTGTGTGGACGGTCAGGTAGAACCTCACCAACTGCATCATGTGATCACAAACCATGCCCTTCATGCATGCACACATGCAAATGTTTGATTAAACACTGAGTGGACATAATTAAATCTTACTTTACTTTGGCTTCACGTTCAATGTCATACATGCCAGGTCACACACACACACACACCTGAAGGCCATGGTTGTGTTTCGCAGGACAGGCAAGTCTGCAGCACATCTCTGGACCAGTCAGGTAGCATTTTTGCAATAGACAACCAACGATTATCAATTAGTGAGTTTAAGCAGATAGTTTATCTAGATTTCATACCTTTTAGGCCTGGAGCTTAAAAGAAAATAAATTAGATTCTTCATTCTTCAAAATTTGAACTACGCAGCTCAATTCTTTAGTTTTACGACCTTCGTTAACTTTTTTTAAGCGTCAAAGTAGTAGCTGTCAATGGAGGGTCAGAAAGCTCTCAGATTTCATCAAAAAGATCTTCATGTGTGTTTCGAAGATAAACGAAAGTTTTGCGGGTTTGGAACAACATGAGGATGAGGATAAAATCACAGAATTTAAATTTTTGGGTGAACTAACTCTTTACCTGTTGCAAGTTAAAATCGTCCATCGAAAATGGTTCCTACACCAATTTTGTTATTTAGGTTTACAGCCATAAAAACTAATTTTGAAGCAAATCCAATGCATTCACTGGTAAATTTCGCACAATGCACTGTACCTGGCCTTCCATTAAGTTTTTTGTTTTTATCTAAATGTTTAACATTTGAGACGTGATAAAAATTCAATATTTTTTTTCTCCCAAGATGATAACTAAACACACCTGCTTAAATAAACATACAGTACACATTTACATGAAAGCTATGTAGCAAACTAGCGCTTATTTTAGCAGAATGCGATATCTTCCACATACATTTTTTTTTTTAATGTAGTAGGCAGAATAGAGCATATGCTATGCACTATGCAGTATAAGATGGTAGTCCATTCAGGACATATCTTGTGTTTCTTATGCCTGTAATTAGAGGTCGACCGATATTGGATTTTACCGATAACGATAGCTGGGTTGGGCCGTACTTGCCGATAACCGATTAATCAACCGATAGTTTTTAAAATTGATACTGGATAAAAACAATTATTCACGATACAGCACAGCCTCTGGAACCTTATTGCTTAAACATAACACATTAAAACAGTGCTGAACTTTATTATATAGGCATATATATATATATATATATATATATATATATATATATATATATATATATATATATATAAAACTGTATGAACCATGAAAACATGCTAAATGAAATAAATATATAAATATGAATATTAATTAATTAATTTAGTTAATTAATTCAAACTGAAACAAAAAGTAATACTCTAACAAATAAAACCAGTTACATTCAAAATGTATCTGTTTAACAGTTACATCCATTTTGTACAGCGTACAAAACTCATCCAATACAAGATGATTACAACAATATTATCAAACTCTGTAAACAATAAATCAACTCTGATTTCATTTTAAATACAATCAAAAACGGAGACGCAAGACGGCAAGTTGTATTTGAATGAAATGAGAGCGCGCGTCCATTGTGATACATGGATGTGTGCTGTTATAATGCGTTATTGATGACGGTAATTATAAGGAAGGAAATGCTACAGAATCTTGCTTTAAAAAGTTTTTCCACTGTTCAAACAAGTTCAAACACTGAAATGTTTTCATCAGTTCTTTTTGAACACGAATCGAATGCTTTTCTGATTTGTTTATATGTTTCTGTCGGCTGTATTAACATATCAGTTTACTATTTTACGTCTAGCTTTAAATATGCAACTTCGCTGCATAATGAATGCATAAAAGTGACCAGCTGTATAACGTTATAATCTAATGCAAATAGATGGTAACAATTGTGACATTAAACATTCGGGTCGGACTTAGGTTTGTATTTGTCAGTGTTTAACCGCTTGAGGTAGCCTACTACTAATGAATGTTAGCGTCCTCTCAGCCTCGAAGGCAAACAAACATGCGGTTCTTTCTCTACTAATGCAGCATAGTCAACAAATGAATCACTTTATAATGATATGACAAAATGTACTGTATGAATACCTTTTCGCTGTCGGTGCTTTAAACGCGCATCTGATGTAAGCGCTCTCAGTGCAGCGCGCAGCGTCACGTGTCGAGATAAACAACACGAGGCATCAGTGATAGTCTTTATTACACCTCTAGAGGCCGCTCTTGTACTGCATGATGCCAGCAGACCTTTCTCAGCTCTCTCGTACTGTGTAATGTATTACAGCGCGCACTTCTCAGCCGCTCCAGCAACGGACGCAACCAGGAAAAACTATCGGTATGGATTTTTGTCGATAACGATAGTTCCACCAATCAACTATCGGTGCCGATTAATCGGCAAAACCGATGAATCGGTCGACCTCTACCTGTAATTAGTCTTCCAATGAGGTGAGAGAGGAGAAAGCAGAGCCTGAGAGAAGCAGGCAGGTGTTAGGTGGAGGCTCTTGGCACATAAGCATCATTTAACAGGACATTGTTAAATATTTACAGTGCTCCTGAGTGTCACGTTGAGACTGACTATCTGTTTTAGTGGTATGAAAGGTTTCATTCTCTCTATCACCCTCATAAACCAGGTTATGAATGAGAGAAAAAAATTAGAAGACCAAAAAGCATGTTTTGTTTTTTTTAACCACAAGAGGGCAAAAAGTTACATAATGTACCTTTAAATAAAGAGTTGTCGAAAGTGTAGTTTGTTTACAGCTTACGCTTAGCTTTTAACTTCTGCCAATTGTATTGGGCTTGAAAATTCGTAAACGTTATAGGGCTGTCACCAACGATTACTTTGGTAATTGAGTAATCGGTCGATTATTTTGACCATTAATCGAGTGATAAAAAAAAAATTGCGGTAAAAATAGACTTAAATAGACTAAGACCTAACAACGAGGCAATAATATTTGGTTCAAATAACAAAAGCTTTGGTATCAAAAGCAAGTAATCATGGTTTCATAGAACAACATTGTTAAAATACATTATATAAACAATCATCTTATGTAAATTATGTATTATAACAAATGCCTGCAGAGGACGCCAACGGCCTGGTGCTGTTACACTTCGCGATGAACGGTTTTGCATATTTAGAAAATTATTGATATATTCTCCTTAGTTGACATAGGTTTAAAAAAAAAAATTAACCTTATAAATGATGAATGTTAGATGAACGTTATAAGCTACCCAAATGCACAGCATCTGCAGAGATGGGAGTTGTAGACGCAAGCGCTTCACAAACAGTTCATGTGGAGCATCATTTACTGTGACCGAAGCCACTCTGAGATGCATGAAAGTAACTTACACGCATGTAAATAAAGCGCATATATATATATATATATATATATATATATATATATATATATATATTAAACCTGCGGGGCATATATGCCTTTGTGAATTTACAATAGCACTATAGAATGTTTTTTTTAAAGGTTTTAATATATTGTGCAGCCTTACAAAACGGTCTAATAATGCAGTTCATGGTTTCTTGTCCATGGACTCGACACGGGTAAATTGCAATCGAGGATCTTTTTAAATCAAGTATGTGGATTTAATCGGTTAGGAATCGTGATTAGGAATCGTGACACCCCTGAAAAAGTTGCGTTCATTTGTAAGATTATCAGGATGAAAAAAACATGTAATAAACATAACATTTTGTGGGTCACAGGGCTTATTTTCTGCAATAATCCAAAAGACATTGGGAAAATCCTTTAAGCTTTTTGTTGAGGGAACCAGGATGAGGCAAACTAAACAGGTTGGCCTACAAAAATATGTCATCACTGCAGCACTCTAGAAAAAGCATTAGCTCAACAAATGGTGTGAGTTTGGGGTGAAACTACCTGTTTTCCGACCAATGAAAGACCTGTGTGTTTGGAAAACTTATTTAGGTGCTGATAGGTGCCAATAGTGGTGCAGAAAACTGTGCAATAATTTCTTCTGGAACAAGATTACTCCATAAAAACTTCCAAATTTGCATACAAAACCCAAACACATTAACCAAATTGTTATTTCTGCCACTGTGAATCATTCATTTACATACCTGGCTGATTCAGCAAACGCCTCTGTATCCTTCATCTAATCTGGACTGAGACCTGATCTCTCCAAACATTCACGAGCTTGAACGAACGCTCTTAAAAGTTGTTAATCAGCTGTAAGAGGCTTTAGGCTTGCTTCCGCTGGACATAACTAAAGATCTCCATGATTATTTGGACCCAATAGAGTCTGGTCTATTCATGAAAGTGTCAGATTTTTTTTATCCTTGAAAAAAAGTTACACATCACTTCACCATCAGCGAGAACTGACGTTCTCAGATACAGTACCTTCCCCCCTTGACACACAGTCTCAAGTCCTTTCTCTTGTGTAACTCTTCCTGAATGGCGAGGCGATGATGTCATAGGCCACACGGCGACCGTTGCCGGGCCGGCCGCTGAGACTAAGACGGGCTTGTTGGATCTGTCTTTGAGGCTTGACTCTGACAGGCTAGAGAGATCACACAAGGCTTAACAGAGTCAACACAGAAAATGACCACGAGAAAAGAAACTCAAGGAAACCTGGAGTACCAAAGAGTGTGTGTGTTCGAATTGTTGAGCTTTCCTTTGTGTTTTCTTTCCCTCCTTCCCACCGATGTTTGACCTCTGGACTCATATGTAAATCAACATCCTCCTTCACCAGACTGTTCCACTGCTGAGCTGTTCTGACAACACTTCGTTGTATTCTGTATACACTATCGTTCAAAAGTTTAGGGTCAGTACGTTTTATTTTATTTTATAAGAAATTAATACTTCTCCTCAGCAAGGATGCATTCATTTGATCAAAAGTGAAAGTAAAGACATTTATAATGTTACAAAAGATTTTTGTATTCATCAGAACTTTCTATTCATCAAATAATTAGGGCTGGGTATCGATTCAGATGATCCAATTCGATTCGATTTCGATTCTCGATTCGATTCTCGATTCGATTTTCGATTCTCGATTCAACTCAATGAAAATAGATTTAATACAAATACTATATTAGTAAAAAAAAAAACAGTGAACATAAGTTTACAAGTGGATAATTAAATTAAGAGCCACAAACCTGTATATTAAGCTTTTTATTTTATTTTGATGCAAGATCAAACAGGATCAGGTTATTTTATTTTTAAGATAAAAGAATCATAAAATCGTACAATATTAGCTGTAAAATGGAGGCTGATGAGCAATGTAGGACAACTAATACTGGCTTATTGGTGATAGTTCGCCCAAAAATAAAAATAAATGATGTCATCATTTGTGTATGCATTTAATCACGTATAAAAAAAAAGTTTTCTGTTGAACAAAAAAAGAAGATATTTTAAAGAATATGGGTTACCAAATATTATGGAAGTCAACTTTTGTG
This sequence comes from Semotilus atromaculatus, assembly GCA_031834385.1. Taxonomy (NCBI): domain Eukaryota; kingdom Metazoa; phylum Chordata; class Actinopteri; order Cypriniformes; family Leuciscidae; genus Semotilus; species Semotilus atromaculatus. Next base: position 4,103,800 of record JAULUF010000053.1, on the reverse strand, counting down.
TTCAACAGAAGAAAGTAATTAATACATGATGAATACATTCATAAATGGCACTGTTACATAAAACTAACACTTACCAACTAACTAAAACAGTACAGTAACACTGCCTCATTGGAAACTGTAATTTACATAGGCTATTAATCCTGATTCCTTACCATTAAAGCGATATGTTGTTTTGACAACTAAATTAATGACAGACACATATGGCTGCGTTCACTTTAAGAACTAGTGCACGGATACATTACTGTTTCATCACTGTCTGTCACACGCGTTTTATGCTTATTTAAGACATAACCGACTGTCTTTACGAGGTTACTCACCAAGACCAGAGTTTTGACATCAAGACTAGAGCTCGACATATCGACACGCCGATATTAGGCGTTTTCCAAACTATCGGTATCGGCGTTTATAATGGCCGATAAATGAATATTTAAAAAAAAATAAAAAAACGGACGAAACACCCTTCAACCATGTCATGAGTGTTAGAGTTGTATTGTTTGTCCACCAAAGGGCACTCTACACCGTCCCTGTTGGCAACACTCGTGTATAACCTATGTGTATAACGCGCCACACATCCTGCAATCTGCTGATCCAGCCAGAGTCGGGCAGAGAAAATCCGTTATCCGCGAGTGAGATCATCAGTGAAGTGTGTTCATGCCATGGTGAGTTGGTCACATACATTGCTTGAATAACAATTAAAAGAACATCCCCATCAGTTCTCTTAACTCAAATAAGCATGACAAAATTTGTGAGTATCATGTCCAGTTTTGCTGCTGTTAAATAAGCCGAGAGTGAAGCGGAATTAGCTAGTAATAATTACTTTACGTTGTTACAGTGTAGTTGACTGACTGTCCTTTTAACTTTTGACAATGTGACTGAAGTATTTCTTTAATAGCGCGTGACAGTTATAGCAATGAGACGTATCATCTCTCCTTGGCCTGTTATATTGAAAATGTTTTCAGGGTTTCCCGCAGCACTTTGAAACTAAGGCGGCCGCCTATGCAACACGCACGCCTGCCGCCTTAACTAACGTTACGTCGTCAAAAATTTTTATATGAGCGATATCCGCCGTGTTACTGTTTTGAGGACAACCAAATATAGTTGCGGTTCTATATTTTTCTCTCTCAGCACGTCATTCGGGCATTAGCACTCCGGGTGTAAAAGGAAATCCTTAACAGGCAGCCGTTCGCACAAACAGCGCAAGCGGCTCATTAACACAGACCGACTGAATGACACTTCAATTTAAGTTGAAAATCTCAAATGAAGATTGCTGAACTCCAGCTTGTCTGTGTCTTCAGATCATCCGTGCTTCTTCAGCAGTGTAGAGCGCACGCGCGCGCGGTTGCTGATATCCAGCAGTGTTTTTAATGTTGATGCAATGTTTCCCGAATATCCATCCACACGATTTCACACGTGACATTGATTTTATACAACAGTTAAAAAGCTAAACAAAAGGGTAACATTAAGTGATTTACTACATTTAAAACGGTATACTCAGGCTTATTGCTCTATTTTGCAACGAAATCTGTGGCTTTGAACGAATAGTGAGATTAAATGAATGACTCGATAACTCACACATAAAGACAATGAGTTACCGCCACCTACTGGCGATTTTAGTATAATATTTTATACTGTTAGCAATTTATAGGTAGTATATAGTTCAAAGTTATATTTATGAAGCTTACCAAGTCTTTTAATACTGGTAACTTTGATTTGGTTGTTGTTGTTTTTGTGTTTTTGTTCAAAGGACTTTGTTTCATATCTTAAGTTTGTATTTTTATACAGTTTATTTATCAGAACTTTAATATATTTTGATGTTCCTCTGTTCTGTTGTGACAATAAAAGAAACAAATTTCCTTTAAAAATGCATTATCATATTATTTTAGTTAAAACTCATAAATAACTACAAATAACTAACGTTTGGGAAATCTGTTAAATGTTTTGTTGCGCGTTTCTGGAAAAAAAAAATATCGGCCGATATATCGGAATATCGGATTTTAAAACCAACAAATATTTGTATCGGTATCGGCCTTCAAAATCCTTTATCGGTCGGGCTCTAATCAAGACATTGTGTTTTTGACCGTTTAACGATATAATCCGCGAAAAATAACTTTTGTTACTGGCGAGCTGTTTGTGAGGCGGATTTTGGCTTTACTGTGCAGTGTGCACACATGTGAAAAACATCTCAGAGCGCGTGGGCACTGGATAGTTTAAATCGCTTGAATGTTTAAACTGGTAAAACTTAAAAAGACGTAAAAATGATAAACGATGCAATGCTAGCCCGATTGTACAAGTGAATATTCCGTCATGACGTCCCGACTCCTAAACGCGAGTGTGTATCAACGCCAGCAGCGCTTGCCTTGAGCAGAGAGAGAAGACGCAGCACCGCTGAACACACACACTGTTTGTGAAATTGCGTCTCAGAGAAAGTTTTAAAATTACTGATTTGATTGTATGAGTAAATTGTATCCACTCAAATTATACAAACAAAAAGTGAATAAATGTTTGCGTGAATTTCCCATGGGAGACCTGCGGGAATTAATACAATTGTGCGCCGAAATTCGAGCCCTGAATATGAAAAAAATCGATTCGTGGCCGTTGAGAATCGATTTTAAATCGACCACATTTTAAAAAACGATTAATCGAAAAATCGATTTTTTTGCCCAGCCCTACAAATAATACGCGTTTTCTGCACAAATATTAAGCAGTTAAAAGGTTTTCAACATTGATAATAATAAGAAATGTTCAAATCAGCATATCAGAATGATTTTTGAAAGATCATGTGACTGAAGACTGGAGTAATGATGCTGAAAACATTAAAATAGAAAACTTTTAAAATGGCAATTGCTGTTTTTTAACATGTTCTCCAATAAATAAATGCAGCTTAGGTGATCATAAGAGACTTCCTTCATAAACATTAAAAAATATTACAGACCGCCAACGTTTGTAGTGGGTGGGGGGTGAATCGTAATAAATTCTTGTTACTAAATGTTTCAAACACACTTGAAAATCTTTCGAAACTTCAACAAAACACATCTCAAAGACTTTGGAAAATCTAGCTCTTCACTTTAGCAGCTTTGCAAGTTACAAACATAATCCTATTTCCTAAAGAATTGATATAGAGAGAGATATCATCCCAAGAGTCAATCAAAACACAGCTGTGCTCAAATATACTCAATTTACTTCATTGTCTCTTCTTTTCAAAGACTGATGCAACAAACCAGCTCAAATCAAGCAACTTTTTTTTTTGCCACACTGAAAAACACCTGTGCCCCTTGTCTACGGAAATTGCGTACAGGCAGCCAATCAGATTGCAGCTTTGTGATTTGAGATTGCCCTCAATATCCCGCAAACATCTTGTTTCCTGTCTGTACCTGAGAATGACAATCCCTCTCTTTTTGCGTTTCCCCATGTTCTTTAACCTCTGATCTGGAGTCAGTCTGGGTGAACGTGACACCAACAACGTCCTCACAAAACCAGGTGTGACACAATGCCTCCCATTATAAGAGCATTATCCAGGCTGAGAGGGGCCTTGTGTGTGTGTGTGTGTGTGTGTGTGTGTGTGTGTGTGTGTGTGTGTGTGTGTGTGTGTGTGTGTGTGTGTGTGTACCTCACTGTGTAAATTGCAGTGTCTGATGTCATTGTCACCCCATGCCAAAGACTCACACTCACTCTCGAAATCAGAAGAATACTTTCGGAAACAGCCTATTTATATATTTTAATTAATTTGTTCATTCTTAAAAAAAATGCATTCTACACAAATCAACGTATTTTCGTAATTGACGTCATCGATTACGTTGACATTTATATTTATGTGTTTGTGTGTGTGTGTATATATATATATATTAGGGCTGTCAAAATTAACGAGTTACCGCATTCGATTCATCTTTTCAGTTTAAAGCCTGGAACACACCAAGCCGACGGTCGGCCGTCGGGCAGTTTTTGTGCGTCGGCCGACTAAGTTTCCTTGGTGTGTTCCACACCGTCGGCTGAAATTGGTCCTCATCGGCTTGTTTTCGGCCGATTCGACATGTTGAATCGGCGTCGGGCCGTCTGTGAAAGAGGTAACTCTGATTGGCTGTTCAACTTAGTGAACGAGTCAGTGCACGATAATAATAGCAAAACAGTGAGCAAAGAAGTCAAAACGGTACAGATAGACGGCTGTTCTATGTTACGACATATTACCTACATATTACATGTGTTCCTTGGCGAATATTTCAATATTAACATCAGCGGAGTGGAATAAAGAAAGTGTTTAGCAGGATTGATATTCAAACCGGTAAGCACGCACTGCTTTGTTTACAGTATGTGTATCTGCAGCCTGTAGCATCGGTTTCCCTTTTTGAATGACGAATATAGACGAATATATCTGCAGAAATAGACAGTTGTCTCATTTACACGCAGGCGCAGAACGCACATTCTAGCTAACAGTCGGCTGTAGTTCTCTCGGTGTGTTCAAGTGCAGCTTTTTACCCCGACGTGAGGCGACAACACAGTCTGCTTTCGTTGCCGCTAGTTCGTCGGCGTCGGCTTGGTGTGTTCCAGGCTTAAAGCACAAAAAATATTTAATGCAATTAACGCAGCATACATTTTTTCCGTCATTCTTTGGCTTGTGTTACATTATTTGATAACTCAATTTCTATATATCCTACCTGTTAGACCTACCTAAACAAATCTTAAAGCACTGTTTACAAGGTTACACGGGCAAGTAAAAATCTGAACTGGTCTGACTGGGCCAATAGAAAAAAAATTATTTGCCCTGATTTATTGCAGCAACTAAGCAGCTTGTAGCAGCTAAATGCAACATTAATTACAATAGGTTTATTATAAGATTGTTTGAAGTTCACTAGAATAAAAAAAAATGTAAAGCCTAATAAATGTAAAAAATTCTTATAGCTTTCAATTATACTGTAATGCCGAATGGCTATAATGGCTAAAACTGAGAAAATTTGGCCGTAAAAAATAGGATGGAGTTTGATCAAATGTTTGCTTAACCGCACTAGTGATGATGCCACATCTTTACAAATACCAATATACAATCATTTATTTCTCCACTACGCAGCAGTCTTTAGAAACCTGACAGAACAGAAAACATTTAATGTCAAATTAGGTATAAGCATTAAACTAATTTAAAGGGACTGTTTTTCTCACTCATATCATATCAGTCTTTTTTGCTTAGTTTTTTTGTGGAAAACACTAGATGATATTTAAAAACGCATCCTTTTTTGTACAATAAAATTAAGTCTTCCAATGTTGTTGAAACTTTAACATTAACTTTCATCATATAGACAAAAGTGTTTGAAACATTGTTCAAAATATCATCTCTTTTGTGTTCCAAACATTTAATGAATATCAAAATGTAACTTTGGAAGCCCTTATGTATAAACTTTTTCAAAACATCAACAATCAGAGAATCACGTTAGTCCTGGAAGCAGCACAGGCTTTCACAATCATGTGTGAATCATCCTGTATCATAACTGAACAGTTCTTCACTGCTTCTCTTGACTAATACAGATTATTGTGTGCCGGGCCTGAAACCACAACACATGCAATACTGTAAACCACCCGGCATTTCTCGCTCCTGTGAGAACACAGGCGTCTTTGTGTCGTCTGTGATGCCAGTACTCTGTAACCTATATCTGAGTGTGTGTGTGTGCGTGTGTGTGAACTCTCTCAGGAGACTAACTTTGCTCAGTCCCGCCCCCTAGAGGCCTCACCGTACACGTCCACCTGTCACCAAGGCAACGCTCCACACCCGCCAGTTCATGTGTCAAGCATCGTTCACATGTGCTTTTTAATGGGTTAACGGTCCAGGAATCTAATGACAGCCAAAAGTAAGACAGCATTAGACCTGTACGCATGTCTTTATCAGAAGGAAAGTGTTTTCTATTTTTAGTTGTGTTAAACACGTCCACCCTGCTGCAGTAATGTTGATAACAGCAGAGCCAGACTACTTTGTGCAAGACTGTAGACTAAACCATGACTGCATACAAACTAGGACTGGGAATCTCTAGGCAACTCGCGATTCGACTCGATTACGATGCGATGCTACAACGATTATCGATGCATCTTTTTTTTGTGTGTGTGTGTGACTACTTAGTACTTTTAAAGGAAAGTATTTATGACGACCCATAAATAATTTACTTCCAATATATTTTATTAATAAAACAAATTTTGCAAGTGATTTTGCAAGTGATTTAGACTGCCAGCATATGTCCCAACATTGCAACGAACCAACAGGAAATGTGTCTCTACTAGCAGCATACTTGTAGTAAATGAATACAAACTTCATCATATTCTGAATCTCTAACAAAAAAATAATAGACTTCTATCCAACATCCTCCTGTTATGTGCAATGAGCAATATAATCCTTCAGACAAAAAAAAAAAAAACATTTTACTTTAGCAAAATCACAAACAGCTTTCATAAAAAAAAAAAATAGAATTATGTACCAGCAGCTTTCATACAAAAATAGTGCTTGTGGATAATCAGTAACATACGCTGCTGTTGAACACAAATAAATAATAACGAGTCTAAGACTTATGACTTGAAATTGTTGCTGTATAACCACAATCAAAAACAGCTTATACAAAAAAAGTAAATGAACATCTGCAGAGAGCAGTCAAAATGCAACTTTTTGTGACTGATACACACTAGAGGAGGTTATCTAGATGTGAAAACAATACAGAAAGCAGCTCTCAAACAAAAATACAAAATAGTCCACAATGTAAATTTAGCAATATATCGATTGAATTATGTATATGATGTATATTATGATGTTATGGTGAACTATATGCCTTTCTCCACTGACCGTCTGAGTTGTTCAAGGCGTTTCTAAGGATGCTGATTGTTAGTAGGCAGCTGTCGGACTCTGAGACGGTGAACGGGAACATGGTTTGTGTAACATTACTAACACTTTATTAGTTGTTTGATAACATAGTCAAGCAGAAGGCTAATCATGTTTATCACCATTATGTGTCCGACGTTGGAAAGAGCGATACCATTGTGCAGCATTTACTACAGTAAAGTTGATTGAGTGATTCTCTGAGCTGGTGTGAGTGAGTGAGTGAGTGGAGGCGGGGCTAATTTGCATATACATGAATCCGCATATACTAAATGAAGCACGGGTGTAGGGTTACTTTTAAGCTATTTAAAAGCATGAAGAATTTTTTTCACAGGAAAAAAAAAAACTTTTACATGTGTGATTTTCTTGATCAAAGATGAGGGGTAAATTAAGTGAGAATTACCTAGACATATTTAGCAGGACAGTTCAAAAGTTTGGGGTTAGTATTAATTTTTTTTCTCCCTGTTTTTTTTCCCTGTCCCCCCCCCCCCCAACTTTTATTGAGCAAGGATGTTCGATAGTGCAGTAAAGACATTTAATACGTTACAAAAGTTTTCTATGTCAAATGCTCTTTTGAACTTTCTAATTATCAAAGAATGGAGAAAAAAAACGACCCCAAACTTTTGGACGGCAGTGTAGAAGACTATATATAGAATTTAGAACACTATTTATAGAATTCTTATAAAATTAAGCAATGAGCCACCAGAGGACCACGGACCAAAGACATGTAAACAAACCAAAACCAAACCATGGGACATGTCTCAAGATGCGACCCTAAAAAGGACATAATGCTGAAGCATACCTGTTTTTTCTCGTCAGAGTCGCGATGTTGCCCAGTACATTTTCGGTTCAGGCATCAGAACCACGTTTCCTCGCAGCAGATCTTTGTTCGAGTGTGTGACGGAGGGATTCCTGCTGCTGTTTTAACTCCTTTACACATTTTAAGCTCTTCACGTGTTCTCAGCTCCATCATACACAATCATATGTGTGCACATACGAGTGCATTTATGGATGTTAGAAAAGTTCCGTCGCAAAATATATGCCAGAAAAGCCTTTTTTTTGTTTTGTATCTTTAGGTTTGGTGTTAAAAATGACGTGAACACTAAGTGAACCAGGACTAAAGTTTTCTTTTTTGGTCCGCACTAAAGGAACCAAGAGAACTGAAATTACAAATAAGCTTCCGACAACAAAAAAAAATGTCTCTAAAAGGTTGAGTTATAACAGTTTGCAAGAGTTCGATTATAAACACAACGAGGCTGTGAAAGCGAATGAGTAGATGAGTTTATCTACTCATCTACTCATAGACAGCCTCTGTAGTCCCATTTAGCCACTTTTTAGCAACTGCCTTTTATAAGACAAGTAAACAAGACAAGTAAAAATAAGTTTTACTTGTGTTCACCACAGACGCTTATTTCAAGCATTTACCTAGCCTAGAAATCTAGACTCCACCTAGCGGCTGGAAAAATTATTTCGCAGCGAGTGTAGTCTAGCAACTCTCCATAGACGTTTTAGCTGGAAAAACCAAACTCTGGTCAGGCCAATCACGTCGTGTATAGAGTCGGTGGGCGGGCTTAACATAATGACGGCAGAGTTGCGACGGTTCACTGCTACTTGAAAACAAAGAATGGCTCCTGCTGCTGGCGAACAGATGTCTTTCGAATCGGCTTTGACCGCGACTCTGGAGGATTTAAAGTTAAAAATAATGTTTGAAACATGAACAAAGAACGGCACTTGAGTCATTTTAATAAAAGGAAGTTACAAAAGACGTCGACTTCTTCATTGCTCTGGTTGGTTGTAGCGCTGTCCTATTGCGTGCAGAGGGAATTTGAAAGACAACCGTTTATCCCGCCCCTCGTATTGAACTCAGTCAACGGAGAGTTCCCAGACCTAACATCGTGATGTAGGTCTGGCATGCCAGGCTAGCATTTACCCAGTAACCCATTCAAAAAACCCACTGACTTCAGTACGATGGAATCGGAAGTGTTAAAAACGCAAACTCATTTCCGGGTTTTGGCACACAAAAATACGTCATCCCTGCACTAATCCATTTCAGCAGAAATATTATATAAGTTCTATAAATAGTTACTAAGTAACCTATTATCTACCTTAGCAACACAATAACTGCCTCCAACACCCTAGAAACCACACAGAAATGTGTTGCAAATTCATTCTAGCATTGTGGGAATGAGTTTTGCATGGGCAGGCGCCATCACAAAAATGTAAAAATCTACTTAGATTTATGTAAACTGTATGGTTATCACCAACTTGGTGCATTAATATAGCATCAATCTAATGTTCTTGTATATTTTATAATAGCTTAAATTAGCTTTGATTTTAGAGCAAGAACTATTTGATATATAAACCACTGGTCATGAAGTTGATGACCAGAGAGATTGAGGAAAGACTTGCACTAGCCAAGAGTGTTTGAAAATCATCAACCAAAAAGGCAATGTCAGGATCTATGGAATATGAATATCAATGCCAGGATCAGAGGAACTCTGCTATGCGGTCAATAAACTATTTTAAATAACCTAAACGAACAGAAAATGATCTTCCAATACACAACCATTCAAAAGTTTTGGGTGAGTATGATTTCTTTTTAAAGAAATTAATACTTTTATTCAGCAAGGATGCATTAAATTAATCAAAAGTGACAGTAAAGTCAAATTTATAATGTTACAAAAGATTTCCATTTCAGATAAATGCTGTTCTTTTAAACGTTCTGTATTCATCCCAAAACTGTTTTCAACATTGATAATAATCAAAAATGATTTTTGAGCAGCAAATCAGCATATTAGAATGATTTCTGAAGGATCATGTGACACTGAAAACTAGAGTGATGATGCTAAAAATTCAGCTTTGCATCATAAATAACTTTTTAACAGTTACTTTTCAGTGTATTCCTGTTTTTACAGAATTTTTTTATTAAATAAATGCAGCCTCAATGGGCATGAAGCTTCTTATAAAAACAAAAAAAAAATCTTACAGACCCCAACATTTTAAACGCTAGTGTACATAAATCAAATAATAAGTGAACTGCTTTCGGTCTTACCTTCGCACTGTGAGCCGCAGTGTTTTGTAAGATCCTTTAACGAGTGATATGGCCTCCTGCCTCCATCCACTTAACTCCACCTCATTAATTATGACCACCTCATCCCCCACCAGCAGGGGGTGCTGCAACAGAGACGCCTTCCCGCCCTCCTCTACCTGCGGGACGTAAAGAAAACACACACACAAACAGACCGTGAGCGCTCTGTGCGGTAACAGAGAGAGGCTGCGAGGGCTCTACGAACAAAATTAAAAACACATGCATGCTGAGCATACAGAGCCCCCAGTAAAACCCGCCCAGAATTCGAAGAATGTTTTCTTTGGACCTTTACGCCTACACATTCGCAGAGTCTCTAGACACTAATATTTTGGTCACACAATCTCCCGTCCTGATCGGATGGAGTCCCACGTTACAAAAAGCTCGGCAGCATCCAGACAACATAATGTCACTGTGCACCTGAGAGGACTCCTTTACTGCTCCTAAACAATACAAAGAGCACAAGGCATTATTCATGCGCAGGAAATGTAATGTTTAGATATGTCAACCACAAAGAAACCTCTGTAAATCCCAAGTAGCATCTCACTGTGGACAAAGAAAGATGAGATTAGATCAGTTAATGCACTCTTTTCTTGAATTCTTGAAAGCAGGTACTGGGTGTCTCACTCTTTAATTATTCTGACAACGGATTTACAATAATCTAAAGAAAAGTCCCGTGGTGTGACGTTGAAATTAGGGGTGGTTAATCTGTCTGATTTCCCAATTCGATTCGATTACGATTATTGAAGTCCCGATTCGATTACAGTCGATTTTCGATTATTAACGATTCTCGATTAGCGATTATTGATTTTCCATTTCACAACAGTAAACGAAAATACACTACAAAGTGATTGCAGTATTAAAAAAAGTCAGCTGCTGAATTACTTAACTCTTTTATTGAGTAAAAACAACTCAAAGCACTTTCTGTGTCGTGTAGTTATAACTTCAGAATTATTTGTATGTATGTTCTGTAGAACACAGAAATTAAACATCACATTGTGTTGTGACTCATCAAGTTGAACTAAACAATAACAAATAAATGAAAGGCTTATTTCCTTTAGAAAGTAGATCAGAACCAACATACTGAAGAAATTGGACAATTTTCTTCTAGAAAGACAAGGTGTTGTTCAGGTGGAGGAAGACTGCAGGTTGCAGTCGAAACATGTCAAGGTAAAGAAAAAGTTTTTTCTCCACCTGAACACCTTGTCTTTCTAGAAGAAAATTGACCAATTTAATAATTAAGACGACAAAATTAACATTTTTAACAACTTACTGTAGCTTCAGCTTATATACTGTACTGTAGAACACAGTGACAAAATGCAACACACTAACTTGTGAGTAGCCTAATCAAGTTGTACTAAGTTGGCGCGATCGAACTGAGAGAGAGAGAGAGAGAGACAGAGACAGAGAGACGCGGGTGCGATCAAACTGTGTGTGTGTGTGTGAGAGAGAGAGAGAGAGAGAGAGAGAGAGAGCGAACCGCGGGCGCGATCAAACTCTGTGTGTGTGTGTGTGAGAGAGAGAGAGAGCGAGCCGCGGGCGCGATCAAACTCTGTGTGTGTGTGTGAGAGAGAGGGAGAGAGCGAGCCGCGGGCGCCGTTTCTTTTACTGTCTATGGCCGTTACACGCGCTTGCTAACTGGAACTGGGCGCGTTCGTGACGTTCAACTTCCGGTATAAAATTTTTTACAAAAGAAAATAATGCAAATTTTTAAAAAAAATAATACAAAAAAATCGATTTTAGAAAATTTAATAATCGATTCATACTCGTTCATAACATAATCGCGATTAATCAATAATCGATTTTTTTCACCACCCCTAGTTGAAATATTCCCCCTGCAAACCAATGCATTTATGTATATGTGACGACAGCCATTCAGAAGAATTAGTCAAAGAAGTTTAAATGGAGTTTCTAAAAGCTTTCTTTGTAAATATATCGTATTGTTCCAAATATCAGACACTGTGTTTTTCTTGGAAATGCATCTGAAAAAATGGGGTCATCTCATTCAGGGTCTAGACTTTTACATAATACAAGTCAATAACACATACATGTCACAGTGATCCAGCAACTGATGAGAGGTTATGATGCAAACTTTAAGCTCATGGTGATAAACACAGCAGCGTCATCAAACAACTCTCATTAAGCAGACAAGAAATACGGTGCATCAGAGTGTAATGTTAGAAGATGCCGAACCCAAAAAGACAGTCAAAGAAAAGCTTACAGCGGTCCTAAAAGTGACCGCTTTGAAGAAATTGACAGGCAAGTGTGTCAGCACACAGCCGAAACAAGAAATGAGAGCCATAACCGGAGCCGTCATCCAGCTGAAGGCACTGATGTCGGCGTAAGAATGATGCGGCGTAATGGATTATCGTAATGGTGCAGAATAAGTTTTGCCCAGCGCTTGCCCTATGACTTCAGGGAGAAACTGGTGTCTTTTTAGCACTTTTTAGGGGGGGGGGGGGGGGGGGGGGGGGGGGGGGGGACACGTCTCTCTGTAGGCAAGGGCGTGGTTAGCTGGTACCCTCTTACGTCACAGGGCACCACAACTTCCAATAGGAAAATTCAACTGTAGTAGCCACCGTTCAACCTGAAGAGGGCAGCACTCAGACGTTTTTACAATATATATTGTAGAATTAAAACACTTTATATCCAAATGTCAAAAAAATGAATCGAATCAATGAACAGCATTAATAAAGCCCCAGTCTTACTGATCATTAACTAAGTTGTTTTAGGGTTTAGTTACCCTTTAAGGAATAAATGTTCACATCCCCCTGGATCAGATAGGTTAGTCTGATCAAACACGCCAGCATCTGTCACTGTGCAAAAAAAGGTGAGAAATCAGTCAGTGTGAAATCTACTGGAAAGAGAACTACAGGTTATTTTTATGGTATGCAATAAAGTGTATCTTGAAACATGATTTTTGGTACATTATTCCATATTTTCAATAAACAATATGAAAATGTTTTCTTTCAGTTATTTGTATTAGTTCGGTCTGATCATTTTAAAAAACTTATTTTTTAAATAAGTGCTGTGTTGTCAAAGTTCATATTGTGGCTTTAGACATTTGCATATATACTGCCCAGACAAGTATATAATACAGATAGTGTAACATTATACCAAGTGAAACAGCGCTGCGTTACCTCACAAGTTTAATTTGTCTAATAAATTGACCTGTGTGAGTAATCCAGCACTTGCGTGTAGTTCGATAGGATGAAATTTCCTTATTCCTTTATATCCGCGGGACTCGCGTGTGATATCTTATTAGCAATCGCGACCTGCTTCATACCACTGTAATGTTAAAAAACATGAGTGTTTTCACTCATCCATAAATATTATTAGATCCATCAGCTTGACAGCAAGTCCCATCATTCAGCTCGTCATAAACATACGCCTTTGTTATTGTTGGAAACTGCGCCCTCTTGTGGCCAAAAAAGCTACAGATTGTACCTTTAAATGGAGTTACAAGGTTTTTGACCACTTTTGACACTCTACTCTGCACTTCAAATACATGAAACATTAGCCTTTATATACAGTTTGTACAACCTTTATAACCAATTTTCACGCCTACTTGGAAACAGTGTTATTATTAACTGAAAACTAAAACTCTCTAAACATGATAAAAGCATGTAATAAAATGACTAAAACTTTAAAATAGAAAATAAGCTAATTCTAAATATATGAATAAATACTCTAATAGTACATAAATAATACTAAAATAACATGTAAACTTGTGTGTTAGCCTAGATGCATGACCTGTTGGATATCGCCACATTATAATTCGGCTTCCCAAACAACTGAAAGCAACTGTAAAAAAATAAATAAAAAAAAATAAAAAATTGCCTGGTCAATGATCAACAACTGAACGTACAGATGGGTAGCCAAGCAAATTCTAACAGAGAATAAGATTCGACCTCTGATTTATTGTTAGCATTCCTTAACTGCAGACAGATCAGTGCCAAACAAAATAAGTCCTTCAGGAAGCCCTTTCAAGATAACACTCAGTACAAACTCGCATTTCATTCTCCCTCTAAACACGTGCATTTGGGAAGTGTCCCCAATTGTGTGTCGTTTCCTGTTAAAACCTGTCTTTCGTTTGTCTCTTTCCTGACGGCGCTCACTCTCAAAAGCCCGCCGTGAGCCACTTTCCTCAAAGCATTCAAATCAGGACATATTCGGCATAATCGTACGAGCAAGCATGTCTTCCCTTTCACCGGTTATCGAGCGCAAAGCCAGGCGACTCAAAGAAAAGACGGCTAGCGGAGATTTACTTAACACTCGGCCTCAGGGCCATGAATAGGAGTGTTTAATTGTGGATGCGATGCCAAGCCAGTGACAATGAATCCATTAATATGTAACTGAACAAAGCGTCTAATTCTCTTAACCTTATTTTAACCCCCCGACTTCCTGGGGTTCAGGTCGCTCTTAGCTCGTCTTATATTGCCTCCACACTGTAAACAACACGCCACATTCTGAGACGGACGAATAAAAGAGCAGCTCCACAGAAGAGGCTGAATCAGTATTCAAGACTACATAAAGTACGGTTGGAATTGCAATGTAGGTTTTTTTTTTTGATCATCTCGTTTCTTTTGTTGTTTTCCAGGCTAGCGAGGCTCTCGCGAATTCCGTAGCTGACATTCCCCTCTCTCTGCTGGGTGTTTGCCAGAGGCCTGGGCTTTATCCTGCCCTGTGTTTGCCTGCTCTCAAGGAGAAGATGAAGGGGTAAGAACAGTGTGGGGGGTAAGAGAGAAGAGAAATGTTTAGAATAAGATACAACAAGCATTGCATAATGCATATTATATTCATTAGGGCATTCTCATACTATTTTTTTTACAGTATGCAAAGCCAGTATCAGTGTTTAGGAAGCTACTTCGACATCGATCTACATCTATCTAAAGAGAACTTAAACTTTCTATTCAACAAAGAATCCCGAAAACAAAACAAAAGTATCACTGTTTCCAGACAAATATTAAGCAGCACAACAGTTTTCAACATTGATAATAAGAAATGTTTCTTGAGCAGCAAATCAGCATATTAGAATGATTTCTGAAGGACCATGTGACACTGACGATATGCATACATACGATGTACATGCTGTTTGCTAGTGTTGTCAAAAATAACGACTTCGGTTTCAAGTCGGCACTGACATTTAAAAAATGTGATGCTTTGAGCGCTGTTGAGCAGAATCATAAACCCCTCTGATTTGCCGATGTGCTCATGCGCTCATCAAATATGTCTATGATTGGCTACAATGATCAGCGCTTCAATTATACATTAATGATGCTCTTTACCGAGTGCTTACACACAGTGTTCGAATTATACCGTGAGCTTCGGGGGGTACAGCTATTGCGACTGGTGACGTCACTCTCCAATTGGGGGTTCAAATAGTTTATTTCTCTGATATGTGCATTTCAAGACGTTTGAAGGCCAAAAAAGATAAGAAATAGCTTTAAAACCATGTCAGCGGGCAGTAGATTATTTGTCAATACCTCCTCTCTCCATCACCCTTTCTTTTCTCTCAGTCTCCTCATCTTGCCCTGTCTCTTCCCTTCCTAAAGCTGAGCTTTTTTAATTTACTGAAGGCTACAAATTGTATTATATTATTTCTCAATATGTACACATTCATTATTAATCTCGTGCCTAACATGATGAAAACGGCGTTGTTAATGTGTCTTGCCCCCTCACAATGACAGTAAACTATAGGCTACATTACATGAGTCACGTTACATAACATAGGCCTATTTTCAGTTCAAAATGGTAAAATTAGACAAAAGTTTATTAGTTTGCCTGATTATTTTTGTCATTCGACGGGCAATTATGAAATGTTTAGTTTAGCAACTTATATTATCTCGCACTTGACTAAACTGAAGCGTCGAGTCCCTCTGCTAAAATTCGCGCTCAGCAGCGTCTGAACATAAAGCCCGCCTACTTTGATTTGATTGGTCATCTCAAATATTCTGACATTGACGAGCAGTGACAGACCAATGAGGCTCAGATGAACACACACACACACACCCTGTCCTCTGTTTCTGACGTGCGCTCTGCTCGGCGCTGCAGCGGATTGAAGATGAAGAACGCGCTGAATCTGATTATAACAAAACTAAAGTGAACACGAATTAGGGCTGTCAACGAATATTCTAAATTCGAATATATATTCGAATAGTTTAAAAAAACAGAAATTCGAAGGTGAAAATTAATATTCGAATCATGTGGAAAAACATGCCCGCGGTAGCAGAGGCGCGGCTGTCTGCTTTGCTAGTGGCAAAATTCTGAAGCTTAAAATGTAAAACGCATTTTCCAGCTGCACAGATAGCACAGTGACTGTCTGGCTCACTCATTGGCTGTGCTGCGGCAACTGCACATCCAATGGCGCGGGCGCCTCGAACGTGTGCGCCAATGAGCTAGCATTACATCATACAGAGCCCGCCAAGGGGGTGTGGCCAGACGTCCCCGAAATAGCCATAGTAGCTGCAGTTTACCACAGCACAAGCTGCGCCTCGGAGAGTTTAATGTCGGTTCTATACTGTAAAACTTCAATTAATGTTAATAATATTTGTTTCAATCACTGAATGAAGCCTGCTATATTTAGGACAAGAGTCGCGACCTTAAATTGCTTGCACAAAACTCTTGATCAGCACTCAACATGTGTGTATTGTTGTTGTTCATTTAAACCGTTATGCGCAGAGAGCGTGAGGGCGAGAGAGAGAGCGAGCGTGAGGGCGAGAGAAAGAGTGCCTGCGAGTGCGAGCGAGAGTAAGGTCTGCGGTCTTGGCCATTAGTTGATTTACTTGTTTTTGTGTAAGTTAATACGTTGTCAAATATGTTTAAACTTAAATAAGCTACCTATACAAGTAGTTGTGTCTCTTTGTATTAATTTGTCCTGTTATTGACGTAATGCGCGTCATTGACAAAATGCGCAACCAGATATTCGAATAGTTCGAATATATGTGTTTTTTTTAGAGGGAATATTCGAACGTCATTTTTGAGCAATTTTGACAGCCCTAACACAAATTTGTGTAGCCTACACAATTACTACTTATCAAATTTTTTCAGTACCCCCCCAAACTATTATTTTCATCCCTTTTGGGAGGGTCCAAGTCTCATCTAGGGGGGGTCGGACCCCCCCCAATACCCCCCGTAATTCGAACTATGCTTACACAGATACACACGGGAGCCTTTCAAACACTCACTCCCACTTTCAAAAGGCTTTCAAACACTTCTATGTGTGCTCAAAAGCTCCCGTGTGTTGATCATTATAGCCACAGACAGACCCGATGAGCACGTGAACACATCGGCCAATCACAGGGGTTTACAATTCCGCTCAACAGCGCTTAAATTTCAGTTTTACTTTTGACACTACTGTTGCATGTCCATATTAACATATGGCTAAATGCATTTGCTTAAAATTCATAATTTACTTTTAGCTTCATACATTGAAAAAAAGAGAAAATCAGTAAAGAGAAAGCCACACATTTCTAAAAAGCATTACAAAAATAAAACCCCAGTGCATTTACATTTTTAATCTTGCATACTATTTAGGACGGATAACATGCGAATGAGGATACAATTTCATCAACCCACAGTTACCGGCGTTGACACTGCGACACACACAAGAGAAGATCTGAGTGTGAGGCGCTGAAAGAAGCCCATCGGTGACATTTACACCCCCCATAATCCCTGAGACGTCACTGTCCCTCTGTATACTCCTCTGTCTCTCTTTTCAGATAAGAGCAGCTCTCAAGGCCTATAGCTCCTCTTCATCCTTCCTCCTTATCTCCCGTTTCGCCCGGCCGTATCAACCGCGCTCCGGGGCCGTATTGTTGCCGTGGTAATGGTGACAAGCTCTTAAATGGGGAGTGAAGGGCCGTGGCTGTTGTTTGCGTCCTGCTCACTATTCAGCACAACACACTTCACATCTCACTACAACACACAACACACTACTCACCATTGAAAACGAGACACTGCTCTACAGCACGCAACAGAAAGCACGCTATTCAGCACAACACACATTACTGCACAAAAGAGCCACATCAGACATTATGAACCAAACCGCAGCAGTGTGTTAGCTCACGCTCTCGGGACTGAAGACACAAACTACAGACGGATGAACTGTCTCCCGTTGAGACGAGTCCAGATTTCTTCAGTCTGGTTTTGACAATAAAAAGTTATAAGTTTGCATCCCAAATCACATACTGTTCTCCATATTGTATGTGCTTTGCTGGTGTTAAACAGTGCAGTTCAAAAGTTTAGGGTCATTCATGTTTATGTAATGCTAAACGTTACCATTTCAAATCAATTCTTTAACTTTCTGGTCATCAAAGAATCCTGAAATGTATCATTGCGTCATGGTTTTTCAACACAAATATTAAGCAGCACAACCGTGTTAAACGATAATAATATATTTTTTTTAAATCTTGAGCAGTAAATCATCATATTAGAATGATTTCTGAAGGATCATGTGACACTGAAGACTGGAGGAATGATGCTGAAAATACAGCTTTGCATCACAGGAATAAATTGCATTTTAAAATACATTATAAAAGTGAACAGTTATTTTAAACTGTAATAATATTTTACAATATTACTGTTTTTACTGTATTTTCCATCAAATAAATGCAGCCTGGGTGAGCATAAAAGCATAAAACATTTAAAAAATCTTACAGACCAAAACCTTTTGAATGGTAGAGTACTGTACAAACAACCAACCAGTATACACGTATTGGGACAGTCTACCATAGAATAATGTTGTGTACACCATAGATTAAACTTTTTGCATTTGCATCTAGAAAAAAATTATTAATAAACTTTTAATTCAATCTTAATTTAATCATCTCAAAATTGACAAATCTCAGCCACTATTTCAGTCTATCACAACATTTTCGACTCATAAATAATACATACAGATGCAGTACACAAAAACAGTACATATTCTTTGACCTACTGGTTTCAATGAAATATTAATAGGGATGCATTAACCCTAATCTTGCATGCTATTTAGGACAAACAGAAATAATGCAAACTGGGATGCAGCCAAAGGGTTTATTCAATCTGAATGTAAATTATGTGATCTGTGTAGACTTTGAATTCAGGATAGACTGAATTTGCTTTGGTATGCAATTCCAAATTACACTTTTAGGGGTCGGATTGGGTGTACAGTGTACAGATCCTCATGCTTTGGAAACATCTGTTTCCAAGCAGAAACCATCATTGTAATCAATTCCTGTTTATGCAGTTGAACTAAACAGGTACTGTATACACAAACTCAGGAGTGCAAGGGATCTGGGATCCCATTGTCATGGCAGCAACGAATCCACAAACTATCTAGATATTTTGTGTTGTTTTTCTGAGAGGCTAGAGAGAGAGAGATTGGAGTCGGGCAACAGAGGACATTACTCAAGTACCAAAATCCACAGCACCAAATAAGGCAGGACGAGGATCTCCTCTGCTTTTGCCTGTTTCCATCCAATAATTACTCCCCGTTTAAGAAAAATACCTCCAAACAAATACAGCCATGCATTTTAATCAAATGAAACTTTCATATCAAGCTGTAATCAAAAATGTTCACAATTTTCACACAACCAATAAAATGCAGGCATACAGTCTTGGAAAAGTGGTTATCACAAGTTTTTAGTAGAACTTTTATTATCTAATTCTCTTGTTTCATCAATGTACTGATGCTTCAAAGAAGCTAGAAACTATGATGACAATCTCCAACAAAAAAAACATAGCATCTCAAGGAGCCAAAATGTTTTTGAGAGGGTTTTTGCTGAAAAAAGCATTATTAAATCCATGCAAAATACTCTAAACATCACAGTAAAGACATCATAAAAGTAAACCATGTAACTCAAGTGGTTTACCCTCAATTTTATGACACGAGTGTTTTGTTTGCATAAACAAAAAATTTATTTACCACTTTATTCACAAAATATTAATCTCCAACATGCGTTAACGAGAGTGTTGACGCGAGAGCAGACGTTGTTGCGTGAACGCATGTTGGAGATTAATATTTTGTTAATTTTATGTTTAAAAAAAATAATAATCACGTACAAAGCACATGTACTTCATACATGAAGTTTATGTAACTTCATAAAATTGAGGTTAAACCACTGGAGTCACATGGATTACTTTAATAACCGCGTTTCCACTGTCGGGCCAAAAGCGTGTGTGCTAGTGGATCCCAGGGCCAGCTGCGTTTACACTGTCACTTCCGGGGCTTGATCGAGCCTCGTCTGGGCTTCCTCTGGGCCAACGGCCAGGGTTCTCTGGCCCGCCAAATACCTTGGTCCAAAGCGGGCCAGCTCGGGCTTAAGGAGTGGTCATAAACAGAGGCGGAGTCTGGAGACGGCAGCGTCGGATGATTTATAAACCAGCTAACATCAGCATTAAAGACTTAATTAAAAAAATTATTTTACCTCAAAACTGAATTTCAGAGAGCAGCGAGTGCTTAAAATAACTTCTGTTTGTGATACGATGTGGATTCTGATCAACGTAGAAGGCAGAAAAATTTACATGCTATCCAAAAGACGCACTAACCATTACCATAAGTGGTAAATACGGCCGCTTGAAGAAATCATATAGTTTATCACAATCGTGTATTGATTTTATCTGTCAGTGTGTCTCGTCTCCTTATGACTGTCTGACATCCATATTTAGCTCTGCATGTCATAAAATAAAGCAACTCCTGTTTTTCCAGAGCTTCCTCTGTTTTTCTGACTGAAAATATAACTGTATTGGGACTGTTACTGGAGAGAGTGCTAAAGCTCCTCAGGTCGTATGTTTGAAGAAAATTATCATTCTTTCTAAATGTGTTGTAAACATACTGTCCTGTGACTACAAATAAACAAAAAACAGATGCGACTGAAAAAGTACGTGTCCTCTTTTTTTGTGAAATAACGGTAAATGCCACTTTTTTCCTGTGTGACTAATGAGCAATCTTGACACAAATGAATTCATTATGATCAATGTATCACTTATTATTGTAAAACTGTGGTAAAGATGTGTGGGTTTTAAAGCTTTGAGTAAACAACAAAAATTACAACAAACGGCAGCTTTTATCGTGTTCGTTTTGGGATCTCGCTAGTTTCCAGTGATTTCTTTCGGATTCATTTCTGATAAAACTTCCATTTGTTGGTGAAATGATGGGTTTTTGTATGACGTTGTTCCAGAGAGGTGTGCTTCGGGCGTGTTTTAGTGAAGCCCTGGCTCGCACTGACCCGACAGTGGAAAAGCGGCTAATGATGTCTTTACTACCTTTCTGGGGCTAAAAGGTGATGGCTGCGTAGACTGTCAATGGAGGGACAGAAAGCTCTCAGATTTCATTAAAAAGATCTTCAATTGTATTCCGAAGATCCATTATTTTCTAATTCTCCAGTTTTATCTATGTACTGATGCTTCAAAGAACCTAAAAACTAGGGCTGGGTAATAAATATCGATTTCTCGATATTAATCGATTCTCATTTTTACAAACCGATATCGATTCTTAAATCTCAAGAATCGATTAGTCATCCTGTTTCATTTGAATGAATATGAAACAGTCTAAATTTTCAAATTACGTCCATTTTCTTTCGAAATTCAAAAACATAAATACCGTTTTGGCGCTGTGGCGAGATCGCTCTGGCGCAGCTCAAGAGAAGCAGCAGCGCGGAGCGCTTTGATCTCTTCCGCCTTAATAACACCAGTTACAGCACGAAATAAACATGAATGAGCATCTGAAAGTGTGTTAAAAGATAGAGTACAACTTATCGAAATCCGTATCATGTCACATTGATTCGCTCAATCAGTGTTTCAACTGTGGAAAGACGTCAGTTAAACAGCTTGTAATGTCATGTATCGTCATATTTACCTCTGAAAAACAACATGTGACCATAAACTCGTTAGTCAACCAGAGAAAATTTACTCTAGAGAGGGGCATTTTGCTAAATATATGCACCATATTACATATGCATTATAATCTGAATGTTCTTCAATATTTAATGCATATTTGAATAAATCTGGCAAGTTTTTATGACAGCCACCATTTAAATGTTTATATTTCATATAATCTTCTTATTATAAAAATAAATTTAAGTGTAATTTAAAGTCCCTGTAAAGGCAATAAAAAAAAAAAAAATCCTAAACACATTATAAATGTTAGAAATGTATTGCTAAAACATATTACAAAGACTGAACTGTGAAGTAGTATTTGTATAGTTACAAAACAGTTAATTATTACCTTCATATTAGGCTAATGAAGCCTAGTAGGCTACAACTAGACTCCCATAGTTTACAGAATTAGTTAAGAGATTTGATTTCCTTGAGAAAATTTGCCATTTATTGTAACCGATATCCAAAATAATCCATATTGAATCGAATCGAATCGTAATGGAAATCGAATCGAATTGCAAGCTTGTGAATCGAAATCGAATCGAATTGTGAAATGTGTCAATACCCAGCCCTACTAAAAACCAAAACACTTATCTGAAGAACCAATAATGACAATCTCAAAGGACCATATAACAACTCAAAGAGCACTTATAGAGCCAAAATGTTTTATAATAGGGTTTTTGCTGAAAATAGCCATTATTGAGCTCATGACTGGATGAAAGGGATAAATTATGTGATTAATATCCCAGGAAAAGATAAGTCTGGGGAAATTAATATTCCTACATGATATCTTCCAGTATTAGTCACAAAACCAGCTCAGGGATTCTTGCTCAATTTCATGATTGTAAGCACCTGCTGTTCAAGTTAAGTCAAATTATATTCTTTTTTACTTCCCAGAAAACAAGTGTAGTTTCCACCCATTGATCATTTGCTGTCTACCACAAACATCCTGCTGTATGCTGACTTTGGACTGATTTAAGCATGATTCAAGGGCTCATAATCTCTTACACTCACAAACACACGCACTGAAGAAGAGTGATAAAACCCTTATCAATTTCAAGGGAAAAGCGTTTAACCCTTATGATGCCTAGTCTCCATTATTCTCCAAAGATAAAGCCATACCTCCTCTGGATCAGAGTATCTACACATTTAATCCATACATGAAGCAAGAAAGAATAAAGCAGGAATTATCCTGTGAGGCCTATTTCCTTTCATTCCCATGTGTCTCACTGAATGTAGTGTACTGATTAGCCGACGTGACTGATGAGTACTGATCCAGTACAGTGTGAAAGAGCTCATTCTGATCACAAGATCAGAGATTAACCACCAGTTTGCAGTCAGGACTGACACGACAGACCTAAATAAATGAATTAGTTCTGATCAATACAACAGAAGTGTCATCCCACAAAATATCTTAAGCACCATAAAGAACACCAGATTATTTTCTTTGTAAACTTGCAAACTTCATTGTAAACTTGAGTTGCTTATTTGTAATGCGTTAATCTAATGCGACCAGATAAGCTTATGGCTTCTGTTGCTTTACTTCTTAGCTGGGAAGAAAATGAGTTATGTTTCCTTATTTGCAAGAAGGAGGAAAAAAATACATGGGTCTAGAATTTCCAATTTATAGATATAGATAAAGATGATCTATTGATTCATCAGCAAAGTAGAGGTCATTAGCAAGAAAATCAACACAATAACTGTGCTAATACTTAAGGTTAGTGAACTATTCATTTAAAACCACTCCACTTTTAGACATGAATGATACCTTAAAGGAGTACTTTAACTTCACCGCTAGAAAAATGGGCTTTCAATCAAATTTGGCGATTTTATCGATTAACTCGAATGTGTACCTCGATTTGTTTGAATGAAAATCGTTTTTCTCTTTAAGCATCCGCAGACGCTCCCCTCTGGGCTCCCGTAGGTCTGAACGGGCTCAGCGTTTGCCATAGAGATACACAAACAACATGGCAAATGAACGAGACCGCGACAGCACAAGCACACGCTCAAAGAAACATTTACAAACTGAATCCGCAGAGCTGCCAACTCTCACGAATTCACCGTGTCAGTTTTTACACGCTCTCACTTTCTCACGCAGAGAAAAATCACTAAGCAAAGAGGACACTGACATTGTTATTATAAAAAATGCATATTTAATTTGAGATGTTACCAGCTGGCAGGGCTCTGTATGTTTACAGAATTAGGTGAGTTTTTTTGGGGGGGAGAAAAAATTACATAACACATTAATGTAGGCTATAACACATTAATGTAATATTTATCCAAAGGAAACGATATTGAATCAAGATCAGAATCAAATCACAAGAATTGGATTGAAATTGTGAAATTTGTGTCAAGCAAAAAAAAAAAAAAAAACAGTAGCATACCAGTCATTGTAACATGTAAATATTGTGTTGTCACTAAACTTAATAAAATTCTGTTTGGTTACTAAATGCTTTGACAATAACTTATAAATACACTTGTTTTGACAATAACAAATAAATGCACTTATTGTGAAGCAAGGTTTGTTTTTTGTTTTTTTTACATATCCCCCCCCCCCAATTCCAATCCACCCATTTTATGATGTTACGTTATTTTATGTTGTTACATTGTCCCTATTTTCAAAGGCAGGGCCTGCCATCTTGTCTTTTTGGCTTGTTGTTTCTGATTGCACTTTATCCCCAAGGGGGAAATTCAGATCAAATCCCAGAAGGGAAAATCAAAACAAAATTAAGTTAAAACTTGTTTTGAACTATTTCTTTGTCATCTGCAGAGTGATTTTAAGTAGGGGAAAAAAAAAATCCATGACTTATAGTCATGATGAAGGTGTAAAATAGTCCCAAACATAACTCTGGCGCTAGGGGTGTGCCGGTTTCAGAATTGGTGATGACGGTTATGATGTGAGTTAAATGTGACGGTTCATAACATAACCGTCATCGTCCGGGGGGGGGGGGGGGGGGGGGGGGGGGTTACACAACTTAGTTTGAATAAACGAGCAGGCACTGATTAGCTCTACGTTTATTTAAAATTAACAGCAAGACAACTAGCAGTGAATGTGCTTTCCATTAAATGAAAAACGCGCACTAAACAAATCCAAAAAAAAAAAAAAAAACAGGCCTATTCTGGTGGATGCGGTGGTGACGCGTTCATGTGGCGCTGCCAGTAAAGCACCTACAATCTGTCACAAAGAACCGGCAAAAATAATGATTATGAATAGGCCTATGTAAAATATAGCAAGGAGATATTTTAATTGTTTATTAATAAACAAGTGTTTTCTTTGTCAGTATCTGGTGACGACGATGCTGACTCGCGATCTTCGCAGTAGTGAACGCGCCAGAGAGAAATGCACATTTACATAAGCAGAGAGCAGTCTGTAGTCTGCTTTCTTTCGTTTTGAATTGTTCTGTTTAAAAGTAGACATGTCTGTGAGAGAGGCTTCCTTATAGGCCTACACTGAGTTTCGGTTCATTTATGAGACGAGCTCCAGTTCACGCGCCGGCGCCTCTGTTTCGTGATTATCTATCGTCTGCTATATTTATCTTTTATTACTTCTTATTTATTAAATCCAGGCAATTGGTTGATGAAACATTGATTAAAATTAAGATACAATTAATATAAAACGAAATTCGTTTTAAAGAAAGGTTTTGTGCTTTCTGTTTGATGCCTCTGTGAAAGTTTTAAAGCATCTTTTAGTGCCGCTTTCAGAGCGCTCACGTCCATAACATTGTTTTTTCCTCATAAATGCGAACACGAAAAATTAAATAAAATGAATATTTTATGTTCTGTGGAGACTACAGTTACTCATAATTTGTATTCTGAATACCTAACGCCGGTACAAGTATTCCGTGTAGTACCCAACACTGATATTATAACCTTATCTGTAATATATTTTAATAACACGGTTTTGGCGGTTATAGAGTTCTAATGACGGTGTTCAACTATAACCGTCGGTCTCACGGTTATATCATAACCGTCACACCCCTATCTGGCGCGCTCGCTTACATGTTTTGCGGTTGAGCAGCACAAAAAGGTCAATTAATGTGTCAAAAAATGTATTATCGACAATTAATCGATCGTCGATTAATCGTTAACATCCCTACTAGCAACCATAGACATAGCCTAATAAATACATAGATGCCCTATTGGCCGCTGAAGCGTACGTCAACGGCGCCGCCATATTGCGGAGGGCAACTTTCCCATACCTCTCATTACGGGAATTGAGAAAAAAGCCTGTTTCGTGTGTGCTTGGGGCTGTACAAATCGCCGCACTATTGAAAACAGGTCTCGAGGAATTACCTTTCACAAACAAACGGACATTTTTTTCTGGTTGTATTTGGTCATTATATATTTAGTAATAGTAACGTACACCACTTACAAACCACTGAAATCGGTTGATAAATGTAAACGTTATTATTGTTTTTATCCAGGAAAACCGCAGCTCACCCGTTTACTTGCATTTGTTTACAGCGCAGTCTTGCCCTCAGCAAAATGGCGGACGCGTTGACGTATCGCAGCAACGTTCCAAAGCGGCCAATAGGGCGTCTTTGTATTTATTATGTCTATGCTAGCAACCACCAAAAATAGCCTATCAACCACATAGCAACACATTAAAAACCAATCTGAACACTGTAGCAACCTGCATTGACCACCATCATAAATGTAAACATAGTGTGAATGAGCGAAGCACAACAGTTGCTCAATAATTGGATGCACAAATGATCACCGAAGTATTTTTTTACTTCCTTCATCCAATCCCCAGAAGGATCAATCATCATAAATGTAAACATAGTTCTTTAGGCAATTTTCAAGAGATGGAACAATAAAAAATATAAAAGCTTAAATTAAACTTAGAAATTATAATATTGATATAGAAAATATTTCAGTTTTCTCCCAAATGTACCAAGAGAGAATATATACCCCTC
Source organism: Semotilus atromaculatus (assembly GCA_031834385.1). NCBI lineage: Eukaryota > Metazoa > Chordata > Actinopteri > Cypriniformes > Leuciscidae > Semotilus > Semotilus atromaculatus. The sequence continues at coordinate 4,077,096 of JAULUF010000053.1, read as the reverse complement.
CGAGACGGCTATAACCAATCAGGTTTAATACTAAAACTTACCCAGATGGCCACCAAGAATCTTGAGCTTAACGGAACTACAATGGATTCTAAAATTCCGCTGTCTATTAATTTTTATGCTAAGGCTCCAGCCGTGTGGGAGAATTCAGCAGGAGCATGTGAAAAACTGTTTTATGAATGTAGCAGGTCAAAATCTGTTACTCACGCTGGTATGGGTGTCACACCAAGAATCTGACCCTGTACTCAACAATTACGGTCTAGATGCCTGAAGGACGCTCCCTCTCATTAAGAAGTGTGTGTGACATAGAGACCCTATGGTCTGCATTTTACCTCATGTGACCCTCATATGTGAAATCCATAATCATAATACGACTAGCACTGAATTCCAAAAAACACATAGTGGCCCCAAAACATATTTGGACACTTGAAATATCTGAATTTCATTGCATTGATAAAAATCAAACCAAGTGGCATCTGAAAACATGTCATATTTTTTCTCATAACTAACGGGTCACTTTTCAGAGCCATTTAAACAATGACTTTCAATCTAATTGACACAAAAATTATTTTAGTGGAAATAAGTAGTTTTCATTTTTTTATTTCACCCTATCATTTCTCTCTACCGTAGTAAATGGTTAGGGTTTTATTTTAACACTGATTGTTTGATAAAACTGTGTTGCAACATCCCAGTGTGACCAAGAAGATCACACAGGTGTCCAAGCCAAAATAACCATAACCACAAGTGTAGTCATCGCATTAACCACATCTATATAGATGAAATTCCACTAACATTTGACTATCAAAACTTTCATTACTTTTGAACATTGATTTTATCTTTTCAAACGTTCTTTATGTGAAATGTTTTGCTTAAAGTGTGCTTGTGACATGATGCCACTTGGTATGACATTCGTTATCTCATGCAGGGACATTAAAACATTTTAAGTGACTTAAGTGTGCATCACACTGACATCACGCTCTCTGGCATCTCACATTCATAATTTCCATTTCACTTTCAGCCAACAAATCATGACACCCTCATTATGTTTCTCTCTGGGGTATAGAATAACACGCTGACTGACGCTTTCTGGCCCTTTTAGGGCTGTAGCTGTTATATTCAGGTGACAGAAACACATTCATCATCATATGAAAGAACAGGTGAGCAAGTTAAAACTTTACCTTCGATATGATTAACGGCTCGTCGTGTTCAAGCCCACCTTTGAGCGTGAAACCCCAAGGCGCTCCACCCTGCAACTGAACCTCGACGAACACAAACTTCCCCTTTTGGATCACGGCACTGCTGCTCCCTGGAAAACTATTATCCATCGCTGGAATGTTGGGGAAAAGAATGGACGAGGACGTCTCTTAGTTACTCAGTCAACCAATAAACTCCGCTAGGAACACGGCCAAGGATGTCCTAGATGTTTCTTCTTCTCAGTCAAAACTTCAACGATATGATGGGTCATTTCCTCGAATTACTTCATTTGGGATCGCAGCGTAACATATAACAATCCCGTTTCTAGCACCTAACGTTAACGTTACCTTACATCACTAAAGTTAAGTTACCTGCTAGACAGATGAAGGAACGACACAAAAACTTTTCCAGCCTTTCAAAAAATTTACATTTGCAAATAAGCAGGCAAATTTGATTTTGTGTACCACTTTTCCAGGCAGTGGTCTCCCTTTTAAACCCCGTTTGTCAGCCCTTGCTCGCTTCCGACTTCATTTTTACATCACAATAGAATTTGATTCATTTCACTGCGTCCACAGAAAGACTGAGCGCTCGCGCGCGCCGAGATTCCCCTCAGCGAGTCCTGTCAGAAAGAAACAAGTTCCTTTACGAGTTTCCAAAATCGTCCATTCAGTGCGAAAACGCGTTCCCGCTTTTAAAATACATAGTCTTTAAGTTTTCTTTTCTTGTTGATGCGCTGAAACTCTCCCAGCCATGGATGAGGGAGTCTGTGGTCGACCCCCCCACCACCAAACTCCACAGTTCGTCGGAATGGTTATGCGCATGCGCGAACTCTGCTAACCGCTCTACCACAGTGAACTAATACAACAGCTCTCGAAATCACATACTAGCAGTGACTCTGACCGAAACTGACTGACATAATCTTCTAGTCAAATCACCACCTTGTCCTCCCACATCATTCACCGAAAACATACAAACACACGATTTTAACAGGTTTGGTCAAGTCATATTCAATTCAATTCAGTAGAATTTACACATTCTACTTTTCAGTCATGGTGCTTTGTATCAAAACACAGAACGAAGGGAACATGTAAAGAGCTGGATGAATACATTTGACTGAAGTCCTTACCAGCAGTTTAACGTTGTTCAAGGGACAGGATATCGAGTTCTTGCCTCAAATAATCTGGATATTTAGGTTAGATATTTATTTCCTCCCAGTGGCCTTAAAGGTTCTTTGGGCGATTTGTATTAAATAGCATTCTTAAATTGTCCTTGTTACCTGACAGATGTCACTGTAATAAGTGTCTCTTGGCTACTGATAGTTAGACTAAACTAGTTAGAGCAGCGGGCCGCCGTTTTTTACCCAATCACAAACGCCCTCTGCCTGTCAATCACTGACATGAGCTTTGCTGACAAGATATTTGTGGGCGGGGTTTTGAAAAATGTGTGCGGTTGATCAATCATGGCGTCATTTTGTAGGCCATTTTCAATAGGATAGCAGTAGCAGTAGCACTAGCAGTTTTGCATTCATTCTTATAAAGGCTTGTGCTTAACATTAATCAAAGAGACTTTTATGTTTTGTTCTACCTAAACTACGCACGCACAGCTATTCCTCAAATGTGAATGTGACCTTAATAAATTCACATTTGAGGTATGTGTAATTTATGTTGTAAGGGGGAAAAATGTTTTTGTTAATCATAAATCAAACTGCTAATCTAAAAACCAAAGTCCCTTTCAAGGAAAGTCTGTTCACTCGGCGGCCATATTTCCAATGCCTCCAGGCATCTATTTCAGGCATCCAAGACCAGGTCCTGTCAAATTGAATAGGGTAATCCTGAAACTTTCAAAAACTGCTTGCCAAACTCATAATTACAGTAAATAAATGTTTCAAATCAGCAACAAAACCTGACATGACCTGTCCTATAAATGTTGTTGCGCATTGCAGTTTCTCCCATTCTTAAGTAATGGGAGTGAACCATCTTTAGTCTTTGCTAAAAACTCATTGGAAATTCCTGAGGAAACTGGTGTGGTGACAAATCAGGTCCTTCCTCGAAATCTGGTCTCTGTTAGCGATCCCTTTGGCTCAAATTACTCTCTTTAGTGCCTGATTGCAATTCCTACAAAATCATGTTATTTGCTAAATTTTGTTTGACCTATGTTATAATGACCATTAATGTCCATATTAGTTTGCTTATGTATTAGCATAGTGTGCACACGATTAGATGATAGGTTTTAGTTTATACAGGCATTTGCAATTACCAACATGTATCATCTTTAATGTAATTACATGTTAAATTAAGTGTTAAACATCCAAATATTTCAGGTATAAAAAATAATGTAATGTTAAATTATTCACTAAATAGGCTATTATTATTAATTAAAGTTTATCAAGTGAAATCATTAGCCTGATAGTTGATGGAGACCCAATTTCGAGGGAGGGCCAGATTTGACACTGGCTCAGAAATGCACATTTTCTCCTGGCTTTAGGGAACCGCTTTATTCATTGCTAACTCTGGCTGCATTAACAAAATGTCTTAAATCATTTGTTGCACATTAAAAATAATAATTAAAAAGTACTTTGCACCATCATCAGTTGCTTTAAATAGCCAATGAAATAGTCTGACTTGTGGTTTAAAAGTTGAAGATAGCTGATACTTTGTCTTTATTAAAACTGATTCAGATTTTCAAACTGATACTGACAGTTTTATTCAAATTGATGTTGACATTGTTCAGTATAAACAGCTGGAGAACTGTTTAAAAGTAAAATATGTCCCTTCTGGCCAACCCTGACCTGTTAATCATCACCTTAACCTGTTTTTACTTGTCTCTATACCAGCAGCTGCAAGGCCTGACCCCTATTGTAAATGAAATTACACTCCCGTGGGTAAGTTGTACTAAATTTTGGCCTTCTTACTGAGTGAAATGTGATTATTTGCAGGTATTCAACATTAAAAGCATGATCAGTTTTGTTTTTGGGGGGACCATTTAAGGACCTGTGGTCCACTTTCATTTAGAAACTACTAAAAATGATCATCCCTTCGTCTTACAAATATACACACTATAAAAGGCTTGCTAAAATGAGCTGAACTTGATCTAAATGTGTCTTTTTCAGCCTTTGTACAATGAACACAATGATGTGAGAGCCTCTGGTTATTTTAAGTATATGATTATATGATTTTTTTCCCCCTAGAAAGAATTAAAGTTTACTTTAAAATAACATAAGTGGGGGAAAAAAATCTGTCTCTGAGTTGGTTTCTAAGTAAAACATTTTCCTGTCCCTCTTTCATGATCACTGAAAGCTCCAAAGCCTTTCATCATCACAATAGCACACCTGCGGCTAGTATAACAGGTGTGGCCACTGTGCTCAGCCTCAAGACACATCTGAACATGTTTACCAATGACATCATACCTATTAGGTCATTTCCTGATATGTCATTTATTACAGAACTATATGGGGAGATTGTAAGGGGGGAAAACAAACAAACAAACAAACAAACAAACAAAACTTTGTACATGAAGTTCTTCAGCGCAAGCACATAAGCTACAGATGAAATGCTCATGCTAGATTTTTTAAATATAACTCACATAAAACATTTTCTACTTGTTGGCCTGCTCTTAAAGGGATAGTTCACCCAAAAATGAAAATTCTGTCATTAATTAGGCTACTCATGTCGTTTCAAACCCGTAAGACTTTCATTCATCTTCGGAACACAAATAAAGTTCTTTTTGATGAAATCTGAGAGCTTTCTATCCCTCCATTGACAGCTACGCAACCACCACTTTGACGTTTCAAGAGTTCATATAAAGAGATCGTAAAACTAATCAATTGAGCGGTTTAGTCCAAATTTTCTGAAGTGGCACAGTCACTTTATATGATGAACATATTGAATTTGGTCTTTTATTAACATATAACGAACATAAACAGAAGCTTAACCGAACCTGCATGACACACAAAAAAACGAAGCTCAAATGTGCTGCATAACATGAGAATTACCCTATAGCCTAATTGGTTTTTATGTTTATGTGAATAAAATTGACAGTCTCTTCAGAAAATTTTGACTAAACCGCTAAATTAATATGGATTAGTTTTACAATCTCTTTATGAACTTTTTGAAGCATCAAACTAAAGTGGTAGTTGCGCAGTGTCAATGCAGGGACGCTCAGATTTCATCAAAAACATCTTCAATTGTGTTTTAAAGATGAACGAAAGTCTTAGATGTTTGGAACGACATGGGGTTTGAGTAATTAATGACAGAATTCTCTTTTTAGGGTGAACTATCCCTTTAATATAAATGCCATTCTGGATGGTGTTCTCTTTTGTTATTACAATAGTAGTGAGATGTTTTGACAGGATCAGCCTAAAGGCATGTTATTATTTTCCCATAATTAAAATGCAAAATTTTGAATCAATTTCAACATTTATAAGACCTCCCCGTGTATCTAATTTGTTTATTCAGATACTCATAAATAGGCCTACATTATGCAAGAGCACCTCTTTACAAAAAAAAAAGACACTTTAGACTATTGCACTGATTAAAAGTAAGCCCAAAAATGTTCTCTGATTAGTATTGAACTAATAAATAGAATAAAATGTTATCTTAAATATTAAACACAAGCCTTCTCCAAGACCTAGACTGTAGGCCTACTGTACATGAAGCCTTGATCTCATTTGGAGGAAGAGGAGGTTTGAGTTGCCGCATTGCCTACTACAGAAAAAATATTACGAGTGTTAGAACATACTGAGACCTTAAGAGGGCGCTAAACACACACGTAAAACACTTATTCATTCAGTTTTGAACTCCAAAGAGATTTAATAATTGCAGGTTGAAGCATCTTCCATGAGCCAGCACACCATAGTTTCAGTTGTCTTATCAAAAAGATGTTCACTGAAAAACGTGAACACGCACAGTTTAATTTTCAAAATCTGGACTGACCTATAAATGTCTGGGTGGTCTCTTTACACTGTCTAATTTGAAAAGAAACATGTTTTCTAAATGTTTAAAGTGCATAATTAAATTGGGCTTTGATGTTTAATTTGATTAAGATGTTTATGAGTGTGAATAATAAACAGTGGCGCTACAGCAGACCGCTTGTTTTTCCTGTATTTATGTGATGCACACACGTTTGCATGCTGAGAAGTGCTGAGAGTTTGCCAGTAAAATAGCATCAGTGTTCAAAAATAAAAGCCATTTCGTAGACACAGTATCGTCTTTCAGTCCCACAATAAACAGTATAACAAACACACTTACACACATTTATCCATGCAGTAAAATTTATTTATTATTAAACATGCAGTATATATCTAATGTGTATACACGTGAGTAATTATACACATAAAAGAGAGTTGAAATAAGTGGATAGACCTCCTTTATCTTCTTTCCCTCCCTTTCTTTTTCTTTTTAGTATACACACAAGTTTGTTATAGCCTAATTAAGGTTTTTTAATGTTTTTGCAAAAAGTCTCTAATCACCAAGGCTACATTTATTTGATCAAAAATACAGTAAAAACAGTATTATTGTGAAATATTATTTCAATTGAAATATTATGTGAATATATTTTAAAATGTAATTTCCTGTGATCATTACTCCAGTCTTCAGTGTCACATGATCCTTCAGAAGACCTGATGATTGGCTGCTCAAGAAACATTTCTGATTATTTATTAATTTAAATAATCTAATAATTTATCTGATTATAAGAGCCCGGTCTCATGAAACTTCGTATCTATACCACGAATTAAATTTCTCGTGCCATTTATACGCTAAAAATAGTTTTTGCGTGCATGTGATACGCACTTTATGGCGTGTAATACGCACGCACTCCACACCCTAATCCTACCCAAGCAGTTTACAGTGCGTAGCATATGCACGCAAAAATCATTTTTGGCGTATTACTGGTACGATAAATTAAACTCGTGGTAGGCTATAGATACGCACTTTCATGCGATCGTGTTGGATTATTAATATTGAAAGCAGTTGTGCTGCTTCATATTTTTGCAGAAATTATGATACCACTCAAAAGTTTTAAAGAAATGAATACTTGCTTTATAATTAATAGTTGCTCAATAGTCGAGCAACAACTTGTATGATGTGACACTAAAGAGTAATGATGCCGAAAATTCAGCTGTGCCATCACAAAAAAAAAAAAAAAAACGTTTTAAAATATATAAAAATAAATAAAAATAAAATCACAATATTACTGTTTTTAATGTATTTTTGATCAAATAAATGCTGCCTTGGTGAGCAGAAGAGACTGGAAGTGACCTGGGGGAAAAACAATCTGGATTTGTGGCCTTTACCTTTGGATCTGCATAAACACGGTTATTCTGTGTGTGTGTGTGTGTGTGTGTGTGTGTGAGTGTGTGCGAGCGAGCGAGCGAGCGTGCCTGTTTGTTTTGACATCAAATCAGAGGAAAACAAGATCCTTTCAAATCACAATTTCTTTTGTTGTCGGGTTTATTGATTGATCTGATTGCTTTATAATTATCAGCTTTCAAACACACTCAGTGACAAACCCATACCGGCCTCAGTTGGTTAAGAGCTAGTTTTAGTGTTCACGTGATCACAGTGTGCTCAATGAGTCCTTACTCAACAAATTCATCTGAAACCCATCAAGTCAATGAACTTGCTTGCTGTGAAATGATGAAATAGCTATATATATTAATTTTTTTAACTTGGAAATTGCTTCAACGTACCAGCTTTTAGTGCATCAATGATGAAATAAGGCATCAATACTTAATAGTCTACATTTTTGCAAGTTCTGCATTCTAAAGTGGTGATGGTAAAAACGTGCTGGAATTACATAAAGATAAATTTTGCAGTGTAATCTTCTTCCTTTACTGAATAAATAGAGTAAGTGGAGTATGAGTATGACAATGACACATATAGCTCACCGTCAGCGCTGTGGGCTTGCTATGTTATCCAGGCTATTTCTGTGGTCTGGCCTTTCATTCACATGCTATCCTTTTATAGCGGGGTCTGTTGAAGGCCAACAGCAGTCATGAGGCTACAGCAGTATGAGAGAGAGAGATGTTTTATTAATAGTCTCAAGTGCAGAGAATTTCCATTAAAGCTATAATGCTTGAGCGTGTGAGTTTCTTTAAGGAGGCACATCAATTTGAATGTGTGTGTGTGTGTGTGTAAGTGTGTGTGTGTGTGTGTGTGTGATTGGGGATGAGCATAAGGGTGATGTAGTTAAAGATGTCTTGAAGCAGAATATCTGAATTAACACAAATTAGACCTGAGAGCTATAATTGATGGAAGTGTTTTAGCAAATAATAATGTAATTGTTAATGGGGCTATGTAAGATTTCATGTATTAATCATATTTGTGTTGCCAATGTGTGAACAGCTTCTAACAACTTAATAAATTAGACCTTCCCTGACTTCCTAAGTTGTCTATGAAAGCCTATTGATTTCTATGTGAAGGACTCAGGATCGTTTTTCAAAAGAAAGTGATGTTTCTCCTTGCTCCCGAGAGCCTCTCTTCCATTCAATGACACTCGAAATGTTCCTTCGATGTTCAGGATAATGCAGAGAGAGCTGTTCTACTATGTAATGTCAATGTGTCATGCCAAGAAAAGGGATTCATTCAAACTATCAGCCCTTTCAATGGCCTGTATCATTTTAAACTAGCTATAATTTTCCAGTCTACTCTTTTTTTAAAGGTATGCTAAAGTGTACTTCTTTTTCACAATGGGAGGGTCAATAAATAATACCAGAAGTTCTGGTGTAAACAGTTGTAGTGTTGTTTTGACACCCAGTGCACTTTCTGCAGGGACCGTTCCCTGGAGCCCAAGGCCACAGTGGTGATTAGGTAACTGAGCAACTCCTCCGTTCATGAATCATCCTTTAGCAGGGTTATGAACGGAGGACCTTTGGGAGGATTGTTATCCCCTAATTCATCACTAGGCCTATGATATGATATATGATATGATAGACCTAACTATGTCACATACCATTCAAACATTTGATGTACGTTTTTTTTTTAATTAGTCATTTTATTCAGCAAGGAGGATGCATTAAATTGATCAAAAGTGACAGTAAATGTAGTATATTTTAAAATAAATGCTATTCTTTTGAACGTTCTATGCAAAATCTTGAAACTTTATAATAATAAGAAATGTTGAGCAGTAAATCATCATATTAGAATGATTTTTGAAGGATCATGTGACACTGAAGACTGGAGTAATGATGCTGAACATTCAGCTTTGATCACAGGAATAAATTACATTTTAATATATATACAAATACAAAACAGTTATTTAAAATTGTGATAATATTTCACAATTTTTTTGTTTTTGCTGTATTTTTTATCAAATAAATGCAATCTTGATGAGCAGAAGAGACTTCTTTCAATAACATTTAAGTGAACTGTGTAACTACTCAAACACAGCCCATTAATCATCTATGGCTCAAGGTGATCAAGCCCAGAGATGTATACAGAGGTCAGAGGTCAAACCCTGCAACACAACTGCACCTTTGCATAGAATCAAAATGTCATACCTTGTCATACGATACATAAACTCCTCTTTGGCTGTAGCACATTTGAGTAAGTCCCTTCTCTCTGGTGTCAATTGGCTGTAAATTTGTTTGTCATAGAAACTCACAGGAGAATATAGTGAAGCCTGAAGGGTGTAAATGAGATTTCTATTAAAAGCCAAAGCAACTCTTTCTGCTTAACACACACACTTTAACACCTTTAAAATAAACACACTCTAGAGTATCTGGACTGCATGATGATCAACAGAATAATGCAAACTATATTCAAACTCCCCTACATAAATGAATACAGATACTATACACACTCCTTACAACAAAAAAAATCATTACCGCACAATTTACCATGAAAAATGTTTTGGATGCTACCATAATGGTAATACCACAGATATTTTGAAGTACCTTATAGTGCTTTTTAAGCACAATTGATGAACATGAATATGGTAATAAACAGTGCCATGCATCACAGTTTTTGTAAAGGTCAATGTGGACCATCACACCTGATTTTAATAAAATATTGTTGTATGCAATGCTTGAAAGATAGGTATGTAAACAAATGTTATCAGTTAGCTTTCTGTGCTTTGAACTAAACATTTTGCATCATAGCTCTTGCTATTTAGCATCATGACTGGTATTGACCGATCAGTATCCCATTTTCAGTAAAATGTGCATTGAGTCAAACTTATCCTGAAAACAAACAAAAAAAAACAACAAAAAAAAAAACAAGATGCTTAAACTAGCCTTGAGTAGTTTGCTGGTCTTCCAGAGTCTAACTAAAAAAATATACCAGCCTGACCAGTGAAAACACACTTGGCAGCAAACTACAGACATTTTAGGCTGTTTTAAGCTTTTCTTCTGAAAAGATAAACTAGGTCACAGGAAGCTAAACCTGTTTTAGACTAGAGTCAGAAGTCCGTTCTCTCCGAGGAGGGCTGGGATATTCGGAGATGACCCCCTTTCTATCTCTGTCTGGAGCCTCTTCAAATCTCCATTTAGCTGACTTGTGGAGTGTATTTACTGTCACAAAGGCAGTTTATAAGTTGCTCAACAAAGAATCCTGAAAAACGTATTACAGTTTCAACAAACATATTAAGCAGCACAACTGTTTTCAACATTGATAATAACCAGAAATGTTTCTATAGCATCAAATCATCATATCAGGATCATGTGACACTGAAGACTGGAGTAATGATGCTGAAAATTCAGCTTTGATCACAGGAATAAATTACATTTTACAATTTATTCACATAGAAAACATGTTTTTTTTTTTTTAAATTGAAATAATATTTTACAGTATTACTGTTTTTACGGTATTTTTGATCAAATAAATAAAGCCTTGGTGAGCAGTAGATACTTTTTTTTTTTTAACAAGACCAATCTTATTGACCCCAAACTGAACAGCTCAGATGTTTAAGATTTCTAGACTGCATTGCATTTGCTTTGACTGGCATTTAGTTGTGTAAGCCAACTGGTTTTCATTTTAGGCCCTTTTATCTCTCTTTTCTAAGTATATCAGATTTCTGACCTTAAATTACTTCTCTTGTGGTCAAATGAATCATTTACAGGCCTTTGGTGCACTGACAAACTCATGACGACGCACATGCAAATCCTCTAGATCTGTTTCTACTGGCTGTCACACATGCATAGCAAATACTCTGAGGGGGAAAAAAAGAATACAAGGAATGAAATGATGTCATGAAGAAGAATATGAAATAGAATGTTCCATCACATTCGACTCAAACTTCCTTTGAACCCATAAATGTTTCATGATCCTGTCAGAGGCCAAAGTCACTGTGTGTTTGGGGAGTAAAACAGCAAATAGTGCTGCAGTGGACTGAAGAAAATAAGCACTGCAATATAACACAGTCAGTGAAGAGGACATGATTCATTTCCCTTTCATTTACATTAGGACAGCAACGTTGAGTTTGTGATTACGGTAGTTTATCATATTGTCCACATGTCAAGGACACCAAGAATCATTCGCATTCAAGCCCAATTGTATGTTCAGACTTGGCCAAGAAAGTATTGATTTTAGCAAGTTTTGACAATTGTGTTCAAACTTTACAGACATATTCAGTGCTTCTGTAATCATCTCTTCGACCTGTGCTGAGAAGATTAATACAATCTAATCCAAAGGGAAGATTAGTTTCACAATACTTATTTTTCTCATGATCTTTACCCTAAGCCTTGGTTTGATTGATGCACCTCTTGATGGAAATTACATCCCAACATTTATTTCCATCAAGAGGCACATTGATTTTTACTCAAGATATTATATTGACAATGCAAGAGTCCAACACTCTGTAAAGTCTCCTCCAGCACATCCCAAACACTCTCAATGAATTAAAGAAATGAACTCAGAGGAGCCGATTCATGTGTGAATATGATCCTTCATGTTCCTCACAACCATTCTTTCAGTTTGAGTCTGATGAATCTCGACATTGTCATCCTGGAATATGAACATGATGTGTCTTCCTACATGGTTGTTTAAGAAATGAAAAGCTACACACTCCATCAGTTAGGGTTAGAAGAACTGTTGCCAAACATATAACATGTAGAAACGTCATAATCACTGCAATAATGATCCAGTCATAGACTCTTTTTTTTTTGGCTGGGCAGTGTATACGTGTAAATATATATATACTGTATATATATATACAGGTCCTTCTCAACTGATTCCAGGCCTTGGGGGACCTGCGGAAGCAGTGGACTGAGTCTGGAGTAGAAACATCCAGAGCCACCGTGCACAGGCGTGTGCAGGAAATGGGCTACAGGTGCCGCATTCCCCAGGTCAAGCCACTTTTGAACCAGAAACAGCGGCAGAAGCGCCTGACCTGGGCTACAGAGAAGCAGCACTGGACTGTTACTCAGTGGTCCAAAGTACATTTTTCAGATGAAAGCAAATTTTGCATGTCATTCGGAAATCAAGGTGCCAGAGTCTGGAGGAAGACTGGGGAGAAGGAAATGCCAAAATGCCTGAAGTCCAGTGCTGCTTCTCCAGTGCAGGTCCCCCAAGGTCTGGAATCGGTCCTTCTCCACAATCTTCCTCAGGGTCCGGTCACCTCTTCTCGCTGTGCAGCGTTTTTTGCCACACTTTTTCCTTCCCACAGACTTCCCACTGAGGTGCCTTGATACAGCACTCTGGGAACAGCCTATTTGTTCAGAAATTTCTTTCTGTGTCTTACCCTCTTGCTTGAGGGTGTCAATGATGGCCTTCTGGACAGCAGTCAGGTCGGCAGTCTTACCCATGATTGCGGTTTTGAGTAATGAAACAGGCTGGGAGTTTTTAAAAGCCTCAGGAATCTTTTGCAGGTGTTTAGAGTTAATTAGTTGATTCAGATGATTAGGTTAATAGCTCGTTTAGAGAACCTTTTCATGATATGCTCATTTATTGAGATAGGAATTTGGGGTTTTCATGAGCTGTATGCCAAAATCATCAGTAATAAAAAAATAAAAGACCTGAAATATTTAAGTTGGTGTGCAATGAATCTAAAATATATGAAAGTTAAATTTTTATCATTACATTATGGAAAATAATGAACTTTATCACAATATGCTAATTTTTTTAGAAGGACCTGTGTATATATATATATATATATATATATATATATATATATATATATATATATATATATATATATCATTTTTTACAGTATTTGTCCTTAAGTGAAAGATGTAAAATACAGTGAGTAACAAATTGTTAATATAATAATTTACTTTATTGAATTAAGTCATTTTTTATTGAGTGACATTTACTGATTGACAGTTAAACATATGTTTAAAGGTCAGAAACAGTATTACACCTGAATTTCACAGAAAAAGAAAAACAGCCAACAGACACATCAACATGTTTAGTCAAAAGTGTAAGCAGCAAAGGTTTTAAGGCAGTCATTGTGAAACAATAAAAATATATTCTTTTTTTTTTTTTAATTCATTGCTACCTAAAATAAAAAGCATAACATTTCTGTAAGGACTAAATCAGAGTGTTTTAACATGCAGTTGACAGTGATGGCAAACAAAAATCTATAGTGATGTTGTCAGCAGGAATGCTGATGCCATTGTCACATATTTAAATAATGTAATAGAATCAAGGGTACAGCAGCTGATTTAGAGAATGGCTGTATGCAAACAGTCCAGGCCGGGATTTGGAAAGAGTAAGCTGATTTTTATGTCAGCACTTAACATATTAGAGTCAGAGTATAGGATGCAAAACTGCTACAAAGAAAACTGTGTTTTTTGGCTGGTCGGTGTTCTGCATTGCTCAAGCAGTTCACAAAGCATTCAAAGCATACTGGACAATCATGTCACAGGCCTGAAAGATACTCTATGCAAGTAAGTAAACGCTAAAGTTTCTAGCAATTCAAACTGAAATGTGTCCGCCAGTTAAAAATGCTGTACATGTTGTATTCTCAGTGTCACCACAAGGGGCGCTATAGCTGGAATTAGCACAAATGGACTTCTTCTGCATTCAGTTTTCTCTTTTAGATCAAATCAAAGCCTGTCTACGGAAAGCCTGGCCACTCCCTATTAAGTCCTATTGTACCGAATTTTGGTTGTAGTTCCACCAGAGTTCCACTGGGGACGATCGTCTGAGTGCAGAATGAATGGGAGTCTATGGAGCTAAACGGCTAAATATGTCTCTTTCATCCAATTGCCGTTGAGAAATCTCAGATTTGAATGTAGGTTTTGCAAGTTCAACATGGGTTATAGGTCGAAAGTTGAATAAACGAGTACTTATGTCCTTTCGATTGCTTACAGGATGGGTTGTTGTTGCCCATAACACGCTAGCATTCTGCTAATGGATGCTGATTGTATGACGTCATTGACCTTTTAAAATACTTTTTAAAGCAAATAAGTGACTCTAAAAAATCTAACACCCAGCAAGCTGTCATTTCTTTGCATCTCCTTTCGAAAACAATATTCAAATTACTAGACAAAAAATTATATCCTGAGAAAAGTGGATTTTGAGGGGTATAGCTCCATAGACCTCCATTCATTCTGCACTCGTCCTGTGAGCGCCCTCATATGGAATCAGAGTGGAACTGCAACCAGTTCAGAACCCGGAAGTTTACTGAGAGTGGCAGTTCTCGTTATATTAGACATTCTCTGATCAAATACTGTTGAGACAGAGCAACACTCTTAAAAATAAAGATTCCAAAAGGGGGTTTTCCTTTTTTCAACAATAACTACATGTTGTATTCTCACGCTGCTTCCGAAATCGTTCTGTATAGTATGAATGTGTGTAGTATGAATGAATTTGGACGTACTACATCCGTCATGTTGTTACAGGTTGCTTCACTGCCATTCATAAATCCTGTCCCGTGGCCTCATGGGATAGTAAAGTGTCTATCGAATACTGACTTCATCCGGGGACTTTTCGGCCAATGTTTTCCGCATAATGTGCATTCGGACATCTATGCTCTGTTGGCGTACTGTTTTTCGCATACTATATACTAAGTATTCGATTTCGGACACAGTGTCAGGGTCACCACAAGGGGTGTTAAAGCGGAAATTAGCACTTATTGACTTCTTCAGCATTCAGTTTTCTCTTTTAGATTAACACTTAACAAGGTCAAAGTCAACAAGTACATAGCTAGAAACCTGTATAACAAATTCAGTAATATTTGAAGGAAACTTCACCTGAGAACTGAGGTCTCTTATATGTGTACTGAGACTGAATATTTGCATCAACCAAGCATTTATTCATTCATTCAACCAGGCATCTGTGCACTTGCATAGAGTATGTTTCCAGCCTAAAGTTAAATATAAGAGTGAGATCATGAAAAGATCAGTGTGATTGTTGCAACATTATATATTAAAACAATACTGCACACACAAAACATTCTCAGGATGGAGATACACTTCAAAAAAGATGTTTCAACCTCTGGAAGCATTAGGATTTTTCCCTTATGCATGAAGGAATTTTTTGTGGATTTTCACAATTTTGGTACACCGCTGTTACAGGATTATAGTTTTCAGTACAGTTGGATATAATCAACACACATATCATTTATTGAAGTAAAAAAGTGCATATTTGAAATGTTATAATATTATTGCTATAGTAACAGTTCCACAGCCTCATGCTTTATTAAAATAATGAATTAATAATCAATAACATTATAATATAATCTTACATACTGTATTGGATTTTAATAATGCACTAAGGATTATTATTGCTGTATAGAGCTGGAAGAAGATAGTATGGTTGCACGATTTGGGGGGGGGGGGGGGGGGGACTAATTTCTATATTTTACATAATTTGTGATTGTGATTTAAAATGTAATTTAAAACAATTCAGGGATGCTGTGCTTGTTAGTAGGACTGCACAATTTGGCCAGAATTTTATGATTTTATATAAATATTGCTACATAACAATAATAATATTAGAATTATTATTATTATTACTAAATAAAATTATAAAAAATACGAATTAAAACAATACGAAATTAGACTATTTAGATAAAATAATATAATAATAACAATTTTACAACTGTAAAATTACAATACTGATATTTATGGCTATCCTAATTTTTTTTTTTTCAAACATTAAACCAATCAATTATTTTGACGGACCTTCTCAAAGTTTGTCTTTTGTTGAAAAGCGCTTCTCATTACAAGTATGGTAAGACTGGCGCATGTTGCGTTCCCAAATACATGTTAAAGCGACCCAAACTCAGAGCAGATGCAGAGATGGAGATCATGTGGAGCAGCCATATTGCAGTCATACTGTGATTTCATTTTTTTTTTATGATTATTAATCGTGCAGCCATACAATCTTAAAAATAAAGGTTCTAAAAGGTGTTTTTTGCTGCAATGCCATAGAAGAACCATTCTGGGTTCCACAAAGAACCTTTTGATAAACAGTTCTTAAAAAACACTTTTTTTTTTATTAGTGCAAAGAACATAATGGAAAGCTTCCATGGATGTTAAGGGTTTCTTCATGAAACCATAGATGCCAATAAAGAACCTTTATTTTTAAGAGTGTAGTAGATAGTCACCTCTGAGTTCAGCAACATCCCCAGCACTTGTCAAGATAGACTTCTTCATCTTGGCTAGTTAAAAAGAGATAGCGGTTTCCGCACTCCTCCCAGCGAGAGATCCTTCCATCTTCCACCAGGACGAACTTCCACTCCACCTGGCTCTCCACGGGGAGGGTGATCGTGTTGGCCCAGAACCCGTCCTTGGCTCTGTGGAGAGGAACGAAGCTCTCCCAGGCCCCCAACTCCTGCAGGCTCCCGCTAACAGCCACCAGCTGGCTAGGAGAGTATGTGATGTAGTGAATCCTGAAGGTTACGTTAACCACTTGCGATAAAGGCGGAACAGTCGCTACTCTTTTATTCGCCGGTTCTTCGTCCTCTTTGGCTAAACCAGTCTTGACTTGGCTTTCTTTTTCCAGCTGCGTCTGCTTTTCTTCGGTGCTGGTTGCAGTTGGCGTAAGCCAGGGAAGATCTCTGAACTCTGATGCACCTACGATTAGCCACTCGTTATTGTCCATAATGGCGTCCATGATGCTGATCTCATTCTTTTCATGATTCTCCTCAATTGGCGCATTTTCTTCATTGGTTTTCTTCTCACCAGACTCGTGTGAGAGGCTCACCTGTGTTGAAGACCCAACGAGGAAGGTATTATCAGTGTGGAAGCCCAAGTAATTGTGGAAGTCAAACCTGTTGTTGTGGTTCACCATAGTCTTATTGTCATAGCAACAGCAATCGAAGTTATTTGTTCGTGGAAAACGGCAGTCATGGTGATCTTCAAACGTCTTGCTGGCTTCCTCCACCGTTGACGTCTTGTTGTCTTCCTCGAATCGGATCCTAATAGGATTGGATTGTTTAACCGCTTGTTCTGAAGAAGTGACTTGATGATGTCTCTGATAAATGAACTCCTGAGCGCTTTCAGTTTCAGATGGTTCATCGGTGTCTACACTCAGTCCCGTCTCAGATTTGTCGAGATATTCCTCACGTTGGCAATCTAATTGCGTCGATCGTACACTCACATCAGCCAAAACCTCACGTCCACCATCATCATCTTCATCATCCTCGTGCTGAATATGATCCTCACATTCTGTGTTTTCATCAAGATCCATTTCTACCCACTGATCCAGATCAGAATCCGTTTTGTCTCGCATTTCAGGTTCTAAGTCTGTTAGAAGCTCATCTGTAATCTCCTCAAAGTCCTTGAGAGTGCTTTCATTCAGGTCTTTCTCTGATATCTCAGTGGGAAGGAGCATGTTGTCTGTGTCTGAGAGGTCACCGGATTCGCTGCAACGCTTTCCATCCTGAGATTCACCTAAAAGAGAACGAAAATGCATTAGCCGCGTCACATGTGCTTTCAACTGATCAAAAATGTATATGGGAATTCTTTTAGGAAAGAACGTATGATCTTTTCTTGCTCTTTCCATCTTTTTTTTTGGACTCAAAATGTTATTTGTTGTTACGGTTGCTGAAAAATGATCGGTTTATGGGAAAAGTGCATGTCAAAATAGTCAATGTCAATATGACCTTTGGCTAGAAGTAGGTTACTTACTGATAGGCCTTGCACAATGTTTATTCATCTATTGATAAATCAATCAAAATTCCTCAGTAATCGAGCAGCAATGTAACCGAGCAAATGTCAAGCATTTGTAAAGTCACAGCTAAAAACCATGACACGCGAATGCTAGAGCACTGAAAACAATGATTCAGATCAGTGGGAATGAGCTTGTGACTTTAGAACTTGGTATACTAACTAGATTTGCATTTCTAGAAAGAAATACCATTGCTTACAGTGAGAGGGCTCTTATAAAAGAGTGCTGTGTAAGTTTACCTTTCAGGCTTTGGCTCTTTGAAATGAAATGCTGCATCAGAGCTGCCTTTAACTTTGCACTTTCTCATGACATTCAGTTCATCTTGTATTTTGGCAGCTGAACAAGAGAGTCACTGTCAAACTTTCAACAAGATTGTGGAATATCCTAGCCAGCAAAGGATGTTACGCAAACATTCGGACAAGCTTTTTTTATACTACACGCAAAGATAAAAATAATCAGGTTTTAGACATATTCAATATATAGGCTTTTTTGCTAAAGAATGGTATTGCCTATGATTTAATAGATGCAAGAAAGAAAAGACTAATTACAAATCATTATGCAAATAAATGCAAGAAAAAAAAAAACATCTCACATTGACATCTTGTAGTAGCTGAATTTAAAGAACACAAACCCCAGAGCTGCAGGTTTGCGGGAAGATACACAGTAGACAGATAGTACCTTTAAAGTAAAACAAATACCTGTCTGTAAAATGCGTTTAATTTTTTTGCATTTATTTGATAAAAAATACACCAAAAATAATACTATTGGGAATTGCTAAATTTCAGCATCGTTACTCCAGTCTCCAGTGTCACATGATCAATAAATATTTCTTATGATCATCAATGTTGTCAACAGTTGTGCTGCTTGTTTTTTATTTTTTTTGTCTTACTTACCGCAAACATTTAAATGATAGCCTAGTGTATATTTACACATTTTTGGTGATTTTTGGTGAAAAAACTATTACTGTTTTTTTGTGTGTCTGTGGTTTTATTGGAACGTTTTAGACGTAGCATGGCATTTTTTTATGTAATTAATTATTTATTAAAAACAGAAGCCTTAAAACGTGACATCATCCTGTTTGTTGGCCAAAGAAATATTGCATGCTCAAAGTTGAGTGTGACCTAGATTTAAGCTAAAATTATTTCCAAACATGATTATATAACAATTAATAACATAATCCATCTACAAAACTCCGCCCTCCACATTTTTTTTTATTTTTTTATTTTTTTAAGAAAATGCTGATTGTCTAAGTTTTCTGATGGCCCCTCGCGCTGTTTCTTCGAGACAGCTTTTCGCCGTTTAACCGTCAATGGCTGTCCTGTCACGTGTGATTTATTTTTCCATTACCGTGACAGATAATAGTGATATGTTATGTGTGGTAAAAAAAAAAAAAAAAAAAAAGTCTCACACGTGTGCGCACCAATATATGCTTCAACAATTGTCCGTTTTTACCTGTTGACTCGGTAGGTCGATCATCCCTCTCTCTTGTCCTCCGAGTCGAGCTCGCTTCTTCTCCCGCCGTTTCGCTCCCGTTATTCTCGTCACTCTTCCTGCGCTGACCTCTAAATGATCGGTAAATGAAGAACGCGGCGCACACCGACAGCATGGCAATGATCCCCACGGCGACTACGGCACCGGAGCCGCCGATCAGATCCAGCAGGGAATGAATATCGCGGTCCAGAGCAATCGGTTTGCTCTTCTTCATGGTCATGCTGTGGGTGAAAGCTGAAAGCTTCAGTGGAGATGTAACCGTGGAGGTGTCGCGATCACTTCATCCTCGGCGCCGCGGGCAAATGACCCTTTGATGCGGCAGAAGATGAAAAGAAACCCCGCAATCAGGTGAACACACTGCCAATAGGCTCGCTCTCTCTCTCTCTCTCTCTCTCTCTCTCTCTCTCTCCCAATTCAAATGAGCTTTACTGGCATGACAGTATTGACAAAGCGTGAGCAATGAAGAACAACGACGAAAGAAAATACAAGAATACATTTTTATAAATCAGCAACAGTAGTTTTATATACTTTAGTAGGCTATGTATTTTCTTTTCATTTTATATTAATTAATCAATTAATATATATTAAATAACATAAGTAGGCTAATATAGATAGGCTATGATATTAAGTGTGTGTGTGTATATATATATATATATATATATATATATACACATATATAGAGGTCGACCGATATTGGATTTTACCGATAACGATAGCTGGGTTGGGCCGTACTTGCCGATAACCGATTAATCAACCGATAGTTTTTAAAATTGATACTGGATAAAAACAATTATTCACGATACAGCACAGCCTCTGGAACCTTATTGCTTAAACATAACACATTAAAACAGTGCTGAACTTTATTATATAGGCATATATATATATATATATATATATATATATATATATATATATATATAAAACTGTATGAACCATGAAAACATGCTAAATGAAATAAATATATAAATATGAATATTAATTAATTAATTTAGTTAATTAATTCAAACTGAAACAAAAAGTAATACTCTAACAAATAAAACCAGTTACATTCAAAATGTATCTGTTTAACAGTTACATCCATTTTGTACAGCGTACAAAACTCATCCAATACAAGATGATTACAACAATATTATCAAACTCTGTAAACAATAAATCAACTCTGATTTCATTTTAAATACAATCAAAAACGGAGACGCAAGACGGCAAGTTGTATTTGAATGAAATGAGAGCGCGCGTCCATTGTGATACATGGATGTGTGCTGTTATAATGCGTTATTGATGACGGTAATTATAAGGAAGGAAATGCTACAGAATCTTGCTTTAAAAAGTTTTTCCACTGTTCAAACAAGTTCAAACACTGAAATGTTTTCATCAGTTCTTTTTGAACACGAATCGAATGCTTTTCTGATTTGTTTATATGTTTATGTCGGCTGTATTAACATATCAGTTTACTATTTTACGTCTAGCTTTAAATATGCAACTTCGCTGCATAATGAATGCATAAAAGTGACCAGCTGTATAACGTTATAATCTAATGCAAATAGATGGTAACAATTGTGACATTAAACATTCGGGTCGGACTTAGGTTTGTATTTGTCAGTGTTTAACCGCTTGAGGTAGCCTACTACTAATGAATGTTAGCGTCCTCTCAGCCTCGAAGGCAAACAAACATGCGGTTCTTTCTCTACTAATGCAGCATAGTCAACAAATGAATCACTTTATAATGATATGACAAAATGTACTGTATGAATACCTTTTCGCTGTCGGTGCTTTAAACGCGCATCTGATGTAAGCGCTCTCAGTGCAGCGCGCAGCGTCACGTGTCGAGATAAACAACACGAGGCATCAGTGATAGTCTTTATTACACCTCTAGAGGCCGCTCTTGTACTGCATGATGCCAGCAGACCTTTCTCAGCTCTCTCGTACTGTGTAATGTATTACAGCGCGCACTTCTCAGCCGCTCCAGCAACGGACGCAACCAGGAAAAACTATCGGTATGGATTTTTGTCGATAACGATAGTTCCACCAATCAACTATCGGTGCCGATTAATCGGCAAAACCGATGAATCGGTCGACCTCTACACATATATAGCTATATACAAACATCTTAAATATACAGGCTACATTTTATTTTGCCTTTCTTTTCTAGGTACAGCTATCACTACAGGTCATACAGGCCTAAATGTGGCGGTCAGTGAATGGGTTTTTCTTTTGCTCTGAATGGGACTAGGCCTAAGTCAATTTAGTCAAAGTTCAGTTATTGATTAAACTGGGAACTCACTCTTGATTTGAATAAAGCAGCACAAACATTTCTGATAACCTAATTGATTAGACTGTGGTTTGCTTTGGGTTTTTTGATTGATTAAGAGACAAACAAGACATTTTTAGCAACCCATGTTATTGCTGCAAACAGATGTTTAATATTAATGTCATGACATTGACAATTAAATTTTTTTACAGCAGTTTTTACTTTACCTGTTTGTTGACCTGCTGATTAGTGTCAATGAGGCTAATAAATAAGCACTGTCAATCATCATTGGAGTTTAAAGGTTGTCACTTGAAGCCAGTTTTGTCCAGTTGTTCAGCTTGTAGTTTATATTTTCCGATGACCTCTTTGATACAAGACTTAACTACCAATAACAATTGTAATTAATACATTAATACTGTGACAATGAATACAACATAATTGTGAAATCAATTTTTTTTTGCATTAAGCTGTTTGATGTCAAGCAAATGCAGTTTATTTTGGTAAAAATATCATGTACTGCCACCTGCTGATGAATGAGGCTAAATGCAGATTTAACCTGTTACTATAGTACAACAGTTAAAAAAAAAAAAAAGTTAGTTATTATTATTAGTAGTATTATTAAGTTCTTTAGCATTACTCAAAACTTGATTTCAGAAATGGCCTTGTTTAGTCAAGTATACCAAATTTATTAAACATTTGTATTACAACATGTACTTGTTGTTATTCTCCAGCTTTATAGAGGCCCGTCACAAATAGACTTAATAGCACATCTTTTTGCAGTCCATGTGATTTGAGTACATTTTGGAGCGCTTGGTTAATATTGTTGTTGACATTGACTGAATCTCTTCCTTTTTATTTTGTGTAGATCAACTTTACCTTTCTTAAAAATGGCTTTGGTTTGGTCAATCTCGTGGTATTCCACGTGCACTTATCTAAAGTAACATTAAATTAGAACAGAGGTATTTAGACGTAACCAGATCTAGGTTGATCAAACAGCATTAGCTGATCCTAGACAGAAATTAACCCGTCTCCTCATTCAAGCACACTTGAATCTGATATCAGGTATTAGTCGTCACTAAACGCGAACTTGTGGAAATATGCGAATCCGATCATCTATTTGGGAACAAATAATTCTCAGAGTCGGTTAGAATAAAATCAAACGTTTACAACAATGAAGCAATAATTCGAAATCCAATTCAAAAGGATAAAATCAGTTAAGCATATCATAACAATAATTCAGAAATCACGGAATTTGTAGAAAGGATTACCTGTCGACAAAATTACACACAGAGATCGATTCTGCGGGCAGTCAACCTACAGACTCCTCGAACCTTTTTGCACCTTTTCCTTATAAACCCAGATAATTCAATTCTTACCAAATGGTGGTGTCTGTCATTATAATTAGATTTTGGTTATCTATTCAGGAGCTCACGCTGTGAGATCTGCCTTGTTTTGCATACAGGAGGTAGTTTGAATCGGGCATCTGGGGAACGGAACATCTTTTAAGGGACACATCACTTTTCTCATATTTCATAACTTCTTTTAGCTTTTCATTATAGTTGGGAGAATGAGACCATTTTACCAGGCGCACTGCGACATTTTAAAGGACACCAAACATGAATAGTTACATTTTGTACACACATAACATTGCATATGTTTTCAGTGTATTTCAGGTGAGGAGGAGGAGATAGTGTGGGTGAAGTGTGAACTGCACTGTGTGCTGCGTCTCCAAAGTTCCTGTTACATATGCAAGAGGGAGTTACATAGAGATAGTTCAAGTGTTAATTCTCAGGAGAGCCTTTTGTTCTCTCTAGGGGGAGCCCAGACATACTGGCACCAGCCTTACAGTAGACCAGTGGCGGATCTACGGGGTGGCAAAGGGTGGCAGCTGCCACCCCTGGGATCAGTCTTGCCACCCCTGTTGCCACCCCATTTATACATCAGATAATATTTTTTAAGTATATTTTATGTTCATAGCCTACACGTTGAAGGCCAAGGAGACCCGCACCAAACTCCTCTAAAACAGAAATCGCCGATTTAGAATCCCCTCCCCCTCACAATGGTTTCACCCATCACCAGCACGGCAGCGACCCCCGCGAAATTTCACCAGTCACGCCGCCAGCAGGGCAGTCTGGGCAGTGTATCTGTCTGCAGTACGCAGTGTCTTGGAGAAGAGAGGCTGATAAGCAGTTAGCAGTGAGTTTAGAGGTAATTAGTTTGAAAAAGTCCATAGCAGACAGTTAACCCTGCAACAACCACATTGTTACGTTATTTACATCCGCAATAACAGTTACTTTGTTGTCTGATTGAATTTTTCTATGATCGTCAGGTCAGATAAGGGTCTAACGTTAGTCTAGCTCTTTGTGTGTGTTTAAACTACTGCTTAGGCCTGTCGCGATAGTCAATCAAATTAATCACACGAAAAAAAAAAAATTAGCTCAACCATTTTTCCAGCCGCGATAATTTCCATTTTCCATTTCCATAATTTCTTCGTCTCTCTCTCTACCAAAGAGACTGGATGACAACTCTCGGTTCCAATCCACGTTGTAACATCATAACAATACTGTCAAAAATGGTAAATGTTTAACAACGTAAAAAGCGCCCGTGAAGCGAAAAACGCAAAAAAAAACTCAACGGATTCGGCGAGCTCGTTGGGACCGTCTAGTCGAACTGAAAAGAACGATATAAGTTTCAGAATTTTTGGTGGTGTTTTCGCGGAGATATTAGCTGAAAACCATCGGAAGCGCTTCAACCATATTCAGCACGAATAACATGTTTATTAGACGTCCCTCTAGTGGACAGAACGTGTAACAACAACCACATGCTATAGTGGCATTGGCGATCCATAAACCAGTGTAATGTCGTAAATATGAATAATAAGATGAATTTGAGCATTTAATATTCGAATATTAAATAAAATAAGGAATGGAATTCGAATAGTATTATAGAGGAAGATTGACAGCCCTAGAATCTATCACTATTTATGTCTGAGCCTAATGTTTAATATTTTTTGAGACAAGACTGTTTACACAGACTGTTGATAATGATTACACAGGGTCCACAATTCACAAATTAAGACCCAAACCATCCAAAAACCCAGCTAAATCTCTGATTTGACTCCCACTCTGTGTAATGTAGTGAGAACAAAACACATTCAATGAAAACCGTAGTATTTTAAATTATGAATAATGTCCATGGCCCCCCTCCTGAAACCTCATGCCACCCCTTTGCCACCCCAGGAAAAAATCTCTAGATCCGCCACTGCAGTAGACAGAGAATCGACTTGATTCACGACCCATATAGGTTTTCGATTTAAGAATGATTTTTTTTCTTATTCAGAACGATTCAATTCTAAATGATTTACAATAAAATTTGATGCCGATTCAATTAATTATTCGATTCTGCGTTTTTTAAAAGTGCATTCACAGGATTATTTAAATGCTTCCCTTTATTTATTTAAACGTTGTCCTGCTCCACTTCACAGCCTCTGAGGGAAAGGATAATTATAGAATGACGGGACACTCGTTTATTTGACACGTTATTCAACAGGAAGAAAAGCTCA
Organism: Semotilus atromaculatus; assembly: GCA_031834385.1. Classification (NCBI taxonomy): domain Eukaryota; kingdom Metazoa; phylum Chordata; class Actinopteri; order Cypriniformes; family Leuciscidae; genus Semotilus; species Semotilus atromaculatus. Next base: position 4,051,550 of record JAULUF010000053.1, on the reverse strand, counting down.
TTCCCCACGTCATTAGCCTATACGCTACTTCATTGCAAATGCGCAGTCCTTTCAGTTTCGGTTTTCAATCCGATCAAGTGTTTACATGTCCTGTCTATTGGATTAGAAAAGGAATAAACCACCCCTTCCAATCCGATCGAAATTTAATTCGGATCGAGCTCAATCGAGTTGAGCCGTCAATCATTTGGTTGCATATAGCCTGGTTAAAACCAGACCATTCTCAGTTGTAACTGAGTTAGGGTCTTGCAAAGCTTCATAGACAAATCATTTCCAAAGGGGCGTCACCAACGGACGTCACTCAAATGCCTCTGGAGAGAACTAAGACCAATCAGAGCGATGAAGGAGATGACGTACGCAGAACGACGGAGAAATATCTGAGTGTTGTTCTTTGCTCGGTTTTTAACAAAAAGGAAACGTTCAAATCGCTGAAAACATACGCGATAGCTGATTCAAATGAGTTTATGTTCCACGGCGGCATCCATCTTTGTAATGTACAAAATCTGCTTCACCGTCATCGTGTAAAGCCCGCCTCAATGTTTCTGATTGGTGCCTCGATTTCGACGGATTAGAAATGGGTTTGAATGAGCTCTTTGCCAGACTACTTGCAGAGCAAATCTAAATTTGCCGGAAGTTGTCTGGGTTTTCCCAGGCTATTGGTTGCATGCAAACGTAGCCAATGTGTATTGTGAAAACCGTACAAATAAATGTGAATTGAATTGAATAGAAATAAATAGATTTTGGTTAGCCTATGTAGACTAGTTAATTTTGATTTAGTTTAACCGGTTGTCATGAGACTGGTCTTGATAGATCCCTTGGATCACGCGAGAACATCAATATCAATTTTGCCATAATTGACCAAACTTCCTCTGCCTTTGTGATTGAATAGAAATCCTAAACTCCTCTTAGACGGTTTGTCCAATGAAAAACGCTATACAAATAAATGTAAATTGAATTGAATTGAATAATAGGCTACAATTTTTATCGGCTTTAATATATCAGCCACATTTTCTTATCAGGCCGATACCGATATAATGGCTGATATATCGCACATCCCATGTCTTAGTGTGCGAATTACACAGCAACCTTCGTGGGGGTCAGAGAGTGGGGGCAAATAAAACTTTTGGCCATTTTACATGTTTCATGGTTCTTATTTTAATAATTTACATAAGGCAAAAATTTAAAAAGGGTTTAAAAGTATTGTTAGTTCATGTTAAATTGTGTAGGAACTTGTTACCGTGTTCCAGGTACATAAACGTGCACTGCTTCCATTATTATTTTTTGTTATTTGTTCATTATAGGTTTCAGAGAAGGGTGCTTGCTTGAGCCCCCCTTGTAATTGATGCATCGAGAAAACGCGTGAATCCTTACACCCTTAGTTCACAGAGATTATCGTCCTAACCGCTAGCCATAAAAAATAAAAAATGGTTATGATCTAACAAAGTCTAGTTTACTGAAATCATGTGACTTTGGCAGTTTAATTTGAGCCCCGAATCACTGGTTCAAAACGTTAGGCAAATGTTTCAAGGCTGCACAAAGCGTGTTTATAAAGCGTCAATCACTACCGCCTGCCATCTCATTTGCTTTAGCCCGTGACAGCTCTCAGCGGTAATGTCACATGTCTGTCCTGTCTTGTGATGCACATGGGTGTTTTGTCATTTTGAGCCATGTGCTCTTGCCATTGTTTGATCCCTCCCCCTTGTTATCTGGTTATTGGTTTATTTGCTCCACCTGTCGTTGGATTAAGTTCTGAGACCTTGGAATTCTTTTGTTTATTTTTATGTTTTATCTTTATTAAATCTCTTCATTTCACTCTGCACTTGAGTCCTCTTTTCAATTCTCCACTACCCACCGTGACAGGTAATGCTGATCGCTGTGGTGATAGCGAGCATTTCTCACGGTTCTGTGAATATGCAAATCAGCCCTGCCTTCTTTTCACTCATTTTAGGTTTTAAAAATAAACACAGAAACAAATGCAAAGGTGATCATTACATTTTATTTCAGTGATCGTTACATTTTGTTTATTTCATAAAACGTATAAATATTTCCTTTTCAACTAATCAGATTTTGTATATTGTTCCTATATATTGTATAAGTTCCTCACACCAGGTCAAATCTTGTACAGAAAAAACATGAGCTATATGTTCAGTACAGTGTGTGTGATTGACCGTGAGGATCTGCTGTATTCAGTGCATCATGAAGTAGGAGAGCAGAGAAGCGCAGAGGATCAGGAAGCTCTGGGTGACACTCTGAGCCCCGTTACACAGGTTCCCCTCACAACACGAGAAGCTCCCAGTGCCAACACTACTAACATTACCAACAATTGCTGGGGCATCACAATAAGATTTAGAGACACAGCCTTTTACATCCAATGTCTGATTTGCCAAAGTCACTGATGAAAAGAAAAGAAAACGGAAGTGGTTATGAAAACTTTATCAAATGCATAAGATTAAAAAAGATTTTTAATTCACTTCATCCTCCTCACCTGTTGATTTAACGCAGCGGTCTTGAAACCCTGAACAGCTCAATACTTTTGAGCAGTTCTTCTGTTCATCACAATAGTAACATTTCTTTCCATTGGGGGTATCAGAGGGATCTACAGGGAGAAGAAAAAGCTTTATTTACCTGGTTCTGGTCTAATTGTGCACACACACAACATACTGTAGGTGCTCATTGTTTCAATGAAAAGTTGTGTCCTCATAATCTCCTGTAAAATTCGAGTAACTGGCTTCTGTCTTTGGCCCGTGTTGCATTCATATTTCAGAAGAGCCTCACCGGAGTTGGTTTGGTGTGGTTTATTTCAGCGGTCTCTGAGGTCTGTTTTTTTTGGCACGAGTGTTCAGATCACACTTATTAAAATTAACCGCACCAACAGAGCAATCGCACCAGGATTTGTTTTAATTTAACCAAACCTGACAAGTGTGAACAAACTCAAATTCCCTTCCGGCTGACGTCACAGTCCCCAATAGAAAGTCCCACGACAATTATTTCTTGGTAAATGTTTTATGACTGTAAACCGTTGACTGTAAAGTACAATACCTGAAGCACCTTGGGAGTTACACAGGTCTGCGTTACAGCAGTAAGAAGAGACCTTATAACTGCCGATGTTGATGGACCCAGTTGTACAGTTAACTTCTGGAAAACACGCTTTAAGCGCTGCTGGAGAAGTACTGGTTGGACCTGCAAAGTAGGACGAAAAGACAAACTTTGTAATATAATATGACATTAAGTATTTTTTTCTTCTTTGAAAAACATTTAAAATTTACAAATTATTGGCTATTATGGAAAACAAAATTAGTTTCAGTATATTATATAGAACATTTTATGCAGTTGTAAATTCTGACCAGAAAAGAAGTAGCCGTTCTGTGACGAATGACAAGTTCAACATATATTTACATTTTGCAGCACCAATAAATTATAGCAAATTATATAATCTGTTTGAAACATTTGTTTACTTTATACATTTTTGTGTATTGTTTTATTGTATTTAAAAGTTCAGTTCTTTCATGTGATAAAAGCTTCAGCAATTATCGCAACATGAACATTTGATTCTGTCACATGCCTAAATACATACGTTACTCACCAGCAAATAACGCACTGATGCAGTTAGATCCACTGGGGCATGTCAACTGTATACAAGCGCCCAACGCACACTGATTACAGCTGAGAGAGTGTCCTAGAGAGAGAGAGAGAGAGAGAGAGACATCAATGATCTGTATTTGTATTCGATAACGTTAAAAACAAACATTATTTGTCTTTGTACCTGCAGTGAAGAGAATGAGCAGAAGAAAAACTGAGATTTGCAGATCCATCTTTGATCAGGAGGAGGATGAAATATCTTACCTGTTTCAGCACCTGTTTTATAGCTCCACAAAAGAGGAGGATCTTCATGAGAAAATGAAAGACAATGAAGTAAAACCAGTAGATATTAAATTATTTACTTGCAATATTACTACTATAGCAGAGGGCATAGTATGGAAATTAATCTAGCTCTTTATAATAAAAGAATACTAAACGGATAGTTAATCTCCAAATTTTTTTTTTATTCTATCATCATTTACCAACTCACCCTCATGTCATTTCCAAACCTATTTCCAAAGATATTTGGGCGGGGGAATATTGCCAATGGTTCAATGTTATTTTGGACCCAAATCCATTCATAATATGTATTCACTTTATGGTAACACTTTATTTTACGGTGTCCTTACAGTTACATATGTTACATTAGTAATAACAGTAAAATAACCCTCAAGCAAATCCTACCATAACTCCATAGTAAATACATGTACTGTAGTTGGTTAATATTACTCAGTACTTAAATATATAATTACACTGTAACAATGACACCTTAAAATAAAGTGTAACCCACTTTATTTTACTTTCCTGTTCTGCATGTAGCCTACATACTATTTATTTACTATAGTAATGACAATAATTGGGTAATAGGTACTAACTCTGAACCTACCCCTAAACCTAACCTTAACCCATGTAGTTACCTCAGTTAAAGTGTACTGTAAAATAAAGTGCAACCCATAATATATTTTGTGTTCTGCAGATGAAAGAAAGTTACGCATTTGGAAAAACATGAGAGTGAGTAAAGGATGACAGAAATGTCATTTTTGGACAATAAAATAAACATCTTTACAATAAAAGATATAGATATACAATAAAATATATAGTCCTAAATTGTTCTAAATGTAAAATAATAGCAGAGTTCACACAATAACGACAAAAAACATTGGAATCAAGTACAGAATGATTTTTTCCAACAGATGAATGATAAAAACATTTTAAACAGCAGAGGACATAAGCATGCTTAAAAATATTGTTTGCTGTTGTGGACATTAATATAGTTATTTTTAGTTATCGTTCCTGGTGTGAAAAGGCTCTAAGTAACTTATGTGTTTACAATGTGACAAGAACAATGTACAGTAACTTAAAATAATGATTTCCTTTGGAAATGATAATGGACTAGTAAGTACAGTATGTGATGGTGTTGATTTCCTTTCACCATATTCTCAAAGATCCATATGTTATATATATATATTTGTTTTATATTAAGATCTTTAGTTAGAAAGAAAAGCACATTTTTTTTTCAGATGGTGAACAGCAAAGTTGCTCCACCAGTTAGACCATTCCTGAAACCAGTTAAACTGCCCGAACAAGGATTCACACAATCCGGACAGGGCAGACAAAGTTTGTTCAGTTTTGTTTTCAGTACAAATTCATCAGTTTTCAGCAGAGGTATTTGTGCTTGCTAAATCTTTGGAACAGACTTTCACACACATAATGAAAGTACAACTGATGTTATGAAAAAAATGTTATTGAGAAACCAGAATAGTTCACATTCTCTTTTCACTCAAAGAGACGGTTTGTTTCGCAAACACGTCAAGCATGAAAATGATCATGCGATAACATGACTCATAACATGGCAGTATTATTTTGAGGTATTTGTACTTTATTTGAGTCTGAGGTCAATTTAAACTGAAAACTTGTGCTTTTACTTAATTACATTTTCAAAGATTTTGTTTTATTTTTTACACCTTTCAATTTTATTTTGCCTACAAGTATTCGTTACATTTTTGCAGTGGTGTTCCCAGGCGTTACGGTCAGGTCGTCATTATTCAACCAAGTTTTTTTGGGTTACTGTATATTGCCTAGCTGAGAAATAAAGTGCAACAGTATGGTTCTGGAAGTAAAAACACTATTTAAAAAACTATTTAATTTATGTATAAACCTTTTAAGACAGACCATTTCTGAGCCCAGAGGTTAAGAAATGTGCCTCAGTGAAAGTCAGTATGACTTATTTAACACTGAAATCAATTGGTCATTTTTATTAATATAAAAAGTCTTATTTTGATGCCCACTATTAAATGATTTAAATATATATTGATGTTCTTACCAGTGAGTGGATAAGTGGTATTGTAATTATATTATAAGTAAATACATATTATATTGAATAACAATTAAATATTGTTATCAATCAACAAACCTCAACAAAACCTTTGTCAGTCTGACAAAACTTTTCATTCAATTAATTACGTTTGCTTAGAGAAAATTATTCAAAATGCTTAAAAAAGAATATCCTCATCCTAATTTTTATTTTGCTAGGTTATTTCAACTTTTTTAGTACTTGAGTAAAGTCTGTATGTTTTTGGCTAGATACTTGGACTTTTAATTGACTAAAATATTTATTAAGTATCCATTTTTTTTTTCATTTAAATATAATCAAGTACTTTTTACACCGCTGGTTCTTCTCAAACTTATTGATGAACAGAAAATGCAGTCTGAATGCCAAAACCCAGAAACTATTTCCATCGGCCTGAATGGGTTTTTAAAAACGTATACATTTTATAATTAAACTTTTTTGGAGTACTTTATTGCACACTGCACATTTCTTAATATTAAGCCTAAAATGTGTTTAATATCTGTAACGATCACCAGCTGGAGTGCCCTCGAGAGCCACCAGAGGGCGCTCCACAATAGACTATGATCACTTCCTAACAAACTACATTTCCCATACTCACTGCCTGGACTCATCATCACTGATCACATTCACCTGTACCTCATTCACTGATTCCATTCACCTGTGTCATCATCCTGTTAGTCTGTCTATTTCTACCATGTTCACTCATTCTCTCACCGCGAAGTCTTGTTTGTGTCCCACTGCATCTCTGAGCGTTTACCTGGTTTCATGTATTTTGGTTTTTGGATTCTTGCCCTGTTTCCTGGATTACTCTTTTGCCTCTGGTCCCTCCCTGTTTTGTTTGTTTGTTTGTTTGATTCTTTGTTTGGACTGCCTACCCGTGTTTTGACCCATTGCCTGTACTTTGGATTACGCCTTTGGATTGCCCACAAATAAAGCTGCATTTGGATCTTAACTTGCCTGTCTCAGAGCAGTTTCGTAACAATATCACTATTAGTAAGAATAGTATGATCACTGTATAGTATAATATCCCGAGTGAAAAAAATATATACTAAAATGTATTTGAAATCCATTTATTTTGTGCTAAGTATACTACAAATAGGCCTACATTTACATATTTATGTACTTAATAAAAATACCCTTGTACTTTTGGTATGCTAAATTGGTATACTTAAAGTCTGCTAAATTGGAACTATGTGAACTCCTAATTTTGTACCAAAAGTACAATTGGAGGGTATTTATATTAAGTACATAAATATGTAAATGTATTTGTAGTATACTTAGCATAAAATAAATGTATTTCAAATACATTTTTGTATATATATATATATATATATATTATTTATTTTTTTTCACGTTTTTTTTCCTAGAGTATAAAGCACATCAGTATACCTCTTATGATTTTTTAAAAAGCTTTTACTTGTCTTGTAAAACGCTTTGTTTTGGCTTTATAGCGGTTCTTGAATAATGTTATTTCCAGCTAAAGGTAGTTTTGATTGATTCACTTCCGGCAAAATTATCATTTGTTATTAAATTAGGGGCCGCTAAGACGACGCCGTTCTCTCTAAACAGACTTTAAACACGAACCTGTGATAAACGCTGATGGCATTCACATGCACATTAAGAATTGATTCTATAATTATGTGCGTTTGAATATATGTGCGCAGGTTTGTAATTCCCTACAAACCATGCCTAAACAAACTACTTGTCTTGCCTATAAATTTGATACAGATTTTTGTTTTATTTTATCAGTTCGGGGTAGGTACGCGAACCGAAATTCACAACGCTTTATCTGTAGAGTGGGAAAGGGATCCTCCATAGGGAGAGGCTAGTTGGCACTTCAGCACTGCATTGTCATCGGGTCCAGGCAAAGCTCCTCGTCAGATACGGCCTGGATCCGGCAGGCTGCGGGAAAACCTCGGGATAAACAAAGACACTCAAATTAGCGTAGATGCCATTCTTCTTATGATGTAACGAGTACATCAGGATTTAAGGGAAGTGTTTCCAGTTCCGGCTGACCTAATCTATGCAGCCTAACATTGAATTATAGAAGTCTATAATGTATTATGTGTATGCTAGGTCAAAGAGATGTGTCTTTAATCGAGCTTTGAACTGACAGAGTGTGTCTGCTTCCCAGACAATAGTAGGAAGACTATTCCAGAGTTTTGGTGCTAAATAGGAAAGGGATCTACCACCAGCAGTCAATTTTAATATTCTAGGTATTATTAACTGGCCGGAATTTTGAGATCGCAATAGACGTGAAGGACTATAATGCGTTACGAGCTCGCTCAAGTACTTTTAGTGCTTTGTAAGTAATCAACAATATTTAAAAATGTATACGATGTTTAATAGGCAGCCAATGCAGTGTTGACAGAACTGGGCTAATATGGTCATATTTCCTGGTTCTTGTAAGAACTCGAGCTGCTGCGTTTTGAACTAGCTGTAGTTTGTTTATTAAGCGTGCAGGGCAACCACCCAGTAGAGCATTACAATAGTCTTGATGTCATGAACGCATGAACTAATTGTTCCGCATTTGTCAATGAGAGCATGTGACGTAATTTAGATATATTTTTAAGATGGAAAATGCGGTTTTACAGATACTAGACACGTGACTTTCAAATGAAAGATTGGGATCAAAGAGCACACCCAGGTTCCTAACCGACGGCGAAGACTTAACAGAGCCGCCATCAAGTGTTAGACAGTATTCTAGGTTATTACGTGTGGAAGTTTTTTGTCCAATAATCAGAATCTCTGTTTTTTCAGAATTTAATTGTCTCTTATTTCAACTTTTTTCCTGGCAATTCTGAGTTTACATCTTGCAATTATGCTTTTACCAGCCTCAGTATGAGAAAAAAAGGGTAATTGTGACTCTTTTTCTCTCTAAATTGTTAAAAAAGTCAGAATTGCAAGATATAAACTCAAAATTGCAAGAAGTAAACTAGCAATTTTGAGAAAAAAATTCGAAATAAAAAGCGAGATAATAAATGTGGACAATTATAAAACACACAAAAATTAAAGCCTTTAAATAATACACTTGTGAAGATTCACTCTGTTGTTATAAATGGTCAAAGAGGTTTCAGCAAAACATAATTTGTGTTTTGAGAATTTCTGTTCCAAAAGTATGTAGATCGTTAGATACACACTTTCAGTGATTTGAAAAGGGTGTGTAATTCAAGTAATTCAAGTCTGATTGACAACCTTAAACAGAATCTGGTATGGAAGAATGTGACAGGTCTGAATTGTTCTTTGTAATACCACGAATGTTATTTCTCGTGCCATTTATACGCCAAAAATAGTTTTTGCGTGTATATGATACGCAGTTTTCGCGTGCATATGATACGCAGTTTTTGGCGTGTAATACGCACGTAACCCCCTTCCCCCCTCCCCCTAACCCTACCCAAGCGGTTTTCAGTGCGTAGCATTTACACGCAAAAACCATTTTTGGCGTATGAATGACACGAGAAATAACATTCGTGGTATTTATACGCACTTTCATGAGACTGCGTTGGTTCACACATGTAAAGTGTCAGCACGAGGAAAGCACATGAAAGGTTGAGTATACCCTTGAGGAAAATGTATGAATTCATCACAGGATTTTTGTAAAAACTGTGGTGGGCGGACCTCGGTATAAAACAAATAACAAAGTAACCATAACAAAACTCTGTACTTTTTTTAATGTTAAAGTCGTCAATCTGGTGCACTTTGAGAGTTCAACATTAAGAGCTTCAACCCATAGTCAGTGCATTGACTTCTACCTGAACTTTTAAGGGAAACCAAACCTCTTTTTAGTTGTGATATAGTGTCTCAGTCTACATTACACTACATAATAATGTTATAATAATTTAATATGTCAGTAATAGCCATATACTGTAAAATAAATACACTGAAAAATAAATGAATTTTTTATAATTAGTTTTGTCCTAATTTCTATACATGCAAGAGATAATCCTGTGAACTTTTTATTTTGACGGAAGCTGCTTTTATTTTTACGTTTAATAAGTTTAATTCAAGAATGTAATACACAAGAAATGAATCAAGATGTTGATAAATTATTTTCTCTTCAAGCTAAATTATATAATTTGTATTTAATGAAAGCACAAGGAGCTTTTGTACGGGCTCTTGCAAGATGGTTGGAAGGAGAGAATAATGCGGCATATTTTTGTCAGTTAGAAAAGAGGAGACAGAAGCAGTGACGTTCATAATGATTAATTATGGGTTAACCACAGCCCTGAAATTAATATCTGAGGAAATATACTCATTTTATAGTGATATTTATTCTTCGTCATATTCTGACAAAAAAATATTAAAGATTTTATTCCACAGTTGACATTCAATTTAAAGAAAGCTGTGAAAGACCTGAGATTGGAGGAAATTGATTCTGCTATTAAAAATGCCTGTAGGTAAATCTCCTGGTCAGGATGGTTTGACTACAAATTCTTCTGGGAGGATATAAAAGACTTGTTGTTTAAAGCTTTAAAGAAATGTTTTGAATCTAACTCTTTACTTCCAAGTTCCAACTATGAAACAGGGACTGATTATTCGTATCCCAAAGTCAGACAACTGACTGGTTCCTGAAATTCCCTGTTGAAAATAAAGAAAACGGGTTAGTCTATAAGTAGCAATTGGTATATGTGATCTGTATCAAATGTTTAAACCTATAAGAAAGTTTAAAAGATAATAACTTTAATCTTCTTCCTTCTTTTCCATGTTTTCCAGTCCCTGAACATTTCACTGTGTTCAAGCAGCTCTTTCCATCACAGTAGCAAGACTGTCCAAAGAAAAAAAACTTGTCTTTCTAATCTTTCATCAATATGTTTGCCTGTAAAGCAACATTCATTCTCGCCTGACGTCATAATCAGATTACACCCTTCTTTTTTTTCTTTTTAAATGTCATCTAAACTGTAAAGAATGTAAAGCAGAATACCTGGAGCATCTTGGGCATTACAGGTCTGTGTCGCAGCAGTAAGAAGAGACTTTACAATGCCGAGGTTGATGGAACTGATAAAGCACATCTTTTTTCACCTTCACTATAGTGTTGACTACAAAATATAAATGATACTGGAATGAGCAGTTAAATATTGTGATGGAAAATTGATTTATTATGTCAAAGTAGAAAATGTTTGTCTATCCAATAATGTATAGACTCAACTGGACCCGCCCCTCGTCTTTTGTCTTCCAGTAGGCTATATATGATTACAGCGATCTTACATATTCTATTAATGAATGAACGGCTTGTTTTAAAATCTTCCCGGTCTACTGACATTTGTTAAGACATCTGCTTTAAACATTTCAATCCTCATGATAACTTTCGTTAACTTTACAATAAGTAAATCCACTTCACCAGCTAATTACAATCATGACTTTGCGCAAACATACACGCCACTTTCAGGTCAAGTGGCGTGTTATCTATACGCATTTTGCTGAGTTCTGATAGAAAAACTCTCACAGTTTGCGAAGGAAGCTTCCTCGACTCGAGAGGCGAACCAGGACAAAATGTATTATTTTCTTTTTTTGGTCCTGACCAAAAGAACCAAGAGAAACGAAAAGTGTGAACCCAACCTTAGAACAACATGATTTTAGAAGCATTGAATGTAATGAAATGTGTCATTCTTGAAGATCAACTCAAAGAACAGCCTGTGGGCCCGCATTCACAAAACTCTTCATAAGGAAGAAGTTTGGGAAAGCAAAATATTCATATCATTTAATAAACCCTAAGGTAGAAAATGAGATGGAAAAATCAGTTAAGAAGAATTTTATTCTGTTATTATATAGCCTATGCAATGTTTCGTGAACCGGCCCCAGGTGCTGCTGATGAAAATCTCAACGCCAGCATTTTTTATAATTTTCTCAAAACTTTTATGGCCGACAGAATATTTTGTTGTATGAATATCTGAACAAACAATATCAAAAGAAAGAAGAGCCACTGCTTTTAAACAACAACAACAAAACCTTTTATTTTAGCTTCATGCATTCTTTTTTATCAACACTGTGGGTATATCTTATATAAAATATAAAAGTAGCCTATATAACATTTTGAACAAAAAGCTGAGAAAATCACGTCCAGGTGTTGTGCTGAATGCTGAGCCTCGCCAGTTTATCACTAGGTTTCGTATTATTTACGGTAGGCCTACTAAATTTAGGATTGGTGGTGTTAGGATTAGGCCAATGGGTAGCGGCTTCAACGAGGGGGCTAATCATTTGGCAGGGGGTCGAAATTTGGCTCTTCCGTTGGGATTCAAAACATAGCTCGAGTCCATCAACACACCCAAAGCTTGCACAATCCTATACCTCTTTGTGGCTTTAAGTAACATTTCATCCAGTTTGGTTAGGCAGTGTCACAGTGAGGCTCTGTGATTATAGACTCTGATTAGGAAAATGACTCTTATTTTGACACTTGACTGTGAACATACATACATACACTGTTAACATACTGTTCGAATCATAACATCTGTTTTGCGCAAATTTGAACACCAGTTAACACAGATATGTTTGTCACTGATCATGTGTATTGTTTAATGTCGATCCTGTCCCCATCATGCCATTTGCTCCTGCTCAGTGTAATGTTTAATGATTTGTAAATTTCACTATGTTGATTTAAACCAATCTTTGAGAGAGAGAGAGAGAGAGAGAGAGAGAGAGAGAGAGAGAGAGCACTTCCTGATTTATACTAACTGATTAACTTGGATATTGGATATATGGATAAAAGAAAAGGACATACACCAGTAAATATTGTTCTGTTATAATAATTTAGCCATACATTCCCTTGACGTGTTAAATTAAATTATAGTTTGCTTGGATCAAAATAAAACAGTCAACAACTTGAGATAAACATTTGATATGAAATATTAGCTATAGAATATACAATTCAATTACAAAACAATAGCTGTCTGTCTTTCTGTAAATTTTGTGTACTATAAAAAAAAAAGCTATAGCCTACAAAAATATCACTTGATGGCAGACAACTTAAATTGCAACAACTAATACAGAAAAGACCGATCCACAGCTTTTAAGAAACTTATAGGCTATCAAATAGACCAAAACAACAACAACAATAATAATAATAGGCTAATAATAATAATAAATTGACCATGCTGAGAACCATTCAATTCGACATTTCTGCTGCTGATTAATAAATGTTATATGGGAACATTAGTTCACTCTACTTGCAACTTCCTTTTTCTTTTTTGAAACTGGAAAATGTTTAAAAGTCCTTTAAATAAAGTTCAAAATTGCATTTAGCATCCTTTATCAGCAGGTGGCAGCAGTGATCTTGAGGTCCCAGACTTAGTTTAGCATCTTACATCAAACATGTAGGCTGAGACTGGAGACTACAGCTCATTGCAAAATTATTTTGGGGGTTAATTAATATTTGGGGTTTAAAGTTGTGTTAATATGTTGATGTTGCATTAATAATCTGCATTTTTATGTTAAAAAAGAATGTTGTTGCTTGTAAACTTAAAACTCACCTGTAAGTGAACTAAAGTATAAACTAAACTGCAAAAAGCTGAACAACTGAAGGAAACGTGATTCACGGTTGTAAACCAGGATCTTCATCTTCTAAACTTCTAAATGTGTTCATTATTTGTGTTGAATGTCAGTCATAGCATTTTGGAATGATATGTTAGTAAATGATAACAGAATGTTAATTTTTGGGTCAACTGTTCCTTGAAGTAATTATGTTTTACTCTCTCTCTCTCTCTCTCTCTCTCTGACTCTCTGTTGTATGTATTACTAAAGGACACTCTTTCAAGAGTGCACAGTTCTGACAGGCTCTTATGAAAAGACAGACAACATGCTATAATGGATTTTACAACTGCAACAGTGAAAAATGATATGATAGTACAGTATACTGGACATATCATATATGATAGACTGAAATGTATTATTATAATTAACTGATGAAAATACTGCCAGACGAGCAGTCTACCAATAACATTAGAGCGACAGCACTACCAACGCCAACAAGCGACTTCACAGTATAGTCTAGTGACATACAGCGACAAAATCTCTGGCTGTGTGAACGGGGCTTATGGGGCCACGTGGGTCTCTCAATCAGCAGACGTGTAACGTGCGATTAGAGTGATTGACAGAAAACCTGACAAGTTACAAAACAATATGACCTTTTCAGCTTATCATGAATCTGAACTTGGGAGGCCCTGGGCTTCAGTAAGCCCATGCATCAATGTGGCCTTGGGTATAGCCATTGACAATTCCTATATAGAAAGTTGATTGATGCTGTAAATGTCCCGGTTACCACCATTCTTGAGGGTGAGTAAATTCAATTTTTTTATTTTTTTGGGGGAACTATGAATCCTGTTGTTACCAGTCTTGTCCTCTAGATGTCACTCATATTTACCTTGTGCGAAGATACAAGTTACTTTTACCTCAGGAAGGTCATAGAAAAAAGACCTCAAGAGTGGTGGTTGCTAAACAAATTATATTATATGCATTATATTTTTACTTAAATGTTAATAGTTTGTTTGTTGTTTGTAATAGGCTTTTTAAAAATTACAAGGTACATATCCATGCATTTATGCAGTTAAAAAATGTTTTAGTTTTCAGTGCACTTTTGTTCAAAAGATTACTGTATAAATGCATAGATATGTACCCTGTAATTTTTAAAAAGCCTATAAAGTATGTATTGGTACACCATTATTACAAGGTACACAGTGTTCTTGCTAAATTGGTCCCAAATGTGACTGTTGTATCATAATAGTAGAATAAGTACCCCTTTGTTCTATAATACTTGCAGTATAAATATATATTTTTTTTATTCTCCTGCTTGTTACCCCTTTATTCCCCAAACGTTACAGGTTGTTCCCATATACCTAGGGAATAAGTAGTAGAATAAGTACCCCTTCGTTCTACAATAGCCTACTTAGAGTATAAATATTTTTTTTATTCTCCTGGTTGTTACCCCTTTATTCCATAAACTTTACATGTTGTTCCCTTATACTTACATGTAAGTACTTTATAGGTACACTATAATTACAGAAAGTTACACTGTAAAATTGCTTTAATTACGCAATACTTTCCGGGCTGTAATCAAAGACAAAGGTTGAACACAATGTGTCACCAAAACGTTCTGTTCTTTGCCTGTATTATGTCATGATATATTGAGTAATCAAGTGACCTGTTAACCCTTTACAATGTTTTTTTTTTTTGATGATTTTACTAATGCCAGTAACAGAGGGTAAAGAAGGGAGGGGCTGGCTTTACCAATTGAAACAATTAAATTGATAGAAGGTGACATGTTAGTCACGGTGATCTTTTTAGTTGTCTCTATTCTATAAAAACTGTTGTATTTGTGTTTACTGGTGGGATTCTCAATGTAATTTGTCTGAGATCCTCCGGCCTTGCTTCTTCTTGGGAGAGATCAGCTCGGGGAGATCTCCTGGCCGTGATTAAAGCATTTGGAGGACATTTGCTGAAGTCTGTCAGTTTGTAATTGCTGTGCAGCTAATTAGATAGTTAGATTAGGGGAGCAAGTTATAAAACTCAGCTAGTCGATGTGTAGACTCACTATAATTAGGGGACTCGGCTGAAGTCGTCTGTAGAGTCGCTAGAGCAGGGTTCCTCAAACTCGGTCCTGGAGGACCACTGTAGGCTACTGCACAGTTTAGCTCCAACCCTGATCAAACACACCTAGCTGTGAGTTTCTAGTGATCCTGAAGACCTTGATTAGCTTGCTCAGGTGTGTTTGAACAGGGTTGCTGTTTACCGGAAGGCTTTTGTCTGTAGAACACGTTAAAATTCACGTCTTTTCATATTTACATGCAATGCAGGGATTCTTGCACAACTTTTTTGTCAGCTGAACCTTTTTGACTGACCTAATATATGAACTAAAGTAAACCCTTGAAGTAAACCCTTAGATTTTAAGTTAATAAGTTAGGGCAATAATAAAATTAAGTCAATAATAATAATAATAGATGTTGGTTACATTTAAATATTTAAATCTTTTTTAGTAAATGTTTTATTTTGACTTTTTATTTTAAAATGATGTTAATTTAAAAATGTTATGACTTAAGTACTAAATAGCTTTTCATTAAACTCGCAAACCCCAGTCTGGGAAACCCTAACGTAATGTAATATTTAATGCACTTATGACAGACAAGGCCTAGTCCCAGAATAAAATGCATGTTTGAGCAGTCTTAACTGAAAGCAAGTCGCACTGGAATATCTTTAAATATGTAGTAAAATGTCTCACGATGCACACCAGTAATGTTTTTTTAAGGCACGTTTATAAAAGCTACTTAAATGCCATAATTGAACTAAAGCCTAATCCTGGGTTAATATAAGCCATGTCTAAAATTGGGCTATAATGTTGTTGATAACAAAGAATGGAATTTTAATTTTTTTCTTTGTAAATTTATATCAATATGGTGAAATCAATCAAATCAATGTGAAAAGCAAGTTGGGTCAAAAGTAATCAAAGTAGTCAGAATACATAACCTAAAATGAGTAATCTACATTATTAACAAAAAATGTTGTCATGTAATTTGAAATCAGTAACCATCTACATTTTTTAGGTAATCTACCCAGCACTGATAATGATCATACAGTTTCTTCTGGGCAATGATGATGATTTATTACTTTTTTTAAAGAAAAAAAAAAATTGCACTTTCTTTTGAACTATTATTGCATTTTGAATGTCTAGTATATTTTTCAGTTTATTACATCAGAACACCAAAGATAGTACAGCGAATAAATATATGTTCAGTACAGTGTGTGTGATTGTAGAATCTGAGGATCTGCTGTATTCAGTGCATCATGAAGTAGGAGAGCAGAGAAGCGCAGAGGATCAGGAAGCTCTGGGTGACACTCTGAGCCCCGTTACACAGGTTCCCCTCACAACACGAGATGCTCGCAACACTTTCACAAACCGCTTTATTGGCACAGCCGTTTATAGGAAATGTCTGACCATTGACAGTCGCTTAAGAAAAGAAAGAAAACAGAAGTTCAGTCATGAATGAAAGTAACATAAAAAACACTATCTGGCCATTGGTATGTGAACTGTATCAAATGTTCAAAAATAAGACCCACCAACGATGAAGAGATACAAATAATGACTTTAATCTTATTTTTCCAGATCCTCACCTGTTCCTTGAATGCAGCGGTCTTGATTCCCTGAACAGTCCATTTTGTTCAAGCAGCTCTGCCCAATACAATGGTAACATCTCTTTCCATTGGGGATTGGGGGATTGGGGACATTAGAGATATTCAGGACATTGAAGATGTTGGGGATATTGGGGACATTGATGATATCAGGACTGGAATCTTCAGAAAGCTCTGTACATAAAATAAGACATATGAAACAACACCTTAAGCCCCTGCTTTCAATCAATTCCTACATTTACTTTCCTGATTGAATGTTCTATGGAAGTAAAATGAGAGTTGATTTGGTCAGTTAAGTACAATACCTGCATCTTTGGCATTACAACGGTCTGTGTTACAGCAGAAAAGAGAGACATCTGCACTGCTGATGCTTGGGTACAGACAGGAAAATGATGGAACACAACCTTTAACCTTCGCTTTAATAGGATTGCCTTCTAAAAAACAAATGGCACAGGAATGATGACTGCACATCCAAATTATTTAAACCATAAAAAGTGTTTGTTTTTCAAATCACAGCTGCAAAACAGAAGTTAAAAGAAAAGACCAAATGTGCCTTATAAAATTATCCCTTAAGCCTGAATATCACTAGTAAAAATGCTTTTCATTTTAATTTTCATTACTAATTATATTACTAGCATAAGTGATAATGAATTAAGTAGCAGACATTTGTATAGAAAATTCTATGCTTGCAATCATAAATCTTATACACACACACTTTAATATCCATATACATTTCCACTGCCGGACTTACCAATTTGTGACACTACTGTTGAACTGATGCACGTGGAAAGTTCAGGGCACGTTTTTACCTGTTGTTCTGCACAAGAACCCGTCACACTCATGCACTCATAACAGCTGAGAGAGTGTCCTTTAGGAATAAAACAGAGAGACAGTGAGAGAGATCCAATAATCTGGATTTAGATGCAATATAAAAAAAAAACAAGCAATTTGTATATACCTCCAGCAAATAGAACAAACAAAAGAAAAACTGAGAGTTGCAGATCCATCTTTGATCAGGAGGCAAATGAAATAATGTTTCAGTGCCCATTTTATAGCCTTGAAAAAAGGGATGGGCCTTCATGGAATGATGACAGAAACAGAAAACAGGCATTTCAGGAAGTAGAAATTGGGAATTAGAAAACAAAAGGATCCGACACTCAAACTGATGATAGAGGTACTTCCTCTTTCTGGACCGTTTCCTAAAATCATTCTTCTTAATAAACAAGTCACAGCTCTGTAACCCTAACCCTTTAACCTTAAACAGGGGTGTCCAATCCTGCTCCTGAAGGCCACTGTCCCACAGATTTGTACCGCAACCCTAATTTTACACACCTGAACCAGCTAATCAATGTCTTCAGGATGATCAGAAACTTCCCAGATAGCATGTAACCATTGAAACAATGTTGAGTCAGTGTTGATGTGTCAACGCTGATTACATTGAAATGACGTTAGAAAGTGATGTTGCTTTAGCATCGCTCTTGCACCCTCAGTTAATATTGAAATAATGTTCAGATTTCAACCACAAATCAATGGTGTTAATATTGTTTCAACGTCACTTTTGCACCCTCGGTTAATGTTGAAACTATGTTGAACAAAAAAAATCAATGGTAATGTTTTAATTAATGTTTTAATTATTCATATTTCTTTTGATTATTTTAAATTTCTTCTATGTAAAGCACTTTGAATTACCACTGTGTATGAAATGTGCTATATAAATAAACTTGCCTTGCCTTGCCTAATGCTATTGAGTCAAAATTACACCATGATTGATTCTACATCACTGATGCTGAATCAATATTGAAATTAACAAAAATAATCAATGTTACACTACGATGTTGAATCTACATCACTGCTGTTGAATCAGCTCTGAAATTAACAAAAATAATATTTGGTAATATGGTTTGATCAATGTTACAATGTGATGTTGATTCTAAATACATTTAGTTGAAACACTGAAAATACAACTGAAAAGCAATGTTGCCATCTGATGTACCAAGTTAATGTTGAAACATTAACATTTCAAAAACACTTCAATGGTGCGTCAACAAATTCCTGACCATTTCAAAATTTGGCGAAAACCTTTTAAAATATAAATGACACCTTTCCAGCAGTTGAGTCAATTTATTTTATTCAATCAATGACAAAAATATATTAAAAGATTATTCTTTAAAAAAGAAAGGGGGAGAAATAGGACAACCTTTAAAAATAAAATTGGCTTCAGAAGTCTAATATCATAACTACAGGTGGTCCAACGGTTCAGGTTTTTGAAAATCTGTCTTGCATCAGACTACACTTCTGCCTCTGTTCCTCTGGTTTTCTGAAATCTGAAAAAAAGACAGCATGATGTTACTCAAGAGCGAGTCAATTCAGTTGACATACATACAGTCACATTCAAGAATGTTAATATACTAAACACAATATGATTAACTTTTTTTTAAAGGTGCTGAGCACAAAATATTCTAACTACGATTATAGTATCGTTAAATTCTGTTTATTTCATTTATTTTTCTAAAATCTATTAATGCTTCAATATCAAAAGAAAGCACTATTCTTCTTCTTCTTCTTCTTTTTGTTTTATTGGCAACCACACTTACAGTGCATTACTGCCATCATCAGGTAGCTTGGATCAGAAACACTTCCTATTTTCTTAACATTTCTCCCCTTCCCCACCCCTAAAGAAATGAGGAGGAGAAAAAAATAAATGATTAACCCACTGACAGCTGGTGTTCAGCTCCTCCAGTTTCCGACCCACCTCCCTTTAACTCCCACTTCTCACCATAACCTTAACCTTCAGATTAACTTTCCTTATCCCACACTATACTTCATCCACATCTTCTACATCTCTCTATACGCCTATACTTATTAATCCTACATTCTCTTCATTAAACCTGTATTGTTCAGAAACTGAAACAACACATTAACTGTACTATTTCCTATATTTGATTCTAATATATTCTTTAATGTTGTGTCTGCATTCACAGATGGACGTCATTTAAATCCCCGCCCAGTCTCCCCACGTGCTGTCAGAAATTAATGACCAGACAGTTTAGACAATAAATTAAACACATTTGAACCTTACAAATAAACATCAATATTTAAAACACTGTGTGTGTCATTTTTTTCGTTTTAATTGTGCAACATTATCTGAACGAGGTGATCGCCTGTACAATCACAGCTGAGATCTTAATGAAGAGCGTGCGCTGCTTTGTCAGAGGAATAATGGGAATACACTTTTTATTTTGTAATGTTTTAAATGTTGAATGTTTTTGTTGTTTCAGCATGTTTATTAATCTCCCATTTCTGTTAATATAGCCATTGCACGCTATAACCTTAAACCCCGATGATGTGACTTGTTTTGATCAATCCAGTTATTATGATCAGCTCTGAAATATTGCTTCATTCAAAAAACGTAATTTGATATAAGACTGAAGATTGGAAAGTACATTGGGACATTGCTTAATTTGTATAATCTTTACTCTGAATTTGGCTACTGACCTAATTTAAATATTACGCAAAAACAGAAATCCGATCGGTTATCCAGATACAGAGAATAGAATAGAATATACTTTATTGTCCCCTGGGGGAAATTTGTCGTGGACTCAAAAGTGCGTAGTGCATAGTAGTAGCTGCCCTTACAGACAATAAGAAACATTTAGAAGAATACAGATAACAGCTAAAAAGAGAGAAGAGAGAAAAAAAAAAAGAAAAAAAGAAAAAAAATAATAATAATTTAACAACAGATTACAACAAGCAGAACACCAAGTTATTGCACGCTTCCCAGGCCTCAGTGTACAAATCTATTTCAAATTTTGGTTTAGAATTTTGATAGAGGTAGGTACAAAAGAATATTTAAAGCGGTTCAATTTAGTTTTGGGGATTCTGTACCTTCTGCCAGAAGGCAAGAGATCATATTCCGTATGAGGTACAGAGGCTACTTAAAGGTTCTCTAAGCGATCCTGGGTGATGTCACTTCTTGTTGACGTTCGAACTATTGTCAAACAAAACGGAGGCTAGCTAGACCCTCCCTCCTCCTCATCCGCACACTAACCCCCCAAACCACACCCCCAAACCCTTCTTGTCGGTCATTGGCTGGAACAGTTTGTTATGTTTCGGGGAGCGGGTCGCCGCAGTTTGTTTTTGTTGCTGTTTGTGGAGCCTGGGCTGTCTACAGAGATCGCGTTTCTTTACAGTGTGTTCAGGGGACAGGCAGCCAGCGGATAGTGAGGAGATGTTTGCTGTATGTGACAAAAAATGTTTTGGCCTAAAAAACGCGTGACATCGCTTACAGCACCTTTAATATGAACAAATGTAAACGCACCGTGTCCTGATTGGATAATGATCCGATCTGCTTGATCGGATCACGGTGATCGCATGTTAATGCCAAGTGTAAACGCAGCCTTCAGTTCAATTTAAGATGCCTTAAATTTCCTTTTTCTCATTTAAATTATATCAATTTATTTAATAATCAGTTTCATCTCAATTATGTTTTACGATATTTACGGCCCTAATTTAAATTGTATTGCATTACTGAATTTTGGAAATATTAGCCTCAGCTGACATTTTTTTTTCCAAATCCTTTTTCAATAGATTTGGTCCAGACCCCTGCAGTGTCAAGTGAAGGAAGCTCCTCTCATGAGATTGCAACAGAATGCTGAAGATTAATCCAGAATTGTGAGTGTCATTATATTTTATTCTATGTGCAGTACAAATTTTAATACATGATGAATGAACATGAAAAATTTAAACCTAACTGGGCAACCACAGAATGCCTTTGTTCAGACCTGGAATTGACATGTGTCGTTGGTAGGGCTGTCACATTTTATTCGATATTTGAATATGCATTCGAACATGACGTGAAATATCTGTAATCGAACTATGAATAAACTATCCGGTTTTTAAAGTGGCATGTGTTGCACATTTTTTACAGTCTATGATTAGATGATTTGTATTTTATTGTTTGCTATCTCATCCAGGAGCGGCGTTCTACACGTAGCCTATTGTAGCGTCGGCCCATGACCAAATCAAGCAAATAATAGCCAATAGCCTCTCTGTTTTGAAAATGGAAGATAACGCACAGAACGGCCAGCCTGAGCACACAGTTACAACCCCAACTCATCTAATAATGTTGCATGTCTGGAAATATGTTGGTATCTACACACCGTAGATACAATTTCTCTCAACATTGACGTGCCACTCATGCTTGCAGTGTGAAACGGGCAGGGCTCGTAGATATTCGAATATATTTCGAATTAGGGATGAGTAGCGATCTTCGAATAGTCGAACTGCGTGCGAAATTCGATCATAAAATAGCTTATGATGTCACGTAATACGCAATTACGTTGAAAAGGTCACGACACGCGTAGGCGGAAGTACAGAGTCAGTGTTTACAAATGTGAGGAAGGAGGACCATATACACATATTCAAATGTCTTTTTGTCAGTTTATCGTTTAAAATGCCCATTTCGTGTGCGTATCCTGGGTGTTTTAATATTAAAAAGGCTAAAACAAAATTTTCGTCAGGACAGAAGCGTGACCTTTTCAACGTAATTGCTTATTACGTGAGTCACGAACGCGCATCACAGAACAGAGCAAGGCGAGCATTTGTGCTTATAAAACTTAAACTTTTTTATTTATTTGTGAAATGATGATGGTTTTGCTAGATAAGACCCTTACTCATCGTCTGGTGTCGTTTAAAGCCCTTTGAAGCTGCACTGACACTGTCATTTGGACCTTGAACCGTTTGGGTCCTGTTGAAGTCCATTATATGGAGAAAAATCCTGGAATGTTTTCATCAAAAACCTTAATTTTTTTTTTTTTTTTTTTTTTTAACATAGTTTCAACATTAACTGAGGGTGCAAAAGTGATGTTGATAAAATATCACTTTGTTATGTTGAAGCAATATTAATACCATTGATTTGTGGTTGAAATCTCAACATTGCTTCACCATTAACCGAGGGTGCAAAAGTGACGTTGAAACAACATCACTTTGTAATGTTGAAGCAATATTAACACCATTGATTTGTGGTTGAAATCTGAACATTATTTCAATATTAACTGAGGGTGCAAGAGCGATGTTAAAGCAACATCACTTTCTAACGTCATTTCAATGTAATCAGCGTTGACACATCAACACTGACTCAACATTGTTTCAATGGTTACATGCTATCTGGGTAACTACTAACCAGCCAAAGAGGAAATAAGAGGAATTGACCAAATATATGTAATTATGGTATCTTTGTAGTATAACCCTTACTGTTAAGACTTAATGCTTAATGCTTGGTTGGGTGGCGATGATGGGAAGTTATTGAAAAATCAGACCTATTCTATTCTCTTTGCACACCAATATACAGCAGAGTTTCCCTCATGGATTAAAATGGGTGAAATAAGTTAAATAACTATTCAAACTATATCAAGACATATAACAAATACAATAAGGAAAAAAACCATGGGAATGAAATAAAAAAAACAAATATATGTTAAGATAGAAGCATCCACACCTAGATATTGGGCAAGTATGTACTAGGGAGGATGATTGAGAAACTTGGGAGGATACTAGACATGAGTGACGTTTCCCAGCATTCATTTGTCATGAACAATCATTTGCTTGCATGTTGTTTGATTCTCCTGTTTTAGTTTAGCAATAGATTGTTTTATCCATTTTTATTTAGTTTTGTCCCTAATCATAAATATATACATGTGTGTGTATATATATATATATTCTATATATTCTATAGTTATATGTTTATATTTTAAAATCCTTCCAAATAATTACAGACTTATTGATAGACTGATTCTCTTTTTTTT
This sequence comes from Semotilus atromaculatus, assembly GCA_031834385.1. Lineage (NCBI taxonomy): Eukaryota > Metazoa > Chordata > Actinopteri > Cypriniformes > Leuciscidae > Semotilus > Semotilus atromaculatus. The sequence continues at coordinate 4,027,709 of JAULUF010000053.1, read as the reverse complement.
TTTGGCTCCTTGAAATTGCTTACCATCTAAAATACTGATGCTAACCTTATTACTATCATTATATTATCCTAACTGAGAATGTACAAAAATACAAGGATTTAACCATTAAACTGACAGTTTTTTCTCAACTGGCGGTTTAATACAGTCATCATGAAATTAACACAAGTGTTCAACAGAAACATACAAGTGTGGTGTTCAGGTGTTCACATGCTTTTGGCCATGCCATTGTGTAATGTGCCTGCATGAGATAACAAGTGTTCCCAGAGGGTTAAATAATTTGTCCAAAAATGTAATTCTCATTATTCTTTTACCCTGATATAATCCCACATGTGCACAACTGCCTTTAAGCAGAACACAAATTTGTTTAGAAAAAACAATTCGAGATTTTTAGATGCATACCATGAAAATGAAAGACTGCAATCATTTGGAAAGTCCAAAAGGCATGAACCTGATCAATTAATATCTTATGTAGCAAAACAATAGGTGTATAAACAAAACAAATAAAGATTTAACAAAAAAGCTCTTCCTGTCTGCACTCAATTCATTGAGTAGCTGTGCAAAGCAACATGTGAGTAGATAATGATGCTTTGATTGCAAAACGAAGAATGAACTACACCTGAAAATTCAGATATTTCAAACGGTATCAGAGCCCTGGTCAGAAGCACTAGTTTAAAGTAGAGAATGTTTGATTTATTTCTTACATTAAACCACAATGCTGGAACCCATTTTCTTGCATTGTATGCACAGAGCTTGAATTTCCTCCAGATTAAATATATGCATTTGTGTTCTGATGAAGAAAGTCATATGAACCTTGGGTGGCAGGAAGTAAATAATGAGAATTGAAATGAAATTGAATTGAAATTTATTTTTGAAACTATGCTGCATTATAATTTTTAAACATTATGATAACAGTTTTAAGAAGATAAAACAATGTCAAAGAGAAAAGTGTAAATTGCCTAGTCCAATGTGAGGAACTAGCGTGTGAATTAATCTTAAAAAAAAAACCCCAGTTACACCCAGTTTGGATAGATCTGGCAAGATGTCTGACGGAACTGGTCCACCCTGAGCCATCGGATTTCATCAAAAATATCTTAATTTGTGTTCCGAAGATGAATGAAGGTCGTACGGGTTTGGAACGACATGAGGTTGAGTAATTAATTAAAGAATTTTAATTTGAGTGAACTATCCCTTTCAGTAAATAAAGAGTAAAAAGAGAAAAAATAAAGAGAAACCAACAAAATATCCTAACAGAAACAGGGGCCAAGACATGACAGTTTAGCTGTGTGTAAAAGGAAGTGATTTTCCAGTTAGCCAGAGAGGAGTGAATAATTAAGTGATTAAGTGCGTGTCTGTAAACTATGGGTGTATTCTGTATGCTACTGGAAACATGTATGTGAATTTGCATGTGCCTCACAAATGCATAGATGGTATAGTACTGCATGTGTGTGCGCACAAGTACATGACTCTGATCTTACATAATCGGAAATACATTTAAATCAATTTAAGGGGTTTCTATAAAAGAAAACCAAACCACTTTTGCAATATTACCTCTATATAATATTGTTCCAGGCTCTTATTCACCCTTGTCCTGATCAAACTACTCCTCTCCTTCTTCAACTATTCCTCTCCTCCAACATCTGTTCCTCTCTGTCGCCCAGACCTTATTTTTTCTCTCTTGAGTTTTTCTGCATCCAGACTGAACAAAACTGATTCAAAGAGTCATATTTTTTGTGTATGTCCAAGAAATGGACAGAACTTCAACACCTGACTATGCCTCCAACTGAGATTGGATCAGCTATTTCTTTCAGTGATCTGTTACTTAAAAATGCTTATCAGTTGAGCATTATAATAAAATCAAATGTTTACAATTTATTATGACAGGTAAATGTATCGTGCGGATTTCATAATCAATTCAAAGATAATCAATACAAAACATCAAATGCTCTGGAACAAAGAGATGCAAACCTAGCATTAAGAAATCCATGATGCTGAGAGTCCCGGCGGCTCTCAACATTCATGGGCTGATCTGAAGTACAGAAGGCCCTCATGAACCTCCAGTTTCACTTCATTATATAGCGTTTCACATGGAAACATTTGCTAAGAATGTTAATTTGCATTCAGAGTTCACACCCTTTGAGAACAGGAGGGTGTAACTCTCCCACCCTTCTTTGTGTACATGTTGTCTCTAATCTCTTAAAAACCTTATTACCTTTTGTTTTACTTCTTTGAGAATGAGACCTTTGTACCAGTCACACTGAGACACTTCAAATGATACCAAAGATGTAAAATACTGTATGATAATTATTCACATTAAACCATATAGATTCTTGGGTGAACTTTGGTGATCTCACCATGAGGGAGAAGGAGTGGGGGGCGAGGGGAAGAAATGTAGAGTAGATGATTCAGAGGTGAGACCTTTGTCTCGGATGGTGATACCTTCACAAGAGTGAGTTCAAATGGTAATTTCCAGCAAGGTTCTTTGTCTTCTCGAGGAGTGGTCGTTCCTCAACCAGTTCTTCCAGTTTCTCCAGCTTACAGTTACAAAGAAATACAAGCTGTATATTTTGACAGTGTCACGCTGAATCTGAGGATCTGCTGGATTCAGAGCATCAGGAAGTAGAGCAGAGAACAGCAGAGGAACAGGAAGCTCTGGGTGACACTCTTTACTGTAGATGTTGCAGCATCACAAACAGATTTAGAGCCACAGCCTTTTACAACCAATGACTGGCCTCCAAAACTCCCTGATGAAACGTTTGTTGGCTACATGAGTTGACCATTGGTGTGATGTATCAAGTCAAAAGGTTAAAATTAAGACCCATTAATGACAGAGGCACAAATGACTTTAATCTCACTAGATTCTCACAAGACTCATTACAGTAGAGTGTCCTTTAGTGATAAAAAAAAGTGGGACATCCAGTTTTTTTTTACCAAGTTACATTATAAAAAGCAATTTCTACCTGCAGATAAAAAGAATGAACAGAAGAAAAACTGAGATTTGCAGATCCATTTTTGATCAGGAGGTGAATGAAATAACATGTCTGTTGTATCAAATAGCTTCACGAGAAAATGGCAGACAATTAAGTAATAAAATAAGTAGATACTTTACAAATATAGGAATTTAAGCTTGTATAATTTTACTTTTAATAATATATCAATGTTTCTATTTGTAAAGGTATACAAGATCTTCTTAAGCCATTAACAATTAATCAGAAAGGATATAATTGGTCTCAAGAAAACAAAAATAAAAAAGAATAAAAGCCCTGTACAGTCATATAGAACAAATTTTTAAAAATTGTTATCTGTTATTAACTTTTGTTTATTTATTTTTAGCTTTCATAACAATTGGTACCACATTTAAGCTCTTGTTCGCCATTAAAAAAAAGAAAAGAAAAAGCAAATGCAGTGCAGACATGGACATGTGAGTTACGGCCATCAGCCGAAAGCTAGATTTTAGTAGATAAAGTTTTACACATCGCGACAAAAACACATCGCTTCGCTTCACTTCAGCCGATTGTATGCGTCTAAAAGACGAATGTCATATTATACACCCGAGACTTGAGGATGAGTAAATTGAGTAAAATGAGTATCACACCACAGCTATAACAATAACGACACAGAGAAACAATATCGTTGATATTACTTTCAGAATGATTTTATGATAAAAATCATGAACAGCCAATCAGAATCCACCCTGCAGTAACAAACTCAAGCACTTAAATCGGAAGAAAAGTAACACTGCAGCAATGTTAGTGAAATAAAGTGGATTCACTCTACAAAGCTTCAAGATGTATACAGTATAGATTTACTTCTTACTTCTCTTATGTACAGCCTACTGCGTGAACAGGGAAAACCAGTTGAATAAATCAATCTACACTCTATAAACAATGTAATAAATAATTACATATAGGCTATATAATTGCGCAGCTCCCCCTGTCAATGATCTAGCACCTCCTCAGCACTTGCTTTAAAGGGTACCTATTATGGATTTTTGAAAATTGCCCTTCATGTAGTGTGTAACATAGATCAAAGTGAACGAAAACATTCTGCAAATTTTTAAACATGAAAGTTCACCGTATACAAAGTTATTGTCTCTCAAAAGTAAGAGTCGACTCTGAGTCGCTGATATGAATCGTTCGACGAGCGATGCTTTTCCTTTGTCTAGATGACGTCAACTTGACAAGTTATTTGAATAAGCAGACTGATCTCATGAAATAGCGTATGTATGACACGCCAATTCGTATTTCCATTTTTGGCGTGCTATCAACACGCATAATCGCTTTTCAGCGTGTTTATGAACGCCATTGACTTAACGTTACATTACTATATAAATATATGACCTACCCCAACCCCGTCCCTAAACCTACCCGTCACTGGGGTTAATAGCATTTATGACTCTTCCCCTACCATCCTAGGAAAAAAAATATCGCTCCCCAGATGTAGATATTCATTTTGCTTAGTTTCGCTCGGAAATTTAACGGCGTACACATACACGCGGAATCACTCGGACATTTAACGGCGTAGACATACATGCAGCGTGGACATACACGCGGATAGCTGAAAATGCGTATAGATAACACGCCACTTGATTTTGAAAGTGGCGTGTATGTTTACGCAAAGTCATGATGTCATGTTGGAATAAGATACGCCCACTCATTGCGCGCGCCGCAGACACCAGTGAAACTTCAAAACATGTCGACGAGACGCTGTATTCTGAAGTGCGAATCAAAAGCGAACTTTTTTTCACTGCCCAGGGACAAGCATGTGAAGAAGCAGTGGCTAGTTTATTTTTACAACTGTACCCGAACCTTCTGCTGTGTTTGCCTCGATCATTTTAATGACGATCGCTTTACAAACATAAATGCTTTCAAGTGTGGATTCGCGAGCCGGCTGATACTGAAGGAAGGTTCAGTACCAGTTTATTTGGATCAGCTTCCTCCTCCGAATCGTAACCTGTAAGTATTATTAATAATTGTTGCTTTTGTGGGTTTTGTAGCATGCTCAATAAGTGTGTGTGTGTGTGTGTGTGTGTGTGTGTGTGTGTTGTTTAAGTTACGCTCAGCGCAGCTTCTAGGTCTAGGTATCCAATGTCATTTTTTTTTAAATAGCCTATGTGAAATGTTTGTCGTTGTTATTGGAGTTGTCATAAAGAATAGAGCAATACCTGTAGTACTGCAGTGCTTTATCAATATGTTTAAGCTTTGGGGCAAACAATAACTGACTGGGTCATCTGACCAATCACCGCAGATTAGCGTCAGGCAAAGGCGGGGTTTTGAAAATGAATCGCCGAACGATTCATATGGGAGTCACTGAGCAAATCCGGTAAAAATAAATGCATATTATAAGACAACAAAAGTGTTTTTTGTCATTGCATGCTTGTGAAACTGTTGTTGGGGACTCCCAGAACAATATTAGGAACATTTTAAATGCCATAATAGGTGCCCTTTAAAAATTCTCTGGTGCCGCCCCGTTACCTTCTTATACTGTCTATGCCCGTTACTCACCTGTTCACCGCTCATTTTCCTCAGCTGTGGGCAAAGACAAGCGCGTTTCAAACCAGTGCTGCTCCCGGGAGACTATCGCTAAAAGAATCCCCTATCTTAGCGACATCTACTGTTTTAGAAGAGGAAGTTGCTCAACTGCATTTGTGAGAAAATCGAGCCGAAAGATCTCATAAAAAGCCAAGTGTCTCACAGTCACAATCGTAACAGACTGATTTGGAATTTGTTCAAAGGTTACAAGCAATTTGTAGGATGGTTTGTATTTATTTGTGAAAAAATATCTAGGCTAATTTAGGCTATAGCCTAGCCTATATATAGTGATATATATATATATATATATATATATATATATATATATATATATATATATATATAGTGTAAAACACAATATTTGTTATATCTCTGCGTTTTCGCTCAAATTGTATTTGAACATTTATTTCTGTTTGTTTGCGAGTCGAGTTTTCCTTTGCAAAGCAGATCGAGTTTGTTTGTTTAATTATGTCACATAATTCGCTCCATAGTTATCCGCCTTTGATCTCGCAGGTGTCTGATCCTCCCGTCACTGCAGCCGCCGACTCTCACCTGCATTTCAGCCGAGGCAAGGCGCATCTCAAACAAGCTTTATCCCGCCGGTATAGCAACAGTCCCCGCCCGAGATCCGCACTCAAAAGATCGTTAAAATAGGGCGCTATAAGTTTTGAACTGTTAAAATATAGCTCAAAGTAGAAATATTAATAATTAATCCCAACTTATTACCATTACTCAGAATGGGTTTTAAAGATATTTTTTTTAAAGGTAACACAATTATGTGTCTGATTTGTATGTCACTACAGAACGTTTACAGGAGCAAATTTCCTTTGTTGTGCACACTAGCTTATAGATAACCTATAAAATACATACCAACAATTTTTGTTTTGATTTGGGCACTTCCCGATCAGGGAATTTCCTAATCAGAGGTAGAACTTTTATTTGTACGTGTTATTCAATTTCTCTCAGAGCAGATGCCAACACAGTTACTGTATTTTGTACTTTGCATTGTGAATATAATGATAATGATAAAAGGAAAGACAAGTGCAAAATAAGTAAAGGGAAAAAAAGAGAAATGGGACGAAAGTATAATTAAATAATTATCAGACATTTTTCTTCTGAACATAAAGTTGATTTATTATTTTTTTTAAGAAATAAAATATTATTTGAACTTCTTTACAGCATGAAAAGCTTTATTAAATATGACCCCAGGAACACAGTGATAGTAATTTTATTTCATAAATAAGAATTTCACAGCAAAAAAAAAAAACAAAAAAAAAAAAAAAACATCAGGACAAGCAAATATACAGAGAGAATGCAAGCTATATATTCTGTACATTGTGTCTCATAGTAGAATCTGAAGAGCTATAGAATATATTGAATGTATGAATATGTAGAATTTATGAATACATTCAGTACAGTGTGTGATTGTTGACCGTGAGGATCTGCTGTGTTCAGTGCATCATGAAGTAGGAGAGCAGAGAAGCGCAGAGGATCAGGAAGCTCTGGGTGACACTCTGAGCCCCGTTACACAGGTTCCCCTCACAACACGAGAAGTTCTGAACACTACTATCTGATGCTGTGGCGTCACAAACAGATTTAGACACACAGCCTTTTACAACAGATGTCTGGCCTCCAAAAGCTGATGAAAAGAAAGAAAACAAAGGCTGATTCAAGCTGGACATATATATGATCTGTGTCAAATGCTTAACATAAGAAAGTTTATAAGATAATGACTTTAATCTGTTTCCGTTTCCAGATTCTCACCTGCTTTAATGCAGCGATCTTCAGTCCCTGAACAGCTCACTGTGTTTGAGCAGCTCTTATCATCACAGTAGTAACATTTATTTCCAGTTGGGACGGGATCTACAGAGGGAAAAGAAGTATTATTTTATTTACTGTACAAAATATCTAATGAAACAACACTCGGCTGCTCCATTCAATCAGTTCACCACAGACAAGCTGAATGTCATTTGGAAGTAAAATGAGTGTTTGACTTTACAGAAGTTATTTATTTGTAGAGGTGAATTCAGGGCTAGTTGGACACTTTTTGCCATTGAGATGACTTGTAAAAAGTGTCCCAATCAACCTGAATTCACCCTACATGATCATTGAAGTACAATACCTGGAAGATCTTGAACGTTACACAGGTCTGTGTTACAGCAGGAAGTAGTCATCCTTACAGTGCCGAAATTAAAGGACTGACTTAGACAAGCAGCAGAACAATTTTTAATGTTCCCTGTAGAACTAAAGCCCCCTAAAGAATATGAAAGAGACAGCAAATACCAATTAAACTTGAAAATGTATTTATATATTATTTTTTCCAATTTAAAACTATTTGTTAAATACAAATCATGACAATCTGAGTGAAAACATCAAATATCTGAAATATATGTATTTTGTGATTGAAATTGTAAATTCTTCTGGAAAATAGTAAATAATAGCAGCATTTCCATCAGTCAATCATCATCCATTTCAAACATATTGGACTTACCAACTTGTGCCCCTACTCTTGAACTTGTGCACTGAGAAGATCCACTGGGACATATTTTAACCGTTTGTCCTGCACAAGAACCCGTCGGATTCGAGCACTCATAACAGCTGAGAGAGTGTCCTTTAGGAATAAAACAGAGTCAGCGAGACAGAGAACATCCAATGATCTGTATTTTTACAGTAACGTCAAACACTATTTGTCTTTGTACCTGCAGTGAAAAGAATGAACAGGAGAAAAACTGAGATTTGCAGATCCATCTTTGATCAGGTGGTGAGTAAAATAACGTGTCTCTTTCAGCACCCATTTTATAGTTTATCATAAGGGGAGGGTCCTTACGTTATGTCCAACCTGTCTAACAGAACCATAGGTTTAATTTTCTCTGAAATCATGAACAATGAAACTTTTGACTGTAACAGGTCTGCCAGGTCCCTCAACTGCCTATCACACACACCCCTCTGCTGAGCACTGACCTCACACACACACACACACACAGTTTATGAAGATCAAGCTCAAATGGAGTTATGATTTTTTTTGAGCTGCGAATGAAAGAGATATGTTTTGTCCGTCACTGGAACAGCCACATCTGAGCACAGCCGCACCCCAGCTCAGTGACGAGAGCTGCATTTCTGTTTCCTTGTTGGACCTAGTTGCTCATATACAAATCAGTGGCCTTGTTATCCATGACAATTGTTTTACTGACCCTAGTGGTCTTTTAAACTATTTATGATCATTGAATAAAGAGCTATTTTTCTGTATGTATTCACGCCTCAGTGTCTTGTGATTGTGGGAAGGAGAACGAACTTGTGTGCCCCTCTTATGGATATTTCCCCAGCTGGTTCAATGTTGGGGTGGTGTAGTCGTTATTTATTATAGCTCTGTATATGAGAGTGCCGCCCTTTATTGCCACATATACAATTTAGTTTTAATCCAAATGACTCGTGTACTGTGCATGTGATCAGTAATCAAGAGCATGCAACAGAAGGGCATTCTCTCTCTTTATCATTAGTTAACGTTCGTAATATGTGCCTTGTTTTACTTTCTTTGCTATTGACATGCGACCGAACTATAAACCTTCCAGCAATGTCTGTGAAAAGGGGTTGTGTGCTTGACAAACTCACGCGTCTGTGCACTCAATCCACTCCGCGTTTTGCTTCTCAACTTGCGCACAGCTATAAAAGTGTAAATATTTAATTTGTTTAACATTCCATTAATTCAATTTATAGAAATCCTTCTCTCATATCTCTGTTCAATCTGTTGTCTGTTCCTTTGTGACAGACACTTTACTGTACATGGTATCAGAGCATTTTAATGAGTACGAGTATAGGCCTACACAAGCGCTACTGGTATCACACAAAATTATGTAAACACACCTGTCTTTGCGTAAACATAGTTGGTGACGTCTTAAAGGTGCATTGCGCAACTTTTCATGTTAAAAATACCTGTTTTTCTATCCTATACATGCTTAAAGAACTGCCTGATGGGCTGAATGAGCCCTTCTCTGCTCACTGAGATTGCCTCTATAATCCATACAGTAAAATATATAAGATATTTGAGACTGGGCGTGACGTCATGCGCGTTCACGCTCACCAGGCTATGTCTCGCAGGTTTGTGTATAAGCCACCATTCTCCGCATCAGCGAAGACAACTCGTGCGTCAAAGGTAGAAGATGGATTCAAAGAGACCGGCTTGTAGTCCATTCCAAACCCCAACTCCACGTAAAGTAAAGAAAAGAAAAATTTTGTCTAGTGCCACCACTCGTTGCAGTTTCGCTTGTCGCCAGAGGGGGCGTAGTTCTGCAAAAACTCAGAGACTTGCGTTTTGCACCTTTAAGTGACCGTGAGCATCTTGAACGGGAGCCTGTGAAGGGACCAGTTCAAGATGAGCAGGTCGAGGATTGATCAAAACCCATTAGATTTCTTGGGAACAATGAAGTAGGGGCTGTAGAAGCCAGACTTCATTTCGGCTGAAGGGACAGTCTCGATCGCACCCTTCACCAGTCGGATGGCGACCTCCGGTCTCATGACAGGGGCATTGCCACCGACCATAGTGAAGCGGACTCCCCTGAAGCGTGAACTGAAGCGCATAGCCGAGCCTGATGGTTCGGACGACCCAGCGGGACAGGTTGGGAAGCTCTAGCCAGTCTCCCAAGAACTGTGCCAGCGGGGAACCACAGACGTCCCCTCGGTGGTGGAGTGAAGAGGAATGACCGGCCCGGACGTGAGTGGCATAGTCATCGGTGTGGGGGCACGGTCATTAGCCGCGTCTTGACAGAGGAAGCCAGGGAAGGACCAGCATTCCACAGGGGCCTTCTCTGCCAGGGGTCTGACAACAGAGGAGGGCGAGAGTGGCGGGACAGTGAGCGGCGTGCACTGTCATCCGAGAACTCTGTGACAGAGGAGGGCGAGAGTGGCGGGACAGTGAGCGGCGTGCACTGTCATCCGAGAACTCTGTGACAGAGGAGGGCGAAAGTGGTGGGACCCGAGGGTGGCACGCACTGTCGTCCGTTTCTAAATGTGTCCGGATTACTATAGACGTATCCTACTGAAGGAATACAAATTTATTACAGGTTTAATTTAGATTTCCAATACTGTAGAATATAAACTGAGGAAGTTTATTAGTGTGAATTTTGTAACTCACAAACCTGCCTGTTCATGTCACCATCACCTGTTTGTTTGGGGGTTCTCATGTCTCATTGTTTGGAGAGTCATGCTGAGGAGGTGTGAATAGACATGCGAGCATCACTGAGACCATCACCTGTTGTTTATAAGTTCCTGTCTCAGTATGAGAAATCCTGCCCTTCCTGTTCTCGTGTGTCATCGTTTTAAGAGTCATGCGGAGCAGATTCCAACATCTGTAGACCTAATTTCAGAGTGTCTCCCCCCTCTCTGGAGATCCCTCCCCCTTGAAATGAATATAAACTAAAATGTATCATGTTGTAGTTAGACTCGCGACTAGCTTGAAGACTACAGCAACGAACAAGCTTGTGTGCTCAATAAAGAATCCTGCTTAAGATACAGCCCGAGTCTCCTGGTCTTCGCTTCTGAATCTTCTACACTTTAGAAGAAATAAGTTCACAACACTACACAATAAATTTGTCAGAGTAAATTTAACACAAGTTGAAGAAAATTTTACTCTATGCCAGATAATATTTGCCAGACAAAATTTCTCCAAATATGCACCATTTTTTACTAAGAGCCACAGACGCTGTTCAGTGAAGCTATGTAAACAACAACCGCAGCAGACGTGAGTGAATTAATTCGTGTTGATAATCTATTCACAGTATATATAAGGTTAAGTTGGCCGAATGGGGAGAAGCTAAAATAGGTTTTAGTTTAGTTACACCGACGTGAGGTTCCGTTAAAGCCTATCACTGCAATGACGGACATTGACCGGGAATTCACAGTATAACTAGGATGCTGTAGATGAGGCATATGAGAGGAAGAAACTGCGGTATGCTCATTTGGCCACTGAAGCAGAACAGCGAGGATGGAGAGTCCAGGTTTATCCAGTGGAAGTGGGATGTCGAGGTTTTGTGGCACACTCTACAACCCGGTTCCTCAGAGACGTCGGATTCAGCGGCCAAGAGTTGCGTCGCACAGTAAAGAACTTATCTGAAGCAGCAGAAAGGAGCAGCAACTGGCTGTGGTTGAGACGGAAAGATTCTAGCTGGCAAGGTACAGGCCGCCACGCTACGGTTTCGTAGAATTCTTGAAAAACTTGAAGAGTCTGTTGGTTTATTTGTATAGGTTGTATAGTATAGGTTGTATAGTATACTATACAATTTGTATAGGTTGTATAGTATAGAATGACGGGTGGTTGGGTAGATATTGTGTTTTGCGTTAGGTGGTATGCCATACGGAACCGTTGCCACTGTAACTGCTTTAACGCACCAGTGGGGCTCGACAGCCTTAATCAATCGGGTTGGCGCGTATGGTTGGGTTGCGGAGAGATAGTGAGATTGTGGTTAGGTCTCAGCAGCAGGAGGGATGTAGAGGTCAGTAAGCTGGGCTGAGTTGAGTGGGGGACGGAGGGGGGTGACTCTGGGACGCCAGAGTCACTGTCGAGCCCTCTTGAGGTGTCGTGGGCTAGTCGACGAAACACTGAGGACGGAAGGTGCCCACTTGAAGACCCTAGAGATGTCCCCTACTCGGCTCAATCCAGACGGTTGTCGTGCTGGTCCACTAGGGAGACCACACTGTAGTTGCAGCCGTCGTGTGTGCTGACGCGCCAAGTACACTGCAGCCGTTAACGCCGGACAGAAGGGGAGTCACACCCTCATATGGAAAGAAGCGTAAATGGATGGAGAAGCATAGTTTACTGTAAAGCTACGTCTTAGTGTTGCTTATCTTGGCGAAAGCCGAGTACAAATCAGCATGAAGTTTTAACATCTACTCTCGTGTAATGGAAATCGTGAGAACGGGCGTGTTTTTCATCATAAATAGATTATATTGAGATGTTTTGCAACTTCAGTGTAGTGATTTAATACAACTTCAGGAATGTCTACTGCTGCCTTACCTTTGCGAGACAACTGAAGCTCACACAACTGATGATCACAGAAGCAGCACCTGTCAGCAAATGCTTTCAGTATGAGAGCGCGCGCAACATTTACAGTGCCTTCAGCCTGTTGATTGGCCGAACTCGTGACTCCCAACAAATCAGATGGGCGATGGGCGGGCATTAGTCTAGAACATAGATAGATAGATAGATAGATAGATAGATAGATAGATAGATAGATAGATAGATAGATAGATAGATAGATAGATAGCACTTTATTGTCTGTGGACACGGAAATTTGTCTTGCAATACAAGCTCCAACAATTACAACACGCAACCTAAAAAAAGATAAAAACATAGTCATCAATAAAAACATAAATAGATAATTAATATGATGGGGGCTCCGCCCTGCAAGAGTGGTCTTCAATAGCCATAAATATATAGATGAAATTCTCACATGATTGCAAAATATTTGGTCATACAGATATTACAGAATACCATTTTTATTGATTTCTCACTGAATGCGATCTGAAGAGCGTTTAGCGCGAGCTCTGTCAGTCTCCCCTGTTCCTGATTCGCGTCAGTGATCTGCCCGCGCTCTCTCATTCGATGAATAGCTGTACAATCCACTTCCTAGTTTTTATCTCCGTGACAAACAGTCAAACAAATGTTTCAACACATCAGAAATAAAGAGAATAACCATACAATCACAGTGTGATTTTCATGTGATTTGCGATATTCATGTGGAATGAATAAAGAATATTCACATTAAGCAGGTGTAGCGATTGAAAACATCATTAGTCACTTTATGACTATAATCATTATATATTTGTGTGTTATTTAAGAAGATTTCAGATGCAAACGCCTCTAAGCGCCATCTGAAACTTTCTTCTAGAATGATAATTTTTATCAAGTTTGTATATTTAAGTTCAGCAATTTCACTTAAATTACAATGAAAATAGCCTAACCTATTAATTGTAATTTAAGTGAAATTACTGAACTTAAATATACGAGCTTGATAAAAATTATCATTCTAGAAGAAAATTTCAGATGGCATTTAGAGGCTTTTGCATCTGAAATCTTAATATATATATATATATATATATATATATATATATATATATATATACACACATAGGCCTACATATATATATTATTAATATTAATGTCATTGTTAACAGTTCTCAGAATTAAATGTAACCCTGGGTTAATTTCTACATGATTATTCTTTATTATTATTTTTTATTATTTTATTTATTTGTTTGTTAAATGGGTATGCAGAAATGTGCTGCTTGGTGATGAGAGTTTATTATTGAATCAAAATGTACCTGTTCAGGAAATGTTCATGTCAGTAAGTTGAGTTTGGTTTAATATTATTGGCTAAAAAAACGGCTTGATCCCGCCTCATTTCAGTTATGGCAACTGTGATTGGCCAGTGTAAATGTCAGTCAAGGGAGGGTCAAAGGTAGGGAAAGAAGGAAAGAGAATGGCCGTTTCTCAATATGCATTCTTGTCTATACTTGTGTTCTTGTGGACTTGTGAAACGTCATCTTTTGTGGCCCAAGTACTGTCCCAAAACACAAGTTGGCATTTTGGCAAGAACGGTTAAAAATTGCGGAAGTGTTCTTGACACGCCCATTTTACCGAGGATGCATCGGTTGGTAACTTGTGTGAACTTGACGGCAGAAATATCCCAGCATTCATTTCGGCATTCGAGGAAGGAGCGGGAAGCAGAGAAAGGCAGGACAACAGTAAGTCGTTTTTCTACAATTTCGTATGCTATTTCATCACTAAATTCACTTCTGAGAACATTTGATGCGAGAAATCAACTGTGTAGATTTCAAATATTGGCATTTTTACGAAAATGTATGGCGAGTCGTACATGTTTGGGTTCTGCAGACGCCGTCTGTGCGGGGGTATTGCGCAATACCGGCAAGAACACATCGTCTCAATCTGTCAGCAGCGTTCTGTGTGCTCGTCACCTTGTAAGTTCATTCTTCCAAGAACACCTAGCAAGAGCGTTCTACCCAAGAACACAAGTCCGTTCTTTGCATTCTTGGTTTTGAGAAACACCCAATGTGAATGTTGTCGGCATGATAACAGAGTGCGCTGGGTTTTGTGTCCGATATAGTCAGAACTGCATTGTTTAAAGGGTCATGAAACCCCCCTCTTTCAGCTCAAGTCTAGCTCACAATCTTTTTGAAAAATGCAACTTAAATGGGCGTGGACGGCTGTGAGAAGAAGGGAGGGAGTGGGTGTGTCTGGCCACCACTGTCATTGCCAGTGGCCGATGCATCGACTGTCACTAAAAAGCAGTGGTAAAAACGTAAGGAAATGCTAGATTTTTTTTAATGTCATTATAAAATATATAGTTGTTTATATAGATACTATAAATGCATATATTTTAAAATAATTAATTTTCCTCTTAAAAAAACGTTCCGTGCATAACCTAAATCTACGCGCCCCCTGAACCCCCATAATAAAGATCGCTCTTTGGAGGTGGAAGACTTCTCATTTTAGACACAGACAGACACACATACCTCTGAATTGATAGAAAAGTCCTCGGGACTCGGTACCGCATCACTTGCAAGACGCAAACTGCATTGGTTGTCAACAAGGCGAAATCCACCATTCTCCAGTTCTCGAAGCTAATGTTTGCGGCACACATAGTTTAGATGTGTCCGAGGTTGATGGCAAACCAACCGCCCAGAGCCAGAGTCTAGCCCTGGCAGCATCGCGGGGAAACATATTCAACCCACTTGGACTTTTGCACATGGAAAACAAACACTTGTAGCGTCCCATGTTTGTCTCTCTCATCTACTTCGCGATATCACAGTTTGACATGTCATGCAACTTGGAAAGATCCACGTGGTGTCATGAATAATTAAGAGACAGTGTCTTCTCATAGGATATGAAAACTCAGTCTCATTAATAATTATGAGACACCGATGAGTCATCAACGCACTCTACAGTGCACTGCCACGTCACAGCCTGTGATGAAGATTTTAAACCCGGAAGACGAAAAAAGCGGAAGAAAACTAAAATTTAACCATTTTAATCATACTATTAAATTTAACAGATGCTAACATTGTCTTCAATGGTGTTCAACACACATAGGCTACCTCTGTTAAAATCTCAGAAAATTTGGTTTGGGGTTTCATGACCCTTTAAGTGTTAAGCTGTATAGTATTCTGTTGTGAGGTCAACACGACCACACAGTGAAGTCAACACGACCCGATTCGGAAGAACTGTTATAGTTTAACGCTTGATCGCTATTGTAGTGAATCAGAGTATTCGTGTTACTGTTGAGAAACTTTACTCAAGTTTATCCCTTACATCGGCGAATGTGAAAGTATCAAAGGTGATCTAAGCGTTTGCCAAGAACTGTTAGTGCATCGATCGAGAGTGACGGAGCCGCTGGAGAGGAATCCAGATAGCGCTTCTAATCCCCGAGTGGTTAGGAGTTCCTCTGGCGTCGTGGGAGCATCACGGAGCTTGCTAACTGATGACCACTTCACGTGGTCGTGAATGGATCTGATGGGTGACGGAAATCGTTAACTCTTGCCACTTACACTCAGGTACACTTTGTTTATTTGATTTGTGCTCTTATAGAGCGAAGCGGCCATTTTACGTTTCACTCGGCCTCAACGAACACAAGCAACGTTCCAGGCCTGCAACGGTGTGCGTGTATGTGTGCGTGTGTGGGCCCACAATAGGTTGTTGTTTTTTTCCCCAATTGGTGAATGATATAATGGTTTAATACTCTGTGATTCATTGAGTATATTATTACGGGGTTAGAGTTTGTATTTCTGATTGAAACTGAAGTTTATTTACATGCTTTATTTCTGCATTGAGTTTTCATAGATACCAGAATTACACTGATATATTGGTTTACACTAAGCAAAGACAAATTTGTACTTTGTGAAAAATAAGGAGAGGTTAATTTAAAGAGTGATTCATTAGATATCCCTATTTTGATAGAAATTTAAAAGGTTAACCCTTTAAGTACCTGTTGTTGCATACAGAAGAGTCAATCAAACACTGTATTTGAAAATACCAGTTTATTCAGAAGTTGTTTGAACAGATTTTATTCGTATCTAATTTGATTTGGTTTTGTTAATTATTTTTATTTATTTTCTTTTAAATAAATCCATTGTATATTTCAGTTATAGTGTGGTCCATTTAATAGAACAGATAGGTAGCCTACATAGCTGTAATTGGTTAAAAGTGGTTTTACAGAGATCTGAGTTGCACTTTGTAAAAAGTAGTGTAGAATCAAGGGTCACAGATTGATTATAAGATCACGTCGAGAGACAAATAAACGAATCTGGGTTCAAGCGTCCAACATTCCAAAAGGGTAGGTACACCTAGGACAGTAGGGGGCGCTACATAAATATATGGTTAAAAGAATTTAAAGAGTCTTTGTCAGAGGCCTTTTTAATCTTAATTTTGACAAATTTGAATTTTTACACTAGACACATATCGGTTCAAAATATCAGTTATCGGTCTACTTGACCTGTAATAATCGGTATCGGTCCTGAAAAACGCATATCGGTCGACCCCTAATTTCAACCTTTGACTTAAACCTTACTAGTTGAACAACCAAAAGAAACTGAAGTTGGACAAATTTTCAGTCACTCACAGAAATAATGGAGAAAGATATAAATGTATATATTTAATATATACAGATATGTAAATCTTTTACTACAGCATTTTTACACTTTTTTAAATCAGTAAAGTTTTTCTTTAATTCTTACATTCTATAATAACTTTATTTTAAGCGGAAATGTAACCTATACATGTTAGTGCTGATGCAGTATTTTGTTTAATATTAATTTAATAAAGTACATACTTTCAGTTGCTTAAACCAAAGAACATCAGTGAAACAAACCATCTTTATTCAGTAAAGTATAGCACTGCATCATCCATATTCGCTGGGGTTTGCTGCCGAATCTGGACTCACTGAAACAGGAAGTAGAAGAGCAGAGGAGAGAAGATCAGGAGGAAGCTTCCCTTATACGCTCCATCTAAAAAAAGAAAGAAATGAGTATTAATTAATAGGCTATAGTAATATTATAATTATAATAGCATTGGTTAATAAAATGGCATGTTTGTCACATTTTTAAAAACAAAAGATTCATAAGCGTTTCCTTTTCGTGCTGTATACTTTATTTTATTTTATTTTGACTACTCTTGAGATTGTGTCTTATGAACAATCACTTGTGTATTAGTTTTGTTTGCTTTAATTATTTAATTACTTGTATTAATGTCTGTATCATTTCCTCATTTTACTTTACTGTGGATAAAAATCAAACAGTCAATTAAAGCCCAATACCTGCTGCATTGCAAAGGTCAGTGTCACAGCACTGGACAGACAGTGACCCTCCATCTATCTGTTGGGTCCCTGGTTTACATTGATTTGCACACGCTTTAGTGATGAACACCTTAGTGGAACCTGATAAAAA
Source organism: Semotilus atromaculatus (assembly GCA_031834385.1). Lineage (NCBI taxonomy): Eukaryota > Metazoa > Chordata > Actinopteri > Cypriniformes > Leuciscidae > Semotilus > Semotilus atromaculatus. Next base: position 4,009,731 of record JAULUF010000053.1, on the reverse strand, counting down.
AGACAAACAACCATATAATAGGATAATAAAACAATTCCAAGATTTGCAGTAATGTGAAAACATCAACAAGTATACTTTCTCTTCAGCGGTACTATCAGTTTCAGTAAATTATTACGGCAGATTTCCACATCACACTGGACTTACCATCTAATTGTTCCACTATAGTGCTTGCACATTTAGAAAATCCATCTGGACATGTCTCCACTTTTGCTTTACAGGAACCCGTCGAATCAGGCATGCATGAGTAACACTTAAGAGAATATCCTTAAAGACAGAGAGATATTGAGTTACTGGTCTACAGTATGTGTACCAAATAATACATTCAATACTTGCTGTTTCGTGTACCTCCAGTGAAAAACACAAAAAGAAGAACAACTGAGACTCGCAGATCCATCATGTGTCAGGAATGAAATTGCAATGTTTCCGTTCCTTTTATGTCTGTTCGAATGGAAGATGGGATCGTTGCAACATGGCTTATGTCTTATGTTCATATTACACATGCTTAGTCAGCCCATCTTCCTACCTTCCAGGAAGAAAGCAGCCACATATGACCAATCCTTATAATCCAAATAATTAGTAACTAAATACATTAAGTTAAAGTATATATATTTTTTATTTTATTTTTCATACAGTCTAAAATGTTTGCTAGAAGCATTGTAAAGTTATATAATTTTAATCCGTGTTTTCTTACCTCTTGTCAAGCTAACGGAACAAGTTTTATCATGACTGTCTTCCCTTATCACAACATTGATGTAGACATTGATGTAAAATCTTGTCATACTTGACAAAATTATAATTTTATATCTTCTAATTGGCTTCACTTTTCTCTGTTGAAATCTATGGGGTCGCGGTGTCCATTTCTTTTACGGTCTATGTGTACAACAGATAGGGGTTTCCTTCTGTTCTGATGTAAGCAGCAAACACATGGATGCGTGAAGGCAAGACTGAGTCTGAGGCAAAAAATAAATAAATAACGTCTCAGGTAACGACATTCTACCAGAAAGACTGGTTAGATAGCATGATGCAAAAAGCATTAAATTTATTGACAGCCCAGCAAACAATTATTTATAAAGTTCTTTGGCGTGGTTCATAATCCGAGGGTGCAGCTAAAGGGAATTGTCACATCAGCATCTGCAAACTCAAACATGTGTAGCTAAATACCGATTTTATACATCGAGTATAAGGACAGGATTGGATAGATGTGAAGGTAATAAGAGACGTAGTAATTAAGTCTTCCTGGCAGAACCTGCATGTGCTAAAGCATTAATTTCCCTATACAGGGAACTCACACTGTGTCGCTGACGCTTTGGGAAACACCTCAGTGTCATTGACTTAGGGCGAGTTCCCTTTCGAAAGGGAACTTTGCTATTTGCCTCATAACCTTGCAAGAATATAAGACAACATTCACTTACCACACAGTTACAACATTCACTTACACACAGTTACAACATTCACTTACACACAGTTAATGTAAGCTTTCACAGAAGTATTATTAAATGTCAGTGTGTTGATTTTGATAAACATAAATATTTTGTGGTTCATTATAATTTAGCAAAACCTGGTTGTTACTTGAAAATGTTTTCCCCAGCCAACCTAACTTAGACCATGTGCACAAGTAAAATAAATACATTTGAAAATATATGTTAAATAATGATTTTATTACCTGTTAATAATATGTTGCACTTTCAACTTCCCCTGTGGCCTCAGCCTGATGTTGCAACCTTTCTCCGGTGTTTTGGGTTCATGTTACATGTTACAGTCATGTTTCGTGTCTTGTATTGTCAAGTTATTCCCTTGCCCTCATGTGATCCTGCCATGTGCTTCCCTAGTCTTTTGTCTGGCATGTTCACAGGTGTGTCTTGTTTAGTGATTATTAGTCCATGTCACATGTGTGTATTTAAGCCCTAATTTTTGCCATGCGTTTTTGTCGGTCATGTAACCACTGTGTGGTGAATGTTAGTTAGTCAAGTCATGCTTAGTCAAGTCTTTGTTTTGTATTTTGATCATGTTTGGATGTAAATAAACTGCACTTGGGTTCTGCAACTTGCCTCCAGTGGATTCGTTACACCCGGCCTGTCATGGAGTCAGTTGTAACATTTGACTTTGTCTGTTCAAGTATAAATTGTACATTTATTATCATATATATACACGTGTTGCAGGCTTGCAGCAGTGTGGGTGGGTAGCTGACAGATGTGGGTATATTGTATTAAAATTTTGACTTTAAAATACAACTAGTCTTTGATAAGCTCAATGAAATGCAAAAAGTATTGCAACCGTCCCCACTCTCTCCCTACAAAAGGTGATCTATGAATTAAATAATGCTAGTATTTTACATTAATGATGACACTAAAAACCACACACACAGTTGAGAAAGACAATGCATGTGTGACAGTATAATGGATCCGTGCGTCATGTCTTAAAGTGACAGCAGCCTAATATTCCTGCTGCCAAATTATGAGATATTTTTATCTATATGGCAGTTTTCCCCATGCTGTCGACTTCAAAATTGTGGCCAGTGAAAATGCGGAGTGGCTAGCTTTGGAAACCCTATAATCACAGTGGCTGGTGAGCAAAACAAGTTGATGTCAAGCCCTTTGTGTGTAAGAAGTCAGAATTGTGAGTTATAAAGTCAAATTCTGAGGAAAATTCGTACTTTCTAACTTGCAATTATAACTTTATATCGCGCAATTCTGAGATAAAAAGATGTAAACTCGCAATTGCAAAAATTTCCAGGTATGAACTAGGTGTTCATCAACATGAATGAATGAAAAGGCACAGGAAGTGGATTTGCGGCAAAGTTTATTCATTGGTACAAAATAAAGAAAGACATTGTTTGCTTCATTGTTTGCATGAAAAACCTGCTCACTCCTGTTATCAACGACAACGGCTTAAAGAAAATCCCTAACAATTATTTTTTATATTTATTACTATTCATGGTCAAATATAATAACACTCAAACAAAAACTGAGTTGTTAACAAAAAATGATGAAATGATAGACAAAACTATTTGTGAAATGTTACTGCTCATCATATCTGATTATTTCTGTTGTTGCTTTTATGATCTTTAATTGAACAGGAAAATCCTGATATTGAGAATGCAATTATTGTTTTACAAACGCATGAACTAAGATGATTTATTTATAAATTTAGTTTTCTTCTGGTATATGATTTGACTATTCATTTTTTGAGCGTGTCACACTGTTGAATCTGAAGATCTGCTGTATTCAGTGCATCATGAAGTAGGAGAGCAGAGAAGCGCAGAGGATCAGGAAGCTCTGGGTGACACTCTGAGCCCCGTTACACAGGTTCCCCTCACAACACGAGATGTTCTGAAAACTAGGAACCAATGCAGTCGCGTCACAAATTAATTTAGAGACACAGCCTTTTACTACCAATGTCTGGCCTCCTGAAGTCCCTGATGAAGAGAAAGAAAACAATGGTTGATTCAGTCTTAGCTGGGCATTGGTATATGTGATCTGTGTCAAATCCTTAAAGTGAAAGATGAAAAACAAAATGAATGATGATATTCTTTTTACAGATTCTCACCTGTTGCTTTAACACAGCGGTCTTCAGTCCCTGAACAGCTCGTTATGTTTAAGCAGCTGTGCCCATCACAATAGAAACATTTATTTCCATTGGGGACAGTAGAGCTGAGATCTACATCAGGAGGAAAACAAGTGTTCTTTCATTTAGTTTTTTGTACAAAATGGAACATCTAATGAAACAACAATCCTTTAAAGCAGGGTTCTTCAAACTCGGTCCTGGAGGGCCACTGTACTGCACAGTTTAGCTCCAACCCTGATCAAACACACCTACCTGTAAGTTTCTAGTGATCCTGAAGACCTTGATTAGCTTGCTCAGGTGTGTTTGATCAGGGTTGGAGCTAAACTCTGCAGGACAGTGGCCCTCCAGGACCGAGTTCGAAGAACCGTGCTTTAGAGGCTCCATTCAATCAATTCCTGACAGAAAATCAATCTACCCTGCTTTTTTTTTTTTCTTGATTGAATTTCATATGGAGGTAAAATGATTTTAAAGAAGATTCACACATGATCATTGAAGTACAATACCTGGAATATCTTTGGCATTACAAAGGTCTGTGTTACAGCAGAAAGAAGACATCTTTAAAACACCCAAGTTCATGGACCCGTTTTGACAAGCAGCAGCACAATGTTTAACACTCGCTTTAATGTCACCTACAAATGGAAAGACTGGTTCAATTTCACATTATTTTGATGAAAAAAGTTATTCATGAATACGCTCAGAAGTAGAAAGCCACATTGAGTTAAAAAGGAAACACATTTATCATCTCACAGATTGTGTCACAAAACAAATAATTACAAAAAAATTTTCCCCATTTCAAATCATTCTGTTGTTAATACAAATCACACAAATGAAATACAAAAATTAAATAGCAGAAACATTATATATATGAGTGAATTTGTCAATTCCACCAGGAAAATGTTATGAGAGAAGTAACATTTACACTGTCACAGAAACAGTAAATTATAGCAGAATCTGTCAGTCAAATGTAACAGTACATTTCAAAAACAACACGACTTACCAATTTGTGTCACATCTGTTGAACACTTGGATAATCCACTGGGACAAGTCAACTGTTGTTGTACACAAGAACCCGTCTGACTCGCGCACTCATAACATGTGAGAGAGTGTCCTTTAGTAATAAAACAGAGAGACAGTGAGAGACATTAGTTATTGGTATTTGTATAATAATTCAAGCAATTTGTCTTTGTACCTGCTGTGAAAAGAATGACCAGGAGAAAAACTGAGATTTGCAGATCCATCTTTGATCAGGAGGAGAATGAAATAACGTGTTTGTTTCAGCACCCATTTTATAGTTTATCATAAGGGGAGGATCTTCATGAGAAAATAATATTTTAAAGGTTACATCATGAAAAATCAGACTTTTTCTGTGTTTAAGTGCTATAATTGGGTCCCCGGTGCATCTACCAACCCAGACAACATGAAAAGTGACAACCCAGTAACTAACCAGTAAAGTAAACTTTCTCTGCAAGCATGTAAAAAAATAAGCCGATCAGATTTCGCTCCCCTTTCTGATGCAGTTCTAATGCAATGGAAAAAGTTTGAGCGAAGCATGCAAACTGCACAGATCACTTATAAAGTCCCAGTCTCAGACGAGACCAGAGCAGTGGATTCAGTTTATTTTCAACGGAAATCCCCAGAAACAGATTAATCAATTGTAGTACTTCGACTTTTTTCTCGATATTTAACGAGTTTAATCTTGCATTTTAGTAACTTTAATCTCAAGATGTTTTTATTTTTTTATTATTGCTTGTCCCTTTTCCTCTTCCGTAGGCTACATGAGGGATGATCAAACAACACATTTTTACTCTTAAACAAGATGTGCATAATAGTATCCAACATGCTCATGAATGGAAAAGAAGGATGGGTCTCGATGATCACCTAACGCATATTTAAAGCGGATAGCTCCTCAATAATGATCCAGAGGTTGCCATTGTAGAAATAGTTGTTGCAAATAATGCAATAAAACTGCCTGAAATTCAAACTAGAATTGTAGAGGACCATGAGATATTTGACAATATCGATAGCATCAGCCTCACAACCATTACACGGACATTGTCCAAACACAGTATGTGGATGAAGCAGTTCCCATTGAGAGGAACAGTGAGAGAGTCAAGGAGATACAACGGCAATCTGTCCAGGTATAGTGTATATTCAATTCAATGTCCAGTTCTATAAGCTTTGCACTTTGCAAGTAGGTAACCTACACAGTAATAGGTTACAGTACAGTATGGTATACAGTAATGGCATGATTTACATAAACTTTGTTTCAGAGAGTTATGGAATTGGAGGCCAACCGGGCCACTCATGAATTCATATACATACTGTAGATGAGGCAGGATTCAATCTGGCCAAAAGGTCGTCGACGTGGATGAAATGTAATTGGAAAAAGGGCCACAGTTGATGTGCCAGGACAGAGAGCGGCAAACTTTACCATGTGTGCAGCAATTGCAAATGCAGGATTACTCCTTCACAGATGTCAGGTTGGACCCTATAATACCGAGCGCGTCCTTGCCTTTCTCAATGATCTCCACCAGCGCCTGGTTCCAGAGCAGGATCAGGAGGGTGAAAACATGAGGACCTTTGTAATTACCTGGGACAATTTGGCGTTCCATCATTCACAAGCAATAGCAACATGGTTTGAAGTCCACCCAAGACTGGTAAGTCGCTTCCTATTCAACTTTCCTCAACCTCATACAGGAGTTCATTTCTGCATGGAGGTGGAAGGTTTATGACCATCAGCCACATGACCAGATGTCCTTGAAGCCATGGATGCAGGGACATCACAGGTCATGATTGCCACGGGTGGATCCGACATACCAAGCGGTTTTATCCCAGGTGCATCACCTTGGATAATATCAGATGTGATGTTGATAAAAACATGTGGCCTAACCCTGAAGATCTCAGAGATTACAGTAATTTTTTTTTTATTTTTTTTTTTATCCCCCCCTTTTTATCTGGGCTTTTTGCTGTGTTTTTTGTTTGTTATTTTTATATATACAGTATACAGCCTATATATACAGTATAATTTCTTTGGCAAAATAGATATTGGCCTATATTTGTAAACACATTGTGGATCTGCTTAAAACAGGAATAACTTTGGCTATTTTTAAATCCTCTGGCACAACGCATGTTATCAAAAGTATGAGCAAGTAGTTGCAATATTGACTGTTTGACAAGTAAAAATGAAATACTTTTTTGTTTTAATTAATCAATTACATCATTTATTTCATCTGACGAGTATGAAAGTTGTAACCACAAAGCAAGAAGAAATAAATTGGCTTGATTTCATTGAGAAACTTGTGGATTTCTTAAAAGATGGGGAAATACAAAGCAGGAGTGAAGCCCAGACCTGTTGATGAAATTGTAATTTGTTTGTTTTAGTTTAAACATACAAAAATATGCAGAATCAGCCAATGCTGGATTCATAAACTGTATTCACCTGCACTCGTAGAGCCCTATTGTGGGTTACACATATTTACCACCTTCACCTAGAAATAAATAGTAGAAATGTAGAAAGAATAAAAAATTGTTTATGCAATTTTACTTTTATTTTTTCTTTTCTTTACAATCACTGGGAAACATTTCTCAATTATTACAGTACATTTCTTGAAATGATGCCTCCTTTTCTCAAAACTCTAAACACAAATCCATAACTCACGGTTTCACTTTATTTTGATGGTCCCTTTAACACATTCTGTTAACTATAAGTAACATTGGTCCTACATGTCTACTAACTCTGATTAGAGTTTTAGTAGAGTATTAGACTGGTAGGGTTAGAGTTAGAATAAGTTTACATGCAGTTGAAAAGTTACTTATAGTCAGTAGAGTGTCTGTTGGAGGAGCATCACAATAAAGAGTTAGCAGATATTAAGCAGAGAGTCTACTAATACTCTTGTCTTAGTTAGTTTACATGTAGTTGCAAATTTACTTATAGTCAATAGCACGTTCAAAAGGGACCATCAAAATAAAGAGTTACCCTTCTCACTTCCCCAAACTTCCTGTTTGCAGGTCAAAATGAAACTCTCCACTCAAAACCATTCGAACTTGCTGAAAAAACAAACTTTGCCCTCAGACACGACACACAAGCCCTCAAAAACTCACACAGTACAACAGTCTTATACACACTGGTGAGATCAATTCTAAACAATACTACAAAAAACGGGTAATATGTAGCATAAGTTATGTTGCTTGCAGGCACGTGCAGGGGGGGGGGCTTTGGGTGCTCGAGCCCCTGCCCTTTTTCAAAATTAATCGAAAGTGCCCCTCTCAAACAAATAATGATAATATTGTTTTCAATAAAACAAAATGCATTTGATTATAATTAACATGACAATGTGTACAAAACTAAAATAGCCTAAATTCACGTTTATTTTTACGTTTCTGTCAGTCTGAGTTGCCGTTGCCATGACTCGTTGCTATGGGTTGCGTCACTTGCGTGTCTTGCTTCGGACTCGACTGAAGAGGTCAGTCTACGTTTTCGAGGGTCTAAAACTAAAACTTCGGAGGACGGCAGGCGCGCGCAACCGTAGCAAAAGTTATGCGTTTTAAAACGAAAATGCACTAGTGTAAACGACAACGTAGGTATTCCACAGTGCTGATCGGGAACCGAACTGATGCGCTCGAGCCAAAATATATGGTTCTTTCAGTGAGTATCTAGGCTCGACGGCAGGAAAAAATGAACCAAACCATTTTTAAACTTCTTTTTTTTCTTCTTCCAATAATCAACGGTAGTGTTTTTTTTTTTTTATCCACATATTACATATTTTAAAATATTACATAATTCATTGATGGACTGTTTGTTATAGATAATACACCGACCAATCGTCATCTGGCACAAAACGTTCAAATTTCATTGGACAATGTGAAGTGGAGTGGCAATTTTCTTGTCAATCAGAAATTGTTTAAAAATTACAATCGAATTTACATTTATGAAGCGATCTGGATCTGGGTCATTGAAACAATGGATGTTAATTGACTACAAAGCACTGCACACAACCAGCACCAAAAGTCGCTTTAATCGTAAGTAGTATTCAAGTCATGTATAGGTATTTAGCATGTAAATTATATTGATACACCGTTCATCATAGTTGGTTCAAATTAATGAAGCCCAGGAGCCACCTACAGGCCTGTGATGTGAAGTGTAGGCTGACGTGAACACTTGAAATGGAGATTTTTGATAATTGTACAGAACCGGTCAAAAATTGACACGTTACAATTTTTTAATGTTTTTTAAAGAAGCCTCTTATGTGCTTCAAGCCTGCATTTATTTGATTGAAAATACAGAAAACAATTATTAAAATGTAAAATAATGGTTTTCTATTTTAATAAAGGCCTACTTAAAAAATATCACTTATCTCTGAAGCAAAGCTGAATTTTCAGCATCATTAACCCTAACTTCAGTTTCACATGTTCCTTCAGAAATCATTCTAATATGCTGATTTATTATCAATGTTGGAAACAGTTGTGGTGCTCAATGTTTTTTTGATTAATAAAAAGTTAAAAAGAACAGCATTTAATTAAAATAGAAATTATTTTTTATAAGTCTTTACTATCCTTGCTGAATAAAAGAAAGAAAGAAAATTACTGACCCCAAACTTTTGAACAGTAGGCTACAGTGGATATTGGTACAAAATATTTCTATTTGAGATAAATGCTGTTCTTTTTGTAACTTTTAAACTCAGAATCCTGAAAAAAGTATCAAAGGTTATACGTTTATTAAAATAGAAAACCATTATTTTAGAATTTAGGAATATTTCACAATATTAGTTTTATTTTAAAAAAATTTTTTTTTTAAATGAACTACAAAATGTTGCCTTGATCAATTTTTCAATAAGACCAATAACTTCTTTCTAAAACATTAAAAATAGTAATGTTTCCAAACTTATATATATATATATATATATATATATATATATATATATAAATGCATAAATATATATATGCATGCCCCTTTTTTACATTTGAGCCCCTGCCCTTGAGGAACTCTCTGCACGTGCCTGGTTGCTTGTGGTTCTCCCCCTCAAAAACCTTTTCACATGATGAACACAACAAAAGACACAACAAATGTATACATTTGCAATTTTTTTTATTCCTTAATGTACTGTACAGTAGAAACACACACACACACACACACACACACACACAAATTACTCTGCTCCAGCATCCGCTCTTTGGTCTGGGACGTACCAGAGAATCTCACAGTGAAAATTTTGAGCTTAAAATGCATGGACAGGGTAATTTTTGCATTAGTCATTATGGAAATGATCTGTGTTCTGTAATGTGCGCATTGTCAGTAAATCACCCGGATAACTTTCCACTCTCATTTGTGCTTTTATGGGATTGCGCTCTCACACTAAAGCCGCCTTTCCACTGCACACGACATTCGCATACGATTGTCGCATTTCGCCCCCTAGTGTCAGTTGCACAGAACTTTGAAATTGGTCGTGAAGCAACCGTTACCCTCGGCTATTCACAATGGTAAAATGAATGATTTTAATGAATGTAATGCATGCATGAATATATCCACACAAAACAAATGACCCTCAATACATCTACAATAAAAACATAGCAGTTTTTTAGAGCTAATATTGATTTAATAATTATAAAATATTTTTTTTCTGCCATAATAACGGACATTTACAGAAATAGCGTTTACAGGATGACATTAAAGAGTTACAATATTGGTAATTCTAGCCTCGCGTTCATAGTTTTGATTAGAATACATCACATCCGGTCGGCCGGTCGCATACGGTCTATTCGCAGAAGTTCAGATATTTCTTCGGATCCAAAGCTCAAATCGGATCCGAATTTTCCGCATACGCATATGATCGGAACTCTCCGCAGCTCCCGTACGATTCTCCATTGGAAATGAATGACTTCCGGTCCGACGGCTGTCGTTTGTCGTGTGCAGTGGAAAGGCGGCTTAAGTTGCCCTGTTTAGTACATCTGGCCCAATATCTTCTAATCAACACTATTGAACAAATCTCATTTTTTATGCTTACCTCGTAAGCTTTATTAAAAAATAAAACCAGAAACATATATTTGATAAAGTACATACAAAATACACTGTAAAAAATAAAATGGCCATTTATCCAGCATACTGTGCTTTTTGAGTCACATATATTAGAAATTGTGAATAACTGTGAATCTACATAAAAATACATGTTAATCCAACAAAATTCTCCAAAATGTCACAACAACATGTTAAACAAAGTTTTCTGAATAATCTTTTTTATGTTGAACGGCAATGCCAAGATCTAAATGTGTGCGCATGCGTAGTGCGCAAGAACTTCGCGCCAAATGCACGGGATTTCCCTTCTCCTGTTCTCCATTTTGTGCTTTTATCCTCTCATTTTATCGGTGGCATGTCGGAGTTTGCTCATCTTAACTCTTCCACATTGTCCTACGGCTACAAGTGAGTATTAAGATTACTTTAATTCCATGCATGCAATGAATCGTATATTACCGTGCTGAAAGTGTGTTATTCAGTGTTGATTTCCTTGACGTTCGTCACCGACATTATTTTCACATACGAAAACGAGACGATATTATGGTTTAAAACAGAGGAAAACTATGACGAAAATCTTTTGAATTTTTGTTAACGAACAAAAACTAGAAGAAAATGTTAGATATGGACGATTTGGGGAGACATAGCCTAGTCAGAATATGTCCTGCGTTTGTGTTAAGGTTAACGTTAGATGCGAACGGACAGGGCAGCTGCAAGTCTTATAAAACGTTAACAAATATAAAGTTAAAAGTCTGGGAGAAAGAGAAGAGCTGACATATGGATCGATCTCAATAAGAGTGACTATGCAAAAGTGAGCTCTGTCCGTTTTTTTGCGAGCACACACCGAAGCTGCAGCCGACCATGCACTAGAAAGCTAAGTTAACGTTATAACTTCATCATCACAGCACGCGAGTTCTGAATTGAGCTCTCTCTCGCGTCTGAATGGACGTGTAATTTAAATGTTTATTGTGTAAGCCTCACATACAATGCATGGTAGCCATTTCTATGTGCAGTTTCATCGTTGAAATTTCATACATGCACATAGCCATGTAGCCTAGAACAGTTAATTCTTATATAAAATATTCAGAGTTGCCTTTGTACATCATGTAAATATGGGGACATAAAGATATATATATTTTTTAACATGTAGAATATTGCTCTTAAATGCATTACATTTTAAATTGATTTTTTATAATCATTTTAATTAATATATGGTTGTGAATCTCACAATTTAAGGTTCTAATTGATCATTTTCTATTTTACAGGATGAATCAAACACTTAATGCAGTGTAAAAGGTGCAAATTCAGCAGTTCAAAAGAGGATGTCCTTCTGAAGCACTATCAGCTGCATCACCAAAGACTTTCCAACTGGCCTTGCATTCATACCAACTGTGTTTGTGTCTTCAGAACTGCAGGTGCTTTAAGATCCCACCTATCTAAATCGCACCCCATCCGTGACAGGGTCAGTCAAGAACTTTCAACATTCAATTGTGAATTGTGTGAATTCCGAGAGATTTGTAATGAGAAAATTTTTTTTACTCATCTTTTAAATCATCTTAAATGCAGAGAAACAGTTCAGTGTCCCTTTAAAGGATGTGTATTTAAAACAAACAGTCGACCAACCTTCAGCTCTCATAGGAGCAGAAATCACAGAAATCATACACTTAAGGACTTTCGAACTGCGATACAAACTCTCTCAGAAAGTGTTGATAATGAAGTGCCGTGTACCTCACAGAACACTTTAGAAACTGAATTTTGTGAAGAGGATAGAATTGAACCATTCGAAGATGTAAATACTCAGACACTTGAACGCAAGATTGCTTCGCTTTTATTATGTATGCAAACTGTGTTGCATGTCTCAAAAAATGCTACTCAGAAAATAGTTGAGGAACTTAAAAGTATTTTGTCACTATCCAAATCACATGCCCTAAATGATATAGAATCGATTCTCACAAAGCACAACATTAGAATTGATAGTACCATAGTCAAAGAAATTTCAGATTCTTTATTTCTGACAAATCCTCTTTTCGCAGCCATATCAGAAAAAGGTACTTTGTCTACTGACTATAGAAGAAATGTATACTTCAAAGAGAACTTCTGTATAATTGAACCTACAGAATATCTTTATGCACATGCTCACAAAGAAGTCTTTGTTCATGTGCCAGTCATTCGGGTGCTTAAAACCTTGTTAAATCAAGACAGTTTTATAGATAAAATTGAGTTCACACATGAACACTTACCCGGACACTACAGTTCATTTCAAGATGGAAAGTACTACAGGGAAAGTGGATGTGCTACAGTAGAAAAGGGTACTCTATCCTTAGCTTTTTATATAGATGAGTTTGAAATTTGCAACCCTTTAGGCACATCAAGAAAAATTCACAAAAACACTGCTGTGTACTGGTTTATTTTAAATCTACCTGCAAAGTATAGATCTACTTTAACGTCAATCCAGTTAGCTGTTTTAGGAAAAAGTGTTGATGTTAAGAGATTTGGATATGACAAATTTCTGGAACCTTTGATAAAAGAGTTAAAAACTCTGGAGCAAGATGGTGTGTTTGTGGAAGCTTTAGGCCATCCCGTGAAATCAACCGTATTTTGTGTGTGCGCAGATAATCTTGGAGCGCACAGTCTTGCAGGCCACCAAGAAAATTTTAATATAGATAAGTTCTGTCGATTCTGTTTGATTAGTCGCGATCAAATCGCAACTGTCAAAGCTAGTGACTTCCCTTTGAGGACTGTTGATCAGCATGATCTGTTTGTGGAACAGCTTAAGCAGAGTGACATTCTCCAGAGTGTTAATGGTATAAAGAGTGAATGTGTATTGAGTAAACACTTAAGATTCTTTCATCCAGTTACTGGATTTCCCCCGGACATTTTACATGATTTCTTTGAAGGGGTCATACCGGTGGAATTATCTTGGTGCTTCAGAGATTTGATTGCGAAAGGTTTCATTACTCTTGAAAGACTAAATCACTCCATTAGATCATTTCCTTACAAGCACTTCGACAAGGTCAACAAACCAAAGACGATTCTAAAATCAGGCCTTGCTAAAGGGTCAATTGGAGGGAATGGACATGAAAACTGGACTTTGCTGCGGTTACTTCCTCTCATGATTGGGAATTCCATCCCAGAACATGAGCCATCATGGGATATATTAATGGATCTAAAAGAGATTGTTGAAATTGTTTTGTCAAACAGTCTCTCTGAGGAAACTCTGTGTTATCTGTCATTTAAATTGGCAGACCACCGCTTGCTTCTTATCTCCACTTTTCCGGACCTTAAATTAAAGCCGAAGCACCACTTTATCGAACACTACCCGGAACTAACAAGATGTTTTGGACCTTTGGTGAGTTTGTGGACTATGCGATTTGAGTCCAAGCACTCTTTCTTTAAGAAGGTTGTGCGTGATACTCACAACATGAAAAATGTGCTTCTTACTCTTTCCATGAAACATCAACAGATGATTGCCTACCATTTGGATGCACAAAGCCTTTTAAAATCAGAGTTGTATGTTGAAAAAGTGGATGTGGTTTGCATATCATTGTTGGATGCAACACTGAGGTGTGCTGTACAAAGGAAGTTCCCACATTTGCACACTGTATCGCTGTCCAAAGATGTTTGTCTCCATGGAACTCAGTATGCTAAGAACATGGTCATTTCTGCAGGACACTGCAATGGACAGCCTGAGTTCTTCAAGATAGTGAGCATATTGCTCTGTTCTGCCAATGTGTCATTTATATCAAAAAGACTCTCAACCTGGTATATAGAGCATTTGAGATCTTACGAACTTGTTGAAAGCAACTATCCTGACATGGTTGTCCTTGATCCTGGTGACTTAAATGATTATCACCCTTTGATTCCATACAGTTTTGGAGAGAAAGTGTTTGTGACCCTGAGGACATATCTGCAGCACTGAATGTGCATATAATGGTATGTGGCAACTTCTTTTAACTTAATAATGATAAAATAAATAAATAAACAAAACAATTGAAACTGGATTCTTCTTGATTTACAGGCTTTACTACTGCGAGTCATCATTTCCTCAACTGAAGCCCGGCGAGTTAAGCTTCCTGAAGTGCCTGAATCAGTGGACTCTCTGATCAGTATTCTTCAAGAGAAGTTGCAACTACAAGGACAGTTTTTTCTTCAATTTGAGGACCCTGATTTTGGGAATGCGCTTTGCAACCTGTCTGAGATTTCAGAATTGCCCAGTGAAAGAGCAGTCTTGCATGTTCAGTGGTCCAGGTCTTCACTTCATGAAACCAACAGCCTATCATCCATCTCATCTCTTGATCCTGCTGGTCCCGACTCCTCTGAAGCATCCTCCCACAGCCCCACAGTCTCTGCACAAAGGTATTTACGCACTGCCTCAGAATGGCCTTTGCCATTCCCCATACCAACTCTCTCCTTTGATGTTGAGCTAAAGCTACGACGAGGGAATGAGACGTATGAAAAAACAAAAATAGGCATTGATGTGACTAGAGACATAAAAATTGAGGTTCTTGACAAAGTTGTGCAGGCTGTTTTTGACATAAAGGCATATCCTGACAATCAGGAAATTGAATCCATTGCATCTGCACTGATTTCCAAGTACCCTTGCCTTAAGGAGCCCGGCAAAGGAAAGGGTTATGAGGGATGGTTGATCAGCATAAAGAACAAACTAAACAATTATCGGGCAAAGTTACGAGTGGCAGGTTGCAATGAAGTCAGTGTGAACAGAAAGCGAAAAGATGATGGAAATGCATTCACCCTGAAGAAGGCAAAGCGTGGAGAAGTCAATCATATCCCAGAACATCCTTGCAACCACACTGACACTTCACTTGAAGAGCAAAGACTTTTATTGGTGGATGAAACAAAAAAGGCCAGGAGGAACATGGCAGCCGTAAGTGAAAAAATGGAACTAACATTTTCCCTCAGGAGAAAAGAAGTGGTCCAAGAGCAACCAATGATTCTGGAGGTTCAGGAGAGGTGGCCTGCACTCTTTTATCAAGAACAGGTAATTATATATATATATATATATTTTTTTTTTTTTTTTTTTTTTGCTTTCTTAGTTGGTGTTCAGATCAGAGTAAATAATGTGTACTCATTGTTTTTTAACAGTTTCATTAATACAATTAATTTGTTTATTAACAGATTTGTGAGGAGTTTTTCAGAATCACAAACAAAGACCTTCTGGGAGTCTTCATGACTGCCATTGACATGTACACACCTAAGCTCCTGAAACTTTACAGAGCCAGAAAAGGGGCTTTCGGACCGGACATGGATGTGCTCCTAGAAAGACTGGACGAAAGGGTAAGTTCAATTTCAGTGTTTTGATGTTTTTATCTACAGTATATTAGCATACTTTGGCTGATGATAAATACAGTTTTCATACTTTGGCTACTCGGTGGTTTGTTTTGTTTATCAAGACGACAGACATAGTGAATCACAGGAGGACTGCTGCTTTGGAAGGCCTTCCTCTGTTTCTTCGTGAGAACCCAGCAGAGCTGTTCAAGAAGTGTAAAGTATGTATCAAAGACTTTAAAAGGCTAAAAGGGTTAGTTCACACTATTAACAATTTTCTTGTAATTTTACAGTACAGTACTGGCAGCAAGGTTGCCAGCAAGGTACTGTATTTCGATTTACAGCAACTGTACTGTAATTCAATTTACAGTACACACGAACAGTACTGTAAACTAGTAAACAGTATTGTACTGTATTTTGTCATTTTTGTCTGCTTTTGTTGTAATTAATACGGTATTGTACTGTAATATATTGATACATTATTGCAAAACATTGTAATTTTAAAATTATTAATGATATTATAACTATATAATATGTAGTTATTACAGTATATAAATCTATAGGTAATAATATTATAATGCAACTTCAGAATAACTGCACATCGAAAGACAATCCAAACAATGTTCTGGTCAAAAAATATTTTTATTGATCAATTACACTTAAAACCATGTGTGGTGAACGCATTTAAAGGGATAGTTCACTTTGAAATACATTTTTGGTATGTTTTAGCTTACCTCAAGGGCATCTAAGATGTAGGTGTCTTTGTTTCCGCAGTATTTTCAATTTTTATATTTTTATGTCAAACCGTTCTTGTCTGTCAGTCATATAATGGAGGTCTATGGTCACCACCCTTAGACCATAGGGTGTCAGAACTCCGAAAACATCAGATGCATTTTTCAGATAGGCGCTATCTTTATAAATAAACTACAGATTTGAGATTTAAACAACCACATTCTCGCCTGAAACACTCTTAAAATAAAATGTCATGACTAGGGATGGGCATGATTAATCGACGATCGATTATTGATCGTTAAGAATTTAGTCGATCATGTTAATTT
Source organism: Semotilus atromaculatus (assembly GCA_031834385.1). NCBI lineage: Eukaryota > Metazoa > Chordata > Actinopteri > Cypriniformes > Leuciscidae > Semotilus > Semotilus atromaculatus. The sequence continues at coordinate 3,992,817 of JAULUF010000053.1, read as the reverse complement.
GTTATCGATTAAACTAATATGGTTGAGTTGCGTAGTGTGAGCCTTGAAGCAATGAACCGCTGGATTGCACCACTGTGAACGGAATAATGTTCCCCGGGCTGGTCAAGTTAGCGCGGAGGTACCTGTGCATCCCGGCAACGTCAGTCCCCTCAGAGCGGGTGTTTTCGGCGGCTGGACTGAAGAGTTTGTTTACACTCGACGCGTCCGCACGAGCACGAATGTGCGCGCGGCAAAAGTGACTTCATTGCGGTATTAGGTGTTTCACAGGCGAGCGCATCGAGTATAAACGCCTCGTCTGTTTGTGGAGACTCGCGCTGCAGAGCCAGGCGAAAGTATAAACAAGGCTTGACAGGTTGTGGTCGCGTCTGACCCCAGTTCATGTCATCAACATGCTTATCTTTCTCAACAAAAATCAGTAGACTGGTGCAGAAGTTGTATGTGAGTTACTAGTTATTTTTTATGAGGCTTTGTTAAGTAGCCTATTTGTTGTAGGCTAATCTCTCTCACACTCTTTCTTGACTCCGTGCCTTGGATAGTTTTGAGTTACATTTTGAGTAGTATTATGTTTTTGGTTAAGTTATTGTTTAACATGTTTTTTATTATTATTTTGGAACAAACGATCGGGTCTCTGTTTGAGAACGCCAACTCGCAGCTGCAGGTTCCGTTGCTTTAGACTAGAGCACCGCAGCGCATACTGTATATCTTCAAGTTTAGCCGAATGTCCAGTTTAACTGCTAAGTTGATCATCTTGTAATAAAGATCTCATCGAGGAAAAACACGCTCTATTTTTGTATTTTCATTGCATTTTTAATTTATAAAAAGTTAAATAAATAATTAATTTTAATATATAAAAAATATTAATGATTAATCGATAGTCGATCGTTAATTCTCCCGACGATCGACTAAGAAAATTTAATCGAATGCCCATCCCTAGTCATGACTCAATAACAGTAGTATTTTGATATTTCGCGGATTTTCTCCTCTCCTATTGACGCTTGCGGGTTGGTGCGAGGTGCATTCTGGGTTACCTGGCTGTCTCAAGTCCACACAAGTCACCTCTCGATGCATCCTCGGTAAACGGGGCGGATCAAGAACACATCCGGGGATTTGAAGTGAACTTGGCTAGATGTGAACTTTGAATTGGAATGGTACTTGGGCCGCTACTGATGACGTTTCACAAGTCCACAAGAACACAAGTACAGACAAGTACGCATATTGAGAAACGGCTAGTGACTCAAATTGTACACACCGGAAGATGTAATGCGTGCGCACGAGAAAAGTATCGCGTGCCCAGGAGAAACTATCGCGTGCGCGCGAGATACGTTTCGCATGCGCATGCGATAGTCCTTATTTTATTTATTTTTTCTAATGCATGTTCATGCTCTTAAAACAGTCAAATGCCTCTTGCTTTTTTCTTTTTTTTATTACTAACAACATAGAACTAAAAAATATATTTTTATTGTGTTTGTCACAGGAAACTGAAGATGGGACAAAGGGGGTCTCTGTTGGCATTATTTATGTGATGGAAGACAACGACCAAACAACATCATTACCCATGATCCAGAATATTGCTGTTGTTCTGGAGGAGGTTGTTGTTCTGGAAGATGTCCCGGATACCTCTACTGCTTTGGCATACCTGTTTGGCCTTCTCTATGCTCTAAACTTCTCATATCCAAAAAACCTCAAGTACACTTTCGATGCCATTCAAAACTTGTTCATGGAGCTTGGGTCTGGAAGCACCCAACGTGTGCTTTCTCTTAAAAACAAACTGCTTTAATTATTGGAGAAAAGATATTCCCACACCAGTGATAAAATTTACAAAGACAAACAATACAAAATCTTGAGTGTGGATGCACCCTGAACAAATGGATGTTAGAGAGGCATAATTTGTGTCTGTTGATCAAGTTTCCACGTATTCTATTGTTGGTTACAAACAAGTTTTATACAATGTATTAAATGGACAGTTTTACTCCAAATACATTCATATTTAAAAACCTTGACTTGGTGTTGAATTTAGAAACCAACATTGTGTTGTGGAAACTTTTTTGTTGCTGTTCGTAATTTTTGCTAAAACAATTTCAAGCACTCTCTTACTGATAATCCTTCAACAGTTTAGTTGAAGACTGTTTTTAAACTGTTTAGTCTAAAATAAATGCAATCATTTATGCTGCGAAGTAAAAAAAAGGTTGGAATTGCTAGTAAATCACAAAACCAGATTGCATGATACTTTTTTTTCATTCTTAAGCAATTCAGTGCAGTTTAATATTGTTTTAATGTTTATGGATCTAGCATTGAATGACTTGTTTGTCTATGATTTTATTTTTTGTTGTATTTGTTCATTAAAGGGATAGTAAAATTAAATGAAATTAAAGTTTTATACAATGTATTAAATGGACAGTTTTACTCTAAATGCATTCATATAACATTTCATATGTTCTTAAAGAAATGATTACAATGTGCATGTGTTTACAACTGAAATAAACTGATAAAGGAATAAGTCCATGTTTGTCATTTGTAAATAGATGTAAAATCACTGTGCTGACGCTTTATTTTACCAATTCAACTTTTTACATCTAGAAAACAGAAAAAATTGAATTATCTCAAAAATAGTAATGGTTGTTTCAGTTGCTGTGATAAGAATGTATTTATTTGCAAAATACGACAATCAAAATTGTATGAACAAACAAATTTACGTTGGCTAAACAAAGTATTATTACTGAGAAGAAATAAAAAATAATTGTTGAGACAACGCAAAAGTCTTACTGCATCAAGTTGCCTTATATTTTTACGTTTTCTCAACTATTTATTTTTTACAGTGTACAAGCTATATATTCAGATTGTTGACCGTGAAGATCTGCTGTGTTCAGTGCATCATGAAGTAGGAGAGCAGAGAAGCGCAGAGGATCAGGAAGCTCTGGGTGACACTCTGAGCCCCGTTACACAGGTTCCCCTCACAACACGAGATGCCCTCAACATTAGGAATAAATGATGTAGCGTCACAAATTAATTTAGAGACGCAGCCTTTTACAACCAATGACTGGCTTCCAAAATTCCCTGATGAAAAGAAAGAGAACCAAGGTTAGTCTAAGCTGGACATTGCTAAACGTGATCTGTGTCAAATATTTAAAACCAAAGGCAGTGTAAATGATAATGACTTTCCAGATTCTCACCTGTTGCTTTAATGCAGCGATCTTCAGTCCCTGAACAGTTCACTGTGTTCAAGCAGCTCTTTCCATCACAGTAGTAACAAGACTTTCCATTGCTGGAATCAGAAGGACCTACAGGAGGAAAATAGATGTGCTTTCTTTACAGGGTCCTGGTCTTATTCTGCATGGTTGCCATGATTTTGCTTAGACATGGTCCTGGATCAGCATCTTTTGTTGATCCTGGAACAACATGCCTGTACGAAAACATAGTCTTCAGTGAAGGCTGACTAGTGTTCTCGTACAGCTTTTTATTCCTTTTGCAAAGAAATTGCCGTTTTAGTTAACGTTTTGGGGTTTTAACCATGCAGCTATACCACTGATTAAACTACACGGAAGTCCCATAAGTGAATAACGAACACTGGCCACTTAAAAAATAAATATAATATTTTAATGTGGAGATAAGCGGCTTCTTCTTCATTCAAAGGGCAAATCACAAAATAAAACACTTCTTCATTAGCTACTGCCACCTGCTGTTAGCCTAGACACTCTCCCAGCTCCTCTCCCCAGTATCAAAGCAGTTTTTAATAAGCAGGAAAAATTTCCGACTTTAAACAAATACCCATTTAAATGCTTTGCGTTGTAAGAATGTACACGGAGACTTTAAATTTAAAAACGGTGTCTCGTTAGGCAATCTTTTCTCAGTCAAATCATAAAATTTCCTATTGATTCAATAGAACGCGTGAGCTTACTAGGGAATACCAATATGGCGGCGCGGTGGCTTCACTGTTTATGACGTCATGAGCTATCCAGTCATTCTATATAGATCAGTGATTATAGCGAATACAACATTCTACATTAGAATTCAATGTAATAATAATACGCAGGGGTGCCGCCAGCAATTTTGGGCCCCATGAAAAAATATGAGGTAAGGCCCCTACTACCCCGTTCAATTAATAAAATCGATCTCTGGGGCCCCTAAAAGTGTGTGGGCCCTTAGAATCGTCCTAACTCCCCCCCCCTTAGTGGCGCCCCTGATAATACGTTACAGCCTGTGCTGCCTGTAAAGCAACATTCCTTTACAGCTGATGTCACAAAAGAAAATCAAGTTCCATTCTTCTTTTTTCCTGTTAACTGGTCTTTGACTGTAAAGTAAAATACCTGTGGCATCCTGGGTGTTACACAGGTCTGTGTTACAGCAGTAAGAAGAGATTTTTCCAATGCCGAGGTTAATAGACCCACTTGGACAGACAAGTGGAGCACAAGTTTTCACTGTCAATTTAGTAAAGTTGACTGAAAAACAAACGATACAGGAATGAGCAAATTATTGGGATGGAAAATGTATGTAAATATGTCAAATAAATTCACATCAACTAATATTACTGTTTTAGAAGTATTTTTCACATGGCGTTAATGAAAATGCTTTCAATTAATCTTGAAATTTGAAATTACATTATCAAGATAACAATTTGAGTGAAAATAACTGAATTTCAATAACTTATGTGTCAATTCTTTCCAGAAAAACAGTAGCAGTTCTTTGATGAGTTCAACATCATTTACGTAAACTCTGTTGCTGCACCAGTAAATTTCAGTCCATCAGACTGGACTTACCAACGTCTAGTGTTGCACCTAAGCAGTTGGAAAATCCACCAGGACATGTTGCCTGTTCACAAGAGCTCGCCAGACTTGTGCACTGATAGCAGTTCCGAGACTGTCCTTTAGTAATTAAAAAGAGAGAGAAACTATGAGAGAGGGACATTGATGTTCTGTATAATGTCATTAAAAACAAACACTATTTGTCTTTGTACCTGCAGTGAACAGAATGAACAGAAGAAAAGCTGAGATTTGCAGATCCATCTTTGATGAGCAGGTGAATGAAGTATAACAAGCCTGTTATAGCTTTACAAAATGGGAGTGTCTTTATGAGAAAATGAAAGTTTAAAGACAACAAAAATAATAAAACCAGTAGATGTATATTTTATTGCCAACTAATTACCACATGGATGGTCTAATAATAAAATTAACCTTCCTCTTTATTAAAAATGTATGGTTAATCCGGAAATTAACATTTTCTCATTTTCTCATACACGTGTCACATTTACTTTGTTCTGCGTTCCATATGTTGAAAATGGTCCATTGATGTTCATACAGGTCTAACTTGTTTAGTTTTTAAGTTTTGCTTTTGGTTTCAAGAGCAAGGGGTTCATTTAATTGTTTTTGTAAAATCTTGATAGTCAGGTACATAAATATTGCTTAAGGTGTTAAGATGGAAGTTGGAACATTTTTAGGAATCCATGTAGGTCAAAAATAATTTTAATTCATGTTTCACTCAAAGAGACTTTAAATGTTACTTTAAATGATAAAAACGAGTTTAGGAATACAACAACAGTCCATGGTGATTTTTGAAATCATGAACTGTCTTTTAAAAAAAATTCTTACAGGTAATCCAATGAAAAAAAAAAAAGAGCTTACTTTACTAGAAAACTGATCGAATTCTAGAGCACTTCACTAAAATAATTGTGTAAAATAACAAGTTTTAAAACTTATTACGAACAAAGAAATATATATATACAGTATACATATTCTTGGATACGTTAACCATGACAAACAATAATGCTTTTTAATAGTAGCCTACAATGTGTCTCCCAAATGCATGTTAAAGGTGCATTGCGCAACTTTTCATGTTAAAAATACCTGTTTTTCTATCCTATACATGCTTACAGAACTGCCTGATGGGCTGAATGAGCCCTTCTCTGCTCACTGAGATTGCTTCTATAATCCTGTACAGTAAAATATATAAGAGGGATTCGGGCTCGAATTTGAGACTGGGCGTGACGTCATGCGCGTTCACGCCAGAGCATATGAGCGGAGTGGAGCGGTGAGAATATCCGCTCCTCGCTCACGGAACTGTTCACCCCTCCGCTCCCCCGCTCAAAGCCACATCAGGCCGCTCCGCTCATTGTCGCTCAGCGCTCAACAAAGTTTGCTTCGCGCTCCACTCAAATCTCCCCCCGCTCGCTTCAAAAAAGGAAAAAAATCTGCACGTATTTCACTATTAGCTTAGACCACAGCCTTACCTCGAAAAGAACTATAGAGCAACAACTAGCCTACATTTTCCAAATATAAATGTTTTATTTCAAATAAAAAATTAGGCCTGGCCTAAGGAATAAATAGCCTACAAAAAAGTCCTGTAAAATTAAACGAATAAATGGCCAGAATTGTGATAACTGAACTTTCGCGCAACAGGCACAATTTATATTGGCTTAGGCCTATATTCATTGTACACACATCCTGAGGTAAAATTAAACGAATAAATGGGCCTAATAATATAAATAAAAATTATATAAACAAAAATATACATAAACGTTTTAAAGTAGGCCTATAACCTAAATGAACTATTAGGCCAACATTATGATAACTGAAATGTTGCAGCGCGCATTAAAATTTAAATAGGCTTATATCAATTGTACAAAACAACTGCTGTAAAATGAAACGAATCAATGCCTAATTATATAAATAAAAATATACAGGCTATAGACCTACAACAAAGTTTTAAAAGTAAATTAACTATTAGGCCAAAATTAACTGAACTTTTGCGCAGAGTGCACGTGGATTACCATTTAAATTGGCTTATGTTGTCAAATGAAAAAAATATATATAATTTTTTTTAATTAATTGCTTTCCTTATCTACAGTTCTTTTGAGTTCACCTTCAAGAACACAAGTTTGGACAATGTCAGTCTGAGGCTTCGGGTGGTTTCTTTACAGCAGGCCAGCAGCGGAGAAAACCCTCTCTGCGCTCGCAGACCCACTTGGGCGCTGAACACAATGCAAGCTACTTTACCCAGGTGGGGGAAAAGACTTAGTTAGTTTTATATTAATAGTTTCGACTGAAAATAATCTACTGTGTATGATGGATTCTGGGTCAGGCCTGACTGAGCATGCTTCAGACACGAGGTGTGAGCGCTGAGCGAAATTGGAGCGGGAAATAGAGCGACGCTCCGTCCTTTTAAAAATGCCGCTCTGCGCTCTGTCCAAGATCCGCCCGCTCGCGCTCCCCGCTCGCTCCCGCTCCACTCCGCTCACATGCTCTGGTTCACGCTCACCAGGCTATGTCTCGCAGGTTTGTGTATAAGCCGCCATTCTCCGCATCAGCGAAGACAACACGTGCGTCAAAGGTAGAAGATGGATTCAAAGAGACCGGCTTGTAGTCCATTCCAAACCCCAACTCCACGTAAAGTAAAGAAAAGAAACATTTTGTCTAGTGCCACCACTCTGGTTGCAGTTTCGCTTGTCGCCAGAGGGGGCGTAGTTCTGCAAAAACTCAGAGACTTGCGTTTTGCACCTTTAAAGGGTACATATCATGCTTTTAAATCGTTCCTTTTTACATATAAATCATACATTTGTGGTCTATATAAAGCGGAACTGCAATGCTTGGGTCTGAATTCCTCATTATTATAGCTCCACAGGCCCCTTTTCTACCCCTTTTCTGATGTGCGTCTGAGAGCAACTCGTTTTGGTGCGGTCTCTTTAAATCCAGGCTGCAGAGGTGACACTCGGTTCAACTCCACCCCGTTCGGACATTTTTGTAGTTTGATAGCAGAGATACGATTATCTAGCGGCACAAAAACGTTTTATTCCACACGTTATTAACTAAATGTCAACAACGGAAGACTTGTCCATCAAGCCTTACATGTTCGAGCCTGAGTCGGAGCGAGATGAAAATAAAGACGACGAACCTGCAGAACAATGTCTTCATATGGATGTATCGCAATGGTGTGTTACTGTATTTACAGTAACGTCTCCATCCATGCCCACTACTACAATACTGCTCACAAAACAAAATTTAAGTTATATTATAAACAATTAAAGAATAGTCGATTATTTCTCTTGTTAAAACAAGCACACTAACAAGACATAACTGCTAAACCATGACCACCGTGTGTTTTAAGAAAGTAGTACTTTATTTTTATTAACGTTATTTACAGCTTACCGAAGTGCTCTGTTCGTCGTCTCCAAAGATAGAAGGAACTGACCCCTCAATCAGACGAAGTCTATCGGCAAATCCTTATTTATACTGGCGGAGGTTTCTGAAGTAACGTAGTTATCCTTGAAGTGCTTCGCGCACACAAAAATGACTTTACCCACAGATGTGGGTACATTTCCGTGAAAAATAAAACTCAACCAGGCACTTCGAAGAGGTTCTGATGCTGGGAGACGGTGTAATGAAGCATGTGGGTTACTACATCCAACAACCGAACATTTTGACGTACCCTCTCGTAACTTCTGCATCCTTGAACTTGGACTACAAAATTGCCGCGAGAAATAAAAATGGCGGATTGCTCGAAGTGTTGGGCCGGAAGTCGATGTCCTTATTTGGCAGTTCCGCTGCAAATACTGTGACGTAATAGTTCCAAAAACGTCATAGATTACAGAAAAATCTAAACCGGTTGAAAAATGTGACCAAAACAGAATATAAAGATATCAACGAAGTTCCTGTAGAGACTAATTTCAACTTTTCTGTACTTATAAACACTCCAAATATACAGCAAAAGGCATTTAAGGGCTAAAAAAGTAGATTTAGCATGATATGTCCCCTTTAAAGTGATTTAGAACAATACAATGATTTTAAAAGCACTCTGTACACGGATGCCAAATACAGTCCATTGCAATTACTATAAACACATACAGTAAACTCTTTCATGTATACGGGGCACTGTCAAGAAAGTTATTTAGAAAAGTGACATTCTTGAAGATCATTTCCAGGTGCTGCTTATGAAATGCATAGCACGTTCAAAACTTGAATTTCTTCCATGAAATGCAGTTAATGCATTATTAATACAATGAAGACATATCAATACAGCACAATTCTGGAACTGATGAGCCACAACATATGACCAGTCACATAATATCGTTGATCATCTCTAGGCCACATGTTAAGGTCTGGGTATTAGATGGTAAGCAAACAATCAGTTTTCGCAATCAATGTGTTGGACACCCCCTTACAAAAAAAATAACCATACTTAAAGTTAAGTAAAGTTCAAGTATATTTTTCAGTATAATTTATGTAGTAAGTATACTAATATCAATTTACTAGTAGTTTAGTAAGTGTACTATTTCAGTACTGGGACTAATTTGGCCCACTTTTTCATGTATAAAATTATACTTTTAAGCATTCTTTAAGTGTAACAGTATACACAGAACTAGTTTACAGCTACGTTTATCACTTGTACTGAAACTATACAAGTAAACGTATAGCTACTGATAGTTTACAAGTCAAATACTTGTAGCACATTTTTTAGTTTATGAAAGTTCACTTTGTAATGTACTCTCAGTAAACTAGTTTAGTAGTTTTATACAAGTATACTTGTAATTTGTGTTTTAAGATTAAGTCTTAAGTGAAGGATTGTGTTTAAGGTTTTAGTTTTAAGGTTAAGTGAACTTAACATCATAATTATAGTTTACTATTTGTACAATGAGCCTCTCTGAAATCAGCCAGCAGAAAGTTTGGAATACTTCTTAACATAAGTAGTATATCTCGATCAAAAGACTAAGTACAATATACCTAGAATTTTTGGTCAGTATAAGCATACTTAAGTGTAATTTTCAGTATATTTCTGAGAAGTACATAAAAAGTAGACTGAAAGTGTAATTTATTTTTAGATTAAAAGAAGTATACTAATAGCACACTTGAATTGGGCAGAATTGGGCATAAATTAACATTTGAGCGTTTCTGACAAGGGGCAAATTGTTATGTCAAGGTGACCTGGTCAGAATATCGCTTGTGTGTCTCTCCCGGTCTGCAGTGGTGAGAATTTATTAACAGTGATCCGAGGAGGGACAAACCACACACCGGCAACAGGGTGTTGGGCACCCAAGGCTCATCGATGCACACGAAGGCTATCCCATCTGGTCCAAACAACAGAAGGTCGACTGTGGCACAAGTCACGCAAAATTTTAATGATGGCTATTGAATATGGAGGGAATGTGTCACAACACACAGTGCATCACACTCTGATGCAATATAGCCTCAGACCAACCAGAGTGCCATGGTGACCCCTCCACCACTGAGAGTGCCTATGGGCACACGAGCTTCAGGACTGGACCTTGGAGCAGTGGAAGAAGGTCGCCTATGTGTGCCGTTTACCTGGGGAAGTGACGCCACCAGGATCATCGTGGTACGATGACCGGCCGGTGGAGGGAGTGTGATGTTCTCGCCAATGTTCTGCTGGAAAACCCTCCTCTGTAAAACATTATTGTGATTTTAACGGTAAAAGACTGATTATTGGTTAACACAAAGTTTCCATATATATGGTGAATAACTGTGAATAAAAAATTTTCAGTTTTTGGAATTGAAAAAGAACAAGTCATTGTATATTTTACAATGAAAAACCCACAATTCCTTAAGTGTCACTCAAGTGTTCCTTGAGTGACACTTAATGTTTATTGCATTTTTTAATGATGTGTGTTACCATGACGGTGTTTAGTGTTTGTGTGAATGACGATGTGCATCTTCTATATGTATATTAGTATTTACCTTCTCAACTTTTGGAAAAGCTGCTTGTGATGAGCTTTGATTCATCATGTGCCTCATCATCACTGTGACCGATGGTTGTAAGTGAATTATATATTAGTACTTCAATAGGTCTGTATATCAGTTAATGACATAATTTTGTTACTGTAAATTTAAATCTGTAAAATCTAAAATGTTGCTACTGCATTTATTACAGACATTTTTTGGCTGCCAGTTTTTTACCGTAAATTTAACTGATTTTTTTTTTTACATTGTGGGTCCAGCCATTCACTGACATGTGGATCTGACATGTGTCACCTAACTAAACATTGTTGCAGACCTTGTACAACTCTTCCTGACAATAGTGTTCCTTGGTGGATGTTGCATCTTTCAGCAGGATAATACACACTCACACATTGTTCAGGTATGGTTTGAGAAACATGATGAATAACATGGCCTCCAAATTCTCCAGATCTCAATCCAATCGACCATCTGTGGGAAGTGCTGGACCAACACGTTCGATCCACAGCGACTCCTCACAACCTACAGGACTTGAAGGATCTGCTGCTAATGTCTTAGTGCCAGATTTACAAAGAGCCATGTTACAGGATATCTGAGATGCTGAGGTTCATGGACATATTTGGACAGCCAGTTGGTGAAGCACAACTTTTAACCTTGATTGTAGAACAACTATTAACAACAACAACAACAAAACGGTTCAACTGCACATTTTTGTGTAACATCTATTTATAAATATATCAAAGTAGAAGGAAAACCCCTTTGATGTAAAATGATCTCCTATATTTATGCAGTGAGGTCCAAAAAGTCGCCCTTGCAGGTATATTACTAGCAGATATTACTAATCCAGTTCGAATAGGGCTTAAAGCAGGGATCACCAATCCTGGTCCTGGAGGGCCGCTGTCCTGCAGAGTTTAGCTCCAACCAGGTCTAACACCTCTGCCTGGAAGTTTCTAGTATGCCTAGTGAGACATTAGGCTTGTTTGAGATGAGCAAAATCTGCGCAGAACCGATCACCGGTGATCAGCGCGAGATGCATGCCGGTTAAAAATGTGTCCGAGGGCAGTCCGCCTTGCTCTGATGTCATGCAGACGTATGTCAAAAAACTCTCGCGAGCGCAAGGCGCACGTGTCGGATTTAGCAGTCGAGCGCAGTTGCTCTCCACCGACTGCGCTGATCAAAAGCATGATGGGAAACGACTTTGCTGACGACACAGCTTAATGCTCATTGGTTTAAACAACCGTGATGTATTGTTCTCTTTTAAAAAAAATTTATTTTAAAACTCTGGTATCATGTTTTATGTGTATACGTACGTTATGTGTGAATAAACTCTCTGACAGTGCGATATGGGTTATGTGATGTCATTTTTATAGAAAATAAAATAATAAAAACACATGTCTGTATTAAAGAAAAAATATTGATAAACGCGTATTTGGAATGGAATTAAATAACAAGTACTTTGGGTGTCTTGATCATTATATTTATTTTCATATAAAAGCAACAGAACTTAAATTACATCCAGTTTATTAGCAACACCTGCACGAGCGTGAATCCCGTGTATCCCGCGATATCCGCCTTTGATCTCGCAGGAGTCTGATCCACCGTGAGAAGAGAGATCTGTCCGTCTCGCTTGCGCTTTTTTCACTCCTCCCCTCACTGCAGCCGCCTACTCTCGACTATAATTCAGGCGAGGCAAGGCGCATCTCAAACAAGCCTCTTGATTAGCTGGTTCAGGTGTGTTTAATTGGGGTTGGAGCTAAACTCTGCAGGACAGCAGCCCTCCAGGACCAGGATTGGTGACCACTGGCTTAAGGGTACATATCATGCTTTTAAATCGTTCCATTTTTTTTACATATAAATCATAGGGTAGAGTGGGGGAAAATGCCCCCCTGGGGTAAAACGCCCCCCACCCGTTTTTCCCAGAATAACCACTAGAATGAATCAAGATATATTTTTATTATTGCTATGCACTACGTTGACAACGGGGATATACAAATCTCCATGGAGAAGCTGACACCAGCGACGTATTTGAAGAAAAGAGGATTACATGGAAAATGCTATAATTTTCAGATATTAGTAAACAAGTGTTTAATAGAATATTGTTCACAGTGATATCACAGTGATGTATGATTGATGAATAGTGCAATTTTTAGAACAAATAGAACAATTTTTTAAAAAGACATAGCTTGTGGGGTAAAACGCCCCCTATGCTGAGGGGTAAAACGCCCCCCAAGGGCATAGTTTCTCTTTATCATAATTACTACAGTAACATATTTCTGTTCATCAAAGTCTTTATTTTACACTTTAATGCAGTATAACTAGGCGGTAAAATCTAAATATTTGAACAAAACATGAAAAAAATACCTCAAGTGAGCATAAACTAGCTAGCTTGCTAGCACAGTCAGCTGCTGGAAGGTGGTTAGGTGACACAAGGATAAAACAGTGGCCTTTAATGCATTTATTAAATATATTTCACTACATAAGTATACTAATTTATAAGTTTAATATTTATTTAAGGTTTTCTGTTAATTTTGCTGCTGATCTATGAAGCAACTGGCTTGGTTATGAAAGGGGGCATTTTACCCCACCTTGGGGGGCGTTTTACACCACCGCTGGGGCAAAACGCCCCCTTTGTACGAAAAATGTTTCAGTCAAAATACTAATTAATCATGAAGGCTGAGCAATTTTATTATTTGGTAAATAGCTCCTGCCATAGTCACTCAAAACTGGGATGGTTATTCTAGTCACATTTATTTTTTGTTTCACAGTAATGTCACATTTTCCTTAAGGGGGGCGTTTTCCCCCATGCACTCTACCCTACATTTGTGGTCTATATAAAGCGGAACTGCAATGCTTGGGTCTGAATTCCTCATTATTATAGCTCCACAGGCCCCTTTTCTACCCCTTTTCTGATGTGCGTCTGGAGAGCAACTCGTTTTGGTGCGGTCTCTTTAAATCCAGGCTGCAGAGGTGACACTCGGTTCAACTCCACCCCGTTCGGACATTTTTGTAGTTTGATAGCAGAGATAGACCAACGCTACTTTTGCGTCATCGAAGGGTAACGCCCCTTTTTGGGGGAAAACAAACGGATTCCCCCGAGAACAGAACTCGCTCTAGATCTGCAATTTAAGTTTCGTGATAGCAAAAATGGCACAAACACACTCAAAAGTGATGGTGTTCCGAAAATTGATTGCATTGTTTATTGAAATAAGTAGAGACTTCAATCATTTTGTTAGAATACTGCATTTTATTGGTTGTTTTCGACATTTAAAGGTAGGCCTATTTTAACAGGTAAAAAGGGCTGGATTGGTTGGTATACAGCAGGTAAAATAATGCAGTCAAAAGAGATCATGTATTTTATTTTTTTATATAGCAGTAAGTCATGTTATATAAGCTACAGTCCGTTTTCCAAATACAAACACGTCACGTAGCCTATTCCATCGGCAACAACGGGCTTCTATTATTTCCTATAATCATGGAAATGTCATGCCTGATAAGCTATCAACTGCAAACACTTATTTGGCCACAAATTGTTATTATGTTAAAAGAAACGTTAAAGTATCACACAGACATAGCTTTGCTATTACCACGGACATAAACTGATGGTTATTTGCACGTTATGTCTGTTTTGATCCAGCTGTAGATGTAAAGAGACTGGGCGCAATCAGTTTTCGGCAGACCATCACTTTTCTGCACGACACCGGCCGAGGACCGTGAGCTGTATTTAAAGAAGCTAACGTTACAGAGGTGTCCCTTTGAAATGGTCGAAAACTGGATTAATGACCCCACACAGTGGCCAAATATGGACTATTCAGACTACCACTATCTCGTGGAATCACCAAGTAAGTAGCCTATTTTTTTTTGTCATTAACACACTAACAATATGACAAACTAGACGATGAGGCCATGTCACTTTAATCATCATATTTAACTTGATTTAAATTGACATAGTTTTGTTGTCGATTAGCTATACTATTTAGAAAGACGAAGCTGCTAGCAGCTACGTGATTAGCTCCCACTAGGCACGCTACCTTGGCTGTTAACTGATTTTACTGTTGAAATAGTGGCAGGCTAGATCTAAAGTGGACTTGGCTGGTTTCTGCTTGTGTCTAGAAAGTGCTAGGACTTTGAAAGTTGTAAAAGTGCCTATAGTGAGAGCTAATCACGTAGCTGCTAGCAGCTTCGTCTTTCTAACTAGTAAGTTATAGTCGACAACAAAACTGTAAATAGCTTAAATCAAGTTAAATATGATAGTGACATGGCCTCATCGTCTAGTTTGTCATACTGTGAGTGTTAATAACAAAAATAAAATAGGCTACTAGATAGTGGTAGATGTCTGAATAGTCCATATTTGGCCACTGCGTGGGGTCATTAATCCAGTTTTCGACCATTTCAAAGGGACACCTCTGTAACCCTGTGTCCAGTAGCTTCTTCTCACGGTCTTCGGTCTTCGGTCACTCTTCAAAAAGAGTGTGTTTGTGCCATTTTTGCTATCACGAAACTTAAATTGCAGATCTAGAGCGAGTTCTGTTCTCGGGGGAATCCGTTTGTTTTCCCCCAAAAAGGGGCGTTACCCTTCGATGACGCAAAAGTAGCGTTGGTCTATACGATTATCCAGAGCCGTTGGAGAGTGGGCCAAGATGGCGCTGTGATAAGGCGTGTTTTCTTGAGTGAAGGTACGGCAACATGTTTCTTGCAAATGTTTGTGTGTAGTGCATATTTTTCCCCTCCAATTATGAAATGAACAATTTATGGACTCGTTACAAGAACTGAGAATGACGATTTGAATGAACGAACATACAAAACAGAATTTTATTGCTGTCGTCGAACAACTCTGGAGAGTTAGCTTTTAAAGTTAGGTCTGCTAGCAATATGTCGACCAAAAAGCAGATGTCCGCGCTGGAAGGGATGGAAGTGGACCATGCTAAAGAAAAGCGAAAACATGAGGATATTCATGCATACGCCTGTAAAGCTGGAGGAAGATGTGAATCTTCTCCTAGTACACCAAGTAAGACCCCTGCGCCAAAAAAAACGAAGAATGTTGAACCAGCCGCAGCTTCAGAGCCAAGTTTGATGGAAGTCCAGAACAACATTATACAGATTATTTCAGAAAAAATCAACAACCGAGCAGACCACCTGGAAACAATGATAAAGAACAACTCCAAAGAAATTGAGAGCGTTTGTGAAAGTTTAAACTCAATTCATTCTGATGTTATGGGTCTGAAAAAAGAAAACGAAAATTTGAAAAAAGAAAATATGGAACTGAAGAAAAAAGCTGCAGAACTGGACCAGCGGATGAATGACCAGGAAAGATACAGCCGCAGGTGGTGCCTGCGACTTCAAGGGGTGGCGGAAAACTCATCGGAAAATGTGAAAGAGAGAGTGAAGGAGGTCTGCAGAGCCGTGGTCCCAGAGGAGCAGAGAAACGTAGTGACGACGGCGGTGGACATCGCACACCGACTCGGCCGACTCAGAACCGGGGAGGATCAGCGGGTGAATCCACGGCCGATCATCATCAGATTTACTTCAAGAACGGCGAGGGATCTCATTTGGAAACATGCCAAGCAGAGTCCTTTTCTCAAGTCTCAAAGCTTACACTTCAAGGAGGATCTTACAACCGCAGACAAGGAAGCAAGGAGTCGACTGTGGCCTGCGGTGGACCGAGCGAGGAAAGAAGGCAAAGCCGCTTATTTCAGCGGGGCGAGAGCGTTCATCGATGGCAAAGAAATACGTTCAACTTAGATCCTACTGTATAACAGGTAGTTAGTTCTGGGAATGTTTACATTTTTGTTTATAAAGTTTCTCAGCTTTATCCTTTTATCGTGATAAAGGAAAGCTTTATGGGGACTTCAGACTTTGATAAAAAAAAAAAAAAAACTCCAAAGTGTGTTGTTTATTTAACCCAAATGTGAAAAGAGGATTGTTTATGCAAAGTTCATTAGTTATGCAAGAAGATTGTTGCCTATAGAAAGCACTAAAGTTAAACTAAAGTTAAGCTAGTAATTTGTTTTTTATAAAAAAATTTTTTTCTTATTTGATGTCTCTTTATGTTTGTTCTGTCAATGCCAGAGGTTTAAGAGATTTACTTAGAAGGAAAGCTTTTTTTTTGTACTGCAGAGCTAAAAATGCAGACTTTTATTTTATTCAAGAAACTCATGCATGTGCAGATGATGAATCTTTTTGGAAGAGCCAATGGGGGAGTGAAATATGGTTTTCGAATGGTAATAATCGATCAGCAGGCGTGGTTATTTTAAAAGGAAACTTTAAGGGTCAAATTCTACATAGTGAAAAAGATGTTTCAGGAAGATTAATTATTTTAGTATGTGAGTTGGAGCAGAAACAATTCATAATGGCTAATATTTATGCCACCAATGACACAATTAGAAATCGGACTCTCTTTAAAAATGTGGAGGATAGAATCTGTCGACTTAATTTGAAATTTTCAGAAGCTAAGGTTTTATGGGGAGGTGATTTTAATACAGTATTTGATGATAACCTGGATAGATGGCCTCCAAAACCTGCAAACATAAATTGTGAACTTAAAAATACATGTTTGCGTCTAGGACTTATGGATGTTTGGCGTGAAAGGAACAAATCGCAGCGAATGTATACTTGGAGCAATAGAAGTCTGTCTTTGCAGTCACGCATAGATTTTTGGCTCATTTCCAATGACCTTGAAGATAAGATCAAAGATGTGATGATAGAACCAGCTGTGTTAACTGACCATAAACTTATACTTATTAAAATTTACTTGAGCAATTATTTTTCTCATAATACTTCCAGTTATTGGAAACTTAACAATTCATTACTTAACAATTTAGATTTTAAATTAGAAATTAGTAGGATCATTGAAAAATTTTGGAAACAAGCCTGTAATTCTGGTAACTATGGACAAAATTGGGAACTAACAAAATTTGAAATTCGCAAGATGGCTATTATAAAAGGGAAGTATTTAGCAAAGCAAAAAAGAGAAAATGAATCACAAGTCATTAAAGCAATATTAAATTTACAAATAAAATCTAGCGGTAATCTTAATGAAAATGAGAAAGAAAATTTGATTTCATTACAAAGTAAACTAGACGATATATACATAGAAAAAACTAAAGGCGCCTTTGTTAGATCTAGATGTAGATGGATGGAAAAAGGAGAGAAAAATACTAAGTACTTTTTTGGATTAGAAAGGAGAAATGCTGAATATAATACAGTAAGTAATTTGTCAGTTAATGGAAGTATTACTAATAATCACAAGGTAATTTCAAAACATGTTGCTAGCTTTTATCAGGACTTATACTCATCCGCTTCCACAGGTTCTGGCATAGATTCTTTTTTAAATAACATCTCCACAAATGCTAAGAAAATAAATGAAGAATTTAGAGAGATTTGTGATGGAAGAATTTCCTTACCTGAACTGGTGGATTGTGTTAAACTGTTAAAAGACAATAAAACACCCGGGAATGACGGCCTAACAGGAGAATTCTATAAAGTATTTAATGACAAACTTTCTCCTTTTCTGCTATCTGTGTTTGAAGAGGCCATTGAAAAAGGTGAACTTCCTCCGACTTTGAAACAGGGCGTGATTACTTTAATTCCCAAACCAAATAAGGATAAATTGCACATTGAAAACTGGAGACCAATTAGTTTACTTAACAATGATGCAAAGTTATTTGCTTTAATTTTTGCCAAAAGACTTAAACATAGCCTGAACCAAATTATAGATGAAGAGCAATCTGGCTTTATGCCCAATAGACACATAAGCAATAACATTCGTTTAATTTTAGACATGATAGATTACAGCGACCTCCTTCCGAATGATAGCTTCATACTATTTATTGACTTTTATAAAGCTTTTGACACCATCGAGCATAACTTTATATTAAAATCTATTTCCTTTTTTGGCTTTGGTAACTATTTTCAAAAGGCAATTCAAACCTTATATAATGGGTGTTCTAGTTCTGTTAAATTGAAAACAGGCACTTCAGAAAGATTTAGTATATCACGTGGTATTAGACAAGGCTGCCCAGTGTCTCCATTTTTGTTTCTTTTAGTTGCTCAGACAATGGCTACACATATAAAAATGTCTCCCTTTTTAGGAATTAATGCTGTTGGTAAAAAGTTTAAAATTTGCCAACTTGCAGATGACACAGCCATCTTCTTAAGTGACCGTAACCAAATTGGGACTGCAGTAAATAGTATCAAAACATTTAGTGATGTATCAGGATTGGTAATGAACATTAATAAATCTGTTTTGTTCCCCCTCAAAAATTGCAATCTGGCCAGTCTTGATGGAATACCAATTAATGAAAAAGTGACATATCTTGGAATTATACTTTGTAAAAATATAGAGGAACGTCATAAGTTAAATTTTGATCCAATTGTTAAAAAAATACAATCTAAACTAAATTCATGGTTAATGAGAGACTTGTCTCTATTTGGCAGGGTCTTAATTTCAAAGGCAGAAGGTATATCACGCTCTGTATATGTTGCCTTATCGCTGGATATCCCAAAAAATACAATTAAAGAGTTGGATAAAATACTGTATGATTATATCTGGAGAAAAAAACCCCATTATCTTAAAAAAGATGTTATCACAGGATGTAGAGACCAAGGTGGTCTGGAAGTGTTGGATTTTCATACTATAAATAATACTTTTAAAATTAAATGGATTATAGAATTCTTGAAAAGCCCTGACAGCTTCTGGAACGCTTTTCCATTATATTTGTTCAATAGTCTTGGTGGCATACATTTTCTATTGAAATGTAATTTTTCTATTGATAAAATTCCCTTGAAATTAGCTGACTTCCACAAACAAGCCCTTCTATCTTGGTTATTGATTTATAAACACAACTTTAGTCCACATAGATACTTAATTTGGAATAACAAAGAAATCCTTTATAAAAGGAAGTCTCTGTTTTGTCGGCCATGGTTTGATAGAGGAATTCTGTTGGTAGGACAGTTACTGAACAAAGATGGTTTGCTCATGTCATATTCAGAATTTCTTCAAAATTTTAACTTCCCAGTGACACCAAAAGAATACGCAGTTGTATTTGATGCAATCCCTACAGGTTCACTTCAAATTCTAAAGCACATATCATTCACAGATATAAGTATTGAATTTAATAGAATTTTTATTGGAGATACAGACATTACAAAGAAAAAATGCACCAATAAATATATTAGAAATCAAATTTCGTGCTCGGTTCCACCTGCTGCAAAGTTTTTTTGGTGTTCAACCATGGGTGATTTAAATTGGAAAAAGGCAAATACTACTATTCATAAATACTGTATTAATAATAAAGTAAAAGAAGTTTCATTTAAAATTGTACATCAAATTTATCCTGTTAAAGATACGTTAAGAAGATTCAAAATAAACTTAGAAGAATCTTGTGTTTTTTGCCAATCTAATAAGGAGACTATTTTTCATTTATTTTATCACTGTATGTACACGAAAAAATTTTGGTCTGATTTGGAAGAATATTTAATCACTAAATTGAATGTAAACATCAGAATCAATATTTTTGATGTCATGTTATACTTTGATTTTTGTGGTTTGTCCAAAAAATTAATTTTTGTTATTCAACTGTTTATTATCCTCGGAAAATACCATATTCACAAATGTAAATGGTCTAATTCACAACCTTGTTTTAAGGCATTTCATCTGGACTTTAAATCATATTACAAAACAATAGAGAACGTGAAAAACATGAAGGCTACAAGAACATTTCATCTCTTGAAGGAACTGCATAATTTTTAATTTTTCCCCTTCTATACTTATATTAATTGATTTATTATCCTCTGGTCTGTACACTGTATATTTAATTTTTTTGTTGAACAGGTTACAGTATTTGTAGTGTTCTCTGTACCTATTGTCCTGTGTATTGTTCACAATAAAAAAATAAATAAATTAAAAAAAAAAAATAAAAAAAATAAAAATAAAAAATCCAGAGCCGTTGAAAAACAGAGTTACGACACTCCCATAGACTGCCATGGGAACTTTGGAATGCGGAAGTAACGCGTGTCGTGGAGCATCCGATAGTTCCAAACACTGATAGTTTCCAGCACTGAACCCCATTCATTTTCAGTGTTTCCGAAGTAGGCTACACTCGCTGGTAAGTTGATGAAATTTTCTTATTTTTGAACGCATTTGCCGTCCTCTCATGAATCTAGTCAGTAGCTGTAATTTATGTAGCCAACTTTAGTTAATGTTTATTGGAAGATATTAGTTAATTGCAGCTTACGTGACCAACACTTCACTAACGATAGCTAACAGTCAGAAATGTGTAATTTCAATTACTTAGGTCATTGTTAAATGTGATGTTGCACTAAGTTACATTGTATTCATTTTTTTTTTGTTGTTGTTTTTTTGTCAACCCTATTTACACATATGAGGTGGCCAGAATATTAGAAATACATCTGAATATAAAGCAAATAAGTACAGCAGCACCCCCACAAAAAGACCCTTAATGCTAAAACGTGTAAATGAGCTTACACCTCTATGACACGGTATCATAATGCAATAAAAATATATAAATGATATTTTCCCTAATTTGCATAATTTGTTGGATGAGCAAAATAATCATCCAGCTGCTTCCATAATGTTGTTGCGTAAGAATAATAATTTGAATAGCAATTGTAGTTTATATATATATATATATATAGATAGATAGATAGATAGATAGATAGATAGAGAGATTTTTGTTCTCATATTTCAAATTATGTACAGTAATAGTCAAAATAACAGAAATCATGACAAATGTCCAAGTAGGAATTGACCTAACTGTAGGTGTGTACTCTACTTTTGTAATCTCAACCTCAGGAAAATGTTTAGGAAGCTGTAAATGTGTATTTAATCTACATATTTAGTATTTAATTCTCTCCAACAGCAATAGACTTTTTCAAGAGCCGGTCTCCTCTGGGCCTATGAAACGCTCTGCTTCTGACAGGGGAATGCTCTCACCCATGTTACTATATACTTATAGCCTGGAGTTTGAATGTTTTTGTTATCAATGTATGGCTAAGCATTTGACTGATTCTGGATTCACCAGCAGGTCTCCAGATCATCTGCAGCTTCGGTGGCAGAATGTAATGGCTATTGTGAACACTTGTATTCCTTTTCTGGCCTGCTTTCTGACATCTTTCTCTCCCTGTAGGAAGTCGAACGAGTTTCTTTGAAGACAGAACATTCAAGGAAAACATACCTACCCTCTCCCTAGATATAATATATAATTAAATGTTTTGTTGAATGCAATTGGTTGCCTTGTGTATTTTTTTTACTGTTGACCAAACTTCTTTCTTGACTTAAACTGAGCAGCTTTAATTGATATTTACTTGTTGTGCAGGTTTATGTGAATGTATTTTAACATAACTTAAGGATGTTAGTAATTATGACCATAGAAGCACGAGAAAAATATATACAGTAAATACTTTATTGGAGCAGTCCCCCTTCCCTTAAAAATTCAAAACTCACAATTTATTGAATTCAAATGGCTTTATTGACAAAAGTTTCAAGAACACTGTGTATACACTACCAGTCAGAAGTTTTGGATCAGTAAGATTTGTTTATGTTTTTAAAAGAAGTCTCTTCTGCTCAACAAAGTTGCATTTTTTTTATTAAAAATACAAAAAACAATAATATTGTGAAATATTACAATGTAAAACAACAGTTTCTATGTGAATATATATATATATTAGTAAAGTGCAATTTATTCCTGTGATCAAAGCTGAATGTTCAGCATCATTACTCCAGTTTCAGTGTCACATGATTCTTCAGAAATCAGTCTAATATGATGAGTTGATGCTCAAAAACATTTCTCATTATTATCAATGTTGAAAAGTTATTTACATTTTCAGGATTACATTTCAGGATTATTTGATGCATATAACAGCATTTATCTAAAATAGAAAACTTTGTAACATTAAACAAACCATTAAAAATGTTGGGTCAGTAGGAATTTCTATATATTTTTTGGGGGAAATAAATAAAATAAATCGAGGATGAATTAAATTTATCAAAAGTTACAGTAAAGACATTTATAATGTTACAAAAGATCCTATTTCAGATAAATGCTGTTCTTTTGAACTTTCTATTCATCAAAAAATCCTGAATTTTTTTCTTCAACATTGATAATAATAATTAATGTTTTCTGAGCATCAAATCCACATATTAGAATGATTTATGAAGGATCGTGTGACACTGAAGACTGGAGTAATGATGCTGAAAATTCAGCTTTGATCACAATAATAAATGACATTTTAAAATATATTAAAATAGAAAATTGTTATTTTAAATGGTCATATTACACTTTTTTTCTGTATTTTTAATCAAATTAAAAAAAAAATCTTACTGATCCAAAACTTTTGGCTGGTAAAGTATACACACTCAAAAAAAGAACTCTTTGAATGAACATAAAAAAATCATGGAAAGGATTTCCACATGATTAACTTGCTTTATTTCAGCATTATGCAATTCTGTTATTCCAATTTAATGTACTTACGTTGGGTCAACTTAATTCATTAAGGTTGATTCAACTTATTTACTATGGTTGGGCACAGCCTAATTTAATAGTGTCAGTGAATTAAAAAAAGGCTCCCTGATATGATTCAGGTATTCAAATTCATATATTCATTCATTCAATTCAATATAACTTATTTTAGAGTCACACTAATCAATTTCTAGACTATAGCCAACTATTAACTACTAATAGCACTTTATTGCATCTTTATTTATAAAGATTCATCAGCCAAAGCATTTGCTGTGAGTATGGCAGAATCAGTCTTCAGCCTAACCAAATGCTCCACTCTTCTCCACAATGGTAACCCACTGTAATTTAAATGGTTCAATAATTGCAATGTAATTGAACATTAAACACAATTGCACACTATCAAGTCTTCCCCTTTTCTCATTTTCTCAAAAAAACATAAAACAACACTTAATTTTAACATTTATTCTCTGTTAATTCAACCATATGCAAAGCATGCTGGGAACTAACAAGCACCACCCAGTTTCAGTTAATGCAACACAAATCAATCATGTAAACCCAACACAAATGGATTAAGTAAACTTAAATTGTACATATTTAAGCAGATTGAACACAATCAAATTAAGTTCGGGCAAAATGGCAGTTGGCTCGCTCTACACTGCCACCCTCTGGATGTAAGAATTTTTTACTTAACATAAATGGTTTGTGTTTAGGCAACACATTAAGATTTTGTACTGTTAAGTTGAGACATAATTACGTTGACCTTAATAGAAAAAAACATTTAAAGTCAAAAAACACAATTATTATAAGTAAACTAAATATAAATATATTATGTAAAGTGCACAACCTTCCTAGTTCATTTTTTTGAGTGCACACACACAAATCAGAACACACAAAAAAATTCATGCATACGATGTACTGTCTAGCCTACAGTATGTGTTGCCTACATGTAAATGTATATTGAAATGAATCCCGTTAACAGTAATGTTATGAATTATTCCACTTAGTAACCATATATCCAGTTTAATTTCAACTGACCACACTGTTAACGTTACCTCTCCATCATATTTACAGACATTTTTTGCAAATGGTCATTGCTGTAAATGTAGTCATGGGAGCACCCCATTTACCTCCAAAATTAAACACAAAACGTTAATGCTGTGTTTCTGCTACTCCCCAGAAAAAAAAAGCTATAGGGATGTTCGCCGGAGTCAAATGTGACGTCACGATATGGGCGTGGCCGCGAACTGGTTGGCAGAAAGAACCAAACTCAATGCAGATGGCCTGTGAAGAGAATGAAGATGAACTTCTCTAGTCGTGCATTGTGTACGTAATTTGATTTTTTGATCCAGCCACTTTTTATTTTACCCTTTTGTCTTGTTTCAGCCCCAAACCCCATCTCTGCAATACAAATTAATAAAGGCTGGTTTGGTTTCTAAAGTAGGCTACTTCTTCCAGCCTCCATGTATTAATGTTCATGGGTAGTCTGAATGGGTTCCGTTCAGACCTTAACATTAGGTATTTTACTGTAAGGTTTCAACAAGATTCAACAAGACATTTTCACCTGGCTATACCCAATGTTTAGATCTGTTTGGGTATTTATGCAAATTAGCACATACGTAATTAGATTATGCACCGTTTGTCTATGTTAACAACAAATGTTAATAATGTTAATAACTGTTAACAACAAATGTTAATAATGTTAATAACAAATGTTAATAACAAACAATTTCAAAAAAACTTGTAATACATTTTTTGCTTGTCTTGATGTAATCAACTCAGTACTTATCATGGTGATATCTGGGTTTAAATTTGTACCCTATTCTAGACGCCTAATTGCAGAAATCCACAGCTATCTTCTTGATTCAAGCTGTTTAGGTACGCGGTAGAAGGTTACTCTTATCCAACCTGTTAACACAGCCGATCTCACAGCACGATACAACCATTTGTCTTCTGTGTTTGCGCTGCGCAGCAAGCCATTACTTTTCTTTTTTTTTTTTTTTTTTTTTTTTCTTTTTTTTTTTATTGGCAGCATTTGCAGTTACAAACAACACATACAAATACATACATAAACAAACTATACATAAATAAATAAAGTACATACATAAATAAGTAATATCCAGTGGGGTCTGCAAAATTCAGCAAGGCTAATCCACAAGCAGTCCAATTCATAGCATCACTTACACTTCCAATTTCATTCAGTCACGTGATGTCACAAGTGTTGAGTATATCTGCACAGTCTTCAGAGCTTTACAGTTCTTTGAATATCTTATGGACTCCAAGTATTCATTGACTTCACACTCAAAAACAGGAAAGAAGGGTTTAGAGCCCCTGAACTTACATTTATGGATGTGATATTTAGCAAGTAGAAATAAAAGATTAATAATGAAATACTTTCCTTCCTTGTCCGTCTTAAGGTCGACCACACCAAAGAAAACGTCTTTAAAGCAAAATGAGAAATCCGTAACAAAAGAGGTTTGGATAAATTCAAGTATATCTGACCAGAATTTCTCTGTGTATGAACATTTCCAAAATAAATGGCAAATATCTTCATCTGACCTTTTACAGAAAGAGCATTCAGAATCAATATCTGGTTTATACCGCTTAAGCACACACTTTACTGGGTAGAATCTGTGAATTAATTTAAACGTAACTTCTCTCACTTTATTAGTAAGCATATATTTGAAAGGCAAAGACCAAACGTTTTTCCAAGGGACATTCTCTACTAACCTGTTCCAATATGGGATTATATAAGGAATAGTAACAATATCCCTCTGGTATAAAGTCCTAATAGTTTTATTTTTCGTCTGGTGCACTGCAGAAAAGCATAAACTCCCCACAGCAGTATCAGATAAATCCATATTGTGAGTCAGTGGCCATGGGAAATTAATACCTCCCAGCAGCATTCTGATACCAGAAGGAATTGCATCAAAGACAATTGCATACTCCTTAACCGACACAGGAATTTGAAATTTCAGCAAGAAATCTGAATAACTGTACAGTCTGCCACTTGCGTCATATAGTTGGCCAACAAGTAAAATATTATTCCTGTACCAGTTTTCAAAAAATAAAGATTTGTTTTTGTAGAGAATGTCCTTATTATTCCAAATGTAGTAACGATGGGGTGAGAAGTTATGTTTAAACAAGAGAGACCAAGCCAAAAGCATGTGTTTATGAAAATTGGACAGTTTAGCCATTACTTTTCTTTTTGCCAACCAGAGCGCATCGTGACGTCACGGCGAAGATCCCTATTATATGCAAGTCATTTAAGTGTCAACATAATAATCAATGAACATTATGCGTCAATATTTACAGATAATTGCTGCAAATAAAGCTGCTGCTGTCTGCTCCGCTTGAAATCATTGGCAACACGGATTTGTTTGGAACTATGTAGAGCTCCATGAACCACGTGACCGCGTGGCGGCGAGATCAAAGTGTGTCGCAACTCTCATATTTAACGGCTCTGCGATTATCTAGCGGCACAAAAACTTTTTATTCCACACGTTATTAACAAAATGTCAACAACGGAAGACTTGTCCATCAAGCCTTACATGTTCGAGCCAGAGTCGAAACGAGATGAAAATAAAGACGACGAACCTGCAGAACAACGTCTTCATATGGATGTATCGCAATGGTGTATTACTGTATTTACAGTAACGTCTCCATCCATGCCCAATACTACAATAGGGATCTTCGCCGTGACGTCACGACGCGGTTACATGCGCTCTGGTTGGCAAAAAGAAAAGTAATGGCTTGCTGCGCAGCGCAAACACAGAAGACAAATGGTTGTATCGTGCTGTGTGATCGGCTGTGTTAACAGGTTCGATAAGAGTAACCTTCTACCGCGTACCTAAACAGCTTGAATCAAGAAGATAGCTGTGGATTTCTGCAATTAGGCGTCTAGAATAGGGTACACATTTAAACCCAGATATCACCATGATAAGTACCGAGTTGATTACATCAAGACAAAAAAAAAAAAATGTATTAGAAGTTTTTTTTAAATTGTTTGTTATTAACATTTGTTATTAACATTATTAACATTTGTTGTTAACAGTTATTAACATTTGTTGTTAACATAGACAAACGGTGCCTAATCTAATCACGTATGTACTAATTTGCATAAATACCCAAACAGATCTAAACATTGGGTATAGCCAGGTGAAAATGTCTTGTTGAATCTTGTTGACACGTGCCAACCCTCCCGATTTTTCCGGGAGACTCCCGAATTTCAAAGCCCCTCCCGAAAATCTCCCGGACCGACCTTTCTCCCGAATTTCTCCCGATTTCCACCCGGAGAACAATATTGCTACACCATCCGTCACTGGGCGCCGTTTCAGACCGAACAATAATAAAAGTTACACCTCGAAGTCAAGGATCGGCAAATCCTTATTTATACTGGCGGAGGTTGCTGAAGTAACGTAGTTATCCTTGAAGTGCTTCGCGCACACAAAAATGACTTTACCGACAGATGTGGGTACATTTCCGTGAAAAATAAAACTCAACCAGGCACTTCGAAGAGGTTCTGATGCTGGGAGACGGTGAAGCGTGTGGGTTACTACTACATCCAACAACCGAACATTTTGACGTACCCTCTCGTAACTTCTGCATCCTTGAACTTGGACTACAAAATTGCAGCGAGAAATAAAAATGGCGGATTGCTCGAAGTGTTGGGCCGGAAGTCGATGTCCTTATTTGGCAGTTCCGCTGCAAATACTGTGACGTAATAGTTAAAAAAAACGTCATAGATTACAGAAAAATCTAACCGGTTGAAAAATGTGACCAAAACAGAATATAAAGATATCAACGAAGTTCCTGAAGAGACTAATTTCAACTTTTCTGTACTTATAAACACTCCAAATATACAGCAAAAGGCATTTAAGGGCTAAAAAAGTAGATTTAGCATGATATGTCCCCTTTAAGGTACTAAAATGCACCTTTTAGGGGCTGAAAAGGTTCCAGAGACAAGTTGTTGTGCCCCTTGTTTTTAAATTAAACTCATGTGTTTGTTTATTTATTTATGTGTGGCTTATAACTATGAAGCCATTTTTTCCATTTTAATGAAGCCGTTTTTCCATTTTAATGATAGTCTTTTACGTTTTTTCAAGCCTTCTTTTTTAACATACAAAAATATATATCTTTGCAGTCTCTACTGCGTGTTTGATGTAGCCTGCCCTACTGTAAGCAAATGCAAGTCTATAGGTGTAGGCCAACACAAGACTATCTGCTGCCACCTGCTGATATATGATGCTGAATACAGTTTTAAACTAAACTTACTATTAAATGACAGTTGACACATTTTAAAAGCAGTTTCAAAAAGAAAAGTAAGGGGGGGGGGGGGGGGGGGGGTCCTCTTGTCCTCCAGTAGGCTATACAACTGCCTGGGGTTCTTTTGGGGGAGGCTCCAAAAGACAGATATTACCATCAGGATCTATTGGGACCAACGAAAAACCCAACCCAAAGTAAAATAAATGGAAATATCAAAAATACCCTATATAAAAAATAACACATGTAGACCTCTTACCGTACACAATATGAAGGCCCTTGGATCTTCGGGAGTGACTGGCTCTGATGAAGTCCCTCCAGGAATTCCCTCAGACAAAAATGCTGCTGCACTGCCAGACACTGGATGCTATTTAGTTATTTAATATGTCAAATTTTGTAAAGTCAGGTAAGCCTACACCCATGATATGCTCAATCCTTACCTGATTGAATTATTTTATTTTCAGCTGCTATGCCACATTCCTTTAATGCCTGCAGGATTGCACCTAGCCTACATGAAAATAAAAATTAGGTTGAATAACATTCTTCCAGTTTCACCTCTGATATTATAACAATTGGGAAAGTTACTCTAAAATAGTTATTAATTACAAACTACAAATTACATCTTCAACAGTGTAATTCGATTAATGTAATAATTAGCCTACTATCTTTAGAAAGTATTGTTTTATACAAAATTGTTCTATAGTCTATCTATGCAGTAGCCTATTTAATTTATTTTGAATTACAGAAGAATTAAGAGTAACCCCTTTAATTAAACTACAATATTTAGATTACTTGGTAATCAATTACACCCAACACTGTATAACAGTAATTCCTCTTTTTGTCTGGCGCTGTTGTCATGGTGACTTGTAATATCTGCGCTCCATTGATAATGGCTTTTTATAGTTGTGGTGCACGCGCTTAACTCCGAGTCAGTCAACTTCGAGTTGATTGAACTAACTAATTTCAGCTGTTCTGTAACCGAAAACTCAGAGTTTACCATCTCAGGGTAAGTCAACTCAGAGTTCAAGTTTTAACTCAGAGTTGGTTTAACCTCCTTATTGAAACGGGCCCCAGGGACCGTAACACAAGTCTGAACCATTAACCCAATAGAGTTTACAAGAATATAGGCAAAACCACATAAAAGGAAACCGTAAGGCCCGTCTTAATCGATCCAATAGAGTGCCGAAGTGATGACGTCACTGACAACTCGGAAGCTAGCGGCGCATGGGTTCCCTCGATCGAAAAGCTATGCATTTTCCCCATAGACTTTTGGAAAATCGCAAAAAATAAGATCTGTGTTCAACAAAGAGTTGTGACCCTTACACGTTTTGTCTATCAAGATAATCTTGACAAGTTAATCCAAATTTTATACATTTTGAAGCCTACATAAAGCCGTCAGATATAAAATGATAATGGTAAAAAGTTTAAAAAACCACAAGCAGGTTATAACTGGTGTGTTTTATGTCATAGATCAAAACGTGAAAATATTTAGAGAGACCTTATTTCAGGCGATTTAGCAAAAACCCATTCAAAGAAACCATAGACTTTAGGGCGAAGGAACCGTAAGTGCTAAAATGCTAACTCACTTCCGCGTTTTGGCCTACAAAGTGACGTCATAACTTCGGCACTCTATGGTGGCATTCGATCAGCGGGGAAGGTCTCTCACGTGTTCCCGTCTTTTCTCATGGCAAAGTATTTGGGCTTAAATGCAATACATTTTCTCGTTATTTTATCTGACTCCATAAATGAAAAGGTTTTAATGATATCTGTGCATCATTAAATGTGAGCGAATGTTTGACTATTCTTTTCAACTCTTTAATGAAAATAATAACAAAGTTCATTAGAATCAAATCAAATTTTTACAATTTACTATGTCAAGTAATTGTATCATGCCAATTTCATAATTAGTTCAAAGATAATCAATACAATAACATCGAATGCTCTAGAATAAGAGAAAGAGATGCAAACCCCGACATTAGGAAATACATGAGGCTGAGCGTCTCGGGACCCTCAGTCTCACGGGCTGATCTGAGGACAGAAAAGGGCCAGAGCCCCTTGCTGTATTTCATTTTAAAGAAAAAACTCTTTCACATGGAAACGTGCAAACAATGGTAATTTACATTCAGAGGTTACACCTTTTGAGAGCAGAAGACAATTTGTCTGAAAGCCACACCCTTCTGTGTACAGTTTTCTCTAAACTCTTAAAAACCTTATTACCTTTTGTTTTACTTATTTGGAAATGAGACATTTGTACCAATCACTCTGAGACATTTCAAATTATACCAAATATGTATAATACTGTATGATAATTATTCACATTTAACCATATAGATTATTGGGTGCACTTTGGTGATCTTCATGAAGGGGAAGGAGTGGGGGATGAGGGGAAGAAATGTAAATTAGGATGATTCCGAGGTGAGACTTTTAGTCTCGGATGGTGATGCTGCCTTCACAAGAGTGAGCTCAAATGCTAATATCCAGCAAGGTTCTTTTTCTTCTCAAGAAGTAGAAACATGTTTATTCATTACATAATATAATGAATTATTTGTGTGTGTCTGATTGGTCCAGACGCTACATGTGTTTATTAAAGATTCAGTTTGTGTCTTTCAATAACTCAGTTCATGATTTCAGAGAAAATGAAACTTATGATCCTGTTTAAACAGGTTGCATCATGTCCCACACAGTGGATCCTTTAGTTTATTGTGGCCTTGTTTTTACTGATATCTTCTGTGCTAGAGTAAATTAATAAATGTTACATTGTAAATAAGTAAATGCTAATGATCCATATTGCACAATTATAATTTATTTATATGGGGTATTAAATTTTATTTAACAATGTATGTATTACCTTTTCTGGGCCGGCAGAATGAAATTGCCTAGAAGCTTATGGAGGAGTGAGACAGTTCTCTGATTTCATCAAAAATATCTTAATTTTTTGGTGTTCCGAAGATGAAAGTCTTACGGGGTTGGAACAACATGAGGGTGAGTAATTACTGACAGAATTTTCATTGTTGGGTGAACTATCCCTTTAAATAACTGAGAGAGTAAGAGTGATTCTTAGCTTTAAGAAATTTAATAACTTTTAAATTTCATGAATTCTCAGCACTTAAGACTATGGCACTTTGAGAAGCTTAATAAATACGGGCCCATAGTTCCTGCATAGTGACTAAGTAACACTTGAGAAATTACTGTGATGCATTTTATGACCACATTGAGAGTAAAAAAAGACAATTGCTAACATCTCACACATTAATGTTGTGATTAGTAATTACATTTATATTTATTCATTTAGCAGCCGCTTTTACCCAAATCGACTTACAAAGTCTTCTCTTCTTCAAAGTCCATTGCAATCTCAGATGCTAATATCTGGCGCAGATCACGGCTGATGTGGTTGGTTCAGCCAGGTCCAGGTCCAATGCCAGCTAGAGCGTAGAGGCACGGGACTGGCGTTGTCTTTATACACCCCGTGATAATGCAGCAGGTGTCGTTGAAGGCTGTATCAATCAGTTTAGTATGGTGTGAGCGGCTCCAGCTTGATCATGCGTATTCGGCTGTGGAGAAGCACAGGGCTAGGGCCGTTGCCTGGATGGTTGGTGGATCGGCGCCCCATTTTGAGCTTACCAGTTTGAGCAGGATGTTGTTACGAGTGTTGATCTTGGCTTTGGTGTTCTGAAGGTGAGTTTTGAAAGAGAGTGTCCTGTCAAATGTGTGACTCCCAGGTACACGGGGTGGGGGTGGTTGGAGAGTTTGTATCCATCCCATTGAGATGCTCAGTTCTTTTTTCGCATCTCGATTTTTTTAGATGGATGCTGCATAGTTGGGTTTTTGATGGGTTGTGTTTCAGGTGATTGTTATTGTAGTAAGTTGTCATCTCTTGGAGGGCACTTTCCATGACAGGCTCAATCTTCTGGAAGTTCTCCTGTTGGGTGGTGATGCAGAGATCGTCCGCATAGATAAAACGCTGGCATTGTGGGTAAGGTGGTTGGTCAGTTGTGTATATGTTGAAGAGAAGGGGAGCTAGTACGCTGCCTTGTGGTAGGCCATTCTTTTGGGCTTTCCATTTGCTCTTCTTGTGATTTAGTTGTACAAAGAAGCGCCTGTTGTTAAGGAGGCTCTTGATGATTTGACAGAGGTCGAGGTCACCAGTCATGTCAAAAAGTTTCCTAATCATGGTGCGGTGCTGGACAGTATCGTAGGCAGCAGTGAGGTCTATAAAAGCTGCTCCGGTGATGAGTTTGTACTCAAAACCGTCCTCAATGTGTTGCCTGAGGTTCAGTAGCTGTCCAGTACAGGAGCGACCAGGACGGAAACCAGCTTGATATTTTGTAAGCTTAGAGTCTATAAGTGTGACGCAGACTGACTCGGTTGATTATGTGAATCTATGTCCGGTGCTTTATTTAATACAGCAGTATAAACAAAGTATTCCTCAGAGCAGGTAACGTGGTCGATAAACAGACAAAGGGTCAATAACAGTATAGGCAGTGCAGATAGCAAACTAGTCCAGATCCGTAATCCAAGAGACGTGGTCATAACAGGCATAGAATTATCAACAAACAGAGTAGAGAAAGCACACGTGGTAAACTGGGTAAACCGGCAATACTCGCAACAAGATGAACATACAACATGGCTTATATATGAAAGGAACAGGAAGTGATGCGAGAGGAAACTGCAGTCCTCAGAATTCAGGAGATGGCTCCCTCTGGCAGTTAGAGGAATGAATGTCAGATACAGATGTTACAATAAGTGGCATAAGGCGTTGGAGTAATAGCCTCTCGTAGAGCTTTTAGGTGATGCAGAGGAGGGAAATTGGTCTGTAGTGTAGAAGCAGTTAAAGGTGCTGTATGTAAGAAATTTATTTCAATTAATCATAAATTTTTCCTGATATGTCACTAGACATTAAGAAATCATGTTAATTTCAAATACTTATATCACTGACAACAGTAGTCAAATCACAAAGTCTGTAATGTTGCGGCATTCGGGTTGCCAGCTCTGCTCTAGTTACCACAGCTGCAACTAATAACGTGTCGGAATCGGATCCTGCAGCCTATCTGGCAACCTTGAGTCAGTAATTTGAAAGTGATTGCAGTACCAGTTTTGGCCACAATCTTACATATGGCTCCTTTAAACTAGGACAACAAAATGCAAGTGCCATGACCCTTCTCAGTTTAATTTAATGCAGAACATGTAAAGGTTTTTATTTTATTTTATTTTGTTTTGTTTATATAAATAGAAGAGAAGAGTGTTAGTATTACTGGATCAAGTGTTGAGAGTGGCTACGGACTCAGCCGCTCTGGTTGAGTTAAATCATTCCACCAACAGGGATCAGTCATGGTAAATGTCCGAGAAAGAGATGTTGTGCCTCCACAAGATGACGTTCGCTTGCAGAGCGCAAGTTTCTGGATGGCACATAAGTCTGAAGTAATGAGTTTAGGTAAAAGGGAGCAGAGCCAGTGGTTGTTCTGTAGGCAGACTTCAGTGACTTGAATTTAATGCGAGCAGCAACAGGCAACCAGTGCAATTTTGTGAGGAGAGGAGTGACGTGTGCTCTCTTCGGCTTGTTAAAGACCTCTCTGGCTGCAGCATCTGGATTAGGTGCGAAGGTTTGACAGAGCAAGTTGGAAGACCAGCCAGGAGAGCATTACAGTCCAGTCTGGATAGAACCAGCGCTTGGACAAGGAGTGTGTAGCATGCTCTGATAGGAAGGGCCTGATCCTCCTAATGTTGTAAAAGGCAAATCTGCAGGACCGGATAGTTCTAGCAATGTGGTCTGTGAAGTTCGATTGATCATCAATTACAACCCCAAGGTTCCTGGCTGACCTTGATGGAGTTATGGATGATGGGCCTAGCTGAATGGTGAAGTTGTAGTGTTGGGTTGGCCGGGACCACAAGTTCCTCTGTCTTCGCAAGGTTTATTTGAAGGTGGTGGTCCTTCATCCAGCCAGAGATGTCTGTCAGACAGGCTAATTAATAAGTAATTCTTTATAATTTGTCAGACAGGCTAATTATTAATCTTTATAATTTGTCATAATTTTATTGATTACCTAATTAACTATCTTAAAGGTCCCCTGACATGAAATTTTCACTTTCTGAGGTTTTTTAACATTAATATTAGTTCCCCTAGCCTGTATTTGGTCCCCTCGTGTCTAGGAATTTCAGTCGGTGTAAACCGAGTTTTGGCTATCTTTCTCTGCCTGTGAGAAAATGAGATCTCAGACGGGCTGATCTTGAATCTCCCCTATATGACGTCATATAGGGGAAAGTTACCTCCCCCTTCTTCTCTGCTTTGCCCGTCCAGAGAATTTGACCCGCCCATGAGAAAACGAGCTAGGAAGTACGAACGCGCGCGCGCGATTTTAGTTTATCCTCGAGAGATATCATGGCGTGTGACCGATCGAAGCACAAAAGTTGAATAGAGAGATATAATGGCTTGCAAACGAGCGAAGCATGGCAGTTGTTCAGTGTTCACAAAAGTATTTTTTAGTTCCTTCATCCGAGCCTCTAAAGAAACAATGGGTTCATTTTATTTTCTCTGGAAATGCGCCGACACAACTTCCCAAAGTTTTGGATGGTCCAAACATTTCACCGACGACTGTTTCCTCAACTTGGGCCAATACAGAGCTGGCCTCGATGAACGTCTGAAAATAAATCGATCGAGCTACCAAGCAACAATTCAAGTTCAAGTTCAGACAGGTAATCTTTCTCGTTATGAAATCAATGATGCACGCGACTGCACAACGAAGCTCTTACTGTATATACATCATCGTGTTTGCATTGGTGAAAGCATTAGAGAGAGTGCAGAAACTGCGTTGTCTCGCAATCAACACACTGTCATCTGTTTGCTCAATGCTCATCACAGCAACATTTTATGTGATGAGAATAGATCTAAATACTTAAAACATTTCTCACGATTCGTTCATCTCGATAGCTGTATTAGTAAAAACGTATAATAGCTGTAGTAAAAGTATTCGAGAGAGTTTCACATGTAATACGTAGCTATTTCTTATGCACACATGTCAGCCAATCACAGCAGAGGCCGGTTACACACACAGACACGCCCCTCCAAACAGAGTGTTTGGCCTCAGGGCAAAAATCAGGCTAGGAAAAATGCCTTTTATTTCTAAACTATGACTATTTTTGATCTAAAAAACATTCTACCATTATGAGGGCAACCCAGGAAACATTATAAAATAATAAAATAACCCCATGTCAGGGGACCTTTAACCCTCGTGTTACCCTCAAATCTACCAACATTTTTTAACCACTGGGGTCAATTTGACCCCAGCAATTTAAACCCCCAGAATATGATTTTTTTTTTCAAAGTGTTAAGTCAGGTACTTTATATTTCTTTGTTGACTACTTAAATAGCCCTTTAAATAAAACACCACCAACTCCCCAACCCCACCCCCCACCCCTTATACATCCAGAATACCTATTGCACGACTATGGACAAAATGAGCAAATCACTATAAAATGTCACTGATTGACATTATATATATTTCTGGTGTTTTTATAGCTTTATATTCTTATATTATACAATTTCTTTTATCAAGAATGGGTTTGGGGTCAATTTGACACTCCCATTGATAGTCTCAGGATGCCTCACTGTTGGCACGACACAGGACTCATGGTAGCGTTCACCTTTTCTTCTCTGGACAATCGATATTCCAGATGTTCCAAACAGTCAGAAGGGTTCTTCATCAGATACAATAACTTTGCACCAGTCTTCTGCTGTCCAATTCTTGTACTTCCTGCAAAATTTCAGTCCATCTTTTGATGTTTTTATTGGAGAGAAGTTTTTACCTGTTGTTCTGCACAAGAACCCGTCACACTCATGCACTCATAACAGCTGAGAGAGTGTCCTTTAGGAATAAAACAGAGAGACAGTGAGAGAGATCCAATAATCTGGATTTAGATGCAATATTAAAAAACAAAACAAGCAATTTGTATATACCTCCAGCAAATAGCTGCCTATTACATGAGTGTAATTACAACCTGTAAGTACTGTTCCATAACTTAGTTACATGTTAATTACATTTTGTTACATGTTATTACAATGTCTACTACTAAGTAATTAATTAAGTAATTACTCTGTATCACGGACACCGTAAAATAAAGTGTTACCCTAATTTCTATACTTGAAAGCAAGGGCGTAGGTTTAGGGGGGGACGCTAGGTAGCCTACTAGTCCCAATCAATATTTTGAGATGACAAATTTGTCCCCACCAATATTTAGCAAGCTCCTTTGAACTGCTATTTTGATATTTGCGCTGCATTTGGATCTTTGCGCTGCTATTTGGATCGATTCCAACGGCCAGGACGACGACAGTACAAGTAATTTGATTGGCGGCGGGGTATCTGACAGGCTACACGCGCGGGCCGGGACTACTTTTTGTGCTTGCACTCACTGGCAGCGAGCGGGTGGTGTGTGCGTGTGTGTGTGTGTGTGCGTGTGTGTGTGTGTGTGTGTGTGTGTGTGTGTGCGCGTGACGACGCCGACGGTAAGTTACCAGGGCTGTCTCTCTGCCTGCCATATACAAAGGCCAGAGCAAAACATTTTAATATTCCGTTTTTTTGCCCCTTTTTGTACTTTGTAGATCAGTTATGTCACCCAAGAAGAAGAAAGGGGACATACGAAGCTTTTTCATAAAGCAGAGTGTAAGTAGGCAAAAATAACTAGCCACACAAATAACTAGCCTAGCAGTAGTAGTGATTTACCAGGCATTCAAATGCAGATTCTACTGTGGAAAATAGTATTAACTGGTGATCCTGGTTACCCAGGATATTGTTACAGTTAAACCTAGCTTCTGCAATCTTTCAAGGTTATGAGTATTACTTAGGGGCGTGCAGCACGGATAGATTTATAGAAGTCGCGCTATCACGATAGAATGCTACGTTAGCAAGTCACTGAATGTTAAGTAGCCTACCTTAAAGGAGAACTCCGGTCAATTTTAACATTGAGCTCCTTTTTTTGTACATTTGGAGTGCTGTCAATACAGAGAACAACGACAAAAATCGGTGTTGCCTACACCGTGTTATCGTCTTTTTAAAATTCGCTCCCTGTTGACTTCAATGGGGCAAGTTTTAAACCTGCTTTTAGCCTCTTAACATCCTTGATTTGTCATTACAAGTGCACAGCCATGTGAGTGGTGTTATTAAGAGTGAACACGGTCAATCTGACTGCAGTAGATGTGAAAGATATGAATAAAAATGACGTTAACCCATAAGAACCCGGACCAATTTCCCCTTATAGGAAAATTATGGGGCATATAAAACAGACTAAATGGACCGCTTAAAACATGTTTCTGCCGTTGTTTTTTAAATACAACCACTCCTTGTCAAAGATCTGTAATGTGACATATATGTCACATTGGGCGTTTATAGTGCATTTTTAATGTGACATATATGTCACATTGGGCTTTTATGATGCATTTGAAAAAAAAATTATTTGGTCAGTTTTCTTGCTAAATAAAAAATTTTTTCTGTTTATTTTCTTTTCCACAACATTTTCTAAATTATTACTTTTCTGGGAAGATAAATAAAAAAAAAAAACTTTTTCAGAAGTAATAGTTTTTGCATTTTATTTGCTTTGCCACATATTTCAAAACCAAACAACTGTGACCATTACATTTTACAACAACTGTTTTGTAACATCAAAAGTCAACCTTCTCAGGTATACGGTTTAATCATAAATACATTTTTAGATTATTTTTTCACAACTCGAAAATGTGCAAAATGAATAAAAATAAATAACTACCTCACAGCGGAGGTCAACATGTTCAACATGCATGTAGTGCAATAACATTGCAAAATTCTACCTTTTCAGGTATACGGTTTAACCAGAAATACATTTTTTGATTATTTTTTCACAACTCGAAAATGTGCAAACTGAATAAAAATAAATATGGTGTTTTGTACCATATGTTGCATAGCTGTTTTAGTTACAGGTATGCAACATATTTTCAAAATACATTTCATAAAAGGGTAAACCCTAAACCAACTTTCTTTAGTTAATGATCTGTAAGACTGTGGCTTTATTATTGCTGTTCATTGATTCAAGTCATTTTTTAGACATTTGGGTATAAAGTGTTTTAATTCTACAATATATGGTGTAAAAACATCTGAGTGCTGCCCTCTTCAGGTTAAACGGTGGCTACTGGAGTTGAATTTTCAATTTGTGGTGCCCTGTGATGTAAGCAGGCACCAGCTAACCACACCCTCAGGTGCACGCCCTCCTCCGCTGGGCTCTGCCCACATTTGCAGCATTTTTCAAATATTGCCAGTGGGTGGAGTCAGGCTCTGACCATGGGTTTAGTTACCCTTTGACAATGTTATTAATTTGACATTTTTTTGTTTAAAATATGCTTTGAATTGAGCAGCAGAATATATATAATACTAAAATAATTGAATCAGCTAAATTATTTGAGCAGTTCATTAGCATTTTTCTTAATGTGACACATACGTCACATCAAAATTCCACCTACTGTTTTACTGTTAAAAGCCCGATGTGACACATATGTCACAACAACATTTGCAAAACTTGTTTTATATCAATTTGTACAAGAAACGTTTTAAAATCAGGTCAAGTGTAATCTAGGATATGTTATTAAAACATTAGAATTGTTGCATGGGTTGAAACATACCTTTAGTAACAAAAATAAGTGTCTTTAAAAAGTGCTGACACTGCAACATGTGCACACCAGACAGACCACCATTTTGGAAATGTTACCATGGCAACAAAAATGCACACATTGTCACATGACTGAACCTGGATGTTCCTTATATGTCCCTTAGGGACTTCCTGGGTTGAAAGTGAGGTATAATCGTTTAAAAAAACCTTTTCCAATGATCATTAGTGTTTGTGACACCCACGTCACATCGGGTTCTTAAGGGTTAATTCAGCCAGCTCACATACCTGTATTTTCTTTCTGTTTTCGGTCGAAGTCCACAGTAGTCGATTGTCGAGTTCGCTTGCGCGATCATCAAACTCAAAAACCTCCTCCGTGTGTTCAACATCTGATTTGGATGAACTATCCATTTGAGCTGATATTCTCGAACACCACACAGCACCGTCATCGGCTGACAGCTGACAGTCTGAGTCTCCACTGTTGCTTAGTTACCAATGATCGCGCACGCGAACTCCACAATCGACTACTGTGGACTTCGACCGAAAACAGGAAATAAATACAGGTATGTGAGCTGGCTGAATTAACATCATTTTTATTAATATCTTTCACATCTACTGCAGTCAGATTGACCGTGTTCACTCTTAATAACACCACTCACATGGCTGTGCACTTGTAATGATATATCAAGGATGTTAAGAGGCTAAAAGCAGGTTTAAAACTTGCCCCATTGAAATCAACAAGGTGCACATTTTAAAAAGACGATAACACGGTGTAGGCAACGCCGATTTTTGTCGTTGTTCTCTGTACTGACAGCACTCCAAATGTACAAAAAAATAAGCTCAATGTTAAAATTGACCGGAGTTCTCCTTTAACTTAGAATCTTGCAGTCATAAACAGTGGATCATCTGAGACATTTTTCGTTTCTACATTCTGTTTATGTATTTGTGAGTGTAGCCTACTTGCTAGACACATGTGCTGGAAAAACAGGTTGGCAATGTTAAAAAGGCAAAAGTTAACACGGTTGGTTAGTCAAATATAATGAATCATTATTTGATTGATAATATCCAAATAACAATATCTGGTAGGAGGGTTAAACTTGCCAGCCATAGGATAGACTACAAAATTAATTAACCATTTTGTATGCAGGAAAGACAGCATCAAACCACAACAGATTTACATTCATTCATTTAGCAGACACTTTTTATCCAAAGCGACTTACAATTGAGAACAATAGAAGCATTAAACCTAGGATAACAATATGCAAGATTTGTTTTGCTCCACAAGTTCTGAAAGTACTTCCTTGTGACAGTATTTTTTGTTAGTGTAAATACTAATGTACATAATAATTTATGTTAAATAAAATGTTTGGTTGGTCAGCATTACACAGTCTCAGGTTTTTATTTTTTGAGAGTGCATTTTTGAGATTATACAGTTATACTAGCTCTTTATTGACAGTATACAGGATGGTGTATCGGGGTGTATCCCCACCAAAGCTGAGACCAAACCTACGCCCATGCTTGAAAGAGATAAACACATTATCTTTTATTTTGGCGGAAAACATTGTTTACAAACGGTCTCAATTCTAGTAAACTGCGTAATCGCCAAATATGCAGATGTGGAAATAATGCGTAACTGGGTAATGGGTTCCTTCTCATAGCCTGTGTTCTGAAAGTAGCCTAGTTCTGCTATGGACCTTTAAAAAAAATATATATAACTTTTTTTTTTTTTTTAAGTATGAGATGTATCGGCCCAAAAAGCACGTCGGCCCACGGGAAAATGCTCGGTATGCCCGATGGCCAGTCCAGCCCTGCTCATTGTTATTATCCAAAATAGAACTGTTTTGATCAACTCCTAAAAGTTAGAAGTTAAGTGCACTAAAATACAATTTTAATTACTAGTAAAAGTAATACCTTTACAGGAAGCCTATTGCCTATTTCATGAAATATTACTTTTATGCATGCACGTCAACCCATTCTCTATCTCCGATGCTTCTAGCCACGGTGGTTAAAAATGGTATACGGTCCACAATAGGGGTGTCTGAAATCGCTTCACATTAAAATGTTCCTACAGTGAAAATAGAGTTGACTTGTATTGTAACTGTAATTATATATTTTCACAATATCAGAAAAATGATCTGACCCCCCCCAAAACTGATATTTATATCCCTTAAACATATAAGGTATAGTACCCCCCAGTACCCCCTGTAATTCGAACTATGTCCGTGTGCAGTACATGTGCGGTTCATTCTCGTTCATTCTGGTGTCTGTGAACGAACACTCTCTCAGTTTAACTTCGTTCAATTGGGTGCCATATTTCTATAAAGCCTTCCAGGCAAAACCCGGCTAAAACACACCATAAACAGGCCTTAATATGTAGCGAAAATAATATTTCAGTAATACCCAGTAATAGAAACACCACTTTCGGACACTACTCGATCGTCTCTCGGCGCCGTTGGTTACGTCATTGCTGTCGCCCGTCCGTCTTTTTTACAATCAGCGCAATGCATGATGGTATGTAGGGCTTGGGTTAGTGACCATCGGTTGTACACTACTTTTCAAAATGCATTCTGGGATACATTGAGTGGACTATATAGGGTATAATAATCATCACTATACATTCGGACAGCACTACAAAATGGCGAGCTCACTATATAGTCCACTATATAGTGAGTAGTGGGAGATTTCGGACGCAGCAATAGAGTGTAGACAGTTTAACAGGGCGCGCGCCAGCTCTTAAAGGGGCCACACCTTATATCCACTCGTGACAGTATGATCATTTAGGCCCCGTTTACACGGAGGGAAAACACAGATATTTCCCTGCGGTTTGGCCTCTCGTTTACACGAAAACCCAGTTTTTATCACAGAAAACGATTATTTCTAAAAACTCCGGCCAAAGTGGAGATTTCTGAAAACGCCGGTTATGTGTTGCCATGTCAACGGGGAGAAACGGGGTTTTAGGTTCTCTTGTGTCGATTCTGAGGATTTTGATTGGCTTATCCTTCTCCCTACACTGCCGCCCATAGGTTTGGCATAGTTATGATGGCGCTCGCGGCGTATTTATGCGGGTCGTGTGCACGATGTTATTATCGAAAACGGAGGGGGGGGAAATATTCGTTTCTCTAAATACCCGGCTATGTGTAAACGTAGCCTTAAACGAGTTTTATGACAAGGTCGGTGAGGATGGGAAAAATCTTACATTTCTGAGCAAATTTTGCCCGCCGATAAAATAATTGCTGTCTGTTGTTGTGGGCTGTGGCAATAATAAAAAAAAATAGCTCGCAACAAATTTATGAAAAAAAAAAAAAAAGAACTATGAACTAGTTAATTTTTTGAATTGTGAACTATGAACTGAACTAGTTCATTTTAAAATGTGTGAACTGAACTTTGAACTAGTTCATGTAGAAAGTGAACTTTCCCAACACTGCCAGTAACTAACCAGTAAAGTAAAACTTTCTCTGCAAGCATGTAAAAAAATAAGCCGATCAGATTTCGCTCCCCTTTCTGATGCAGTTCTAATGCAATGGAAAAAGTTTGAGGAAAGCATGCAAACTGTTCTGTCGTAGGCTGTACAGACGAGCACAGATCACTTATAAAGACCCAGCCTCAGACGAGACCAGAGCAGTGGATTCATTTTATTTTCAACGGAAATCCCCAGAAACAGATTAATCAATTGTAGTACTTCGACTTTTTTCTCAATATTTAACAAGTTTAATCTTGCATTTTAATAACTTTAATCTCAAGATGTTTTTATTATTTTATTATTGCTTGTCCCTTTTCCTCTTCCGTAGGCTACATGAGGGATGATCAAACAACTAATTTTTACTCTTAAACTAGACGCGCATAATAGTATCCAACATGCTCATGAATGGAAAAGAAGGATGGGTAACGATGATCACCTAACGCATATTTAAATAGAAAAATTATTAAAAAAGCTTACTGTAAACAGTGCGGAGTTATCACAATCTCCATAAGAACCACATTAGAAAACAAAAGCGGAAATGTAAATAAAGAATATAGATGAAAGAATAGACAAGTGAATAGCTGACTGCTATTATTATCAAAGAAAAATAAAGGGACTTAAATAAAATGATCAAAACAGCAGAAATTATCTGGAATTGGGAATAATCAATAGCACTAGTGACTAACCTTTAGGTTTGCTTGGACCGACACTCCATAGTGGTTC
Organism: Semotilus atromaculatus; assembly: GCA_031834385.1. Lineage (NCBI taxonomy): Eukaryota > Metazoa > Chordata > Actinopteri > Cypriniformes > Leuciscidae > Semotilus > Semotilus atromaculatus. Next base: position 3,949,600 of record JAULUF010000053.1, on the reverse strand, counting down.
ACAGCTGCTGCTTGTTTGAGACCACACCGTGTGTGTCCCTCAAAAAGTTTAGTCAATGTGCTGATGAAAATTCTCATCACTATAAGAATTATGCTAACACTTTGTTTTGATGGTCCCTTTTGAACATTCTGTTGACTATAAGTAACTTTGCAACTACATGTCAACTAACTCTCATTAGAGTATTAGTAGACTGTCTGCTTAATATCTGCTAACTCTTTATTGTGATGCTCCTCCAACAGACACTCTACTGACTATAAGTAACTTTTCAACTACATGTCAACTTATTCTGACCCTAACCCTAACAGTCTACTAAAACTCTAATCAGAGTTAGTAGGCGTGTAGGTGCAATACTACTTATAGACAACCGAATGTGTTAAAGGGACCATCAAAAGAAAGTGAAACCAGAATTATTCTCTAGCTGTTATGAGGATGGAAGGAGAACCCAGGCGCAGACAGGATGCAGTGACTCAACGTTTATTTATACAGAAAACAAGGGAAAACAAAAATCCACGAGGGGGCAAAAACATGGACAGGACACAGAGTGACTAAACTAGACTAACACTTGACAAACTAGACTATAAACTAACAACAGAAACAGTAATATACTAAGACAAAACTCTAACAAGGTACTCACAGGTAAGTTAACAATGACTCTCGCAATGTATGACAAAGTCAAACAATGAACCGACACAAGACAGCAGATACAAGGGGATTAAATAGGGAACACTAGTGACGAGGACAGGTGGAACTAACTAGACAATAATGACAAGACGAGGGTAACAAGGGGGCGGGGTTCCGAAACGAGACACCGCAAGCACATGGCCCAAACAACTGGCCATGTGCTTCACATGAAACATGGGTCTGCCATGATCCTGCCACAATACAGAGAGGAATCAAGGACATGATGGCAGAATCATGACACTAGCTACACGGTTTACATGTAATTAAATTTAGGTTTAATTCACAGGGTAACTGCAAATTTAGCCGACAGCGTTGCCTAAACTAGTGTAGGTGAAATTTTAGCTGAGAAGAACTGAAAGAAAGGAAAGAAAGAAAAATAAATTAAAGCTGAAAGCAGCGATGAAGCCGGCCCTCGCACCCGTGCCGCCGCCACCCGGCCGTTTTAGGAAGACAGAGCACGGTTGGCAGTATGTAATGATAATAAATACAAGAGGACTATGTCAAAGTATTTGTATTTGCCACACTTCCTGCTACCAGCAGGTGGCGCTATTGCTATAACCAAATATGAGCATGGTCATGTGTTCAGGACAGGACTCTTATCAAACATGTGAAGTTTGGGGCAGATCGGACGTTGTATGCCTGAGTTACTGCAGACTGTCTGTGGTTGTAACACAAAAAATACAAACACAAAAGTATTTGTATTTGCCACACTTCCTGCTACCAGCAGGTGGCGCTATTACAATAATCTAATATGAGCATGGTCATGTGTTCAGGCCAGGACTCTTATCAAACATGTGAAGTCTGGGGCAGATCGGACATTGTATGGCTGAGTTACTGCAGGCTGTCTGTGGTTGCCTAGCAACACCGGAACTGCATTCAACATTTACACAGACATTATCTGATGATGCATATTTCACCCAGAGGCTGAAATTGGATTTGCACTTCTACATTTTTGTCAGGCCGCCGAGGTCACATCCTTCGACGAAAACTCTAGATCTTCGCAATTTAACGTCGCAAAGGCCTTAAGATTAGACTGACAAAATATGATGTGGAACTGATTAAATCTCTAGGAGAAGTTCGTTGAAGTACAACATCAGGAAATTACGAAAAATGCACAAAATCTAGGAGGAAGTTCAAAATAGCTCACTTCCTGTTGTGTTTAGGGCTATCCTCCAAGAGACTTTTTTGTAGGTATTGGGTCATTACATGTATGTACCAAATTTCATACCTGTACGTGAAACGTAGAGCCGGGGCAAAATGTGGGGGCAATAATTTACCGAATTTGCCCCACCCAATTTTGAAAACCATATCACATGTACATTTTCACCACTTCTGAAGCGTGTGCAAAGTTTCATGAGTTTTTGAGCATGTTTAGGCCCTCTAAAAAGCGATTATTTTAAGAGAAGAAGAAGAAGAAGAAGAAGAATTAAAGCTGCAAGCAGCGATGAAGCGGGCCCTCGCACCCGTGCCGCCGCCACCCGGCCGCTTTAGGAAGACAGAGCACGGTGGGCAGTATGTAATGATAATAAATAGGACTACACTGTAAAAAATGCTGGGTTGTTTTAACCCAATTTTAGGTCAAATATGGACAAACCCAGCCATTAGGTTACATTTTTAAATGACATTTTTTTCAAGACAGAGCACGGTGGGCAGTATGTAATGATAATAAATATAGGAGGACTACACTCTAAAAAATGCTGGGTTGTTGCGAGGTCACATCCTTCGACGAAAACTCAAAATCTTTGCAATTTAACGTCGCAAAGGCCTTAAGATTACACTCACCAAATTTGAAGAGGATCAGATCAAAACTGTAGTGTGAAGTTTGGGGCAGATCAGACATTGTATGCCTGAGTTACTGCAGGCTGTATGTGGTTGTAACACAAAAAATACAAACACAAAAGTATTTGTATTTGCCACACTTCCTGCTTCCAGCAGGTGGCGCTATTACAATAATCTAATATGAGCATGGTCATGTGTTCAGGACAGAACTCTTATCAAACATGAGAAGTTTGGGGCAGATTGGACATTGTATGGCTGAGTTACTGCAGGCTGTCTGTGGTTGCCTAGCAACACCGGAATTGCATTCAACATTTACACAGACATTATCTGATGATGCATATTTCACCCAGAGGCTGAAATTGGATTTGCACATCTACATTTTTGTCAGGCCGCCGAGGTCACATCCTTCGACGAAAACTCTAGATCTTCGCAATTTAACGTCGCAAAGGCCTTAAGATTAGACTGACAAAATATGATGTGGAACTGATTAAATCTCTAGGAGGAGTTCGTTGAAATACAACATCAGGAAATTACGAAAAATGCACAAAATCTAGGAGGAAGTTCAAAATAGCTCACTTCCTGTTGTGTTTAGGGCTACGCTCCAAGAGACTTTTTTGTAGGTATTGGGTCATTACATGTATGTACCAAATTTCATACCTGTACGTGAAACGCAGAGCCGGGGCAAAATGTGGGGGCAATAATTTACAGAATTTGCCCCACCCAATTTTGAAAACCACATCACACGTAAATTTTCACCACTTCTGAAGCGTGTGCAAAGTTTCATGAGTTTTCGAGCATGTTTAGGCCCTCTAAAAAGCGATTCTTATTAGAGAAGAATAATAATAAACGGAGCAAAAACAATAGGGTCCTCTCACCATCGGTGCTCGGGCCCTAATTAAAGCTGCAAGCAGCGATGAAGCGGGCCCTCGCACCCGTGCCGCCGCCACCCGGCCGTTTTAGGAAGACAGAGCACGGTGGGCAGTATGTAATGATAATAAATACAGGAGGACTATGTCAAAGTATTTGTATTTGCCACACTTCCTGCTACCAGCAGGTGGCGCTATTGCTATAACCAAATATGAGCATGGGCATGTGTTCAGGACAGGACTCTTATCAAACATGTGAAGTTTGGGGCAGATCGGACTAGGGCTGGACCCGAATATCCGATTATTCGAATATTCGTTCAGTGGGTTGGTATTCGATTTGAAAATGTGACATTCGAATATTCGTCTTTTTTTTTTTTTTGCACACCATCTGGCATCCCCCTCGAAACGGTTTTCATTCGCGCTTAAATATGTTTTACACTCTAAAATCTGGTGAAATATAATACTTAACATAACTTCGTTATAACTTAATAAATATATTTGCTTCTTCTTGGACTACTAAAAGTGTTTCTGCAACGGGAGTATTCTCTGGCTAGAGCAGAACAGCGGAGTGTGTGTGGACAGAAGTGCATGCCCGAGCTTGTATTTTGGGTTAAGCTGCGTTGCTTTGACATTGTGGAAAATAGAAAAATAGAAACAAAATGTATTATCCTTTTTACCCGTTATTATCAATCTAAATTAATCTACTGCGAAATATAGGAGACTTTGAGATTTTACTGGGACGTCACAATTTCGTTTTTCTTTATTTAAATTTCGTTTTTCTATATTTAAATTTCGTTTTTATTTATTAAAATTTCGTTTTCATTTATTTAAATTTCGTTTTTCTTTATTTAAATCTACTTTGTCAGTGAGAAAAATATAAGACTATACCTTATTAAAAATATTGCTTAAGTGAAAAGATCTATGTGTATGTGTGTGTGTGTGTTTTATATCACTAGTGCAGTGTCCGTTCTCGGAGCATATAGCCTAAGCTCTGCTCGCGTGAGGCGCCCGCTTCTTTATTTAAATCTACCCTACTTTGTCAGTAATTTGTTAGTGAGAACAATATTAGACTATACCGTATACCTTATTAAAAATATTGCTTAAGTTAACAGACCTGTGTGTGTTTTATATCACTAGTGCAGTGTCCGTTCTCGGAGCAAGCTCTGCTCTCGTGAGGTGCGCGCGCTTCCCGCTCCCGCTGTTCTGTAGTTTATTAAAAGTTTATTCATTCTGAACGTCTCGCGTCTCGCCTGTCTATCTATATTGCACCAAATACGACACTGCACTCCCTTGAGAAGTCGTTTGGATGAACGGTTCTCGAAATAATCAAAACGCAAACGGACAGACAGACATTCACATATCGAGTCTTTTGCGCGCTCAAGTTCGTTATTTCAAATGTATGCGCGCTAGGGGTGGAACGGTACACAGAAGTCACGGTTCGGTTCATACCTCGGTTCAGACATCACGGTTCGGTACGATTTCGGTACAATGGAGGGAAAAGCAAAACAAAAATGCATAAGGCATTGTATTTTTTAAATAAGTTTTATTAATAAAGGCATAGAACCAGTTTATTCGTAGTGCACTGACAATAGTTTTATATAATTAGTTTATTAATTAAATTAATAAAAAGACCTTGAGATGTGTTTGGTAATTGTACCTGAAATAATTTTAAATTAATTTGCTATATTTCAGATCAATATATTTGTTTTCCTTAATTTTAATTAACATTATTACTTAACAATGTAACATTATTCTCATCTGAATTATAAATAATGGATTTCTGTATAAAATAATACTACCATTAAAAACACATTCGATTTTCTTTTTTAATCAATGTAGAATGTGTAACTTAAAAATAAACAGATTAGTGCTCCGAGGACAAGAAATGAAAACCAATGCAATATGATGAATGTCCAAAAGATGGGACCCACAGACTGTTTTGAAATGGGGTTGGATAAATATGTTTTGCTTTTAAAACAGTGTGTGTGTGTGTGTGATTTTGGTTGGGTGACAGTTGTAGGTTACAGTTTGACAAGAGTTTACAGTGTGACAAAAGCACAATGTTGTGTTTTATTGCGAGTGTACACAAAGTAAACACTTTTTAGGTTTAATGATCTGTATGAACAAAATGACGGAGTATGTTTTTTATGTTTCCATTGTTCGCTCGCGCCTCTCTCTCTCTCACACACACACACACACACACACACACACACACACACACACAGTTCGATCGCGCCCGCGCCTCTCTCTCTCTCGCGCGCGCACACACACACTCCAGCATTGCAATCTTGACATCGCAGCCTGTTCATTATGCGGTCACACCAAACGCGAATAGAGCGTCAAATTCGCGTCTAGTTCGACGCTACTCCAAAGCGAATAGGACGCGCGTATAAAGCCAACGTTTGAAGTGAACGCGCGTTCAGAGCTAAGCCGAGGGTACAGATTATGTGTCCCTAAAGAACCCGCGTATCTAACAGTAGTTCCGCATTACATTAATTAATTTGCACGCGAGTTTTTTTTTTTATACCGTGTATTCTGCGTGTAAATTCGTGCACCGAACCGTGACCCCCGTACCGTTTCGGTTCAATACGAATACATGTACCGTTCCACCCCTAATGCGCGCTCATAATGGAAGCGACGCGCTCGTTTTTTCCAAGCGCGTCCGCGCCGCATCGAGATAAAAACATCTCAACTTTTCAGAATGCCGCAAGCGCTTTGATTGCTTAGCAACGACAGACTCCTCCGGAGCGCAACCGCCCTAGCGCTTTGGAAAAGGAGAACGCGGCGCGCCTAGCGTTTTCTACGGGTTTTTAGGCGCTAGGCTATATGTGAATGAGATTCCGAAGCTTCGGATATTCGATGTTCATTACTACCGAAGCTTCGAAGCTCAAAAAAAGGTATTCGGACCAGCCCTAGATCGGACATTGTATACCTGAGTTACTGCAGGCTGTCTGTGGTTGTAACAAAAAAAATACAAACACAAAAGTATTTGTATTTGCCACACTTCCTGCTACCAGCAGGTGGCGCTATTACAATAATCTAATATGAGTATGGTCATGTGTTCAGGCCAGGACTCTTATCAAACATGTGAAGTTTGGGGCAGATCGGACATTGTATGGCTGAGTTACTGCAGGCTGTCTGTGGTTGCCTAGCAACACCGGAACTGCATTCAACATTTACACAGACATTATCTGATGATGCATATTTCACCCAGAGGCTGAAATTGGATTTGCACATCTACATTTTTGTCAGGCCGCCGAGGTCACATCCTTCGACGAAAACTCTAGATCTTCGCAATTTAACGTCGCAAAGGCCTTAAGATTAGACTGACAAAATATTATGTGGATCTGCGTAAATCTCTAGGAGGAGTTCGTTAAAGTACAACATCAGGAAATTACGAAAAATGCACAAAATCTAGGAGGAAGTTCAAAATAGCTCACTTCCTGTTGTGTTTAGGGCTATGCTCCAAGAGACTTTTTTGTAGGTATTGGGTCATTACATGTATGTACCAAATTTCATACCTGTACGTGAAATGTAGAGCCGGGGCAAAATGTGGGGGCAATAATTTACCAAATTTGCCCCACCCAATTTTGAAAACCATATCACATGTAAATTTTCACCACTTCTGAAGCGTGTGCAAAGTTTCATGAGTTTTTGAGCATGTTTAGGCCCTCTAAAAAGCAATTATTTTAAGAGAAGAAGAAGAAGAAGAAGAAGAAACAGAGCAAAAACAATAGGGTCCTCTCACCATCGGTGCTCGGGCCCTAATAAACAGAGCAAAAACAATAGGGTCCTCTCACCATCGGTGCTCGGGCCCTAATAAATATTAGAAACCCCCTAATGGGGTTAAAGGGAAAGTATTTTAGAATACTTTGCACTGCATACACACGAGCTGTGGTCAAAGGCTTCAAGTAAATGATGCTAGCCATTAACTGTAGAAGTTAATATTTAGCTTAGCTTGAGCTGAATGGACACTGAAGGTGCGTTCCATTCGACCGTAAGTGGACTGCGAAGTGGACTTCACAGGGTATTTCACCATCTTAAGTGAGATTCCAATCCGAAGGGAACGAACATCTTCAGTTCGAAGGGCACTGCAAACGGCGTAGGGAATAAGGGAACATCGATACATCACTTCACAGGAAGTGGAGAGCGAAAATCAACCAACTGTCATTGTGCACTGCGTCACTAGTCTGAACCATAGAGCAGAGCCGTTGGAAGAGATTTAAAATTTAAATTTCTAACGGCTCTGAGTTTACGTATGCATTTGAGTATTCATAAATATTGTTATTATTACACAAGCTAGAATATTAATGAACGGTTGGGGTTATGAATGTTACATTTGCATAGTATATGGTATTAATATCTACACAAATTAAAAGTGTTGAGAAGCAGCTGAGGCGCAGTCTAATATACTAATACAATGTTTTGATTTGTATTTATTAGGTAGGCTACGTGTTTTGTATATATAGGCTTATTATATATATATATTATATAGAAAGCAAAGTAAATTACAATATGTAATTAAGTTATATCATAATCTGCGAGACCCCGTTGTTGCCTTTCTTTGATGACGTTGCAGGGCGTTCCAAATGAGCGATTATTGTCAGCGAAGTCCACTTCAACTGATGTACCGTGTTCAGGGAGTAGGGAGCAGTGAACACTGCGTAGGGACCCTGTCGAATGGAACGCACCTTAAGTTAGGTTAGCTTAGCCACCTAGGTTGGTTTGTTTACAAGATGACGTCAGTTAGCACTTCCTGTGACAAGTCGTTGTCATGGAAACCAGTGCATGTCTGAACAATTCAACAGTCCATGAAGAATGTTTGCACATTTTAAACGAGTTAGGCATGTTTAAACGAGTTAAAACGTGGCGCCTATACTTTTAAGTCTTTCAACTTGATGTTACGTTCAGTAAAACTCAAATGTGGTTTGGCATTTGTAAATTTTACTCATGTAACTCTTCTCTTTACTCTAAACAACTTCTTCTACTTGTTCAAAGAGTAAGGAAATAGACAGCCCGTTCTCATCCCAAGGCGTCATATACTGACGCTTGTGATATTTTGTCTACATTCAACGCGCATGGCACCCTTTAGCGTCAATATGAGACGCAGATATTTATGGGTCAGAAGGCGCCTCCTAGCGGTCTAACCCTAACCCTACACCAGACCTAAACCTACCCATATCTGTGCATGTTATATTGACGCTAAAGGGTACCATGCGCGTTGGATTTAGACGAAATGTCAAAAGTGTCAGATATGACGCCCTAGGATGAGAATGCGTTGAAATAGATTTGCTACAAATCAAAGCTTGTCTAAGCATTCATAGTTACGTTCATCTCGTGCATAAATACTGACTTTTCAGCGAGTGAAACAGTTTTGATCGCTAGGTAGCTCTGCTTGTAGATGCAGCTAAAATTTTGATGAATTACATCAATCTAACAATAATTTGTAAGGCCTTTACATTTTAGAAAGGGGGTGTCACCAAAGTCTACGTGTATAACACTGTCCAGGGATTTCTTCGTCAGAAACAGATTAAACAATACTGCAATTTGGATTCCTCCAACCAAAGCAAAATGATAAATACCGGTACAGTTAACATGCTGCTGAGATGAGATTCCTTGCAAAGATATTTGCGTTCCCACGCAAAGTTTTTGCGTTCCCGCGTAAAGTTTTTGCGTTCCCGTGCAAAACACTGTTGTGAGCTTGGACAGTCGACTGTCCCATCAGGAGGAGAACGCAATGTTTTGCGAGGGAACGCAAAAGATTTTGTGAGGAAACGTAAAAAAAAAAAAAAAAGTTTTGCGAGGGAACGCAAAAGATTTGGGGAAAAAAATTTCTCCCATCCTAAATTTTTTTACACCACCACGTCCCTTTAGAGGCTTCGTCCAAAAAATTCTACAAAAAATTGGTAAAAATTCTCCCATCCTAAAAATCTCACCTCAATCCATTGATAGTTTAGCAGCATCCCTCCACCACCCCTTCTCCACACTTCATCCGGTCCTAACCACTTACCTTAACATGTGTTTATTAAAGTTTTAGTTTTTGTCTTTCACAATAACTCAGGTGTAGTTAATAATTTCAGAGAAAATGAAACTTATGATCCTGTTTAAACAGGTTGCATCATGTCCCACACAGTGTAAGTAATTACTGACAGAATTTTCATTGTTGGGTGAACTAACCCTTTAAATAACTGGGAGAGTAAGAGTGATTATTAGCTTTAAGAAATGTGATAACTTAATAAAAGAAGCTTAATAAATATGGGCCGAGATCACATTTTCTTGCATAGTGACTAGGAAACACTTGAGTAATTAGTGATGCATTTTATGACCACATTGAGAGTAAAAAAAACAACAATTGCTAACGTCTGATACTGTGACGAAGAGGCTGAGGCGGTCAGATCCATCTGCAGTAATTTATTGATACCGGTAAGCCAGCATAGAAAAGCAGTCATAAACTCAAAGGCCCGAGGAAATGGCAACTCAAAACAGCACACAGGTAAGTGCAATCCAAGAATGGTACATAGAACAGGCAGAGGTCGGGGCTGGCGGCTGAGGTTCAAAAACGAGTTCAGACTCCAAGTCAAAATACATGAGGTAACACGAGAAAACAAGTTAGAGGTAGCGTGTAGGTAAAACAAGACTTCACAAAAGCCCAATGAACAGAACAGTCCATATAAAGGGGAGCTGAGGGTCCACAGGTGATACTGATGCAACGATAAGGGGATTAATCAGGAGATAATGAGCAGGGAAGGATAATGGGAAATGCAGTCCTCCTAATACGCAGGAGAGAGGGATCTGGTGAAACCAGGAGGAGGCGTCGTCGAGCGTTCCGTGACAGATACATTAATGTTGTGATTAGTAATTACATTTACATTTATTCATTTACCAGATGCTTTTATCCAAAGCGACTTACAAATGAGAACAATAGAAGCAGTTAAACTAACAGCAGGACAACAAAATGCAAGTCATGACCCTTCTCAGTTTAATCTAATGCAGAACACGTAAAGGTTTTTATTTTATTTTATTTTGTTTATATAAATATAAGAGAAGAGAAAGTGTTAGTATTACTGGATCAAGTGTTGCCTAAAAAGATGCGTCTTCAGCCGTTTCTTGAAAGTGGCTACGGACTCAGCCGCTCTGGTTGAGTTAGGCAGATCAATCCACCAACAGGGATCAGTCATGGTAAAGGTCCGAGAAAGAGATGTTGTGCCTCTTTGACGTGGCACCAAAAGATGACGTTCGCTTGCAGAGCACAAGTTTCTGGATGGCACATAAGTCTGAAGTAATGAGTTTAGGTAAAAGGGAGCAGAGCCAGTGGTTGTTCTGTAGGCAAACGTCAGTGACTTGAATTTAATGCGAGCGGCAACTACAGCATCAGCATTGCGTGACTACATGTAATGTGCATTAAGGCTACCTAGTTCAGTACTCCGTAACTGTGTGAATTAAGCGAACAAAGTGCGCTACTGTTACATAATTGAACCAGTGAAATGTCTGACCTGTCCAGCAGAAAAAATATCCGTCTCTGCGTTCGTTTTCAACCCCTTCAAAAAAACACGGAGTTCACGCCACCTTTCAAAAGCCCTTTCGATATCCTAGTTTTCGCATGGGCTGGCGCAGTCTCTTTTTTTCTGTAGCCACTCTGAAGTCTTTTGCATTTTACAACGGGTGAATCCCTGTTGTCACTGGTGATTGTCGTTTGAACCTTTCTTGATCCGCCATCAAATTGAAAACTTTAATTATATCAAGTGCTGTGAGAAAAGGGTATAAATCTCCACCTCCAACATCCTCACATGCAATATAGCCTACTAGCCGAGACTCCCTCTTTATGTGTAGATATATACGTAATGATGCAAAGACGCTCGATTTTCCCGCGGAAATCCACCAGTACCACTGGAATTAAAAACATTATTACAAGCTTACCATTTTGATTCAAGCTACAGCAAGCAGATAGTTTTGAACACTGGCTAGTTATGTACTTGTTCCAAAATTAATTTTGGGTCATTTTTAACCCAAAAAAGTTACGGACTGAAGCTTTAAAGGAGCTGTATGTAAGAAATGTATTTCAATTAATCATACATTTTCCCTGATATGTCACTAGACATTAAGAAATCATGTTCATTTCAAATAGGCCTACTTATATCACTGACAACAGTAGTCCGGCCAGGATATTGTCATTTAAAAAGTGAAGTTGCAGCCCTCAACTGATGTTGATGTTGTCATGTTGTGTTTTGGTCTGATGCTCCACCCTCCACCGATCTACCAATCACGAAGTCTGTAGTGTTGCGGCATTCGGGTTGCCATCTCTGCTCTAGTTACCACAGCTGCAACTAATAACGTGTCGGAATCGGATCCTGCAGCATATCTGGCAACCTCGAGTCAGTAATTTGAAAGTGATTGCAGTACCAGTTTTGGCCACAATCGTACATACGGCTCCTTTAAGTAATTATTGATGACCTAATAAGTAACTATCTTAATCCTAAATTTGATAATACTTACTGATTAGTTAAGCTTGTTTCCAGCTGAAGTGTTAATGTAGAAGTACTCAGTAGTCCTGCATTACTTCCTGCATATAGTTACTTATTAATGATGGACCATTATTCTAAAGTGTTACTGTATTTTCAGAGGAAATTAAACATGGGGGGTTTGAATCATGTTTGAGTCTTGAATCAAACAGAATCATGATTCTGTTTAAACAGGTTTCATCGTGTCCCACACAGTGTGTATGTTTTATACTACTGAACTGCAGCTATTGTAATACTTTCTTGTTTAAGCTTGTGTCCTGGCTTCTCGACAACTTCCCATCCTCCTCACTGAATAATCCCTAAAGCCTTTTCATTTCAATAGAAGTATCTTCTTTTTTTCTGCAGAAGAAAATTCAGTGTTCTACAGAAGAAAGAAATTCATACATGTTTTAAATGACATGAGGGTGTGTAATTATGACAGAATTTCCATGTTTGGGTCAACCAGCACTTTAAGAAGGTTGGTTCAAGTAGACCTATACGTTTCTTGCAATTCTTAAACTTTCCTTTATCTTTAATTGGCAAGTACATTATGTAAGATTAAGTTTCTGTTTCATGTTAAAGTTTCATTATGTAAGATTAAGTTTCTGTTTCATGTTAAAGTTTCATTTTCTCATGAAGACCCTCCCCTTTTGATAAGCTATAAAATGGCACTGAAACAGACACGTTATTTCACTCTCCTCCTGATTGAATATGGATCTGCAACTCTCAGTTTTTCTTCTGTTCATTCTCTTCACTGCAGGTACGAAGACAAATAATGTTTGTGATGTTATGGGTACAAGTACAGATCATTGATGTCTCATTCTCTCTGTTTTATTCCTAAAGGACACTCTCTCAGCTGTTATAAGTGCATGAGTCTGACGGGTTCTTGTGCAGAACAAACGGTTAAAACATGTCCCAGTGGATATTCTCAGTGCGAGAGTGCAACAGTAATAACCCAAGTTGGTAAGTCCAATATGATTGAAATGTACAGTTATTTGACTGATGGAGATGGTGCTATAATTTACTGGAGCTGCAACATGGATTTTTCTGGCAGGAATATTCTGCAGAATATTCTACATATATTTCTGATATTTCATTTATGATTTTGTATTTAAAAAATGGTTTGAAATGAGAAAAATGCTCAATTTTGACATTTTGTAAATACATTTACCATTAAACTAATATGCACTTGAACTGGTCTTTCCTGTACCATTCATATTCTTTAGGGGACATTAGTTCTACAGTGAAGGCTAAAGATTGTTCTGCTGCCTGTCAAAGTGGGTCCATGAATCTCGGCATTACAAGGATGACTTCTTCCTGCTGTAACACAGACCAGTGTAACGTTCAAGATGCTCCAGGTATTGTACTTCAATGATCATACAAATATCTTCTTTAAAGTCAACGTTCAAGTTACTTCCATGTGAGATTCAATCAGGAAATAAAAAGCAGGTGTGGCTTGTCTGTGGTGAACTGATTGAATGGAGCCGCAAAGAGTGTTGTTTTTTTATTCGATATTTTGTGTACATAAAATAAAATAAAAGGATACTTGGTTTCCTCCTGTAGATCCCTCTAACATCCCCAATGGAAAGGAATGTTTCTCTTGTGATGGAAATACCTGCTCAAACACATTGAAATGTTCAGGGAGTGAAGATCGCTGCATTAAAGCAACAGGTGAGAATCTGGAAATGGAAAAAGATTAAAGTCATTATCTTATAAACTGTCTTAGGTTTAAGATCACATATATCAATGTCCAGCTTAGACTGAATCAACCTTTGTTTTCTTTCTTTTCATCAGGGGCTTTTGGAGGCCAGACATTGGTTCTAAAAGGCTGTGCGTCTAAATCTATTTGTGACGCCACATCAGTTAGTAGTGTTGAGGGCATCTCGTGTTGTGAGGGGAACCTGTGTAACGGGGCTCAGAGTGTCACCCAGAGCTTCCTGATCCTCTGCGCTTCTCTGCTCTCCTACTTCATGATGCACTGAATACAGCAGATCCTCAGATTCTACAATCACACACACTGTACTGAATATATAGCTTGTATTTCTTTGTACCATTGATGTTCTGATGTAGAACTCTGATGTGACATTTTATGAAATAAAATTCTACATCACCTTTTTCCTGCAGTCATATTTAATAAAGCATGTCATGCTGAAAATAATTCTGATAAAACCGCAATAATAAATATATCTTATTTCTTAAAGGGCTATAGTTCATAGGGCTGCTCGATTATGAAAAAAATCATAATCACGATTATTTTGGTCAGTATTGAAATCACAATTTTGTAACACGATTATTTCACATGACTTTGGGAACGTGTTGCATTTATTAAAAAGGCACCTTTCAACAATTCTTAAAAAAACTCAACTTGAACATTTATTGCAGGCTACTTTAACTATTAAAATAAATAGGCTAATATAACAGATAATACTTCAATAAGTGTTTTAATAATTCCCCCAGGTCTACCTCTTATAATGTGGGAAATTCCCCCGCAAACATTGATTCACTTTAGCCGTTGTCACTTTATTTTTGTCGGTCGAGTGACCTGGCCTGATACAGAGAAGCTCGCAGGTTTTATTTGACTCCCGTAGAAACAGTGGATGCGAACTCGCCTGTAGATCTATCCAGATTGGGTAGAAATAACCCTGGAAGATCGCGGATTCAGTTTTTAAGTATGTTGTCAATAAAATACTCTGGATAGATGATACAAGATGGCGCCGTTGTATGTGGCTTGCCGTCTTTCGCTTGCTGTGCTGTCTAGTTTGTTTGTCTTGTTCTGCTTTACTCTTCAGTTGACTCATTGTGCTTTACCAGTATTAACTTATGACCGACTATCTCTTTTAAAATTGGAAATCGTTTCAAACAAACTGCTAAATCAAGCTAATACGGGCTCATATTACGCTCCCCCTCCCTTACTGCTGTCTATTCCTGACTATTTGCGCCGCTGGCCATGCTCCCTACCGGCGAAAAAGCGCAGGAGACGACGCGGAAGACGGGGTGGATTTGCTGTTAAGCTAAAGCTTTTCCTGGCACTCCATCGCGAGCCCCAGCCTCCACTGGGGCTCCTTGCGGGGGTTTCTGACAAGAACTGCTTCATCCGATGGCGCTCTTTCGAGCCAGTAGGCCTACACAATGGGATCATAGCCTTGGTTCCAACTGCGTTCCCTGGTTTCTGTGCTCCTCGCCTTTTCTGTGGAGGAGTGTGCACAGACCATCTTCGCACGCTACAGGGTGAAGCAACCTGAGGTATCCACCGAACATCGGCCACGGTTAAAAATGGCCTTGATTAACGCCAGATCTGTGGTAAATAAGACTTTCATCATTAATGATTTCTTTTCTTCTATGGATCTGGATTTTTTATTTATTACTGAAACGTGGCTCTCTGCTGGGGATTTAAGTCCTTTCTCTGAACTGTTACCGTCAAAGTGCGTATTTTTAAACTCTCCTCGTTTGACTGGTCGAGGTGGCGGTTTGGCCTCCATCTACAAGGATGTTTTCTCCTGCCGATCTATTGCGCTGAATGAGTACAACAGCTTTGAACTACAGCTGTTTACGCTGGAACTTCACAAGCCTCTTCTGATCGCAGTATTATATCGCCCCCCTAAATACAACAAGGAGTTTTTGACTGATCTTGCGGACTTCCTTGGAGAGTTCATTCCGAAATTCGACAAACTCTTAATAGTAGGAGATTTAATGTTCATATCTGTTGTGCTGATGACCTTTTAGCTTTGGAATTTTCTAATTTATTAAATGCCTTTGATTTGGCTCTTCAAGTCAACGCTCCCACTCATCATCGAGGACACACACTTGACTTAGTGTTATCTCATGGTTTTTCACTCTGTAATCTGGAAGTGTGTGAAAATGGGTTTTCTGATCATAAGTCCATTTTATTTTCTATTCCTTTTACATTTGATGAGCCTAAATCTATTAATCATGTTCGTCGTTCTCGGCTTATTACGAATACTACCAAAAATACTTTTTCTTTAGCCTTCCATGATGTTAATCTATCAATGGAAGATTGTCTAGATAATATGAGTGCTGAAGAGCTTTTGTTTTTGTTTAACTCCATATGTGAAAACATTTTAGACAAGGTTGCACCGCTTAAGACACAAATTTTTAAACCAAGAACTGAACCCTGGCGAGATGATACGATAGGCAGACGTGTAGAAGAGCGGAGCATAGATGCACTGTAAAAAATATTTTTGCAATTTAGTTATTTCAACTTATTTTTTTGTGTAGAGATAACTAGATTGTCCAGACAACAAGGAATTTTAAGTTTTCTTGTTCTCAACTAGACTGAAAGATTAAAGTAAAATTGTTATTTTAACTCAAAAATTTATGTTTAAACAACTGCACTACATTTTCTGTTGAATTAACAAGTATACTTGTTATTTTAACTTATAAATGTAAGTTGAAACAACTGCACTACATTTTCTGCAGGTTTTACTTAGAGACTATACTCTAATGCTTTGATAGCCTATAGTAAACTAAACTTAATGTATCTATCTATCTTGCTGTCTGGTAGACTGCATGGCCTTAACCTAAACTTCAAGCTTTTAAAACTGCTTCAAATATAAATCTTCAAACTTCAACATATTAAATGTATTTCAAACTTTCTGCTTATAGAAAGTTCTGCGTTTTCTCAAGCCAACCTTTCAATGGTTGTCTTGTAGTTATCACTACCCTATCATCATATATATATATATATATATATATATATATATATATATATATATATATATATATATCATATATATCATATATATCATATCATAAGTCACTTATAATATATACACATATGTTAACGAATAATCAGGGGCGCTGTAAAGGGGGGGTAAACGATGACGATTCTCGGGGCCCATGACTAAGAGGGGGCCCAGAGAAGCCCACAATAAAATTGTGGTGCTAAAAAAAATATAGGCCTATTTTTGATAGTAAAAATTATTAACTTTTAAATTATTCTATTTGCTGTTTCCTGGTGTCAATTTTTTTTATTTGTTTAGGAAACACAAACGTCCGTGGGCCCCTCTCCCCCTCTCGATTATCATAAAATGGTTCAGTCCGCCCAAATTGTATCCAGGCAACACAAACAGCTTGACTTCACTTATAGACCTTATGTAACCCCGCCCCTTTTCAGCGCTGCGCTCGTTGTCTTTTGACTTCCGGTCTGTATTTTCACAATGATCTTTCATAGATGAATGAACGGCTCGTTTAAAAAAGTTCCCGGTCGACATTTGTTAAGACATCTGCTTTACAATGCTTATGATAAAATTACTATGCTCGTGATAACTTTCATTAACTCTATAATAAGTAAATCCACTTCACCAGCGAATTACTCCTCGACAGCAATGCCATAGAGATATACAGAGCGACTGCAAAAACGGAAGTTCAAAGACAATATTCTAAAGATGGCGGCGCCCTCGTTTTTCTCGTGCATAAGGTCTATACGCCTTATTCACGGCAGCGCCATCTTTGATTTTTAATGAGAATGAAAGCGAGGCTGTGAGGGATAGACATGCATCTCTTCAATGGGCTGTACTGTTATTTAATGTGTTTTTGTTTTGTTCTGCTCATGAAACACTGGAAAATTATCTTTCCAAGAAATTTCAGTTGACAAAAAACTCCCGACAATATAAGCTGTGGAAAATTGTAAGTAATCTAGGAGCTTTATTCAGCTTTTTACAGCGGATGCTATTGGAAACACGGTAAGTCTATCCCTCACAGCCTCACTTTCATACCTGTCATGGCGCTGCTCTGAATAAGGTCTATAGCGCCGTCAGAATATCAACTTGACGGAAGAGGAAGTGAAAATGCCTCAAAAATCTGGAAGTCAAAAAACAGAAATAGAAAAAAATAAGAGAAGTGAAAGAGGCAAAGGGTGTAACGAAGGACAGAACAGGATGTAATTGCAATGACGCTCTTTATTAGTGTGCACAGACACGGAGATCAGAAACTCCAGAAAACACTGATAGCAGTAACACAGGGGACGGTCGGGACGATCCAGCGCTAGATGGCAGGTGACGCAGGGACCTCGGTGGGTAACTGGTGCTGGTGCGTGATCCCGTAGAAGTCCCAGTGCAGTGCTCGGTGGTCCAGTGTAGTGCTCGGTGATCCAGTACAGGTGAATAATCCAAAGACGAAGACACAGGGAATCCACAATCCACACACGAAGACAGGAACAGGAAACACACCGGGAAACCACAACGATCTGACAACATGAAACACAGTTACTGAACTTATAAAGGGACAAACGGATTGAAACCAGCTGGCGCTGCTGATCAGCAGTGATCAGTGACCACGCCCACAGACACACACAACAACGCACGCGAGACGAGAGAGAGACAGTGAATTCATGAACCGTGACAGTACCCTCTCCCCGATAGCCTTACCTGTCGATTGTAATCATCGATAAGGGAGTGATCCAGAATGTCTCTAGCAGGAACCCAACTTCTCTCCTCCGGACCGTAACCCTCCAAGTCCACCAGGTACTGAAACCCGCGTCCCCTCCTTCTCGAGTCCAGAATACGAATAACCGAATACGTTGGTTCCCCATCTACGAGACGCGGCGGGGGGGGAACCGGGACAGGCGGATTAATTTGTGAATGAAACACAGGTTTGATCCTTGATACATGGAAGGCGGGATGAATTCTCCTGTACGCAGGAGGAAGTTTGAGGCGGACTGCCACCGGACTAATGATCTTGGCGACAGGGAACGGGCCGATAAATTTGGGAGCAAGCTTATTAGATACGGATCGGAGAGGAATGTTCTTAGTAGAAAGCCACACTTTTTGACCCACGACGTATACGGGAGGCTTCGACCGGTGGCGATCGGCCTTAGCCTTGCTGCGTGCCCCCACTTGGAGAAGAGTCTCACGGGCTCTTTTCCAAGTGTGAAGACACCTCTGGACAAAGGCGTGAGCAGAGGGGACCGCGACCTCGGATTCCGTACTAGCAAAAACTGGTGGCTGGTAACCTAGACTACCTTCAAACGGAGTGAGGCCCGTGGCTGACACCGGCAACGAATTGTGGGCGTACTCCACCATAGAGAGTTGCTGACTCCAGGAGGAAGGATTCCTGGAAACCAGACATCGCAACACTCTCTCCAAATCCTGGTTGGCTCTCTCGGTCTGACCATTGCTTTGGGGGTGAAAACCCGAAGAAAGACTGACAGTCGCCCCCAGTAATCTACAAAACTCTTGCCAAAATTTGGACACAAATTGGGGACCCCTGTCGGAGACCACGTCCGTCGGGAGGCCATGTAAGTGAAAGACGTGATCTATGACAGCTACCGCTGTCTCCTTGGCGGAGGGTAATTTAGGCAAGGGAATAAAATGGGCCACCTTCGAGAACCGGTCCACGACAGTCAAAACGACCGTCTTGCCCTGGGAGGGCGGGAGGGCGGTAATAAAATCTAGCGCAATGTGGGACCAGGGTCTCGAAGGGACCGACAGCGGTTGGAGTAACCCATCTGGGGGTCGATTGGAAGTCTTACCAGTGGCACAGGCCGAGCAAGCCAAAACAAAACTGTGGATGTCACGAGCCATCAATGGCCACCAGAATCGTTGCTTGACCAAAAAACTGGTGCGATTGACCCCAGGATGACAAGCTACACTGGAGCAATGACCCCACCGAATGACGTCGGACCGATACCCCTCTGGCACAAATAAACGATTCGGTGGGCAATCGGGCGGAGGTGTTACCCCTTCTAAGGCCTTCATGACCTTTGATTCGACCTCCCATCTGAGAGTGGAGACCACTAATGTCTCAGGTAAAATATACTCGGGAGTCACCGGGCGTTCGGATTGGTCAAAAATACGAGATAAAGAATCGGGTTTGATGTTTTTAGAACCCGGCCGGTACGAGAGAGAAAAGTCAAAACGTCCGAAAAAAAGTGCCCACCGAGCCTGCCTAGAGTTGAGTCTTTTAGCGGTTCTAATATATTCTAGGTTCTTATGATCAGTCCAAACGATAAAAGGTACCCCTGACCCTTCTAACCAGTGATGCCATTCCTCCAGTGCCAACTTGACTGCCAACAACTCTCTGTTACCAATGTCATAATTACGTTCAGCAGGAGATAAACGATGAGAAAGAAACGCGCAAGGATGCATCTTGTCATCTGAAGGCGAGCGTTGGGAAAGAACTGCTCCTACCCCCACCTCTGACGCGTCGACCTCCACCACGAACTGACGTGTGGAATCAGGGGCAACGAGGATGGGAGCTGAACTGAAGCGACTCTTGAGTTTGGTAAATGCAGCTTCGGCTGCATCAGACCACCTGAACGTCGTTCTGTGGGAGGTCAAGGCAGTCAGAGGCGCGGCTAGTTGGCTGAAATTGCGAATAAAACGCCGATAAAAATTGGCAAACCCCAGAAACCTCTGTAGGGCCTTACGGGAATCTGGACTGGGCCAATCCATCACAGCCTTAACCTTGTCAGGATCCATACGCATTCCCTCAGATGAGACGATGTACCCTAGGAAAGGAACAGACTGTGCATGAAAAACGCATTTCTCCGCCTTGACAAAAAGCCCATTCTCTAGCAACCTCTGAAGCACTCGTCTGACGTGCTGAACGTGTTCCTGGAGAGAAGATGAAAAAATCAAAATGTCATCCAGGTAGACATAAATGAATTGGTCAACCATATCTCTCAACACATCATTGACGAGTGCCTGGAAGACCGCTGGGGAGTTGGACAGCCCGAACGGCATGACCAAATATTCAAAGTGCCCCCTAGGGGTATTGAACGCGGTCTTTCATTCATCGCCCTTCCTTATGCGAACCAAATGATAGGCGTTACGTAAATCCAATTTTGTGAAAATGGATGCTCCCTGTAACCGCTCGAAGGCTGAAGACATCAACGGCAAAGGATAAGTATTCTTTACCGTGATGTTGTTCAAACCCCGGTAATCAATGCACGGTCGCAGAGATCCATCCTTCTTTCCCACAAAAAAGAACCCCGCCCCCGCTGGAGATGAGGAAGGTCTAATGAATTTGGAAGCTAGAGAATCAGAAATATATTTCTCCAGCATAGCCTTCAGGCGTGGGGAGACGAGGTTCACGCTGATGATGCGGCTCTGGTGGAATGGGCTGGACGGGCGGTGTGGGTGGCGCAGTGGGAAGTCGTAGTTGTTGAAGCTGTTGGGTGAGCTCGGACACCTGCGTCACAAGCGCTTGGACCGCCCGAGCTGTATTGTTGATGCTCTCCTCTTGAGCGTCCATCCTTGTGATGCTCCGCGAAGCGAACTCGTCCCAGGTTGTGGCGCCTGCTACATCCATAATAGGTCAGATCGTTCTGTAACGAAGGACAGAACAGGATGTAATTGCAATGACGCTCTTTATTAGTGTGCACAGACACGGAGATCAGAAACTCCAGAAAACACTGATAGCAGTAACACAGGGGACGGTCGGGACGATCCAGCGCTAGATGGCAGGTGACGCAGGGACCTCGGTGGGTAACTGGTGCTGGTGCGTGATCCCGTAGAAGTCCCAGTGCAGTGCTCGGTGGTCCAGTGTAGTGCTCGGTGATCCAGTACAGGTGAATAATCCAAAGACGAAGACACAGGGAATCCACAATCCACACACGAAGACAGGAACAGGAAACACACCGGGAAACCACAACGATCTGACAACATGAAACACAGTTACTGAACTTATAAAGGGACAAACGGATTGAAACCAGCTGGCGCTGCTGATCAGCAGTGATCAGTGACCACGCCCACAGACACACACAACAACGCACGCGAGACGAGAGAGAGACAGTGAATTCATGAACCGTGACAAAGTGTCGACAGTATGTTACCCAATATTTCACAAGAAAAGGTGGGTTTGTAAGGCCTAAATTGTTAGTGGACCGCCCGTGACAATGACCGTAGCCTACGGCACTTTTCTGTGCGTACGCACGCTTTGTACATGAGGCCCCAGGTCTCTACGGTAGCATTTTTCGACAAGTTAGCACTAGGGATGGAAATTAGCACCCGCCACCAGCCAAATGCGGGTGATTTTGTGTTGTGGCGGCACTGGCGGGTGAACTCGCTTCACCTACCGGCCACTGTGGCGGTTAAATAGCATCATGCGACGTTCGTCTGTTATAGGACAGATTAGTTTGAATAAACGAGCAGACAATGATTAGCAAGACAACTCAGTGAATGTGCTTTCCATTAAATGAATCACACACACACGGTAAACATTCTTTTACAAAAAAACAAAACAAAAAACAGGGCTATTCTGGTGGGTGCGGTGATGCGCGCAATAAAGCTCCTAAAATCTGTCACAAAGAACCGGCAAAAGTAATGATTATGAATATGTAAAATATAGCAAGGATATATTTTAATTATTTATTAATAAACAAGTCTTTTCTTTGTCTTTTCTTTGCAGCATCAAGCCGGACACTCATTTGTCCTCCTTTTTGGAGTTGCGGTGAATTATTATTATTATTATTTTTTTTAAATAACCTATACAAATCCAGCATACTGAATCTAGAGCTGCGAATGCGAGACAGAACATAGCCTACTGTATGTGGCTGTGCGCCAAACCGTGTAGCGCGTGCGCACGGCAGAGAGGGAGAGAACTTGCGTGCGAGAAACGCCCCCCGTCCCTCCGTCAACAAAACCGATCACCAAAATATATTAATAATGACTTCTTGCAGGTTGGGATGTCTGTATCCTCCTTTTTTATTTTATAGAAATGGCCACCCTATTTATGAGACGAGCTCCAGTTCACGCGCCGGCGCCCCCGTTTTGTGATTATCTATCGTATGCTATATTTAATTCTTATTTATTAAATCCAGGCAATTGGTTGATGAAACATTGATTAAAATTAAGATACAATTAATACAAAACGAAATTCACTTTAAAGAAAGTTTTTTTGCTTTCTGTTTGATGTCTCTGTGAAAGAGTTAAGTCTCATTATTTAATGATCATTTGAAATGATGTGGAAAGAGTAACTCAGACTCATCTATGTTATACCTTGGCCATTCTTTGATATAGTATATTATGCAAGTTCTGCTTAAATTATTAGAAATTGTATATGGCCATTTTGTTTTATGGTGGTGTTTTCTTGCTGAGATTTTTTTTTCACCACAGATTGTAATTCCTGTTTTTTAAATTGAAGAGTTTTATTTTGAAATTTCAGTATCAGTGTTGAAGCAAATAAATATAAATACATTTAATTGTATTAAGAGTGCTCAGTGTTTCCGTTACATTTCAACTGTCATGTTAAAAATATTAGATTAGATTAACTTTATTGTCATTGCCAGTGTACAGTACAAATATGTACAGTACATACATACAAATATAAATATATGTGAATACACTATATGACACATGTACAGCTATGCACAGTAGGCCTATATACATTATACAGTACTGAAGTAGTGCAGGATTACAGAGGACAAATTACGGGTGTGGACATGGGATGGAGTTCAATTGTCTGATTGACTTAAATATATGAGAATGATAGTCAAAATACCATAAAAGCGCATGATTTTATGTAAATTAATATGAAAAAAGTCTCAGCTGTTTTGGGGGCCCTGTCAAGATTCTTTTCATGGGGCCCAAAATCCTTAGCAGCGCCCTAATATATTGATTTGTAAAGCACACAATTAAATGTTTGTTATAGTCACAGTGTATTGCACAAATCCGTAATTTCTGACAATAAATCATACATTAAATATATAAGTACAAATGGCTTCAATCAAGTTGATGAGCTGCTGATTATCACCAACCGGACCAAACCGGATTTTTTACCTCAGTCACTTCATCTGTTGCAGAGTGCCCGATATAGGTAAGTTTTCACCACAATCTTTAAATTAAATCAAGTACCTGCCAAATTGAATAGATATGGTTGATAAATAACAAATAATACGTCTGTGGTTTAAAATATCACGCGGTTTTCATTATTAACGTTACTAATCGGAGTTTGGATCTTGCCGGCCTCGCGGCATTTCGTCCCTCTTTTGGTCATGGTTTACACACGATGTTGTCACGAATGTAAGATTATTGAGTGTTTTTCTGTACATAGAAGATTCGCTCATTGTACTTCTTTGTGTTGACTCACAGGTTCAGTCAAACCGGAATTTTTTTTTTTTTTTAAACCTGTCACTAAATTACACTTCATCTCAGCCCCAGATATGGGTACGTTTTCACCACAATCTTTGAATAGAAAAAAATCTATATGGGTGAAAGAAATGACAATTAATACATCTGTGGTTTGAAAGTTTTCATTATTTAATTTTTTTATACAAACAAGGTAGAGTTCTTACCAGAAGAAGAGAGGAGCAGTTATTTGGGGCCTTCCATACTACATGAGGAAGAATCCAGGAACCACCTTCAAAGTTTGTGAGGTAAAAATGTCAGTACATTTTACCTATTACTGGAATAAGGATACACCAATATCACTTTAGTATGATAGTGATGCTTTTATTTGGTACTTTTTATATTTTGGTGATACCGATTATAGATGCCTGTATTTTTATTGAAACCATTAGAATATGAATCATTATTTGGCTTAATTTTAGTTGTTGCTTTCAGTTATGCTTAATTATGCCTGCTAAAATATATTGTATTGCTGTATCATATTTTATCTTTCCACTTGGGGTGGGCAATATGGCAAAAATATCATAGCACGATTATTTTTTATGTTGGTTTTACTTCTTTTTTTTGTGTGTGTGACTGATCAGTAAAGCCAAACTTATTTCCCTGTATTAAAGTGCAGAATTGAATCTTTGATTGTGAATAATCAACTCTTAGGAAGAGTTCAGGAATCTATATTTGGTGGAATAACCCTGATTTTCAAACACCGCTTTTGTGCATCTTGGCATGCTCTCCACCAGTCTTTCACATTGACATTGGGTGACGTTATGCCACTTCTGGTGCAGAAAATTCAAGCAGCTCGGCATTATTTGATGGCTTGTGACTATCGGTCTAACTCTTGATCACATTTCAGAGGTTTTCAATGGGGTTCAGGTCTAGAGATTGAGCTGGCCAGGACAGGGTCTTGATCTGGTGGTCCTCAGTCCACACCTTGATTTACCTGGAGTTACATAGCCTATATACAACTAAAGAATATATACAACCTAAAGAATATAGCCTATATACTTTTTTTCTAAATGACGAGCTACTGAACGACTTTACTGAGGTAAATCAAAGTCCTTTTAGGATAAAAAGTTCAGCACCTGAAATATTTCCAAATTAATCCATATCGAAGCAAAGCTATTGAATCGGAAGTGAATCAAAACAAGAGCTTGTAAATCTGAATTGAATCGTGAAATTTTGATCAATATCAAGAGCTAGACCTTCACATGATGCATTAGAGTTATACAATACCTCTTCTTCTAGCTAGTTTACACACTTAAAACAAAAAGTATTGAGCAAAAGTCCTATTCAGCATCATATTTTTATGTAGTGGAAATTTAGTTTGTAGGGCAAATGCAAAACATAACAGGTGAAAATGTTTCTTTTAAATAATTAAATGATGATCATACTTGTTGCTTCTGGACATGCTGAGGATTACGATAGTTTTGTATTTAAGAAAAAAAAAATTTGCACTTTCTTTTGAACTTTTTACATCATGTAGATTTAAAAATTAACCCTGAAATAAGAATGAATGCATACATTTTCCTGTATAAATTCAGTTTATCACATCTGAACACAATCTAGTACAAAAAAAAGAACAAGCCATATGTTCAGTACAGCGTGTGTGATTGTTGACCGTGATGATCTGCTGTATTCAGTTCATCATGAAGTAGGAGAGCAGAGAAGCGCAGAGGATCAGGAAGCTCTGGGTGACACTCTGAGCCCCGTTACACAGGTTCCCCTCACAACACGAGATGCCCTCAACATTAGGAACTGATGTGGCGTCACAAATAGATTTAGACACACAGCCTTTTACAACCAATGCCTGGCCTCCAAAAGTCCCTGATGAAAAGAAAGAAAACAAAGGTTAGTCTAAGCTGACGGGTACTGTGTGTAATATATAATATGTAATATCTGTATCAAATATTTAAAATAAATGGTGGAGAAACAAAAATAACAATCTTCGTCCTTTTCCAGATTCTCACCTGTTGCTTTAACACACCGATCTTCAGTCCCTGAACAGCTCACTGTGTTTGAGCAGGTCTGATCATCACAATAGTAACATTTCCTTCCATTGGGGATGTTAGAGGGATCTACAGGAGGAAAACAAGTATTAGTTTAAATTGATTTTCTGTATATAAATCTAATGAAAACACTCCTTTAGCTACTCTATCAGTTTTCAACAGACAAGCCACACCCTGCTTTGTTTCCTCATTGAAAGTCCTTTGCAAGTAAAATGAATGTTGACTTTAAAAGAAGATAGTCATTTGTACAAGATCATTAAAGCACAATACCTGGAGCATCTTTGACGTTACACTGGTCTGTGTTACAGCAGGAAGAGGAGATCTTTGAAATGCCAAAGTTCATATACCCACTTTGACAGTCAACGGCACAATCTTTAGTCTTCACTTTTACACTAATTTGACCTTAAATATGAATGATACAGAAAGGACCAGTACATGTTATTTTGATAGAATATTTAAATTGTTAATTAAAAATTGCCATTGTTAGCAAAACAATCGTAAAGAAAACAAATTAAACCGCAGAAATAAATTGAATATTCTGTGATTCAATTCATAAATTGAATATTCTGTGATTCAATTCATAAATTGAATATTCTGTGAATATTCTGTGAATATTCTATTCTGTGATTCTGATCAATTCTGCCAAGAAACGGAGTCACAGATATATGAGAAGTTACGTTTATACACTCGATCTGTCATGCTGGTCTTCCTACCCTGTGATACCGCTGTTAAACTCATGC
Source organism: Semotilus atromaculatus (assembly GCA_031834385.1). Lineage (NCBI taxonomy): Eukaryota > Metazoa > Chordata > Actinopteri > Cypriniformes > Leuciscidae > Semotilus > Semotilus atromaculatus. Next base: position 3,922,947 of record JAULUF010000053.1, on the reverse strand, counting down.
ACTGAGAAGATCCACTGGGACATGTTTTTAACTTCTGATCATCACAAGAACCCGTCAGACCCTCGCACTCATAACAGCTGAGAGAGTGTCCTTTAGTAATAAAACAGAGACAGTGAGAGAGAGATCCAATGAAATCAATAAATAAATATCACAAACACTATTTGTCTTTGTACCTGCAGTGAAGAGAATGAACAGAAGAAAAACTGAGATTTGCAGATCCATCTTTGATCAGGAGGATTAAATAATGTGTCTGTTTCAGCACCCATTTTATAGTTTATCAGAGAGGAGGGTCTTCATGAGAAAATAAAAGTAGAGAAGTAGAAACTTCAAATTACACAATTTACTTACCATTTAACAATAAATGAAAGTTTGATGAGGAAATTTCAAGCACTGTGCAGGTCTAAACCAACCTTCATAGTTCACCCAAAGATCATTCACTCTGTCACGGTGTGTGATTTGTGTCTTGTCTATCAGTTATCCCAGGTGTTTTGTGTTTTGTCATGTTCAGTTTCCCTGTCTTGTCTATCAGTTATCCCAGGTGTTTCTCATTATGCAGGCCCCCTTGTTATCTTGTTTAGCTCGTTTGTCCCTCATTATTTAAGCCCTGTGTTTCAGCCTTGTCTTTGTGAGGTCTTGTATGTCTTATTTGCTGTAGCATGTTAACATTAGGTGGTCCTGTTCTTGAGTCCTGTGTCCAGTCTAGTTTGTAGTCTGTTAAATAAAGCGTGTGCTGCATTTGGATCCTGCCTCATCTCTGCTTCAACCGCATCTACACACTCGCCCTCATGTCATTCAAAACCTGTATGCCTTTATTCCTCAGTAGAACATAGAAATAGAAGAAAGTAAAAAGTCTTGTGTTCTGCAGAAAAAAAGAAAATCATATATAATTTATGTTACAGGCTTTAGGGATTTGTGGCCATTTGGGGAGGAGGATGGAAAGTTATTGAGAAACCGTTTAAACACTGAAGGATTGTAATAGCTGTAATAGCTGTAGTACTGTAACTATAGTTACAGTAGTTGATGATCATATATGACATTAAACGTCCTGATCAAACAGGATAATACGTTTGATTTCCTCTGAAATCAGGAACAATCAGACATTGTGAAACACAAACACCGCCTTTAATGATCTAGAACACCAGAGCTTCATCAATTTGATCACATTTTCAAGCACATGCCTAAAAGAAGTAATCATGCATTTCCCCAAGCTTCATGTCATCTTACAGGGACGCTGAAGCCTATTGGGTAAACTTTCTTTTTCTTTCTCTGTTAATGTCTTATTTGAGGTTTTTAACAAAAAGCAAGGAGTGTAATGAAAGCAAGAGCAATAGCTATACTTCAAAATACAAATACAAATCAATTAAAGAACATTGGGCTAACATAAATAAAGCGCAGGAAAAAAAATGGTTTAAAAATGTTTAATTCTCAATAGTATAGTAGACTATTTGTATAACTTGAGATATTTCTATTACAATATTCATTTATATAAATTTATATTTGCAAGGATCATACACAGAAATGATATATTTCTGATATAATGATATATCATTTGTGTGAAAAGATGTGGTAAACTGTTCTGGGAATAGTGAGATTCAACATGCAAATGCATAGGCTAGTGACAACAATAAAAAAACTCATTTTTATGCAGACCTAATGAATTGTTAGAGCTGCAGAAAGATGGTCTGAGGCAAATGTTGATGAAAGTAAATAGTCTTTTTATTTATTTATTGTGATGACCTCCATAAATCTGCATTTCAATTTCAATGATTTATACATGTAGATCAGATGATCTCAATCAACCTTTTGTCCTTGCATGCAATATTGCATTGCGACAATCATGTTTAAAGAAGTGGCGATGGGTTGTGGTTTCCTTTTTTACAGTCACATGTTTTGCATGAGAAAAAATTCTATTTACCCCTGAATGTTGTAACATTGTTGTGTGCTGATTGTCTGATCAAACCACAGAATGAATTGAAAAATGTATAAATTTACAGTTTTTCTCAATCGATTTGACACATTTCTCCAAACTCAGGTCACTGTTGTCAAAACAGTTAACACTGTGATCTGAACACTTTGTAATTATCCTAAAAAGGTTGTAAATTTTCCTTTATTTCATGCAAATTACAAATCACATTCTCAAATGTTTTCACATTAGTTCAGACAGACAACAAAAATCGTAATATATCAGGAAAAAACAATTGCAGCTCTTTTTATTGGTTGAAATCACAATCATTTGTGCACCATTTTCCTCTGTTACTTTTTTAAATTCTCAGTTGCACTTGGAAATTTCTCAATTAGCCCCACATAAATATGTGCTGAGTTACTACCATAATACACACAACACAGGAAATGCAAATTTAAGGACAAAAAGATGAATGGGAAAAGAGTGAAAGATTTTGGAGAGGATAGAGGAAGGGTAATAATGAGAGGGAGAGGAACAGTGAAAGAGGTAGAAAGAGATGAGGGGAAAGGAGTATATGGTATAGTATGAGGAGATGAAGCAAGAAGAGTTGAGGATTTAGGAGAAGCAAGAGCTGAGGATGTAGGAAGAGGGAGGAGAGATGGTAGAGTGGAGGGCAAAGGTACTGTAGTGGAAAGAGCAAGAGAAGAAAATATAAGAAGACATGGACAGAGGGAAAGGGGATAGAACGGTGTTAGAGGAGGAAGGAGAGATTTCAGATTAAATCAGGGCCACCCTAGTTGACCATAAATGATGGTCTTTCCTTGAGAAGCTGCAGAGTTCAGGCCAATACACACATCGTGCCTCAGTAAATGTCCACTGGTCCACTGGTGTTGTGGCACACAACGCTGTCTTGGAGCCGCACAACACAGAAAGGCCTCTATTTTTTAAACTCCCTCAATGAAATCCACTTTCTGCAGGGTGATCAGGAGCAAATTAAGTGAAATTGTGTAGTTTTTGGGACTATTTCCAATTTCACCATTTAGCACTGGTGCAACAGTGGTTTGAGCATCACCCACATTTCAGGATGGTGCTCCTTCCAGCATATTCTGCTCTTGGAGATGGAAAATATCACAACCATTACAATCAAGTAAGTCTTCTTCAAGCGATGGAAGAGGCCTGAGGAGAACTTGAGGCCCACGGATGAATCCACCCTTTTTCAAGACTTTTTTTCCCCACGATCCATGACTCGTGAAAATATACGCTGTGATGTTGATGACATTTTTGCCCAAATGTAAATGAGACGCAAGATCTGTAAAGTTCATTGATTCCATGATTGCAGTAAAGTTTTTTTTTTTTACTTATTTACAAAAATTCTCATCATTAAGGAACTTTGAAGAACACAATTACAGAATATGAAAAACATATTTTCATTAATGTATTTGTGTATACAGCTGAATTTATCATCAAATCAATAGAGAACACACTTGTAGTTTTGATGTTACTATTTTTTACTGTAAATTTCAGTGCTATGTTTTGCCAACATAAGAGTGTTTAGTTTGCTGTGTTAATTGTTTTGAGAGCAACTACTACATTCATTTCGAGAAAATTGTGTCAAATAGATTGAGAAAAACTGTAATATACACATTTGGATCACACCTGATTTCCACTCGTTACAGCTTCCATCCACTGAACAGGTACCGTTATACAGGGGCCGTGAGTCAGAGCCGTGAGTCAGAGCCATCTCTGCGTGAGTGCTATTTACAACAGTACAAGTACTCCACAGCGACTCGAGGGGTCACTGTTTAATGTTTCTCCTCCAGAATAACTAATGATCAGTTTTAATTAATGGATGATAATTAATGGTTTTAAATGAAAACTAGAAAAGTTTCAATGCTGTTCGTAGCTGGCTGCTATAAAGGCATTGTGAGGCTCTTCTGGCTATAGATAGGCTATTTCTTATTTCTGGCTGATAGATGTGGACACTTAATAATGTACATCATTTACATGTGTGGCTATTTCTGTAGTTAATGCTATACGGCGTTCCAGATAACATTTCTCTTCCACAACAAGTAATGAGCAGTTCCAGTTTTATTCAATTGATAACAAGCATGGGTAAATACTTTTTCAATATTTCAAAAGCCTTCACTCAGTGAAACAGAAGTCTAAGTACCAAACTGTGAATCATTTTTCATTGCTTTTATACAAAATGCATTCAATTACCACATTTTCCAAAATCCATGACCACCTTTGTCATTACTACTATTTACAGCACTTTTTTTGTCATCTACACACTATTTACAGCACTTTTTTTGTCATCTACACACTATTTACAGCACTTTTTTTGTCATCTACACACTATTTACAGCACTTTTTGTTTCCAAATGCCAACACATTGCTTTCAAAACGGATAAAAACACATTTAAATCAGAATGATGGCAAACTCTGCTATCTACTTTATCACTACTTATAAATATTAGCAGAATATTTAATAAATATTTGATTTATTTCTGCATTGGGATGGCTTCAGAATAATTTTGTTTGGAAACATGGATCAAGGAAGACACATTGGTGGGGAAAGAGAAGAGTGTCAAATTTGTATTGGGATGTCAAATTTGATTGATCTTTTTATGGCATAAAAAGCCCTTTGAGCTTTCTCTTTGAGTTCATCATTCACAGCCAAAGTTGGAGTTATTTTTAGGCCGAGGTAAGTGTATGTTTTTGTGCTCTCGATGGTTCTGAGTGATAGTGTGAATGTGTGTGTTGGTCCCTGAGATCTGGAGCGTTGCTGGAACATCATTACTCTAGTTTTCTGGAGGTTGACTGTCAGGGCCCATGACTGACAGTAATCCTCCAGCAGATTCAGGCTGTCCTGAAGCCCCTCTTTAGTGGGCGACAGGAGAACCAGGTCATCTGCGTAGAGAAGACACTTAGGGCCCTATCTTGCACTCAGCGAAATTGACTTTGTACACCAACGCATGTATCATTCCTATTTTGCACCCGATGCACAGCGGACTTTTCCCTCCACAGACACACGCCGGTAAATTAGGGAATGAACTTGCGCTCCCTGGGCGGTTCAGCAAAAAGAGGAGACATGTTCCGGTGCAAACGTCCCCTGGAAAACAATTCCGCGTGTTATTCAGATGCTATTTTAAGGGCGTATGTTAGGTCATAATGTAGCGTGCACACACTTTGCTTCTCTCATCTACACAGACGCAGCAGTTCCCATTTTTGGAAACCGTACATAATTACAAAGAAAATATTACCACACGAGGGAAATCCTTGTGGATGATCACGAAGATGTGAAGATGTGAAAAAATAGGCATAATCTATCTCAGTGGTTCTCGACTCCAGTCCTCGGGACCCACTGCTCTACACATTTTGTATGTCTCTTATCTGACACATTCATTTTAGTTCATGGAGCTCTCTCCTAATCAGCTGATGATCTGAATCAGGTGCATTAAATAAGGGAGGCATACAAAATGTGCAGAGCAGTGGGTCCCGAGGACTGGAGTTGAGAACCACTGATCTATCTTACACATTTACCCAAATTATTATACGCCTGTTTAACCTAAGCTAATTTGGGTGGGTTTCTCGCATCCCCATACAATGTCACTTCTCTGTTTTTCACGGCCCTGACGAGAACGTCGGTCTGCTCGGCTGTATTATTATAATAGCAATAATACATTATAATATTAATAATAGCATTATAATTACATTATAATAGCAATCTCCCATGGAACAAGCGCGCCTGCTTTTAAAGGGAATGTGATATGACGCTCTGATTGGTTTATTGCACGTTACGCCCAAACCACACCTGTGAGTAATGTAGTTACTTCAGACCAACCCATTTTAGATTTGTGCTGGGCGCAAGAGTAATTTATCCCGCCGGTATAATAGCAACAGCCTGAGATCCGACCACAAAGTTACTTGCGTTTTGCGTTTAATACTTGCGTTTCAAAATTTCAATTGTGTACATTGATTTGATCAAACATAGAATTTCCCGCGGATTCCACTGTCGATAAGTTTTAGGTATAATCCTTCATGCCAGATTGAATCAAATGCTTTCTTGAAATCAATGAAACAAGCAAAAATGTGTCCTTTGTTTTGATTTACATATTTGTCAATTAGTGTTTGTAATGTAAAAATGTGATCGGATGTGCGACATTTTGGAAGAAAGTCAAGCCAGTCTCTCTAAATCCCTCCTTTCCTCGAGCCTGCTCTGCTCTGATTGGCCAGGTTAACACCATTACCATAACTGAACTTCAGCTCAGTCCGGAGGCTTACTAAATCTCAGTAATTGTACACACTGTAAAGAAAGTAATGATGGAGTCAAATTTAACATATCAATCCGAGCGCGAGTCTGATGATGAAACATTGGAAGAACTTGAGCAGGACGTTTCTCAGTGATAGACTACACTACTCAGGTATAATGAAATGTTTTAACTGTGATTCCTCACCATCAGCATTAACAAATATATGTCCATCAACAAACCGATTTGTCTATTTCTAATTTATTGCATTGCACATGCGGAACTGTTTAATTAACTATATCAATAACAGCAGCACATAAGTTAGCCGAGCATTGACGTGAATGACTGATGTAACGTTAAAGCTTGCAAAACAAATCTTGCTCCATCCTTGCAAAACAAATCTTGCTCCATCCTTGCAAAACAAATCTTGCTCCATCCTTTGTCTTTACTCAAAGTAAGAACAGACAGACATTAATGTATCTGCATTAATGGTCACTGGTTTAGGTTATAGTGGCCCACAGCTAATGCAGAACTATTTCAGTAAGATACCCAATATGGGTACTGACCCATCTTTCAAGAGCAAGCGTTTTGCAAATCTGTAACTTTCACAGGCTTCAGAAATGAAGCAATTGCCAATTTTTGGGGGGAGTAATGTAAAAGTAAATGTAACTAGTGTAGTGGTAGTATAACTAATTACTGTTGGCCGGGAGTGATGAGTAAAGTAATAATAAATAATGAGTAATATATAAAAAATCGAGTAACGAGACAAGTTTATGGTCATACCTTTGTTTTTGCTTTTCGTCTGGTGTTTTCAAAGCGATTTTATGTTTGTTTGTTTTATTCTGTTTTTGCCAGAATTGACAAAAACATGCTCTCGTTGTGTTCTGGCGACATCATGTGATGTTTGATTGACTGGAACTCACTGAGGTCTGAAAGTCGTGTTTTTCTATAGTAACTCTACACACAAACCATCAAATGATCAGCCATATCAAACTACACACTGATGTGAAAAATGCAAAACACTACTATTTTTATTTATTTATTTTTCAAAAAGTGTACATGAATAAAATAGTTCTCATTAAAGACACTATTGCCCTAGAGCTGCTTTACAGCAGAATTTGAATATGTTACTATTGTGATTACATTTTTGATGCATAAGGCTTGTGTTGACAGGTGCACCCCTATCCCTAGAAAATAGAGTATTTTGAAAATACTTGACAACTTAAAGACAAAAACTAGCACTAGAGATAGAGTTGCTTCAAAGGAACTTCAGAGTAAGTGCTAATATATTATTTCACACAGAGTACTATTGCTGACTTTGCATAATATCTCTTATTGCAGGCAAAACATGACTATCACTGGCTTTTCTTTACAAAGAACAATAAAATAAAACTCAAAGAATTCTAAGCATATTTGTCTTGTCTTTTATTAAACATTAATGAAATGTTTTATATTTTTTCTGATGGTGCAATGTTGTGTAATATGGCACAGGCAATGTCACAGGCCCTGTCAGGTGCAACCCTCAGACTTTTCAGACACTTTAGTTGGCTAAAGTTCACTTCATTGTGTGCCCTTGTCCTGGCTAGAGCGGCATTGTAACTGGTCTGGGGTTTGGGTCAGGGAATGGGGTCATAAAACACCTGTCTCCAAGCAGGATCCTGTTGTAATCACCTATATAATGGAAAAATTCAGTTCTGTTATAGGATAAGCATAAGTGTATGTAATACAGTGAGCTTGATATTTATATTTTTCCTTATAAGTCATATAAGAGAAGAGCCTTACTATACTCCAATCAGAGCTGCATCTTTCCATTCTATTCTGAGGGAAAACCCAAGGCTAAAGTTCGGAGAGGCTGTGCAAACACCACGTTCAAATAATGTGCATAAATCTCTGAAAATTCTTGAGTCATGCACAGATCCTGGCCATATTTGTGATATGGAACATCTAAGAGATTTTAGTCTGTAAACTGCCTTTTTAAAAATTGTATATAATATTACAATCTGGAATATTAAGAATCGCAATAGTAACTTGCCTGTACTGTTATTAGAGACTCAGACGAGTCGAACATTTATGCGTTTCCAACAAATTAATGATGTAAACGAAATCCTCACGAGTCATGAGAAAAATGATATCTCAAAAAGTACACTATCACGCTGCGCTAAAAGAGTTCCCGTATCACCTCCGTTTATTAAGCCGCGATCTAATCCTGCTAGCACGAAATAAGCCGCTCACGAGCAGGTTCAAGCTTGCGCACCTGTTGCTATGACAGCAAGTCCAGGATGAGCGTCGAAGAACCAAACAATCCAAGATCATGCCAAATCGCCAACAATCAAATCCAGCTAAGTGAGTTAGCGACGTATGAAGAACGGGCCCAATCCTAATCCAATCAGCATAACTATTCATATAGTGAGACTCAAGAACAGGACCAAGAGTTTCAGTAATGCTTACAATGGAGAGAAACAGGAATGTCAGGACTTTGGTATTGGAATCTAAATTAAACAAATTCTTCCATTTGTAACCCTTCACTGGTTACTAGTGATTCTCCGCCTCATATACCATTTTCCTTGTTTGTTATGCGTCGCAGTGCCCTGTTTACAAAATATGTTATTGTTAATCTCTTGCACTTCTTGAAATTGCACTGTCGATTGATGCTCTAATGTAATCGTGTTGTATCATTGCAGTGATATTCGCTCCACATGTGATATTTAGGCTCATTATAGTGCATAGGTTAAAATGAACAGTAGAGCCCAAACTATCAAATTCAGCTTATTTTCAAATGTAATAATCAACAATCAAACAAATTTGTATAATGTTTTTTTTATTTTATTCATAAAGTGAAATGATAGACAAAAGTATTTAAGAAGTTATATTCATCTTCATCATCATATCTTTGTGATCTGTTACTGTCAACAGGGAAATCCTGATTTTGGGAATGCTAATATTGTATAACTGTTAGATGTACACTCACCGGCCACTTCAGAAGGGCTGGTCTGAGTATTTCAGAAACTGCTAATCTACTGGGATTTTCACGCACAACCATCTCTAGGGTTTACAGAGAATGGTCCGAAAAAGAAAAAACATCCAGTGAGCGGCAGTTCTGTGGGCGGAAATGCCTTGTTGATGCCAGAGGTCAGAGGAGAATGGCCAGACTGGTTCGAGCTGATAGAAGGGCAACAGTGACTCAAATAACCACCCGTTACAACCAAGGTGGGCAGAAGAGCATCTCTGAACGCACAGTACGTCGAACTTTGAGGCAGATGGGCTACAGCAGCAGAAGACCACACCGGGTGCCACTCCTTTCAGCTAAGAACAGGAAACTGAGGCTACAATTTGCACAAGCTCATCGAAATTGGACAATAGAAGATTGGAAAAACTTTGCCTGGTCTGATGAGTCTCGATTTCTGCTGCGACATTCGGATGGTAGGGTCAGAATTTGGCGTCTACAACATGAAAGCATGGATCCATCCTGCCTTGTATCAACGGTTCAGGCTGGTGGTGGTGGTGTCATGGTGTGGGGAATATTTTCTTGGCACTCTTTGGGCCCCTTGGTACCAATTGAGCATCGTTGCAACGCCACAGCCTACCTGAGTATTGTTGCTGACCATGTCCATCCCTTTATGACCACAATGTACCCAACTTCTGATGGCTACTTTCAGCAGGATAATGCGCCATGTCATAAAGCTGGAATCATCTCAGACTGGTTTCTTGAACATGACAATGAGTTCGCTGTACTCAAATGGCCTCCACAGTCACCAGATCTCAATCCAATAGAGCATCTTTGGGATGTGGTGGAACGGGAGATTTGCATCATGGATGTGCAGCCGACAAATCTGCGGCAACTGTGTGATGCCATCATGTCAATATGGACCAAACTCCCTGAGGAATGCTTCCAGCACCTTGTTGAATCTATGCCACGAAGAATTGAGGCAGTTCTGAAGGCAAAAGGGGGTCCAACCCGTTACTAGCATGGGGTACCTAATAAAGTGGCCGGTGAGTGTATGGTCTGTCTCTTATGTTTCAAAGTGTTTTTGGTTTTGTCCTGTGACAGTTTCCCCCAGTCTTCTTAATTAGTTATGTCATTCACCTGTGCCCTGTTAATTTACTAATTCAATTCCTTTGCCTGCTCTGTAAACTTTAACCCTTAGTCTTTGTCCGTTCTCGTTAATGTGTGTGTGGTTTTCTCCTGATTCCTGAGTGTTTGAGATTAAAGTCTGTTTCCTATAATTATTCCTCGTTGTGCAAGTTTCAAATATCTATACCACTTTACGTGACAATTACAAACTTATGATGAACTAAACTTATCATATTTGAGCACCTTTTTTATATAGGCCTAATCACATTTTTGTTATTGCAGTTCTCAGTATCTTTCAAAACAAACAAGAAACAAGGTGATATAATATTTCATTTCATAAAATGTCCAGTATACTTCTCAGTTTATCTCATCACAACAACAAAGACAGTACAGAGAAAATACAAGCCATATTCAGTACAGTGTGTGTGATTGTTGACCGTGAAGATCTGCTGTATTCAGTGCATCATGAAGTAGGAGAGCAGAGAAGCGCAGAGGATCAGGAAGCTCTGGGTGACACTCTGAGCCCCGTTACACAGGTTCCCCTCACAACACGAGACAACTTCAACTTTACTAACACTTTTTGTGCTGGGATCACAAAACGATTTAGAGACACAGCCTTTTGTAACCGTCAACTGGTCTTTGAAAGTCCTTGATGGAAAGAAAGAAAACAAAGGCTGGTTCAGTCTATACGCTGGCAATAAGTCTGTATCATATGTCTAAAATAAATGATGGAGAGACAAAAAATAACTTTAATCTTCTTCCGTTAGCAGATTCTCACTTGTTGATGTAAAGCAGCGGTCTTCAGTCCCTGAACAGCTTGTTATGTTCAAGCAGCTCTGTCCATCACAAGAGTAACATGTCTTTCCATTGGAGGCAAGAGACCTGGGATCTACAGGAGGAAAACTGGTATTCTTTACAAAATATATCTAATGAAATAACACTTTTTTAGCGGCTCTGTTCAATCAATTCATGACAAACAAGCCGAATGCTGCATTTTATTTTCCTGATTGAATGTCCTTTGGAAGTAAAATGAGTGTTGAATTTAAAGAAGAGAGCCGTTAGCACATCATGGAAGTACAATACCTGGAGCATCTTCGGCGTTACAATGGTCAGTGTCACAGCACACAGAAAGTGACCTTTGATTGCCGGCGTTACTGGACCCAGTGTCACAGTCAACAGTACAACTTTTAACCTTAATCATATAACCATTGTCACCTAAAAACATGAATTATACAAAAAAAGATCACAACTACACCTCACGTTGATGAAAATTTGGTTTATAAATTCACCAAAAGAAAGAAGCAGTGAGAGTTAAAACAGGCATCATCTTACAGCTGCCAAAGAGAAAAGAAAACATTTTAAAAATGCAAATTGTATTGTTACCATAAAAATCTGAGTGAAAACAAATAGCACAAATCTGGAACATTCTTTGATTGAAACGCTAAATACTGACTAGCAATCAAATATAACCGTACATTTCAATAAATCACACTGGACTTACCAACTGATACCGACATTGAACTCAAGCACTTGGAAAATCCACTAGGACATGTTTTAACCTTTTGATCTGCACAATTTGTCATTGGACTGTCACACTCATAACAGCTGAGAGAGTGTCCTTTAGTAAAAAAAATAAAAAAAAATAGAGACAGTGAGAGACATGAGTAATCTGTATTTGTAATCAAGAACATCACAAACACTATTTGTACCTGCAGTGAAAAGATTGAAGAGGAGAAAAACTGAGATTTGCAGATCCATATTCGATCAGGAGGTGAGTGAAATAATGTGTCTGTTTCAGTGCCATTTTAAGGGGAGGATCTTCATGAGAAAATAACCTTGGACTGAATAGTAACCTTGGACTTCAAAATAACCTTGGACTCTACTTATGCCATTTTGTTAATAATGACAAGCATACAATTATATAATGGTTCACACTGAGACTGCAATGTGAAGAATTGGATTTTTTAAATTTTTTTTAAAAAAGGGCCTGATTTCTAAACACAGAACTGATTGAGAGACTTTTTCTTAATGGACAAAATAATTATTATACATGTGCGTAAAAGCATTCTTAATAAATTAATTCAAATCAATGAATAAATGAAAGCCTCAGACCACTCGTAAATCTGTAACATTCTGTTGCGAGTCACCAGAGACTGAAAGATCCATTTGCAGTTAAGCAGGTTTATTAGTAAAGCAGAAATAGCCAACAAGGGGAAGAGCAGAGTAACTCGGTATGAGAGAACAGGCGAGGGTTTAGGAACAGAAGTGGGGTCAAAACCAGTGAGTCACGACCAATTCGTACGAATTTGTACGAGTGGCTAATTCGTAACAATTCATACGACCTCACTCGTACGAATTTGTACGAATTTGTAGGATTTTTGCTAAATCGTACATATTTTACGAATTCCAAATTCGTATGAATTCATACGAATGACCTACCCCTGACCCCGCCCCTAAACCTACCCATCACGTGGGTTTAGACAAATCGTACGAATCCGTACGAGTGAGGTCGTATGAATTTGTACGAATTAGCCACCTTTTAATCACTCATACAAATTCGTACGAATTGGTCGTGAGATAGCGTTGCAATACAGGGTTTAAAGGCTCAGGATTGATCACAGCAGTAGCCTAATACAAAACTTTGCACGGAATGAAGTGTGCGTGGTGGTTATAAAGCCCGGGAGATGAAGGACAGCTGGAGAGGTGATTAGAGCTGAACCAGCTGTGCGGGATGAGAGTAATGAGGGGGAGTTAATATTCGGGCGAGGGCACCTGTCGGTACACGATCCGTTCCACCTGCACGATCCGTTCTACGCATGCGTAGTAGACGCAGCAGAAAACGCACATACGCGCAAATGATAATTCTGTTTTGCGACGCTGCTTTTGATTTACGACACTGCACGATCTGTTCCCTGTCTGTTCCCCGTCTGTTCCACACAGCACACTCTGCGTGTGTGTGTGTGTGTGTGTTACTGTGTGTAATTTCCAAGTCATTTCCATTGTCAGTTTAAAAATACTCCATAACGTTTCCCCAGACTTGTTTGTAGTTCTTTCAAAATAGTCTAGGCAGAAATGCATTTTATTTTACAATAACGGTTTACAAATAGGCCCATTTGTTGCAACAAATATCATTTGTTCTATCGTTTTCTCAAATTAAAATAAAAAATGAAAAAGACGATTTTCCATTAACTAGGCTATTTATTTCCTAAACTAAAATGGAAAAACGAAAAGGCCTAGCCTAATGACTCGTTTTCCGATTCTCTGATTGAAAAAAACAGTCCCGCGCAGACCTCCTTAAACCCTAGGTATGTAGGCCTATGTGTGTGTCCCGAATACATATTAATAAAAAGGAATAAAGTTCAAAAGTCGGACTGTAAGCGAATGAGGCATTTTGCTATTATCACCTTTATTAAAATGGCTGTAATCTGTTACCACAATAGTAGTTACTTTATCTGTTTAAAATGATTTAATGATATATGCCTACTAAGGTGTTAAATCAAAATTAAAATTAGTCTAATCCAGTCGATTAGACTAATTTTAATTTTGATTTAACACCTTAGTAGGCATATATCATTTAAATCATTTTAAACATATAAAGTCCAGTAGCGGCCTAATTCATTTTTTTTCTATTTTTGATCTGAGCACACAATCAAAAAATCAGAAAACCTGTCATTATTTATTTTATTTATTTATTTATTTTCATTTTAGTTCAGGAAATAATGGAAAAATCATATTCACGATATGCCTACTGCGGGCGCAAACAGACAAAGAAACACCAGAACAACCATTTTTGTAGCAATTTTTAATGTCGTCTCTCGTTAAAGACAATGTTGCTTGACAAAAGATTGGATAGCCCACATGTGTTTTAGCAAGGCGGGATGTGTTGCAAGATGCCGCAATATATCGGGAGACTGGGTCAGAGAGGATTTTGACCTCTTCTTTAAGTTTTGTTTTGTATAGCCTTTCTAAAATGTGAATTTCGTTTTGTATCAATTGTATCTTAATTTTAATAAATGTTTCATCAACCAATTGCCTGGATTTAATAGAAGCAAATATAGCAGACAAAATAACAGGACATGAGGAATGAGGAATGAGGAAAATAATCCCTCCAACGTTGTTTACAGAAGACAATAAGGAACATAATAGCCTATGCATTTCTGTCTAGACTCTCTGCACTTACATGAAGAAAGAACTACAAACAAGTCTGGGGAAATGTTATGGAGTATTTTAATCTGACAATGGAAATGACTTGGATAAGCATGTGCACACACAGAAGTGACATGAGACCAGCGGTGGACAGTTAGTGAAGTAGGCCTACACGTTTTTGAGTATCCTTATTTAAGAGTAAAAATGTTCTCTCTCTCTCTCACACACACACACACACACACACGCACGCATGCGAGCGTGGAACAGACGGGGAACAGATCGTGCAGTGTAGTAAATCAAAATCAGCCGCAAAACAGAATGATCATTTGCGCGCATGCGTAGAACGGATCGTGCAGGTGGAACGGATCGTGTACCGACAGCGCCCTCTGGTGACTTGAGGAGACGGTTTCAGAGTCGAGGATTTAAATTTCTTAAAACCACAGGGTTGATGGGTAGAATACATAGTTCCCACAGGCGAATTCATGTCACGTGACCTCCCCGGAGACGCCATCTTTGAGGGCATAAGCTGCTCTGTTTACATTAGGTTTTACAAGCAAATTTAGAATATTTCTTTCTGTTTATAATGTTACGAAAATCATGAAGAGACAAAGTGGCAGAAATTAAAAAGAGACTCTATTAACACAAGACAGAGAGAGGTACAATGCGAAAATTTCAGTCATAAATGGTGTGGATCCGTAGGAAGCACCGAGAACTGATTATGCAGCTTTGCCTCATACAGTATTATCATGTGTAACGTTACCATTATCTGGTATTTTTTACCCATGTGAGCAATTCCGAGCCTGGAAATCACTGGAGGCGCACAATCAGTTTGTCGAGGGTTGGGTTGGTGACGTTTGCTCAAGTGCAATCAATAGAAAAGTAGTCATCATAGCGAATGTATGTAGCGTGATGCTAGACTATCTGTCTATTAAAAAGCCATAGCCTGCACAACTTAATTCCTGTACCCCTTATAACAGTAATCGGTGCTTTCTGTAATATGCATGCACTTATTTGTACACTGAAGAATAGGGTTGGAACGGTACATGTAGCGCTAACGTTATTCGTATTGAACCGAAACTGTACGGGCGTCACAGTTCAGTGCATGAATATACACGGTTTAAAAATAAATAAAACTCGCGTGCAAATGAATTAATGTAATGCAGAACTACTTTATACGCGGGTTCTATGCGAGATTGCAATGCTGGAATGTGTGTGTGTGTGTGTGTGTGTGTGTGAGAGAGAGAGAGAGTGTGAGAGTCGCGCGCGCGATCGAACAGTGGAAACATTGTTTTTAATACCTCGTCATTATGTTCGTACAGGACATCATCCAAACTGCAAAGTGTTAACTTGTTTATTAGCCTCGCCAGCCATAACCTCCGTCGTTGTTCTGACAAAAGCTCAGTCTTTTCACATTCATGAAGTCTAAAGACAGGTATACTAAAATCCAAATTTAACTGAACCTCCGGCACGATTTGAACATCCATTGACCCAGCAGGAGATGACCATTTTCACATTTTATCACGAAATTAACTCGTTTCAGCTTCTTCTTCTTCTAAAATTCTCATAATGTTCTGCCCGAAACATGCCCACAGAAATGGCGCCGGTGTTCTGACGATTTGTGCTGCCTTGTCGAAAAATGCTACCGTAGCGCGAATCGATAGC
Organism: Semotilus atromaculatus; assembly: GCA_031834385.1. NCBI lineage: Eukaryota > Metazoa > Chordata > Actinopteri > Cypriniformes > Leuciscidae > Semotilus > Semotilus atromaculatus. The sequence goes on along the minus strand of JAULUF010000053.1, from coordinate 3,906,914 downwards.
AGAGTCTGACGATTTGTGCTGCCTTGTCGAAATATGCTACTCAAAAGCGCGAATCGATCACAGAGAATGTCGATTCATTCTCTATTGTTTCCATAATGGAGTAAATCTCACAATATTATGACATCGTTGTACAGGGTAAGTGTATGTGGAGCATATTTTGATATTTTAAATGAACTAGCAATTATCACATTTGATATAACAAGTAAAAATGACATTAGTGTATATTATATAAAATACAATTATAATAAAATACAGTTATGAGTACTGTATACTGTACTGTTTTTATTTTTAAAACGGTGTGAAAAGTAAAAATTATCATCAAATATTCATCTTTGACCTGTCAAAATACACCTTTCCTTAGTAACTGAAACTTTCAGTTATTGACCGTACAAATATTCATATGGTATTTAGCATTCTGTAAAGAGAAATAACATTATAACACATTAATATTTACCTCATGTTCACTGTCATTAGAAAAAATACTTTGAAATAATGTCTTCAAGATGTCAGGACAGGAGTAGCATATTTTGATAGACCAACATGTCCTATCAAATAATGCTCCCAGAGCAAATTCACTTTATTTTACATCACTACTCACTCCATATGCACTGTATGAATATGGAGAGTATGTTGAGATGTTTTGTAATTATGTCTTCAAGATGTCAGGAGCATCATATTCTGTAATAGCATCTTTAAAATGTCAGGGGTAGCATATTTTGATGGACCAACATGTCCTATCAAATAATGCTCCAGTTTATTTTACAGAAGCAGAACATCAGGCCAGCACTGGAAACTAAATAAATGATGAAAGTACTCTTGATCTGGCAAAACAGTACATTTATTTATTTATTTATTTATTTTAAAGCCTCACGCCATATCACACTACATGAACATTAGCACATTCTGATTACTTACGTGTCAAGTGCTGCTACCTACTTTGTACACATTTCACACTCTCAGGCACTTTTTGCACGTATATGTAGCACAACTATCTTTTTCATATTTGGCACATTGAAAATGTGCCCATCTACTGCACAAATCACACTGCACCTGCAAAAAAAAAAAAATAATCAGCATTAGATACATAAAACTCATTGAGGTACAATATATACACTTTTTTTTCATTTTATACTTTACCATTTCAATCATGCTCTGATCTGCATCTTTTTCAAGCAGGGAGCATACAACGCAGTAATCATCTGCATTCCCTAGAAACAGTGGGTTTAGTTTTAGTTTCTCTTTATGAGTAAATTATTCATGGTACTCTACAAATGTTTCATTTGTAAGAAAGAAAGAATATTTCACCAAGTATTCACACACATACAGATGGATGACAACTTAAACCAGGGGTTCCCAATTGCAGTCATTGTGCCACAAGTCACAACTATCATGATTACAGGTTAAATAAGATGGTATTTTAAGGCATGTTACCAAATTACGTTTATTTTCATATGACTCGATCGCTTTATATTATGAACAGATTGAAGTTAGGCTTTTATTCACATATAAACATTGATCAGCAAACATAAACAGAAGCTCAACAGAACCTGCTTGATGCACGAGAACAAACCTCATTGGTTCTCGATGAAGCTTGAAGGGGGTGGATTGGAATCCACTGCTGCTTCAATGTATATGTAATGAGTGATTATAATCAAGGCATTAATCAATATTTTTCCTTCTAATATTAAATGAGTTGAATGACTTCTCTGAAGATTTTACTTTGTTATAGAAGTTACCAGTGTGATTACTGAAATGTTCTTTTCATGTATTCTCTAATGTCTGTATTTGATATCTGAATGCAGTCACAGTGCTTGCTCATTTATTCCGGCTTCCAGAAATTAAATATGGAAAGATGTTTTATTTTGTGTTTGAGAAATGTCTTCAATATGTGTTAATGCTTCTATTTTTCTAGGGTACCCTGACGACTATAAGTCACAGGGGTCATTGAAGTCTATAGTTTAAGGGACCATTTCTTTGTTAAAGCCTTACTTTCCTGTTAGACTAAAGTCTAGCTATCCTTGAGAGAAAGCACGCATTATCTTGATGTTTTGAGATGTGACTCCTGTTTATAGTTAGAGCCTGGCCAAATCCAATCTTGGAAAAGCTGTGTGTGTGTGTTAGTATTCTTGGTTGCAGGTTAAGGAACAACTGCATTATTGGAGATTGACTGAGTTGTTGTTCTGGACATGTTGGCGCCCAGAAACCCAAATCTGCGACCTGGAAGGTCATGACGTGCCTAACTTCAGGGTCTGAGTGTCAGCCGCATAATCGATGGAGATATGCTTCCGTCTATCTGTATATGTGTGGAAAATTACTGTGTTTATCTATTTCTTAGCCAATGAGAATCTTTCAACCTGTAAGCAATGACGTAGCTTAGACCTTGGAAATGGTATAACTGCTGTGATCTGTGTAACTGTAAGCGGGGCGGCCTACGAACTCCTGTGTGAGTATTGAAGCTGACTTCTGCTGATGAAACTGCAAACTATCTTCAGTAAAACTTTTCTTTAATTTTTTATAATTCTGACTCTGGGTCTTCTTTCAAATATCTGGTTCTGGGTCTTTGACTGTATTACCCCTTACAAGCTCAAATGTGCTGCATAACTCGAGAATGAACGTCATTGGTTCTCAAACGCATGCTTGAGCTTCTGTTTACCATAACTGACGTGTGGTAGTGTGATGGTGTAGGGTGATAGCGTAGTGTGATAGCGTAGTGTGATGGCGTAGTGTGATGGCGTAGTGTGATAGCGTGATAAATTGGTTTTTTTGCGCACAAAAAGTATTCTCGTCGCTTGATAAACTGAAGATTGAGCCACTGTAGTCACTTGACTATTTTAACGATGTCTTTAATAACTTTTCGGGGAAAACAAGTTTCAATCCCTTAGAAGCCTATGGAGGAGTGATCCAGCTCTCAGATTTAATCAAAAATATCTTAATTTGTGTTCCGAAGATGAACGAAAGTCTTACGGGGTTGGAACAACATGAGGGTGAGTAATTACTGACAGAATTTTAATTTTTGGGTGAACTATCCCTTTAAAACATTTCGGTGCGTTGTAATACGCACTGGGAACGCCAGAGCGTACATTGTGCTTTTGAACCTCCGCCCGCTCTGGTGCTCTGAGGCAATTTACGAACGCACCCACAATAGCCTAGTTTTTTATGTACCTTTTCATTTTTTTAACAAAAATGACTAAATTCACACACTTTTACAATGTTTTTGGGTCTCAAACTGTTGGACAGCTAATTCAGAAAAAATACTTTCAAAATTTAAGACTTTATAAAGCCGTGATAAGACTTTTAATACTTTTTAAGGGTCTTAATTTTCCCAAAATTGATTTATCACCTTTTAATACTTTTCAAGACCCCGCGGATACCCTGTTATATGAACGAAAGAGTTATGGGTTTGTAACTACATGAGGGTGAGTAATTAATGACAGAACTAACCCTTACAGTTGGGGGGATCTGGTGGCTCTGTTATGCTGTAAGGACATTAAGCTGGGGTGGTTTGTGGGGTATGGCATCATCTTTAGTAGTATGCCACTGACCTTTATGCTGAAGCAATGCACACGCTACTTCTAATCGTGCCATGTTAACATCTTGTGCAGATGTCTGGACAGTACTGATGCCTCCACTCTCAAGATAATCTTCAGCAAACTGCAAAATTACATTTTAGCAGATAACAATCATTTTAGTTACTTTTACAAGTAAATGCTATACAATTGGTGGTATTAGCTACGTAATAACATTTGTACAAACACATTTACCCTTAAAACTAAAACGCCACAGCTGCTGGAGTCCTGTTGCTTGTTGTGCTGCATTGTGTGAACCATCCACTTTTCTCCCTTTTCTCCACAGCCTCTCATCTTCAAGAAATTCCTAATTAGTGTTAAAAAAAAAGAGAAAAAGAGAATAATATAACAAAGACCGCATCAGGCAAATTCTCTTAACATAAAAGGCATCAAACTCTGTAAAATTGCACCGGTCAGCTTAAAATCTGATCAAGCTGTATGTTTTTAAAGCTAAAACATTCTCACAAGCACTGTTACCTCCAGTTCCGAAGTAATTTTCGCTCATAGGCAGCTTCATTTGCCAATGGATCTATCAGCAGAAGAACCTTGTCAGACATGTTGACGATCTAAAGATATTTAGGGAATTCATTATATATGATATATGCAAATAATATATAATTTCTGTAAATAATATTGCAGTGTAGAATGAACAATGAAAAGTAACCAAACCACTAAAATCCAGTGACACCCAATGTTTACGGGGCACATCCACTCTTCTTCCACTGGAAATTTCATCTGAGGAATGGTTTTGATAAAATATGTTATTCATAATTTATACTGCTAGATAATAACTGTGACAAATAAATTACCTTTCTGATTCCCTGGAATTTTCCAGAAAACAGTGAACTAGCAACAACAGCACAGAGCTGGTGAACAGGTTTCTGTGAAAAACAATACAATTTTATTATGCAAAATTGGTAGGCTAATACTTTACAATAATGTTCATAGTTAACTACATTAGTAAACATTAACTAATAATGAACTGCACTTATACATTATTTGTTAATCTTTGTGAATGTTAATTTCAACATTTACTAATAATTTATTCAAATCTTGTTAACATTAGTTAATGCACTGTTAATGAACAGCTGTTTTTGTATTAACTAATGTTTACAAAAGATTAACAAAAACAGTAACAAATGTATTGCTCATGTTTAGTTCATGTTAGTTACTACATTAAAGGTGCTCTAAGCGATGTCACACGTTTTTTAGGCCAAAACATTTTTTGTCTCATACAGCAAACATCCCCTCACTATCCGCTAGCTGCCTGTTCCCTGAACACACTGTAAAACACGTGGTCTCTGCAGACACCCCAGGCTCCACATACGGTAACAAAAACAAACTGGGCTAACCTAACCCAACTGGGCTAAAAAGTGTGAAAAATATCTTTAAAGTATGAAATATAATAAAGTATGAAAAATATCTAATTCCCACTTGCCTGTTGTTTTTTAATGAGAAGGTGCACGTATGCATCGATAACCTGCATTGAAAAATATACATCAAACAAACACTTAGATTTTCTCTTTTGATATTTTCAACACTGCAGTTTGGTCTCTTACGTCATCAGCCAGCCACTCAGTCCCATGCAGTGTACGGAGAGATGCATCGTACAGTTTATATGGTCCAACAACTGCTTCCACCTGGCCACAACCTTTTGCAGCCCACAGCCTTCTAACTGTTAACACAACATGAATGTTAAATCACTTACATATTTGACTGATATATATTATCGTTATATGGCCAGAAGTACATGGACACCTAAAAGGCATACTTGTTATGTGCCTGTTTAACATTTACTTTTAAACCCATGACCATCTATGGAGTTGATCCAACAAATTTGGATGCGCACAATTCTCTAAAAAGTCAATGCATTCTGTAGCATCAAGATTTCCTATTAATACAATGATGCCTGGCCAAATCCATCAATTACAAATGGTATCCACATACTTTTGTCAAGTGTATTTAAGAACCAGTGACCAACAGGTCAGAAGAGCCAAAAGGCCAACATGAACAGTGTGAACAGGCCAAACCCTTTCAAGCAAACAATAAACTTGGGTAGGCCAAACAAATGACCAACAGGTCAAACTTGCTAATATAGAACTCAGTAACTACAACCTCTTTCTTCTGCATGTTCCTTTATATTCAGTGATGACGAGCCTTGTGGATGCTTCAGGATTCAAGATTGTTATTTGTTACAGTTATACAACATAGTAGTGTAAACTACATCAAGTACTACACCCACCTAGTAGTGTACAGATTTTGCTTTTACCTCGTGTGTGTCGTCGGGGCTCTGAATGTTTTGCTTTGTGGCAAAATGAACAACTGAAGGCCTCTGTGGAATGGAAATGTCTTCAGTCATCCTTTCCAAATCCTCTTCATTGGTCAAAGAAGGAGGGCTACAGGAAAACGTACAAACCATGTTCTCCTTCGGGATCTTGTGTGATTCCTGCCTGGGGACTGGACCATCATCAGTTTTCCTCCTTTTGTATGGCTTGATGTGTAACAAGTTATTGTTGTTTTGTTTTGAGTTTTAAATGCATTCTAATGATGGCAACAGAATGTAATCAAAATTAAATGTACACTTGTAAAAAACGTTTTCAACAATGGCAAATGTGATTAATCAATACCAAGACTTATAAAACCACACTATACTTAATAAAAACACTTATCTAACATTTCTGTCAGAAGGTGAACTATTTACTTGTGTATTTTGACTATTATCTCCAGTGTCTGCACATATCCAAGTGCAACGCCTACTTGCACTACTGATTAGGCTACTTGGATGTATTTGCAGACACATTTTCTAGAGTATCTGGTTATGTTTACACATGCATAGTGAAAATGTTGGCAGCAGTCTGTGAACTTGATAATTTTGCCAAAGTTAGGCCTTTTGCAGTACAGAAATTTGATTTCTTCAGCCAGGTGGGGGTCTTTGAAGTGGCAGATGAGTTCTAGTTAGGTAGGACAGCTAAATGCCCTCAAAATGCAAAACTCTGATCTTGTGTGATAAAACTTTACAATATAAAAGCCTTGCAGTAAACATTTAGGATAGAAAGGCTCAACAACCAACAAAAGCAGATAAGTTCATAAATTCATATGGTATGTAATGTCAGGTTTTTACGATTATCAAACTTGGATGGACAATTTAATTCAGAAACCTGATGACTAACATTATAACTTAGCCTAACAGTTACTAGTCAACTTTGTTTGTTAACGTTTTACATAATGTTATTAATATGCAAATGAAACACAAACAAACAGATCCAACTATGAAATGGCTGTTTATTATTGTTGAATCAAGAAAAATTTACAAAGAATGCAAAATCTACGTTAATTACAATGTTATTTTACAGAACTCTGCATAGCGGTCTTCCTTGAATGCGCGCGCGCATCCAATATTGTATACAAGAAACCCGTCTATGGCGCGGATGCATTTTTTTTGGCGCCATTTGTAGTACTTCATGTGCTCGAGTGAAATTGTTGTGTAAATGATCCACGATTTGATCTTTAAATGTTATTTGACGTTTTTTTTTTTTATCGAGACGTTCTATGAAACAAATATCAAGCATTTTCAATAATGATATTCAAAATGTAAACACATTTCAAACCTTGAAAACACACAGGTTAAAAATCAAGAATTTTCCAAACTTTCAAATCTCTGAAAGAAGTAGAACACACGCTGAACGTAGGTCATTCATAGCTAATTGCTGTATTATGCTGATAATAAGGTTGCGCACGTAATATTTACACGTTCACATGTCAAATTATGTATTAAAAAAAGGATTAAAGATATTGCAATGCTCACCGTCAAGTCTCCACAGCAAGGATGCATAGATTTATGGGCGTGGTAACGCAGAAGAAAACTGTGAGTCTGCACATGCGCATAACCAGTAAGTAGCACATCTCGATGGGTAGCATGAATCGTCAGAACACCGGCGCAGCAAATGCCCGTATGTTGTGACGTCATGTGGGAACTATGTATATGAGAACAATTAAATAGCATGATGTTGCACACTCCTGTACAGTAGGTGGCGGTATGCACTTAAAAGTTGGTTGCAATCCGCCATTAATTAAGAGAAGAAGAAGAAGAGTCGGGGGATGGAATCGGACGTCGAGAGGTGGATGTCGTGCAACGGAAGTGACGCGGACACACGCACGCGAGGCAGGTTGCAATCGAACTGTATCGTGAGTGTAGCAATGGGCTATAGCTCAGATGGTGACGACAATGGGTTGTCTTCAGATATGGAGATCAGCCAAACTAAAAAGGCAAGGAAAAAATCTTGGTCTGAAGCAAGTAGTGGAGGAGAAAGTACTACAAGACAAGTTAATAAAAAGATAAAGGCAAAACCTAGTGGGAGTAAGGTTAGTAGACCTGATGATGAGAAGCAGGACGAATGGAAAGTTATTATTACGCTTAGTAATGATAAAGGCCACTTTCATCCAGTTCAGGTGACCAAAGCAATTGAGAAGGATATGGGAAAAATTAAATATGCTAAATTACTGAATAACAGAAGAATGCTAATTTCAGCAGTAAATAAGAAGCAGCAGGAAATGATTTTGAAAATGAGTAACCTTGGTGGTGGAAAGATTAAAGTGCATGTACCAGGAATGGCAGCAAAGCTAAGAGGAGTGATTTCAAATGTTCCTCTGGAAATGTCCGTGGAGGATGTGAAGAATGAGATAAGAGGTGGGAAAGTAATAGAGGTCAAAAGACTCCAAACTAATAAAGGTGGTGTTAAATCTGACAGTCTATCTGTACTGCTTGTTTTTGAAAAATCTTTGCCTGGTGAAGTCCAAATGGGATGGATAAACTACAAAGTCAGGGAATATATTCCCCAACTGCTAAGGTGCTTTAAGTGTCAGAGAATAGGACATGTAGCACAACAATGTAAGTGGAGACAAAGATGTGCGAAATGTGGAGGAGAACATGATTATGGCAAATGTAAGGATACCAAGCTAAAATGCTGCAATTGTGGAGGTGAGCATAGCGCTGCATATGCCGGATGTGTGGTCCAGAAACAAGCTAAAGAAGTACAGAGGTACAAAGTTGTGAATAAGGTGTCATATGCAGAGGCTTTAAAAAGTATGAGCACTTATGAAAGCAAGGAAAATAGACCAACAATATGTAATGAAAAAATGAATGAAAGCGCAATGCATGGAGTAGGCCTTCCCCAGAGGTCAGGTATAAGGAGAATTCAGCCAGGACCAGTAGACATAACACCAATAAACACACAGCAAGTATGTAGGCATAAGTGTATAATTGAGGAGAATACCTTGATGGTAGAAAAGAAGAGTTTTGTAGCTTTTATATGTAAAGTTGTGAATGTTGCCACACGACAAGAAAGGAAAAGTGACAGGATCAAGACAGTGGTAGAAGCTGCAGAGGAGTTTTTAGGTATCCGAGATTTAAAAGCTGAAGATATACATAGTATGCTAAGTGCTAACAATGATGGAGGGTCTCAAAGTGTTATTTGACCTTATAATGGTGTTCCATCTTTTGCAATGGAATGCTAGGAGTCTGATCGCAAATGGTCAGGAGTTTAAAAAGTTTGTAGTAGAGTCTAAAGATAAAATTGATATTATATGTATTCAAGAGACTTGGCTACGGCCTCATCTTGACTTTAATTTACCTGGTTATGAGGCTGTTAGGTTTGATAGAGGTGAAAATCAGGGTGGAGGATGTGCAACATTTGTAAGGGATGGGATACCATTTAGAAGAATAGAAACTGCAACAGAAATAGAATGTGTAATTATTGAAATTTATAAATCAGATGGGCAATTAGTAGTAATCAACGTATACAACCCTTGTAAATCATTAAACCTAGAAACCTTAGAGGGAATGATGAGACAAAGAAATGGGAAAGAAATATGGTGCGGAGACTTCAATTCACATAATAGTCTTTGGGGAAGTAAACATACTGATAGTAATGGTGAAGCAGTGGAAGAATTGATGGATGTTAGACAATTAGTTTGTTTAAATAATGGAAATGGTACAAGAATTGACATGCGTTCTAATACATTGTCTTGTATTGATCTTACTCTTGTTTCTAATAATATGGCAAACTCTTGTGAATGGAAGGTAAAGGAAAGTACAACTATAGGGAGTGATCATTTTCCAATACTTTGCTCTATAAATGTTAAAATAGATCTTCAAGAAAGGCCTAATCATAAGAGGTGGGAGTTTGATAAAGCTGATTGGGAAAAATGTAAAGAAATTTGTTGTATTACAGCAGAGTCGATATTAATGCAGGGAGATGTTGAAGAATGTGCATCTGAAGTAACACATTTAATATTGAATGCAGCAGTTAAAAGTATACCATATAAGTCAGTTGGTGGGGAAAAGAAAATGGTCCCATGGTGGAATGATACATGTACAAAAGCTATAAAAGAACGAAATAGGGCAATGAGAATGTTAAGAAATAACCTGAATCAAGATAATTTAATTAATTACCAGAGGAAAAAGGCTCAGGCACGAAGAGTAATTAAGAATAGTAAACATAATGCATGGAGGAGATATTGTTCTATAGGGAGGGAAGTTAAAATAGGAGAGGTGTGGTCAATGCTGAAGAAAATGAGTGGGAAAAAAGTGTACGCTAAAATACCAGTATTAGAGGGGGATGGAATACTAGCAATAACAGATAAAGAAAAGGCTAATATGCTGGGAAAGAAGTTCGCCAGTGTGCATAGTGGTGATCATTTAGAAGATATACATAGACTACATAAAGAGAAGGTTATTAAAGAAAATAGAGATGTGTCTATTAAAAAAGAAAGTGAGGAAAGTACTATGGATGCAGAAATTAATTTGAATGAATTAGTGATGGTATTAAATGATGTTAAGAATACTGCTTCAGGAGAAGATCAACTCAGTTATATTATGTTCCAGAAGTTACCTGAAAAAGTGTTAAAGATAATATTGCACTTATTTAATAAGGTATGGGAAGAAGGTAAAATGCCCAAAAGCTGGAAGAGTGCGTTAATATTACCATTTAATAAACCTGGGAAAGATACTAATAATGTTGGTAATTATAGACCTATCGCCCTAACATCACATCTATGCAAGTGGATGGAGAAGATACTAGTCCGAAGACTTAATTATACCCTTGAACACAGAGGACTATTAGCACCATATCAAAGTGGGTTCAGAAAAGGTCGTTCCACAATGGATGCTGTTGTGAAAGCAACGAGATAGAGAAAACGTTTAAAATGAAGGAAATAATGAGTATTGTGTTTTTTGATATTGAAAAAGCTTACGATTCCATGTGGAGAGAGGGGTTGCTAATTAAATTGAATAAAATGGGAATTAGAGGTAGGTTTTATAACTGGGTCTTAGATTTTCTGTCAGAAAGAAGATTTAGAGTTAAAGTGGGAGCAGAAGTATATCTGAAGAATTTGAAATTGTTAATGGAATCCCACAAGGCAGTGTTATTAGTCCAGTTTTATTTAATGTTATGATTAATGATATCTTTATGAATCTAGATAGAAGGATTGAGTCAGCTCTGTATGCTGATGATGGGGCCATATGGACAAGAGGACGAGATTCAATAAGGGTGAGAAATAAAATCAAGGAAGCAATAGAAAAGGTAGAACAATGGTCATATAATTGGGGCTTTAAGCTTTCTACAAGTAAGTCTTGTCATATGATATTTACCAGGAAGAAAGGGATAGAAAAACAGAACCTGAAGTTATATGGCCACAATATGGAGACAGTAGATCATTTTAAATATCTGGGTATGTGGTTAGACCAAAAGGGAACATGGAAAATACACGTTGAAAAGGTGGAATCAAAATGCAAGAAAGTCATAAACTTAATGAGAGCAATAGTGGGGAAAGATTGGGGAGCAAATAAACAGTCATTAATGTATATTTACAGGGCACTAATGAGGTCAACAATAGATTATGGATGCTATGTGGAGCAACAGCTAAAACACATTTATTGAAGTTGGATAGAGTTAATAACAAAGCGTTAAGGATTTGTGCTGGTGCAATGAGATCAACACCAATTAAAGCAATCCAGGTTGAGCTAGGAGAAATGCCCTCAGACCTGAGAAGAGATAAATTAATGCTTATATACTGGAGTCGATTATGTGGATGTGGATATGAAAATCATGCAAAGAGTACTATTCAGGAATGTTGGGAGTATAGTTCGTTTAAAGGCAATGGCTTTGGCTGGGTAACAAAAACAAAATCAGAGGAATATAAATTAAATAATATCTGGTTTAAGTCCCCTACACCTATTAGTAATATCCCTATTTGGTTATTTCCAAAAACTGAGGTAGACTTGAATATATTGGAACTAAAAAACGAATGGGAAGAGAGTGGGAAAGGCCATCTGGCTGTCAGTATATAAGGAGCAACTATTATAGTTACTTAGATATGTATACAGACGGATCTAAAGATGAAGAGGATAAGGTAGGAATATATATACCAACAATGAATGTAAGTATTGGGAAAAGATTACCTGATCAAGCTTCGGTATATACAGCAGAGATGATGGCGATTATTGTAGGACTGCAGTGGGTTGAGGAAGTAAAACCAGATAGAGTGGTGTGTTGTGTTGATTCTGTAACAGCCCTTTATAGTATTCAAAATATGAAATCTGATAGAGAAGATTTAATGCTCGAAAACCAACAAAGTCTATTTAGATTACAGAGACTACGGATAGATATGAGATTCTGCTGGGTACCTGGCCACGTAGGTATAAAAGGGAATGAGGGAGCAGATAAAATAGCTAAACAATCAACCAGGACTAATGATGTCATAAATATACCCTTTGGAAAAGGAGAAGCTAAGGCGATAATCAAAAAAGAAATATTGAAGAAATGGCAGGATAGGTGGGATATGGATAAAAGTGGAAGGAAATATTACAGTTTGCAAAAATCTATTAATGTCCAGGGGGTGAATAGAAGTAACAGAAGAGAGGAGAGCGTTTTAACCAGGCTGAGATTTGACCATACAGGGTTAAACAAAACATTGTTTTTAATGGGGAAGAGTCTATCAGATAAATGTTTGGAATGTAGATCCAAGGAAGATGTAGAACATGTATTAATACATTGTAAGAAATATAGGGATGAGAGGATGAGGCTAAAACAAAAGATAAGTAAGGCAGGAAGGAAGTGGAACCTCGAAGGTTTATTGGGCACAACAGGAGATGGGGTAAAGGATACACAGAAAGCAGTTATACAATATTTGAAAAACATAGGAATATATAAGAGGATCTAGGTTTTTTTTTTTTATGTAAAGTAGTCCCAACGAATTGTTCATGCTACATACTCTGATACAGTAGGTGGCGGTATGCACCTTTTAAAGTCATGGTTGCAATCTGCCATAAAACGGAAAAGAAGAAGAAGAAGAAGAGTCGGGGATTGTGACAGATAGCTATACAAAACTAGGCTATATGTATTTTACAACTAACAGTTTTTCTCGATTGCTAAAACTGGTTAAGTTGGCCCAATTTCCCAAACCATTCAACAATTTTTAGAAACAAGCATGTTTTTCAAAACATTTAAAACATTTCACCTGTTTTCACACACATTTCAATTTTCTCAATGTTTTCTGCAAAACTCTACACAAAAATGCCTGCAAAAGAAAACACAAACATGTTATATAAACACCTCAAGTGTCTCACTGTGAACTCAAATAGCACACATTTGTATATGTGTAAACAAGAAACAAAATGAGAATCAGAATCTCAGGATATTGGGCCATGGGGGATTGTGTGCTTTGGAAAATGGATCCTGGTGGGAGACAAAGAGAAAGAGAAAGGAAAATAAAAATAAAGGGGATATGATCAAAGTATTTGTTCCTGATGAAATACAAAGCACTATTATTGACCTTGTTTTTTTTTTTTTGCAGGAATGACCATGAGGGAAGTTGGTTGGTCTACAGGCTCAGTCATCATTTCAAGAAATGTGTTTAAGCAATCGAGAAAACCTATATATAGGTTAAACAAGAAAAAACATATTTATTTAAGTAATATTTATTTATCCCTATTAACACTCATGGTTTTAAATTACAGTTTTGCTCAATTGTTTACACACAAATACTGGACACAATGACCACAACATGTAACTCATGCACCAACACCCTGAACCAATTCTGCTAAACTACAAGCATAATTCCTGCTTTACACTCAAATTGTAGTTCTAAAACACACTTTTTTCAAAACACTACACACAATTCTCTGCATTTTAGCACAATTTTCATGCAGAAAATCTCAATTTTCACAAGGAACACACTGCCATTCAAATATGCACACTGACTCATCACATGGGCCAACACCGGTCACACAGTTTTACAATTAGCAAACAGAGCTTTAGCATAAAAGGGCAAAAGGTGAGTTCTTCTGTTTTGGAGCAATGGATGGCAACATTGGAAACAGAGGCAGAGCCAGAGCCCGAGGAGAGAGAGTAAGAGGAGGATGAGGATGAGGAAGGGCAATGACCGTAATCTCTGATGAGATCCGAGCCACTTTGGTCAACCATGGTCTAACAATGAGGGAGGCTGGGCAAAGAGTACAGCCAAATTTGAGCAGGTACTACAGCATCCATCATCTGGACTTTCCCAAATGAGAATAATAAATCTACTATCACTAGCAAATTGCAGTACTGCATATCAATACAGTACTCAATGAGTACAGTAGTACAGTATTGCCTGTGGACTGTTCTGTAGGACTGTAAACATAAAGTATGTTTTGGCAGAACTGAAAGATCACCAACACAAGGTGGTCGGGAACGTGTTCTCTCTCCTTCTAACCCTGGTCGGCCAGGGAAAACATTGCTGTGATGTGGATGAGGTGCTGTGGCCAGACAGAAACAGAACAGAGGATGAATGTTTTACTGTAACTGTATACAGTAAATTCTTCTGTTGTTTTGTATCTAGATCAACTTTGTGTTGGTTGGGATGTACACTGTGAACATTGTTTTTGTGGGAAAAATTACAGTTTTTCTCAATTGCTAAAACACTAAACTCTATTGTCTGAACCAAATGCTCAGTTGCCTGAACCCTCTGATTGAATCAATCACTCTTTTGGCAAAACCATAAGCACTTTTCACCTGTTTAGACACAACTTGTCAACACATTTTCATTGTGATGCACCTGTGCTGCATAATGGTGAGCACAGGTGACAAAAGTCAAACACAATTAAAGCACATTTGTCACCACTTGAACACAACAACTCAAAATTGATCACACTTGTGGCTAATGATGTGAGGAACATACAATAAGCCAGTTCAGAGAGCACTGGTTTGTGAGGCTCTACAATGGATAGAAATCTGAGAGGAAGAGTTCGTGTGAGAGGTGGTCGAGGTGGTCGAGGTGGTCAAGGTGGTCGAGGTGGTCAGCGAAGACAAAGAGCAGTAATATCTGATGAAATCAGAGCTACTGTGTTTGACCATGTTCTTGTCAATGGTATGAGCATGAGGGAGGCTAGACAAAGGGTACAACCAAACATAGATTCACTGTGTCCACCATAATCCGAAGATTTAGAGAAGAGAACAGGTAATTACCTTTTTTTGACATTATAGTACAGTATGTAAATGTTGACAGCAATTACTGTATGACATACTATATACTGTACCACAGTATACTGTAAGTAAATATGTTTCAGTACATCACTGTACCAATGTACTGTAGTATTGTAATGGAGGGTTGGTCTATTTATTTTTTTTAACTCCATGTTCTCTTTATGTAGAATTGAAAGACTGCCACATGGGGGTGGGAGGACAGGTATGTTCTCCCCACACCAAGAGACCCTAATTGTTGATATGGTCCGTGAGAACAATGCCATTAAACTGAGTGAAATTCAGCAGAAGATCATTGAGGACCATGTCAGTTTTGAGGGTATCAACAGTGTCAGCCTCTCTACTGTTGATACTCCAATGGATGGAGAAGCATAGTTTACTGTAAAGCTACGTCTTAGTGTTGCTTATCTTGGCGAAAGCCGAGTACAAATCAGCATGAAGTTTTAACATCTACTCTCGTGTAATGGAAATCATGAAGATCTGGATACGTCCAGTGACTGCGGTGAATAGTGCTGCTGGCAACAAGGGAAAGACCTTGTGACAGCCTGGAGAGACAGCTGACAGGAGGAAATAGACCCCAATGGGGCTGGTAAGGGTTAGCTACCCTTGTCGGCAGTATCCAGCTTCGTGTTTACAGGATGCTGGAGACACCCGCCCAAGGCTTCTAAGAAATTAAAGAGAAAAATACCCCTAGAGTCTGCGAGAGCAGGGGCGGAAGATGACTCGATGTTGGACAACATGGTTAACGACTTAGGAATGGAAACGGATATGAGTATGGAGAGTAAGACTAGTTCAAGATCTGCAGTTAGTAAAGTCATTGAACTCCAAGTTTGTGTCTGTGGCTGGAGCAAGGCGACAACGGTCAGGGGTTTGAAGGTTCATCAAGGGAAAATGAAATGCTTGAGGGAGAAGGGACAAGGGCCTCGCATTGATCAGTACTTCTTACGAAGTCAGTCAAGTCAGTCGAATGAAATCCAGCGACAGGAAGCAAACCACAGCTCGCAGGATATCAGCACCCCTGTCATAGAGGAGAGGAGGGCTTGCACAGTTAGTGATGAACATATTCATACTTGTGAAACCGGTCAGACTAACCAGCATAAGAGAGAAAAGAACCTCAACGGGCATAGGCCTGGAGTTAGATGGCCAAGAGCTTGTGAGAAAACTGCATGGGATACGGTAAACACAGATCTATGCTTTGCATTGGAAAGATTAACTGGTACAGTTGAAAAGAAGCTGGATAAATTTGGGGACATCATTTACGCATATGGAAGTGAGAGGTTTGGTGTGAAAAAAAGGAAGGAGAAAGTACAAACTGCTCCTGGAATGTCTAGACGGCAGCAGAAAATTGAAGGGTTAGTTAGAGAAAGGAGACAGTTGAGGAAGCAATGGAAAAGAGCAGAACAAAGTCAGAAGGAGGGACTCAATCTCTTACAAAGGGACATAAAAGATAAGCTGGCAACATTACGCAGAGCTGAGCGTCTACGGAAACGCTACAAAAAGAAGGAACGTGCGAGGGCTAATTTCTATAAAGACCCATTCAAATTCGTAAAGAAGTTATTCACCAGT
Source organism: Semotilus atromaculatus (assembly GCA_031834385.1). Lineage (NCBI taxonomy): Eukaryota > Metazoa > Chordata > Actinopteri > Cypriniformes > Leuciscidae > Semotilus > Semotilus atromaculatus. The sequence goes on along the minus strand of JAULUF010000053.1, from coordinate 3,890,263 downwards.
GAGAAGAATGGCACTTTAAAAGCATCTAGAGTTGAGCTAGAGAGATATTTGGAGGAAACGCATACAGATGCAAAAAGGCATGAGCATATGTCAATTCCATCAGACATACCACCTATCAACCCACCAGAATACCAAATGGAGGTCTGTGCACCTAAGTGGAAAGAGGTAGAGCAGGCTGTGAGAAAGGCAAGGGCTTCATCATCTCCAGGGCCTAATGGAGTTCCGTACAGAGTGTACAAGAGTGCTTCAGGAGTTCTGCGAATTCTGTGGAAATTGTTAAAAGTGGCATGGGAAAAACAGGTTGTACCTAGAGCATGGCGCAGAGCAGGTGGAGTCTTTATACCTAAAGAAAAAGATGCTACAAGCATCAGTCAGTTTCGTCCTATTTCACTATTAAACGTTGAAGGTAAGATTTTCTTCAGCATTATTGCCCAGAGATTGTCCACCTACCTATTAAAGAATGGCTTCATTGACACTTCAGTTCAAAAAGCGGGCATTCCAGGGTTCTCAGGATGCTTAGAACACATCAATGTTATCTGGCAACGAATTCAGTCAGCTAAAAAGGAGAGGAAGGAGCTCCATGTGACATTCCTGGATTTGGCCAATGCATATGGTTCAGTGCCACATGAGCTTCTTTGGGCAGCATTTGATTTTTTCAGAGTACCAATGTCAATAACAAATTTAGTGAAAGCCTATTTTGGAGATTTGCAATTTAGTTTCTCAACTCCAAAATTCAGCACTGCATGGCAATGCTTAGAGGTTGGAATAATGGCAGGATGCACAATTTCTCCACTGGCTTTTACCATGGCAATGGAAGTAATCATTAGGGCATCAAGATGGGTAGTAGGAGGAGAGCGCTTGGCTTCTGGGTTGCGACTACCACCAATCAGAGCATACATGGATGACATGACAACCATGACTACAACAGTAGCCTGCACTAATCGGTTATTGGGGAAGTTAACAGATAATATTGAATGGGCACGAATGCAATTTAAGCCCTCTAAATCAAGGAGCATCTCCATAGTTAAAGGAAAGGTAGTAGATAAAACATTCTTCATTAATGGTGAGGCAATACCAACAGTTTCTGAGAAGCCAGTGAAAAGTCTTGGGAGATGGTACGATGGAGATCTAAAGGACACAGTTCGAGTGGGAGAAGTTAGACAACAAGCAGTGGAAGGGTTGAAGAGCATAAACAGCTGTGCTCTACCAGGCAAACTAAAACTCTGGTGCTTTCAGTTTGGTCTACTGCCGAGGTTGCTGTGGCCACTGACTGTGTACGAGGTTTCTTTGACAACAGTGGATAAGCTGGAAGCGTTAATAAGTTCATACATCAGGAAATGGTTGGGAGTTCCACGCTGCCTCAGCAGAGTGGGACTTTATAGTAAAGGAATATTGCAGCTGCCAGTCTCTGCTTTAACCGAGGAGTTTAAGTGTGCCAAGGTCAGACTGGAAATGACATTAGTAGAGTCACGTGACAAATGTGTAAGGGAGGCAGCCCCTGTGTTAAAAACTGGTAGAAAGTGGTCAGCAAAGAAATCTGTAGTAGAGGCAAAGGCTGACCTTCAAATAGGGGATATCGTGGGACAGGTACAGCATGGAAGAGGGGGTTTTGGGCTCAGGTTAGCTCCTCCTAAATGGCACAAGGCAGGCCCAGCTCAAAGGAGGAAGCTGGTAGTCAACGAGGTGCGAAAGCAGGAGGAGAGGATGAGGAGTATAAAGGCCATTTCCCAGGCCAAGCAGGGAGAGTGGATGAGATGGGAGAGTGTGGAACAACGCAAAATGGGCTGGCAAGACCTTTGGTCAATGGAAGAGAGTAGGATCAGTTTCCTTATTAGGTCAACATATGATGTTCTCCCATCACCGCAGAACCTAAACCTCTGGGTAGGAGAGGATCCCTCTTGTCCTTTGTGTTCATCACCTGCCACATTAAGGCACATTTTGACAGGATGTAAGGTGGCTCTTAGCCAAGGTCGGTTTACTTGGCGCCATGACCAAGTACTGAGATGTTTGGCTTTAGCATTGGAAGGCAAGCGTTGTATGACCAATAAGTTGCCGCATGTTCTAGCAAAACATTACACGCAGAAGACAACATTCCTCCGCCCAGGCGAGCAACCACCAAGAAAAGGTGTTAACACCAATTCTCGGCCAGGACAACTGGAAGCTGCTAGGGACTGGAAGATGCTGGCTGATCTTGATCAACGGCTTATTTTTCCACCTGAGATTGCCACCACTAACCTACGACCAGACATTGTTTTGTGGTCTGGATCAGCACGCATTGTTCAACTGATAGAGTTGACAGTGCCATGGGAGGATGCTGTAGATGAGGCATATGAGAGGAAGAAACTGCGGTATGCTCATTTGGCCACTGAAGCAGAACAGCGAGGATGGAGAGTCCAGGTTTATCCAGTGGAAGTGGGTTGTCGAGGTTTTGTGGCACACTCTACAACCCGGTTCCTCAGGGACGTCGGATTCAGCGGCCAAGAGTTGCGTCGCACAGTAAAGAACTTATCTGAAGCAGCAGAAAGGAGCAGCAACTGGCTGTGGTTGAGACGGAAAGATTCTAGCTGGCAAGGTACAGGCCGCCACGCTACGGTTTCGTAGAATTCTTGAAAAACTTGAAGAGTCTGTTGGTTTATTTGTATAGGTTGTATAGTATAGGTTGTATAGTATACTATACAATTTGTATAGGTTGTATAGTATAGAATGACGGGTGGTTGGGTAGATATTGTGTTTTGCGTTAGGTGGTATGCCATACGGAACCGTTGCCACTGTAACTGCTTTAACGCACCAGTGGGGCTCGACAGCCTTAATCAATCGGGTTGGCGCGTATGGTTGGGTTGCGGAGAGATAGTGAGATTGTGGTTAGGTCTCAGCAGCAGGAGGGATGTAGAGGTCAGTAAGCTGGGCTGAGTTGAGTGGGGGACGGAGGGGGGTGACTCTGGGACGCCAGAGTCACTGTCGAGCCCTCTTGAGGTGTCGTGGGCTAGTCGACGAAACACTGAGGACGGAAGGTGCCCACTTGAAGACCCTAGAGATGTCCCCTACTCGGCTCAATCCAGACGGTTGTCGTGTTGGTCCACTAGGGAGACCACACTGTAGTTGCAGCCGTCGTGTGTGCTGACGCGCCAAGTACACTGCAGCCGTTAACGCCGGACAGAAGGGGAGTCACACCCTCATATGGAAAGAAGCGTAAATGGATGGAGAAGCATAGTTTACTGTAAAGCTACGTCTTAGTGTTGCTTATCTTGGCGAAAGCCGAGTACAAATCAGCATGAAGTTTTAACATCTACTCTCGTGTAATGGAAATCATGAAGATCTGGATACGTCCAGTGACTGCGGTGAATAGTGCTGCTGGCAACAAGGGAAAGACCTTGTGACAGCCTGGAGAGACAGCTGACAGGAGGAAATAGACCCCAATGGGGCTGGTAAGGGTTAGCTACCCTTGTCGGCAGTATCCAGCTTCGTGTTTACAGGATGCTGGAGACACCCGCCCAAGGCTTCTAAGAAATTAAAGAGAAAAATACCCCTAGAGTCTGCGAGAGCAGGGGCGGAAGATGACTCGATGTTGGACAACATGGTTAACGACTTAGGAATGGAAACGGATATGAGTATGGAGAGTAAGACTAGTTCAAGATCTGCAGTTAGTAAAGTCATTGAACTCCAAGTTTGTGTCTGTGGCTGGAGCAAGGCGACAACGGTCAGGGGTTTGAAGGTTCATCAAGGGAAAATGAAATGCTTGAGGGAGAAGGGACAAGGGCCTCGCATTGATCAGTACTTCTTACGAAGTCAGTCAAGTCAGTCGAATGAAATCCAGCGACAGGAAGCAAACCACAGCTCGCAGGATATCAGCACCCCTGTCATAGAGGAGAGGAGGGCTTGCACAGTTAGTGATGAACATATTCATACTTGTGAAACCGGTCAGACTAACCAGCATAAGAGAGAAAAGAACCTCAACGGGCATAGGCCTGGAGTTAGATGGCCAAGAGCTTGTGAGAAAACTGCATGGGATACGGTAAACACAGATCTATGCTTTGCATTGGAAAGATTAACTGGTACAGTTGAAAAGAAGCTGGATAAATTTGGGGACATCATTTACGCATATGGAAGTGAGAGGTTTGGTGTGAAAAAAAGGAAGGAGAAAGTACAAACTGCTCCTGGAATGTCTAGACGGCAGCAGAAAATTGAAGGGTTAGTTAGAGAAAGGAGACAGTTGAGGAAGCAATGGAAAAGAGCAGAACAAAGTCAGAAGGAGGGACTCAATCTCTTACAAAGGGACATAAAAGATAAGCTGGCAACATTACGCAGAGCTGAGCGTCTACGGAAACGCTACAAAAAGAAGGAACGTGCGAGGGCTAATTTCTATAAAGACCCATTCAAATTCGTAAAGAAGTTATTCACCAGTGAGAAGAATGGCACTTTAAAAGCATCTAGAGTTGAGCTAGAGAGATATTTGGAGGAAACGCATACAGATGCAAAAAGGCATGAGCATATGTCCATTCCATCAGACATACCACCTATCAACCCACCAGAATACCAAATGGAGGTCTGTGCACCTAAGTGGAAAGAGGTAGAGCAGGCTGTGAGAAAGGCAAGGGCTTCATCATCTCCAGGGCCTAATGGAGTTCCGTACAGAGTGTACAAGAGTGCTTCAGGAGTTCTGCGAATTCTGTGGAAATTGTTAAAAGTGGCATGGGAAAAACAGGTTGTACCTAGAGCATGGCGCAGAGCAGGTGGAGTCTTTATACCTAAAGAAAAAGATGCTACAAGCATCAGTCAGTTTCGTCCTATTTCACTATTAAACGTTGAAGGTAAGATTTTCTTCAGCATTATTGCCCAGAGATTGTCCACCTACCTATTAAAGAATGGCTTCATTGACACTTCAGTTCAAAAAGCGGGCATTCCAGGGTTCTCAGGATGCTTAGAACACATCAATGTTATCTGGCAACGAATTCAGTCAGCTAAAAAGGAGAGGAAGGAGCTCCATGTGACATTCCTGGATTTGGCCAATGCATATGGTTCAGTGCCACATGAGCTTCTTTGGGCAGCATTTGATTTTTTCAGAGTACCAATGTCAATAACAAATTTAGTGAAAGCCTATTTTGGAGATTTGCAATTTAGTTTCTCAACTCCAAAATTCAGCACTGCATGGCAATGCTTAGAGGTTGGAATAATGGCAGGATGCACAATTTCTCCACTGGCTTTTACCATGGCAATGGAAGTAATCATTAGGGCATCAAGATGGGTAGTAGGAGGAGAGCGCTTGGCTTCTGGGTTGCGACTACCACCAATCAGAGCATACATGGATGACATGACAACCATGACTACAACAGTAGCCTGCACTAATCGGTTATTGGGGAAGTTAACAGATAATATTGAATGGGCACGAATGCAATTTAAGCCCTCTAAATCAAGGAGCATCTCCATAGTTAAAGGAAAGGTAGTAGATAAAACATTCTTCATTAATGGTGAGGCAATACCAACAGTTTCTGAGAAGCCAGTGAAAAGTCTTGGGAGATGGTACGATGGAGATCTAAAGGACACAGTTCGAGTGGGAGAAGTTAGACAACAAGCAGTGGAAGGGTTGAAGAGCATAAACAGCTGTGCTCTACCAGGCAAACTAAAACTCTGGTGCTTTCAGTTTGGTCTACTGCCGAGGTTGCTGTGGCCACTGACTGTGTACGAGGTTTCTTTGACAACAGTGGATAAGCTGGAAGCGTTAATAAGTTCATACATCAGGAAATGGTTGGGAGTTCCACGCTGCCTCAGCAGAGTGGGACTTTATAGTAAAGGAATATTGCAGCTGCCAGTCTCTGCTTTAACCGAGGAGTTTAAGTGTGCCAAGGTCAGACTGGAAATGACATTAGTAGAGTCACGTGACAAATGTGTAAGGGAGGCAGCCCCTGTGTTAAAAACTGGTAGAAAGTGGTCAGCAAAGAAATCTGTAGTAGAGGCAAAGGCTGACCTTCAAATAGGGGATATCGTGGGACAGGTACAGCATGGAAGAGGGGGTTTTGGGCTCAGGTTAGCTCCTCCTAAATGGCACAAGGCAGGCCCAGCTCAAAGGAGGAAGCTGGTAGTCAACGAGGTGCGAAAGCAGGAGGAGAGGATGAGGAGTATAAAGGCCATTTCCCAGGCCAAGCAGGGAGAGTGGATGAGATGGGAGAGTGTGGAACAACGCAAAATGGGCTGGCAAGACCTTTGGTCAATGGAAGAGAGTAGGATCAGTTTCCTTATTAGGTCAACATATGATGTTCTCCCATCACCGCAGAACCTAAACCTCTGGGTAGGAGAGGATCCCTCTTGTCCTTTGTGTTCATCACCTGCCACATTAAGGCACATTTTGACAGGATGTAAGGTGGCTCTTAGCCAAGGTCGGTTTACTTGGCGCCATGACCAAGTACTGAGATGTTTGGCTTTAGCATTGGAAGGCAAGCGTTGTATGACCAATAAGTTGCCGCATGTTCTAGCAAAACATTACACGCAGAAGACAACATTCCTCCGCCCAGGCGAGCAACCACCAAGAAAAGGTGTTAACACCAATTCTCGGCCAGGACAACTGGAAGCTGCTAGGGACTGGAAGATGCTGGCTGATCTTGATCAACGGCTTATTTTTCCACCTGAGATTGCCACCACTAACCTACGACCAGACATTGTTTTGTGGTCTGGATCAGCACGCATTGTTCAACTGATAGAGTTGACAGTGCCATGGGAGGATGCTGTAGATGAGGCATATGAGAGGAAGAAACTGCGGTATGCTCATTTGGCCACTGAAGCAGAACAGCGAGGATGGAGAGTCCAGGTTTATCCAGTGGAAGTGGGTTGTCGAGGTTTTGTGGCACACTCTACAACCCGGTTCCTCAGGGACGTCGGATTCAGCGGCCAAGAGTTGCGTCGCACAGTAAAGAACTTATCTGAAGCAGCAGAAAGGAGCAGCAACTGGCTGTGGTTGAGACGGAAAGATTCTAGCTGGCAAGGTACAGGCCGCCACGCTACGGTTTCGTAGAATTCTTGAAAAACTTGAAGAGTCTGTTGGTTTATTTGTATAGGTTGTATAGTATAGGTTGTATAGTATACTATACAATTTGTATAGGTTGTATAGTATAGAATGACGGGTGGTTGGGTAGATATTGTGTTTTGCGTTAGGTGGTATGCCATACGGAACCGTTGCCACTGTAACTGCTTTAACGCACCAGTGGGGCTCGACAGCCTTAATCAATCGGGTTGGCGCGTATGGTTGGGTTGCGGAGAGATAGTGAGATTGTGGTTAGGTCTCAGCAGCAGGAGGGATGTAGAGGTCAGTAAGCTGGGCTGAGTTGAGTGGGGGACGGAGGGGGGTGACTCTGGGACGCCAGAGTCACTGTCGAGCCCTCTTGAGGTGTCGTGGGCTAGTCGACGAAACACTGAGGACGGAAGGTGCCCACTTGAAGACCCTAGAGATGTCCCCTACTCGGCTCAATCCAGACGGTTGTCGTGTTGGTCCACTAGGGAGACCACACTGTAGTTGCAGCCGTCGTGTGTGCTGACGCGCCAAGTACACTGCAGCCGTTAACGCCGGACAGAAGGGGAGTCACACCCTCATATGGAAAGAAGCGTAAATGGATGGAGAAGCATAGTTTACTGTAAAGCTACGTCTTAGTGTTGCTTATCTTGGCGAAAGCCGAGTACAAATCAGCATGAAGTTTTAACATCTACTCTCGTGTAATGGAAATCATGAAGATCTGGATACGTCCAGTGACTGCGGTGAATAGTGCTGCTGGCAACAAGGGAAAGACCTTGTGACAGCCTGGAGAGACAGCTGACAGGAGGAAATAGACCCCAATGGGGCTGGTAAGGGTTAGCTACCCTTGTCGGCAGTATCCAGCTTCGTGTTTACAGGATGCTGGAGACACCCGCCCAAGGCTTCTAAGAAATTAAAGAGAAAAATACCCCTAGAGTCTGCGAGAGCAGGGGCGGAAGATGACTCGATGTTGGACAACATGGTTAACGACTTAGGAATGGAAACGGATATGAGTATGGAGAGTAAGACTAGTTCAAGATCTGCAGTTAGTAAAGTCATTGAACTCCAAGTTTGTGTCTGTGGCTGGAGCAAGGCGACAACGGTCAGGGGTTTGAAGGTTCATCAAGGGAAAATGAAATGCTTGAGGGAGAAGGGACAAGGGCCTCGCATTGATCAGTACTTCTTACGAAGTCAGTCAAGTCAGTCGAATGAAATCCAGCGACAGGAAGCAAACCACAGCTCGCAGGATATCAGCACCCCTGTCATAGAGGAGAGGAGGGCTTGCACAGTTAGTGATGAACATATTCATACTTGTGAAACCGGTCAGACTAACCAGCATAAGAGAGAAAAGAACCTCAACGGGCATAGGCCTGGAGTTAGATGGCCAAGAGCTTGTGAGAAAACTGCATGGGATACGGTAAACACAGATCTATGCTTTGCATTGGAAAGATTAACTGGTACAGTTGAAAAGAAGCTGGATAAATTTGGGGACATCATTTACGCATATGGAAGTGAGAGGTTTGGTGTGGAAAAAAAGGAAGGAGAAAGTACAAACTGCTCCTGGAATGTCTAGACGGCAGCAGAAAATTGAAGGGTTAGTTAGAGAAAGGAGACAGTTGAGGAAGCAATGGAAAAGAGCAGAACAAAGTCAGAAGGAGGGACTCAATCTCTTACAAAGGGACATAAAAGATAAGCTGGCAACATTACGCAGAGCTGAGCGTCTACGGAAACGCTACAAAAAGAAGGAACGTGCGAGGGCTAATTTCTATAAAGACCCATTCAAATTCGTAAAGAAGTTATTCACCAGTGAGAAGAATGGCACTTTAAAAGCATCTAGAGTTGAGCTAGAGAGATATTTGGAGGAAACGCATACAGATGCAAAAAGGCATGAGCATATGTCAATTCCATCAGACATACCACCTATCAACCCACCAGAATACCAAATGGAGGTCTGTGCACCTAAGTGGAAAGAGGTAGAGCAGGCTGTGAGAAAGGCAAGGGCTTCATCATCTCCAGGGCCTAATGGAGTTCCGTACAGAGTGTACAAGAGTGCTTCAGGAGTTCTGCGAATTCTGTGGAAATTGTTAAAAGTGGCATGGGAAAAACAGGTTGTACCTAGAGCATGGCGCAGAGCAGGTGGAGTCTTTATACCTAAAGAAAAAGATGCTACAAGCATCAGTCAGTTTCGTCCTATTTCACTATTAAACGTTGAAGGTAAGATTTTCTTCAGCATTATTGCCCAGAGATTGTCCACCTACCTATTAAAGAATGGCTTCATTGACACTTCAGTTCAAAAAGCGGGCATTCCAGGGTTCTCAGGATGCTTAGAACACATCAATGTTATCTGGCAACGAATTCAGTCAGCTAAAAAGGAGAGGAAGGAGCTCCATGTGACATTCCTGGATTTGGCCAATGCATATGGTTCAGTGCCACATGAGCTTCTTTGGGCAGCATTTGATTTTTTCAGAGTACCAATGTCAATAACAAATTTAGTGAAAGCCTATTTTGGAGATTTGCAATTTAGTTTCTCAACTCCAAAATTCAGCACTGCATGGCAATGCTTAGAGGTTGGAATAATGGCAGGATGCACAATTTCTCCACTGGCTTTTACCATGGCAATGGAAGTAATCATTAGGGCATCAAGATGGGTAGTAGGAGGAGAGCGCTTGGCTTCTGGGTTGCGACTACCACCAATCAGAGCATACATGGATGACATGACAACCATGACTACAACAGTAGCCTGCACTAATCGGTTATTGGGGAAGTTAACAGATAATATTGAATGGGCACGAATGCAATTTAAGCCCTCTAAATCAAGGAGCATCTCCATAGTTAAAGGAAAGGTAGTAGATAAAACATTCTTCATTAATGGTGAGGCAATACCAACAGTTTCTGAGAAGCCAGTGAAAAGTCTTGGGAGATGGTACGATGGAGATCTAAAGGACACAGTTCGAGTGGGAGAAGTTAGACAACAAGCAGTGGAAGGGTTGAAGAGCATAAACAGCTGTGCTCTACCAGGCAAACTAAAACTCTGGTGCTTTCAGTTTGGTCTACTGCCGAGGTTGCTGTGGCCACTGACTGTGTACGAGGTTTCTTTGACAACAGTGGATAAGCTGGAAGCGTTAATAAGTTCATACATCAGGAAATGGTTGGGAGTTCCACGCTGCCTCAGCAGAGTGGGACTTTATAGTAAAGGAATATTGCAGCTGCCAGTCTCTGCTTTAACCGAGGAGTTTAAGTGTGCCAAGGTCAGACTGGAAATGACATTAGTAGAGTCACGTGACAAATGTGTAAGGGAGGCAGCCCCTGTGTTAAAAACTGGTAGAAAGTGGTCAGCAAAGAAATCTGTAGTAGAGGCAAAGGCTGACCTTCAAATAGGGGATATCGTGGGACAGGTACAGCATGGAAGAGGGGGTTTTGGGCTCAGGTTAGCTCCTCCTAAATGGCACAAGGCAGGCCCAGCTCAAAGGAGGAAGCTGGTAGTCAACGAGGTGCGAAAGCAGGAGGAGAGGATGAGGAGTATAAAGGCCATTTCCCAGGCCAAGCAGGGAGAGTGGATGAGATGGGAGAGTGTGGAACAACGCAAAATGGGCTGGCAAGACCTTTGGTCAATGGAAGAGAGTAGGATCAGTTTCCTTATTAGGTCAACATATGATGTTCTCCCATCACCGCAGAACCTAAACCTCTGGGTAGGAGAGGATCCCTCTTGTCCTTTGTGTTCATCACCTGCCACATTAAGGCACATTTTGACAGGATGTAAGGTGGCTCTTAGCCAAGGTCGGTTTACTTGGCGCCATGACCAAGTACTGAGATGTTTGGCTTTAGCATTGGAAGGCAAGCGTTGTATGACCAATAAGTTGCCGCATGTTCTAGCAAAACATTACACGCAGAAGACAACATTCCTCCGCCCAGGCGAGCAACCACCAAGAAAAGGTGTTAACACCAATTCTCGGCCAGGACAACTGGAAGCTGCTAGGGACTGGAAGATGCTGGCTGATCTTGATCAACGGCTTATTTTTCCACCTGAGATTGCCACCACTAACCTACGACCAGACATTGTTTTGTGGTCTGGATCAGCACGCATTGTTCAACTGATAGAGTTGACAGTGCCATGGGAGGATGCTGTAGATGAGGCATATGAGAGGAAGAAACTGCGGTATGCTCATTTGGCCACTGAAGCAGAACAGCGAGGATGGAGAGTCCAGGTTTATCCAGTGGAAGTGGGTTGTCGAGGTTTTGTGGCACACTCTACAACCCGGTTCCTCAGGGACGTCGGATTCAGCGGCCAAGAGTTGCGTCGCACAGTAAAGAACTTATCTGAAGCAGCAGAAAGGAGCAGCAACTGGCTGTGGTTGAGACGGAAAGATTCTAGCTGGCAAGGTACAGGCCGCCACGCTACGGTTTCGTAGAATTCTTGAAAAACTTGAAGAGTCTGTTGGTTTATTTGTATAGGTTGTATAGTATAGGTTGTATAGTATACTATACAATTTGTATAGGTTGTATAGTATAGAATGACGGGTGGTTGGGTAGATATTGTGTTTTGCGTTAGGTGGTATGCCATACGGAACCGTTGCCACTGTAACTGCTTTAACGCACCAGTGGGGCTCGACAGCCTTAATCAATCGGGTTGGCGCGTATGGTTGGGTTGCGGAGAGATAGTGAGATTGTGGTTAGGTCTCAGCAGCAGGAGGGATGTAGAGGTCAGTAAGCTGGGCTGAGTTGAGTGGGGGACGGAGGGGGGTGACTCTGGGACGCCAGAGTCACTGTCGAGCCCTCTTGAGGTGTCGTGGGCTAGTCGACGAAACACTGAGGACGGAAGGTGCCCACTTGAAGACCCTAGAGATGTCCCCTACTCGGCTCAATCCAGACGGTTGTCGTGTTGGTCCACTAGGGAGACCACACTGTAGTTGCAGCCGTCGTGTGTGCTGACGCGCCAAGTACACTGCAGCCGTTAACGCCGGACAGAAGGGGAGTCACACCCTCATATGGAAAGAAGCGTAAATGGATGGAGAAGCATAGTTTACTGTAAAGCTACGTCTTAGTGTTGCTTATCTTGGCGAAAGCCGAGTACAAATCAGCATGAAGTTTTAACATCTACTCTCGTGTAATGGAAATCATCATCGTGTCCTCAAGCGCAACAGACTGCGCATGAAACAGCTATACAGAGTGCCCTTTGATCGCAACTCAGACCGAGTCAAAGAGCAAAGGTTCCAGTATGTACAGGTTGGCATATATCCAGACACATTCAATGTTGATTACTCTAAGTAGTGATTTACTGTAGTGGCCTAAATCACTTTTTCTGTATCACTTACAAAACGATATCTATTTCTACAGAGGGTTTTTCAACTGGATGCAATGGAAAGACCCCATGAATACATTTACATGGATGAAGCTGGGTTTAATCTCACCAGAAGGAGAAGGAGAGGCCGTAATGTGATTGGCCATCGGGCCATTGTTGGTGTTCCTGGGCAGCGTGGTGGCAATGTCACATTATGTGCTGCCATCAGCAATCATGGGGTTGTCCACCATCATGCCAACCTGGGGCCCTACAACACTCACCAGCTCCTCATTTTCCTCAATGACATGCGAGATGCTCTGTTAGGACAGCAGGATGAGCATCCCATCTATGTTGTTGTTTGGGACAATGTGAGTTTTCACAGAGCCCTCCAGGTTAGAGAGTGGTTCAATATGAACCAAGGTTTTATCAATCTTTGCCTTCCACCGTACTCCCCTTTCCTAAACCCCATTGAGGAATTCTTCTCCTCATGGCGGTGGAAGGTATATGAACGCCAACCTTACACCAGGGTAAATCTCCTACAAGCCATGGGACTTGCCTGTGGTGACATAGGTGTGGAGGCATGCCAAGCCTGGATACGGCATGCCAGGGGTTTTTTCCCTCGTTGCCTGGCCAGACAAAATGTGGCCTGTGATGTGGATGAAGTCCTGTGGCCTGACCCAGTACGGAGACATGATGCTGTGGCTGAGTAATGCACTTATTTGTATATTTTGTACTTTATTTTTACATGGGCTTACTGTACACAAGTGGCAAACGCATACGATTTCTGTTTGTTTTTTCAAGTGCTGTGTAAATGCACGAGATTTCTGTTTTGTCTTTTTGTGCTAAGTGCTAAATGCACAGTTTTTTTTTTTTTTTTGCAACATGCATTTAGCCTACAGTGAACAATAAACATTTATTTCTCCAGCTTCATGTCCTGAGCATTGTGTTTTCTATTTTTCTACGTAGTGTTTAGTGACTGTTCAGTAGTGTTTTTAATTTTGATTGACTCGGGGCACGATTTGACAACATAGTTCAGTTTTGAGAACAGATTGAACTGTTTTGAGGTGAAAGTTTGGTTTTGCAAGAAGAGTCTGAGGTTTTGTGAATGTAGCTTGAAAATTGGGTTTTGTGTTTACAGTTTAGAGAAAAGGAGAGCAGCTTTCAAGAAATGTGTCTTAGCAATCGAGAAAAACTGTAAATATTTGTTACCATGTATTTGTGTGTTCTCAGTATAAAAACAATATTCTCAAATATTTTACAACACAATTATGTATACTGTCTGTAGTAAGTGTAACACTGAACCAAAAAAGGCCTAAGTCATAAATGGAGTAGTGTTTCCCATTCATCATAGTGTTTTACATTGAGCACATCAGTGTTCAACTGGTTCTTGTAAATGTCTATTCATATGATTGTTTGTGTGTGTCATTTGAAACCAAAATACAATTTTGAGAAGAAATAACATTGTTTTGAATGTAAAGTTTCATTTTGCAGGATAATTGAGGAGTTTGCCCATTGTGTGTGTTTTTTTATTTGTGTGTAGAGTTCTGAGAGTATGAGGCATGCTTTCAGAAAATGTGTGTAAACAATCAAGAAAAACTGTAAAAAGTGTTAAAAAAAAACATATGAGCGTCAGCGTGTTCAGTTGTTCACATGGAGTTTCGTGACAGCTACATAAACCTGCAACATGTTAAATCACCAGTCCTTCCAGAAAAATGCGGAGTTTTTTTGTGATTGTTGCGGGCAAAAATCCTTGATTACGCGGCACGTTTTCTTAAAAAATGCGATGGAATATGCGGGATATTTATGCAATTTTATGCGATGAAATTGCGGGAACTTGCGAAAATTGCGGGAACTTGCAAAAACTGCGGTTTGATGAAAAAGAGAAAAAAAGTGATCCTTGTTCTAACTAGGCTACTGCCTTAATGTAAAGAGTAATTTCTTATTACTCCTATGATAAGCAAGCATAGGCTACTACATCACAGAAAGTGCTGGGAATATTTAAGGTCTCATCTTGTTTTATTTCAGACCTTAATAAACATGGCAAACTTACAAAACATTGATGAGTCAAACAAGTTCTGTAGCTTTACAAAAGGAATATGCTACAACTTCTGTAAAAAAGAATAAATAAAATATTAAAATAGCTATACAGAGGTAGCTATAGCCTACAAAACAGACAAATTCTGTTAAAATAAGTGCTTCCAATGCACAAAGTGCAATCTCTTACTGTAACAAGTTTACATACTAATATACTTACAACTGTAAGGTTTTTGAAACTAGTATGATTTAACCCACTGGTAACAAAAAAGTGCAATCTTACAACTGAAAAGACTGGGCTTCATCATGACTTCATCGCGGGGTTTGCAGCTTTTCGATGATGTTCACGTCACGTAATTACGTCACTTCATAACGTTCCCATGGCAACAGGGTGGACCAGCTGCTCGTGTGTGAAGTAAACGCAACATTTTCCACCTTTCTGCTAAGATATATGTGACTTTTTTTGCAACGAAAATGCGGGGATTATGAAATCATGCAAGCTCTGCATATTTTGCGTGGAAATCAGCAATTTATGCGGCGAGATTGCGGAGTATTTGAAAAAATGCGACCCCCGCATAAATATGCGGACTTTGGCTGATTTTGCATTGAATTCAGCGATCGCATAATCGCGTTTTTCTGGAGGGACTGAATCACGATGATTGATCATTTTGTCATTGCAATGTGAGCAATGCCCTTCATGAATTTATTCAGTGCATAGTGACAAACGTGTTGAGGGATGCTGTTATATTTTTGTTGCTGCATAGTTTTGCATGTTTACATGTTGTAATATCTATTTTGTTGCTACATAGATTTTTGAGGAGAAAAAGGTAGGGTCCAATATTAGTTACTTATTACCATGTATATTGGCTGTTTTTTAGTACTTATAAACCACATATTAATGCCTTATTCTGCATCCCTTAATCCTACCCAATACCTAAAGTTAACAACTACTTACTAATTACTACCCTATCATTTATGCATTTGGCAGACACTTTCATTCAAAGAGTATTTGTATAGAGTAAGAGTATGAGTATACTGTATCTAGAGTATTTACTGTACATATCACGTTACTGTATCACATGTATTGTATTCCAGGGTGGGTGGCTAATGCTCCTTTCCAACAAAAGTGGTAGTTTTGTGAAATATACCTTGATAACATGTTGAGATGTTTCAGTACTGTGTATGGTAAATACAGTAAAGTTAGGGATAAATACAGGGATAATGTTAGTTTCATCGGGCCACTCTGGTCCAGAACTGGTTCACCAACCATGATCAATTTGAAGTTGTGTACTTGCCCCCTTACTGGCCGTTTGTAAATCATATAGAGGAATTTTTTTCCGCTTGGAGATGGTGCATATATGACCGCCAACCACATGCCCGAATGCCTCTTCTGCAGTGGGACAAGCCTGCGGAGACATTGAGATGAGGTCAATCCAGGGATGGATTCGACACACAAGGGGATATTTTCCCCAATGCTTAGCGAGAGAAGACATTGCTTGTGATGTTGATGAGATCCTTTGCGCACAATTGTGTTTTTCTGTGTTTGATTTAACTGAATTTACTGTACTGTAAAATATACTACTGTAATGTAATGATTTTGAATTCAGTATTTCATTTTTTGGTTGTTGTGAAAACATGCCCTCTGTGGAACTGAATAAAAACAGTGAAAACAAAAGTCTGCAGTGTTTTATATAAAGTAGACTAGTGTGTTGCTGCTGATCTGAAAGTGTATGATGCAAGTGGGTGTCATTTTGTCATCAGAATGAAATTTTGACAAAGGATTGTTAGGTTTTGATAGCAGAGTTTCAATTTGACATAGATGTGAATGGTTTATTTACCAGTGTTGTGTCTTATTTGTTTGTGTGTAGAGTTTTGACACAATGAGCCAAGTTTTGCCAAATGTGTTCAAGCAACGGGCAAAAACTGTAATAGTGAGAATTGGATCCTAATTTAAAGTGTGACCCAAAAAGAAAATAAATAAATAATCCCTGTTATTTTCTCTGTCAGTCAATGTACAGAACTATTTTTAAATGGTTACTAGCAAGAGAAGCACCAGTGCGTGTGTGTGTGTGTGTGTGTGTGTGTGTGTGTGTGTGTGTGTGTGTGTGTGTGTGTGTGTGTGTGTGTGTGAGTAGGATAAACTTGCTTCTTGTATGCCTCTTCTGCATATGTAAATATGAACAGTTTAGATGTATGGCCATATGGTCACAAAACAGATTAAAAATAAGTTAAAAAGAAGCATATTTGTGCATTTAGTGCACACATAAGCAACCCGATCTCACTAAATGCGTCTTTATTGCACGCATGTGCATTGTCGTGTAATTTATACGCTAAATTGAGTTTTTACGTGCATAGGATACGCATTGGTTGGTTAGGGTAGGTTTAGGTGTGTGTGGGGTGCGTGTGTATTATACGCTTGGGTAGGATTAGTGGTGTGGGGTGCGTGTGTATTACACGCAAATGAACTGCGTATCAAATGCACGCAAAAAACTGCGTCTCATATGCACGTAAAAACTCATTTTCGCGTATCAATTACACGACAATGCACCATGCGTGTCATAGAGACGCATTTACGTGATATTCGTGGCTTGGATTGTGGGTAAGGGTGTACTTTCTGAGAAGTACAAAATGGCACGTGTGGTCTTCTGAAATGAAAATGTCACCTTTGGTTTAGGCTTTTCTTCTTTTAGTCCTGGGTTCTGTTTCTGAGTAATGCTCATTGGTAGGTTGGCTGGGGTTTTACAAGGTGAACACTACACCAACCACATACAAATCAACACACAGTGACACATATCTTACATGGTTCATGAAATGTAGCTACATGCTAATTAAGTTACATTTAACACATGCTTTGCTAGCTCAAATTAAATGGTTCCAACTCAAAGTAATCAACTTAAAACATGGTATTTATGAAACAATCTAAGTTCCTCTAACAACTCAATGAAGACTGTTTAAAAATTTATTAAAAAAAACTTTATGCAAACTTGCATTCATTTTTGTTGAGAGAGAGAGAGAGAGAGAGAGAGAGAGAGAGAGAGAGCGAGAGCGAGAGAGAGCAGGAGTTTGTGGGTTGTGGGTGTCTTTAAAGATTGAAAACAAAAGGTTGAAAAAAAACATTTGAAACGGATATTGTGATATCTAGGTCAATGGAGATATGGGGACATTGTTTATTAAATAAAACGCTTAAGTTAATTGGGAAACATAATACTGGACTGTGTGATGGATGCCAGGAAGAAGAGTCTGTAGAGCATATTATTTTGAGATGCAGTAGATATGAAGCACAGAGAGAGATGATGAGGAATAAACTGAGGGAGATGGGAATTCAAAACATCACGTTAAAAGGGTTATTGAGCAGCGATAGGGTTCAGACTAGAATTCTTTTGACTTTCTTTAAAAGAAACAGGTTTTTTTTTATGAAGAAAAGAAGTAGGCTATTGAGGAGCTGTTAAAAGTATTATTATTATAATCATTTTATTATTATTGTAATTATATATATATATATAATTTATTTATTTAAATCTATTTGTGACGCCACATCAGTTAGTAGTGTTGAGGGCATCTCGTGTTGTGAGGGGAACCTGTGTAACGGGGCTCAGAGTGTCACCCAGAGCTTCCTGATCCTCTGCGCTTCTCTGCTCTCCTACTTCATGATGCACTGAATACAGCAGATCATCACGGTCTACAATCACACACACTGTACTGAATATATAGCTTGTATTTCTTTGTACCATTGATGTTCTGATGTAGAACTCTGATGTGACATTTTATGAAATAAAATTCTACATCACCTTTTTCCTGCAGTCATATTTAATAAAGCATGTCATGCTGTAAATAATTCTGATAAAACAGCAATAATAAATATATATTGTTTTTTAAAAGGCTAGTTCATAGGGCTGCTCGATTATGAAAAAATTCATAATAAAAAAATCAGAAAAATCATAATCACGATTATTTTTTTGTCAGTATTGAAATCACGATTATGTAACACGATTATTTCACATGACTTTGGGAACGTGTTGCATTTTATTAAAAAGACACCTTTCAACAATTCTTAAAAAATCTCAATTTGAACATTTATTCTAGCCTACTTTAACTATTAAAATAAATAATATAACAGATAGTCGGCTACTTCAATAAGTGTTTTAATAATTCCCGCAGGTCTACCATATATAAAATCAAATCAATAATTTTAAAACTTTCTCCAAGACGCAATTTCACAAACCGCGTGAGTGTTCAGCTGTAACTGGTGCCTCGCGAGTCGCGACATTAGTTATCACTTGTCTGCGTTGAAAAGTCGTGGAGACAGACACGGGACAACAACAAGTGGCGGTTTCACCTAGATTTACTGATATACAAAACAAACAAGAGCACCCTCTGAGTAAATCACCCTTATATTGCTATATAGAACAAACGTGAAGTACATTTAATCACGAGGCTGAATCCAGCTTCTTATTCGCAGCTTCTTATTGACGCTATCCGTTCCACCTTAAATGACGCGAACTGCCGCGTTTGCTGGCTTCTTATTGACGCTCAACTTAGGGACCGTGCGGTTTTTCTCTTTTTCGCGTTTTTTAAGGGATCGTGTTACTTTTGTATCTATATTCAGAATAAAATAATAATCAAATGCAATTTAAATGCAAATAACACTGATATATCAACGAAAATGGACTGTAAAAATATAAAGGCACATAAATATAATTAGGCTACATTATTCTTTAAAAGCCTTTCTTTGATAGGTAAATAACAAATAATAATACCACATAAATTACTGTAAAACTATAATTAGGCCTACATTATTCTTTAATTATTGCAATTAACATAATTTGGATGTATTCAATGCATGTATTTAAAAATAAATAAATATTATTACAAATTATAATTACACAGGGTAACCAGAGATTATGCACCAGCTTGGATCCAGCCTCTTATGAAGACCCAGGTGACCCAGCACTTTTGAATAGATGACACCCCTGCAAGGACTCCAGACCTTCAAACATGAATGATTATACAAAATTATCATTTTATAAATGCTTTAACATGCACATTAGTTTTGCTTAAATGCATATATGATATTTGTAAAATAATATAATTTGTGGTATTTTTTAACTGTACTTTACAGTTTACATCTCAGTAAATCCTATTGTTTTGTAATACAGAAACCTGCATTTTATGTAAAGCTACCTTGAAATGATTGTGAAAAGGGTTATACAAATGAATGTATGAATTAAATTGAATTGCATTAAATTGAAAGTGCCATTGCATGGTTACTGTACATTAGAAATATATGGACCCAATCTGACAATACAGAAGAGTTATCACATTGTTGGCCTACTTGGTTTCACTGATGCTTTATACCCTGCATCTGTGCTTGAATATAATCATGCACAATTTCAGATGTTTTTACTGTATAAAAAGCCATTGCATTGTTGGCTCAAGTGGGGGCTCTATATAGCTGTATTGTGATGGTGCGTAAAAAGTTGCATTGGGGCCTTATACACATTGTCCTTGACTGTCACCATGCACAAAATTAGACATTTTTACTGTCGCATCTTGAAGTTATGCACCCATGAAGTTGACAGATTGACTAGAGTTATGGGGAAGTTGCAGTTTTGGTTTCAATTGCATTTTCTGCCCATTTCGCAGCGCTGTTTCTCGGCCGCCTCAGAGGGTGCGTTAAATTTGACATAGTCCCATTAGAGTAGAGCTACTACTCTAACGAAATCCAAATTTTTAGCAGTTTTTACTGTAGAGTTTTTTTTTAATGAATTTTTAAATTTAGCTTTTTACATTGCACAATAAGCCATGCATTTTCTGCCCAATTTGCGGCGCTGTTTCTCGGCCGCCTCAGAGGGTGCGTTAAATTTGACATTGTCCCATTAGACTAGAGCTCCTACTCTGACGAAATCCACAATTTGAGCAGTTTTTACTGTAGAATTTTTTTTTAATGAATTTTTGAATTGTGCACTTTAGACGGCGCACAATAAGCAGCCTAATGCATTTTCTGCCCATTTTGCGGCGCTGTTTTTCGGCCGCCTCTGAGGGTGCGTTAAATTTGACATAGTCCCATTAGACTAGAGCTCCTACTCTGACGAAATCCAAATTTTGAGCAGTTTTTACTGTAGAATATTTTTTTTATGAATGTTTGAATTTTGCACTTTAGACAGTGCACAATAAGGCGCCTAATACATTTTTTTGCCATTTCGCGGCGCTGTTTCTCGGCATGAGGACTTGGCACGGACTCGGACATTTTAGACTCGGAAAAATGTCCGAGTCCAGTCGAGTCCGGGCACTGGAGGACATATTATTCAAAAACGAAACGAAACTAACGTTACTTGTGTTGTTTCCGCGTTGAGCATTGTAGCCAATCACAGACATGTATATTAAGCGCATGAACACAGTGGCAAATCAGAGGCGTTTTAGTCAACATGCGGAGAGATGAGAATTCGCTCAAAATGTATGTTCAGAATCAGCACAAGCTTTATCCTTTCGCAAATCCCCTCATAATCAACAAAGTCTAGACGCGATATAAATGAGAGATTCACTGTGCAGTGCGGACAACTTCAGTGTTTATGACGAGAGTTTTAGGCCCCGTCCACACGGACACGGGTATTTTTAAAACCGGGACTTTTTTAACGCGGTTCGGCCGTTCGTCCACACGAAAACGCACTGAAACCGAATATTTTTGAAAACCCCTGCTGAGGGTGAGTATTTTCAGAAACGCCGGTTACGTGTTGTCGTGTAGACAGTGAAACCGGGGTTTTTGCCTTGCGACGTCAGAGTGTGCGCCGTTATCCGCTGTGTTTGACGTCAGATTTGCGCCTACCGGAACCGGTAATAACTTTTTGTTAGGCTTCTGATTGGCCAACGTGGCTTTACGGTTAGGGTTATTTCGCCGCCTGCTGGCGTGGCATGCTCTTGACCGCGCTTGATAGCGTGTTTTTGCGTTTTCATGTGGACGGGATTATTTTTAAAAACGCTGGAGGAAAAACTCCGGTTATAAAAATACCCGTGTCCGTGTGGACATGGCCTTAGGGAGAGTGCAGAACGCGGTAAGTAGTGTGATGGCTTAAAGGGAGCGCTATTGATAATCTAAATAATAGTTTTGTTTTTCGTGCTTCTAGAGGACCAGTGGTTACGTTCACACAGTAAATTATAAAGAGTGATAAATGCATTTAAATGTGGGAGTGAATCCGTAAAATTTTAGTCATGTGAGTCATGAAATTGCGATGATTGACATAGTAACCATAGCAACATTTTGGCGTCTAATAGTTTTATGATTTTTGTTACATTTACACTTTAGTTTACATACACCTTTCAGAATCTCCAAAATGTAGTTTTTATTTATTTATAAGAAAGGATCATAAAAACATTTTCTATTTAGTACTGCACTGAAAAAGCTTTTTCACATAACAGATGTTTAATAGCCTAGTCCACAAGACAAAATACAAACACAAAATACAAGACAAATTACTTGATTTTTATATTGTGTGTCATTACCTGAATGATCCACAACTGTTTTTTGTTTTTGTTTTTTTGTAATGGTTGTTCATGAGGAAAAATCCTCCAGCTCCTGCACATTCTTTGCTTTTCCAGCATCTTCTTCATATTTGACTCCTTACTAGCAGTGGCTATGCTTGCGAGATCCATCTATTCAAATCATTCAAACCAGGTCAATTTCAAATCATTTAAATCTTTGTGGACTCGGCCGGACTCGACTCGGACTCGGATGTTAAGGACTCGGACTCAAGTCCGACTCGGCCCTCTTTGGACTCGGACTTGGACTCGGACTCGATTGTTAAGGACTTGGACTTGACTCGGACTCGACAAAGGTGGACTCGGACCCAACACTAGCTTATTGTGCACTGTCTAAAGTGCAAATTTCAAACATTCATAAAAAAAATATTCTACAGTAAAAACTGCTCAAATTGTGGATTTCGTCAGAGTAGGAGCTCTAGTCTAATGGGACAATGTCGAATTTAACGCACCCTCTGAGGCGGCCGAGAAACACCGCCACGAAATGGGCAGAAAATGCAATTAGGCGGCTTATTGTGCACTGTCTAAAGTGCAAATTTCAAACATTCATGAAAAAAAATCTACAGTAAAAACTGCTCAAATTGTGGATTTCGTCAGAGTAGGAGCTCTAGTCTAATGGGACAATGTCGAATTTAACGCACCCTCTGAGGCGGCCGAGAAACAGCGCCACGAAATGGGCAGAAAATGCATTAAGCGGCTTATTGTGCACTGTAAAAAGTTAAATTCAAAAATTCATTAAAAGAAAATTCTACAGTAAAAATTGCTCAAAATTTGGATTTCGTTACAGTAGTAGCTCTACTCTAATGGGGCAATGTCAAATTTAACGCACCCTCTGAGGCGGCCGAGAAACAGCGCCGCGAAATGGCAAAAAAATGCATTAGGCTGCTTATTGTGCAAAGTGCAAAATTCAAAAATTCATTAAAAAAAAATTCTACAGTAAAAATTGCTCAAAATTTGGATTTCGTTACAGTAGTAGCTCTACTCTAATGGGACTATGTCAAATTTAACGCACCCTCAGAGGCGGCCGAGAAACAGCGCCGCAAAATGGGCAGAAAATGCATTAGGCTGCTTAATGTGCACCGTCTAAAGTGCAAAATTCACAAATTCATTAAAAAAAATTCTACAGTAAAAACTGCTCAAATTGTGGATTTCGTCAGTAGGAGCTCTAGTCAAATGGGACAATGTCAAATTTAACGCACCCTCTGAGGCGGCCGAGAAACAGCGCCACGAAATGGGCAGAAAATGCATTAGGTGGCTTATTGTGCACCGTCTAAAGTGCAAAATTAAAAAATTCATAAAAAATATTTTCTACAGTAAAAACTGCTCAAAATGTGGGAGCAGGAGCTCTAGGCTAATGGGACAATGTCAAATTTAACGCACCCTCTGAGGCGGCCGAGAAACAGCGCCGCAAATTGGGCAGAAAATGCATGGCTTATTGTGCAATGTAAAAAGCTAAATTAAAAAAATCATTAAAAAAAAACTCTACAGTAAAAACTGCTAAAAATTTGGATTTCGTTAGAGTAGTAGCTCTACTCTAATGGGACTATGTCAAATTTAACGCACCCTCTGAGGCGGCCGAGAAACAGCGCCGCGAAATGGGCAGAAAATGCAATTGAAACCAAAACTGCAACTTCCCCATAACTCTAGTCAATCTGTCAACTTCATGGGTGCATAACTTCAAGATGCGACAGTAAAAATGTCTAATTTTGTGCATGGTGACAGTCAAGGACAATGTGTATAAGGCCCCAATGCAACTTTTTACGCACCATCACAATACAGCTATATAGAGCCCCCACTTGAGCCAACAATGCAATGGCTTTTTATACAGTAAAAACATCTGAAATTGTGCATGATTATATTCAAGCACAGATGCAGGGTATAAAGCATCAGTGAAACCAAGTAGGCCAACAATGTGATAACTCTTCTGTATTGTCAGATTGGGTCCATATATTTCTAATGTACAGTAACCATGCAATGGCACTTTCAATTTAATGCAATTCAATTTAATTCATACATTCATTTGTATAACCCTTTTCACAATCATTTCAAGGTAGCTTTACATAAAATGCAGGTTTCTGTGTTACAAAACAATAGGATTTACTGAGATGTAAAATGTAAAGTACAGTTAAAAAATACCACAAATTATATTATTTTACAAATATCATATATGCATTTAAGCAAAACTAATGTGCATGTTAAAGCATTTATAAAATGATAATTTTGTATAATCATTCATGTTTGATGTTCTGGAGTCCTTGCAGGGGTGTCATCTATTCAAAGGTGCTGGGTCACCTGGGTCTTCATAAGAGGCTGGATCCAAGCTGGTGCATAATCTCTGGTTACCCTGTGTAATTATAATTTGTAATAATATTTATTTATTTTTAAATACATGCATTGAATACATCCAAATTATGTTAATTGCATTAATTAAAGAATAATGTAGGCCTAATTATAGATTTACAGTAATTTATGTGGTATTATTATTTGTTATTTACCTTTCAAAATAGTTTATTATTCTTTTCTGAAAACATAAAAAAATACAAACAGGATCTCTAATAAGTGAAAAACCACATGATCCCTAAATTGAGCTGATGACATGTACAATAATTAAAGAATAATGTAGCCTAATTATATTTATGTGCCTTTATATTTTTACAGTCCATTTTCGTTGATATATCAGTGTTGTTTGCATTTAAATTGCATTTGATTATTATTTTATTCTGAATATAGATACAAAAGTAACACGATCCCTTAAAAAACGCGAAAAAGAGAAAAACCGCACGGTCCCTAAGTTGAGCGTCAATAAGAAGCCAGCAAACGCGGCAGTTCGCGTCATTTAAGGTGGAACGGGTAGCGTCAATAAGAAGCTGCGAATAAGAAGCTGGATTCAGCCTCGTCATTTAATCAACATGTGCTTTCATCTCCACATATATAAGTCAAAGTCAAAAATATAACTTAAATAGAGTAAAATGACAAAAATGACCAGGTAAGTAAAATAACACAATACACATAAATTGCAATGAGGATATAGACATAAAAGCAACAATTAAAATAAAGATGAATTGAGATTTAACAGGAGCCAAAAATAACTCCCCTCTTCAGTGCATTAACAATGCCAAGAGGAAGAGGAGGAGACAAAAGAGATAGATAAATAGGAGGAGGAGGAGGAGATAAATTGTGTAGGCTCATGATGACATCACAGCAATTAAAGGGGAAAAACGCTAATTTTTTAGGCAAGTATACCAGATATATGAAAATAAACCATTTTGTGTGAATTATAATAAACAATACATACGGTTTAACAGTACACTTTCTGTAGCTGTTACACTGCGTCTTCTCTCTCTCTGTCTCTTAAAAACATTGAAACTACATTCTCGCGTTTAGGAGTCAGGACATGACGGAATTTTCACTTGCATAATCGGGCCAGCATTGCATCATAACTAAAGTTGATCATTTTCACTTCTTTTTAAATCTTATCAGTTTAAACATTCATGCCGGATAGAAATTTTGTCCGACTTAATACAGCGCCGATGCCATGTGACTGTGAAGTATGCCATCAAAGTAGAACGAGAGCGATTCTCGGCTAGCTCAGCTTCTCAAGAGCGGCTGCACAAGCTCTGATGACAAATATTGCATTTATTTCACTTCAGCTGTGGTATACGCAAACACTACGTGAGGGGTCACTACGGGAACCAGAAAGTGTCCGACTTCACATCTCTGTTTGCAGCTCCTCCCCGCATGCACGAGGCAACTCTAGCCGATCGGTTACATCCAACACACCTATTGGTTGTTAAAAAGGCACAGCCAATAAGCGCGCTCTTCACTGCGTGCCGTCAGCCAGTGTGTACCCGCTGAAGAGAGATGAGCATTACGTTTTCTGAGGCTGAACATAGCAATAGGTTTCCATAAAGTGGACATTTAGTTTACGTGAGTCATTGAAAATATGTAAGTGTGATTTGCTGTATTTTACTAGGTGATTCTATATTTATGTTAGTCAAGTGATTTTATGACTTTATTGGTCTATTATCGTTAGCTTGTTTACTCACATGAGCAGAGTAGCAATTTGCATGTACACGTTCATCTCTGCTGTATTGCCTTCTTAATAAGTTTAATTCTTCAGTAGTTTTAAGTGAGGTTTGGTAGTAAACTTATAGTATTTGATATTGTATATTTGTGGATTGTTAATTATTGTCGTTTGTCACATTTATTGTGCCAATTAAAGGAACACACCGTCTTTTTGGGACTTTAGCTTATTCACCGTATCTCCCAGAGTTAGATAAATCCATACATACCCTTTTCATCTCCATGTGCTGTAACTCTGTCTGATGCACCCACCGCTAGCTTAGCTTAGCACAAAGACTGGAAGTAAATGAGTTAACAACTTCTTGAAAATGGCTAATGTAGGAGCATCTCAAACAATAAGAGGAAGTGCATTCCATAACCTGGGTGCAGCAACAGAGAAAGCTCTCTCCCCCATCGATTGTAATCTACAGGGAGGCTGCAGAAGAGTAAGCGAATCAGTAGGCTGTTGATCTGCTGAACTTCTAACAATGCCATAACTTCATGCTTTCCTATATTCTGTTTCTCCTCTTTCCCTGGACTATTGCAATGCCTTATTTCTTGGTCTTCCCAAAAAACTTATTTCAAGATTACCATATGTTCAAAAATCTACAGCAAGAGTTCTCACCTCCACCAGGCGTTCTGCTCACATTACTCCTCTGCTTCATGACCTCCACTGGCTAATGTATATTATGAGAAAATGAAACATTGACGTTTCAATTGCATGTAAATTGACGTTTGATGCATGTAAACCTGTTGTAGGAGACTCCAAAACAATATTAGGAAACTTTAAAATATCACAATAGGGGCCCTTTAATGGACACTGGTTTAGGTTATAGTGGCCCACAGCTAATGCAGAACTATTTCAGTAAGATAAACAATATGGGTACTGACCCATCTTTCAAGAGCCAGCGTTTTACAAATCGGAAACTTTCATGGTTTCACGGGCTTCAGAAATGATGCAATATCCAATTTTTTGGGGGTGTAATGTAAAAGTAAATGTTAATAGTAGTGTAGCGGTAGTGTAACTACTTACTGTTGGCCGGGAGTGATGAGTAAAGTAATAATAAATGAGTTATATATAAATAAATTTGAGTAACGTGCCCAACACTGCTTCCAAGATGTCAGCAAAACCTGTCACCAGAGCATTAACATAAAAACAAACTTTAAAATTAGACAAGTTTACGTTGATACCTTTGTTTTTGCTTTTCGTCTGGTGTTTTCAAAGCGATTTTATGTTTGTTTGTTTTATTCTGTTTTTGCCAGAATTGACAAAAACATGCTCTCGTTGTGTTCTGGCGACATCATGTGATGTTTGATTGACTGGAACTCACTGAGGTCTGAAAGTCGTGTTTTTCTATAGTAACTCTACACACAAACCATCAAATGATCAGCCATATCAAACTACACACTGATGTGAAAATTTTAAAACTTTTTTATTTTTTTAGAGGCAAAGGCTGACCTTCAAATTGGGGATATCGTGGGACAGGTACAGCATGGAAGAGGGGGTTTTGGGCTCAGTTTAGCTCCTCCTAAATGGCACAAGGCAGGCCCAGCTCAAAGGAGGAAGCTGGTAGTCAGCGAGGTGCGAAAGCAGGAAGAGAGGATGAGGTGTATAAAGGCCATTTCCCAGGCCAAGCAGGGAGAGTGGATGAGATGGGAGAGTGTGGAACAACGCAAGATGGGCTGGCAAGACCTTTGGTCAATGGAAGAGAGTAGGATCAGTTTCCTTATTAGGTCAACATATGATGTTCTCCCATCACCGCAGAACCTAAACCTCTGGGTAGGAGAGGATCCCTCTTGTCCTTTGTGTTCATCACCTGCCACATTAAGGCACATTTTGACAGGATGTAAGGTGGCTCTTAGCCAAGGTCGGTTTACTTGGCGCCATGACCAAGTACTGCGATGTTTGGCTTTAGCATTGGAAGGCAAGCGTAGTATGACCAATAAGTTGCCGCCTGTTCTAGCAAAACATTACACGCAGAAGACAACATTCCTCCGCCCAGGCGAGCAACCACCAAGAAAAGGTGTTAACACCAATTCTCGCTCAGGACAACTGGAAGCTGCTAGGGACTGGAAGATGCTGGCTGATCTTGATCAACGGCTTATTTTTCCACCTGAGATTGCCACCACTAACCTACGACCAGACATTGTTTTGTGGTCTGGATCAGCACGCATTGTTCAACTGATAGAGTTGACAGTGCCATGGGAGGATGCTGTAGATGAGGCATATGAGAGGAAGAAACTGCGGTATGCTCATCTGGCCACTGAAGCAGTACAGCGAGGATGGAGAGTCCAGGTTTATCCAGTGGAAGTGGGTTGTCAAGGTTTTGTGGCACACTCTACAACCCGGTTCCTCAGAGACGTCGGATTCAGCGGCCAAGAGTTGCGTCGCACAGTAAAGAACTTATATGAAGCAGCAGAAAGGAGCAGCAACTGGCTGTGGTTGAGACGGAAAGATTCTAGCTGGCTGTGTACAGGCCGCCACGCTACGGTTTCGTAGAATTCTTGAAAAACTTGAAGAGTCTGTTGGTATTTGTATAGGTTATATAGTATAGGTTGTATAGTATACTATACAATTTGTATAGGTTGTATAGCAGGGGTGCCCAATCCTGCTCCTGGCGATCGACTGTCCTGCACAGTTCATCTCCAACCCTAATCAAACACACCTGAGGCAACCAATTAAGGTCTTCAGAGCACGTCAGGATCACTTGAAAATTAAAGGCAGGTGTGTTTGATTAGGGTTGGAGATGAACTGTGCAGGACAGTCGATCGCCAGGAGCAGGATTGGGCACCCCTGTTGTATAGTATAGAATGACGGGTGGTTGTGCAGATATTGTGTTTTGCGGTAGGTGGTATGCCATACGGAACCGTTGCCACTGAAACTGCTTTAACGCACCAGTGGGGCTCGACAGCCTTAATCAATCGGGTTGGCGCGTATGGTTGGGTTGCGGAGAGATTGTGAGATTGTGGTTAGGTCTCAGCAGCAGGAGGGATGTAGAGGTCAGTAAGCTGGGCTGAGTTGAGTGGGGGACGGAGGGGGGTGACTCTGGGACGCCAGAGTCACTGTCGAGCCCTCTTGAGGTGTCGTGGGCTAGTCGACGAAACACTGAGGACGGAAGGTGCCCACTTGAAGACCCTAGAGATGTCCCCTACTCGGCTCAATCCAGACGGTTGTCGTGCTGGTCCACTAGGGAGACCACACTGTAGTTGCGGCCGTCGTGTGTGCTGACGCGCCAAGTACACTGCAGCCGTTAACGCCGGACAGAAGGGGAGTCACACCCTCATATGGAAAGAAGCGTAAATGGATGGAGAAGCATAGTTTACTGTAAAGCTACGTCTTAGTGTTGCTTATCTTGGCGAAAGCCGAGTACAAATCAGCATGAAGTTTTAACATCTACTCTCGTGTAATGGAAATCATTTATTTCAAAAAGTGTACATGGATCAATATTCATGTAAATGTACACAAATAGTTCTCATTTGTAGTATTAAGACCTGGGCCTAGAGCTGCTTTAAGGCCTAGAGCTGCTTTACAGCAGAATTTGAATATGTAACTATTGTGAAGCTGCTTTGAAACAATATGTACTGTATAAAGCACTAGAAATAAAGGTGGTTTGTATGCATATTCAGTATATATATGTAAAAATAAACAAAAATGCAAGGGTGACAGCACATTTTTATGATTTGTGGATGATTAGTTTCCAAATAAAAACCCCATTTCTCTTACACAATCAAAGTATCTCTTTTTCTGTGAAGAAATGTTTAGTTTTTTTATTCTTTTATGAATAATTATTTTGCTATAAAGACAATCTGCTTATAATGATGATGCAGTATATTTGTTTCATATTTGTTTATTAAAATGCATATTTTTTAGTTCCTCAAATCATGATACAAAGATCAGCAGAGCAACAAACAAGCTTTATTCAGTTAAGTATTATTATAGCAATGCATCAGAATGTGAATCATATTTGGTGGTGTTTGCTGCAGAATCTGAAGAGCAGAATCTGGACTCACTGAAACATGAAGTAGAAGAGCAGAGGAGAGAAGAGCAGGAGGATGCTTCCCTTATACATTCCATCTAAAAAACATGATTACAAGAAATTATTACTAATGCTATTTACTACTAATGGTAAATAAAATTGCATGTTGATTGTAGATAAATTTTCGTCACAAGCATTGACTAATTGACATTTTATATAGTGCTCCTGAACAATCACATGTGTATGAATTATTATAATAATCGTTTTGGAATAAGGCAACTGTTAGTTGAATACAATTTTCCCACAGACAAATTAAGCCCAATACCTGCTGCATTGCAAAGATCAGTGTCACAGCACTGGACAGACACTGTCACTCCACTTATCTGGTGGGTCCCTGGTTCACATCGAGGTAGACACATTTTAGTTGTGACAACCACATTAGTGGAATCTGCAAAAAAAGACAAACTTCATATAATTGGGCACTAAAAAAAACAATCCCGGAAATCATGTTCCACTCAATAGTCAAATAATTGGAGTTATGTGATGAGATTAACATATATAGTTCTACTTCATATTATCACTCTCAGTAAATTTCCACATCGCACTGGACTGACCAACTGATATTTCCCCTGTATAGCTTGCACATTCAGAATTTCCATATGCACATGTCGTCACTTTCGCATCACAGGAACCCTTCAAATCAGGCATGCATGAGTAACACCTGAGAGAATATCCTTAAAGACAGAGAGAGATATTCAGTGACATCAGTGTACCAAATAATACATTCAATACTTGCTGAATTTCTTGTACCTCCAGTGAGAAAAACTAAAAGAAGAACAACAGAGACTCGCAGGTCCATCATGCATCAGGAACAGAATGAAATAATGTTTCCGTTCCTTTTATGTCTGTTCAGAAAGGGGTTTGTTCAACAAGGACATTTCGTGAAGTCACACACAAACTCAAACACCCACAGTAAATGTTTCTCCTCCAGAATAACTAATGATCAGTTTTAATTAATGGATGGTAGTAATGTAAGTTAAAGGGACACCAGGGAAGTCTGAGTGTTTTTTCTCTACGACGCCCCCCCCTGGTGTCTGGTAGTAAATGCTTTCAAACACACTGTCGTAAAACGAACTGCTGTTCCTCCCCCCTCCACGAGCAACCCAGCTGATCAGCTGTCAACCTAGCTGAGCATGAACCGGCTATTTCAAAACCAGTTAGGCCTATGTCTACCAAGGTAAGAAAAGCAACATTTTCTTTCCAACTGATGGCGATTTTTTATTTTTATTGTGTTGTCATGCATGCTAGTATTTTTACCGGGAACGAACAATATGAACGAGGCGAACTACTAGTTTCGTGTTTTTTTTTTTTTTTTTGGAGAGTGGGCACGAGCATAAAAAAATATATATATCGGAGGCTAATTTGTCTAAAGTTATATTAACAAGGTCTATAAGTTCATCTGGTAGAATGACGGTTTACCTTTGCTTGTCTAAGAAAACATCAGAACGTTTTTTCTAGCTCGATCATGATATGTGTAACATGTTTATTGCCTATATCAGACGCGTTGACTTAGGCCATCGTAATTCAACTCATATCTGTAAAGTACGTCAACTGTTTTGTGATATTGCAGGAATCAACGTCAACCTCAGCCTCGTCTGAGTACACAAGCTAAATTAGACACATAGAAGGGCAGCATCCATCTAGCTAGATCAAGCCAAAATCTCCGCTAGCCATTTAGACGCGGGTAGGATACACCGGTGTCTTGATTTGAAGAATTTGATATTTTTAAATATTAAACACAGTTTATTCCAAAGATACTTACAAGTGCAACAGCAAGAAGGCCAAGTCAGCATCCGTTTTGCAGGCTTCTGTTTCTCTCAGTTCTCGCCATTCTGAAAAAGCCGGTCCGATATTTACTCGAGTCTTGCTCGGTCAGTCTCCCGTTTCCTCTTTCGTTGGTCCTCCGACAAAGATTTCCTAGCTTTCTGCTTCATTTTTACAGGCTCAGCCATAACTCAATCTATCGTTGCCCTTTCCTTATAGCTAGCCGGCGCTTGAATGGGGGCGTGTATGTGTGCAGTGCCGTCAAGCAATTCGTTACATCGCGAGACCTGATATCACGCGATACTTCCTGACGGCGAGGCCGGCGGCCCGCCGGCCCAAAGTTGCAAGTGCATTTTTTCCGCTCTCGGGCATCAGGGGGGTGCGAAACCACCACCATTCAACCCGAAATAAGTAATATAACCATTCCACTGACTCCGAAGCTGTTCAGTTAAGGTAAAAAAGTTACTTAGAGCACCTTTAATAGTTTTAAATGAAAAGTAGAAAAGTTCCTCAAGACAAAAGTTTTAATTCTGTTCGTGGTTAAAGGCATTGTGAGGCTCTTCTGACTGGTTAATAGACATTTCTTATTTCTGGCTGATAGATGTGGATACTTAATAATGTAGATAATTTACATGTGTGGCTATTTCTGTAGTTAATGCTACAGCGTTCCAGAGAACATTTCTTAAAGTACTTAAGTAATTAACGTTAATAATGTAGTAATGTAAATGTTTTAAAAAATCTATTGTTGATCATAACATTAACTGATTATTGTGTGTAATTTAATCTGAAATATGTTAATATATTTATTTATTTTTAAAAGTTTTAGAAACATTTTTAGATTTAGATTTTAGATTTCTGGTTCCCAGCATGCTTTGCATGGGACTGGCCAAGGAGAATAAATGTTGAAATTGTTAATTTATGTTTTGATGTGTTTTTTAAGTAAAAGAGAATACCTGTTAGTGTTTCATGCTGTTGTTTTTATGTCTTAAAGAGTTTCTGTTGTGGTTACCATTGTGCTGAAGAGAGCTGGTGCAGGATGCGGGTGGCTTCATGAGGCTTTACATTAAATCAAATAGAGGAGAAATGATGCTGTTAAGTGCATGGGTCAAAAGTAAGTTAAGTGATTTTCTATGTTAAGTAAGTTGTATTTAGCACACTAGCTATGGGTTTGAATTGAAATAGATGATATTAATTGGTTTCATTGCCACAACTCAGTTTTGCTGAAATTATTTAAGTTTTTTGGGAGGAATCAACTTAATAAAAAGTTCCACTAACTGTTGGAAACTTTTCCTTCGTTGAAGCAGAGACCAGGATACATTGGGATATCTTTCAATCAGAAGTTATTCTTTATTCTAAACTAATAGCTCAGTACAGTATTTTATACCTTCAAGGGGGAGGGATTTACATAGGAGACACTCTGAACATAGCATGTAAATGAAGTACAGAAGTCAGCTCGTTACCGGAAATTCCCCAGCCCTGATCTCACCAGCATAACAGTGTCATTCAAATGCATCAGCCTGACAGTATCACCCATACCTTCACATTATCATATAGCTTAACTTGGGACAATGACACTGTTGAGGAGGTGCATAAAGACAAAAGGTTAATGCCAGCACCCGGATTGCTTGACTTAATCTTCTTTGAATCTCATCAATGTATGCCTCAAAATGTAAAACACAATGTACAGAACTTTCTCAGATTATATATTGTATTTTACAGTGACCGAGAGAGCTCAACGTGCTGCAACTGAAGAAACATCTTCATCAGTTTCACAACACGTGTGCTCCAAATACTCACACCACAACCAAATAACCTACAGAAACACGCTGCAAATAGTACAGACCACAATGGAAATGTTTTCAGGTGACCCTGACATATGAGGTTGTATGTCATAAACATGTCATCTATATGTTCTATATGTCATAAAGAAATTCCCTCCAAAGGGAACAACTTCTTATTGGCTCACAACCATCCAGAGGGTGTGACATCTTCACGTTTTGAAAATCATTGATCACAAGATCATGCTTTTAGTGGGCTTCTTACTCTCTTAGTCCTTTCGCGATATTTCACATATATATATTTCACACATCGCGATATTTGGCATTAGTTCATGTGTGCCAGATGTTGGTAAGTAGTCGTAAATGCTGTCCCAATAATTTTGTAAGTCAGTCAAGTCAGTAAGTCATGTATGGGAGTATGAAGGAGCGGTACAGCCTGATTCAATAGTTCTTTAGCTTTATTTAATATTGCTAATGACTTGGATATTTTGGTTTTAATATAGCCTATACTTTATATGAGGTTTCCAGATTAATTTACTATCAATAACTACCCCAAGGAATTTTATTTCGGATACTTGTTCTAGTTCTATACCATTTATCATCAGTTTCTTATCTGTGTCGGTTGTCATCAAACCAAATCTTCATCCTACTCACTTCCTTTTCCATCAGCATAAAGGTTTGTGTCATCAGCAAAAAGAATGGTTGAGCTTCCTATTTTAACTTCCCTAGTAGAACAATAGCTTCTCCATGCATTTGGTTTATTATTCTTAATTACTCTTCGTGCCTGAGCCTTTTTCCTCTGATAATTAATTAAATTATCTTGGTTCAAGTTAATTCTTAACATTCTCATTGCCCGACTTCATTCTTTAATAGCTTTTGTACATGTATCATTCAACCAAGATCAATCACTTAATCCAATGACTGGATATCAATGTATGAGCTTCCCTCCAGGAAGTACTAGAGAGATGTCTGATACTAGCCTCCTTGTTAGAGCGCCTGACTCTCATGCCGGAGACCCGCTCGGAGCGGGTCGAGTGGGACTCGGGTGGAGGGGTTACACTGGCACCAGACTGCTGGAAGTGTACGAATCTGCGACCAAGTCGGCAAAGAAGCCTGCACTGAAAGCCATTTTGGACTGTCTGAAGAAAGACGTGAGTAGACGAGCTGAGAATTGTAAAATTGGGCACCAGATGTTTGCAATAAAATCTCAACACTGGTTATTTTTGTCTTGTAGGACACAAATGAAAGGAGAAGGACTGCTGCTCTGCTGGGTCTGCCACACTACCTAAGAGAAGAGCCATCAGACATCATCGGGATGTGTGACGTGACCTTTTTATGTCATAACAGCCCAAATACGAACGCATCGACCCACATATACACTTGCGCGGACACACACACACCCCACTGAAGTTTGTAAAACAAATTTTGCTATATCCTTTATCTTTACTCAAAGTAGTAAGACTTACGGACAATCTGCATTAAAAGACACAGTTTAAAGGTAATAGTGGCACACAGCTGATTATTATAACTATTTCAGTAAGACAGTAATAACATGAGTTAGCCGGGTATCCGGAGACCTACATAAAATAAAACTCAAAACTATGTATTTTGAACACCTGGTAGAAAATAATATATCTCAATAATTAATTATAGGTTTTGATTTTGAGGATCAAGCTGTTCCAAATATACTGGGTACTGACCCATCTTTCAAGAGCAAGCGTTTTGCGAATGCCACGTTGAACTCCGAGATTTGAGAAGCAGTCGTCAGTAAAATTATGTGTTTGAGGGGAGTCAAGCCGTTCACGGGCGGACAACGTAGCCTATACTACAACATATAGGCGCGCGGCCTATGCAAATGTATTTTATTAGGGACGTAGGCTACAACCGTAACACAGTGGGATTCGAATTACAGACGACTCGTGGTTCAGAGTCGATTCTTTCTTTTGGGAGACAATAACTTTATTTATCGTGCACTTTCGACTTTTACAACTTTGTAGAACGTTTACATTCACAACAGTACACACCACATGAAAGGGGATATTCGAAAAAAACATAAAATGGGCACTTTGAAAATGACTAGGATAAATATAAAATATTAAAGTATAAGTTATTTTCTTCATATGTCAGAAGTGATAACCTATTATTTAACCTTTGTTTAAAAGCTCTCGACAGAAAAACAGAAACTAAGAGTAGGAAGTTCTAACCACATACAGGAAGCAGCATGTCTGTGTGGATTTCTTAAAAGAAGGGGAAATGCAAAGCAAGAGTGAAGCGCACACTTTTTTCTTTTTTAAACAAATAAAAATATGGATGAAAAGCACAACGAAAAAAAAGTCATTTCTGCACAATCAAGACCTGAACCTGCACTCGCAGCGCCCTCTTGTGGCCTTGAAGCTGCACGACCTTCAACCTCTTCACCTGTAGAGGGAGTACAAACCAGGTACAAACATGAAGTAGGCTACTTGCTTTACAACGGCTAGGACAAATTAGCTGAATCTGCCCCTACCTTCAAACAGCCGTTTGTACATAAATGAAGGACTAATACTAGAGCACAAATGCAACATGGATCAAGCATGTTCACTCACACATCAAGAAAGAATCAAGAAAAATGAAGTAAAAATGAAAGGAGTCCCTATGGACCTCTACTGGATGTGGTCATTGCACTTTCTTTCTTTAACTATAATTCCTAAAGTTCTTTCACAAACCTGCTGATGGCAATATTCTATCCCTGTCCAAAAACAATTTAGATTTAATTAAGATCATCATTTAAGTGATTTTTTCATAATAAAAAAAATGTCATGAGCCAATTTATGGGGTAGTTGTGCTGTAAATAGGTTAAAAAAAAACTAACAAAAACACAGCATAAAGTTGAGAAGTAAATTAGAAAAATTATATATATTTTGCCATGTAAAAAAAATAAATTTCCTTATGCAATCGCTCTGTAAAAGTTTGGGGTCTATCTGACCCATACTTGAATACTGATTAAAGCTGGTTAAAGATGTATTCTGATTGGCTGTTGATGTTTTTATCATTCATCAGCTGGAAATTCGTTCTGAAAGTGATTCCAAGGACAGGCCACACCCTGTGCTGTGGATATTGAGAACAGTTTTCAGAACTATCTTTGTCAATATCATCTTTCGTGGGAACGCGGGCCTTATGTATGGAATGCCAGATGTGACTTAATAATAAATAAATAAATACATAATTAATATATGAAGAAATGTAAAAAAACTAAAATACATGAAGAAATATATGAAGAAATGTACATAATGACGTGTAAATATAAATACATGTAAATGTATATGAGCAATAAATGAGTATTTATACTTTCATTTCCTTATTTATGTATAATTGTATTTTTTCCACAATTAAAAATACCCCCCCCCCCCCCCCCTCATTTATTTATTTATGCATTTGTTTATTTCCATTTTTTCATTTATCTGTAACTTTCATGAATTCACAGAATTATAAGGTAACACTTTAGGGTCCAATACGTATTTATTAGTATGTATATTACTAGGATTTTGGCTGTTTATTAGTACTTCTAAAGCACTTATTAATGCCTTATTCTACGTCCCTTAACCCTACCCAATACTTAACAACTCATTTACGTAATAAGCAGAAATGAGGAGTTTATTGTTCATTTATAAAAAAAAACATTTATTTGTTAATAGTGAGAACTGGATCCTAATTTAAAGTGGGACCAAAAAAGAAAATAAAGAGATAATCCCTAAAGACTTTAGCAGATCCATCTTATTTTCTCTGTTAGTCAGTCTATGCAGAGAACAATTTTTAAACTGTTACTCAAGAGAAGAGAAGCACCAGTGTGTGTGTGTGTGTGTGTGTGTGTGTGTGTGTGTGTGTGTGTGTGTGTGTGTGTGTGGTCCACAGATTAAAAAGAAGCATATATTTCTGCATTTTATGCATGCGTTTATAGGACCTCTTCATATATTTGTGGCTTGGAATGTGGGTAAGGATGCACTTTCTGATAAGTACAGAATGGCATGAGTGGTCTTCTGAAATGAAAATGTCACCTGTTTGGTTTTGGCTTTTCTTCTTTTAATCCTGGGTTCTGTTTCTGGGTAATGAGTAAAAAAAATGTGAGTAATCAACTTAAAACGTTGTATTTATGAAACAGTTTAAGTTCCTCTAACAACCCAATGAAGACTGTTAATACTTTATGCAAACTTGCAATCATTTTTGTTGAGATATATATATATATATATATATATATATATATATATATATATATATATATATATATATATATATATATATATGCAATGAGAGAGAGAGAGAGAGAGAGAGAGAGAGAGAGAGAGAGAGAGAGAGAGAGAGAGAAGCAGTCGTGGGTGTCTTTAAAGGTTGAAAACAAAAGGCTGAAAAAAACATTTGAAACGCCTTCTGTCAATCGCTTGAAGCTCTCATTGGCGTATACTCATGTCAGTCATCTCTTCTGCACTGTGATTGGTCAGTACGCGTGCTTGCGCTGTAGAGCCAGTGTAGAATCTGAAGTGGCTGTTTCAGCGATTAGCTACGAAAAAGAAGACAGATTTTGGTAAGATTTAATCGGGTTCCCAGATTATAAATGCTTTAGTAATCATAAAACACCTCTTATTTATAATACATATACTTTATTGTATTAATAGTACCGTTGTTGTCTTACGTTAATCGACTAGCTAGTATACTAGCATGTTAACATATCATGCTAACAAACATTCATCGAAAATATCATCTTTATAATCTAGTTTTTGGTGGATTTTTAATTTAATCAGAAGCTCTGTGAGTGAATTGTATTCAATATTTATTTAAATACTTTAATGTTTCACAAACATGTAATGTAGCAGATCATGTTTGACAGATTAGCTAATATCTGTTTACTTTTTTAGACGGGATAAATGTATACATATTTCTTACGAAATTAAATGTATAATGTATGCATTCACATGGAAGTTATTAAATGTAAAAAATATATTTCAAAGCCATTAGTCCTAGATGTGAGCTCCAGAGGGGATGAGGGCTAATTGGATTTCTCTCCAGCTCCAGTCTGTTTCCCTCATGAGGTTATTTTGAACTAGATTTTCATTTCTTGATGGAATAGCCAACACTTGATGGGCAGCATAAGAATAGTGTTAGTGTATGATTTGTGTAATTTTTTTTATTGTTTAAATGATCCAGAAAAGGTAATCTAGAAGCATGAGGGAAGAGAACCCAGATTTTGTAAACAAATGCCATGAAAATAAACATACTAATAAACACACTAATTCTTTATATTTGTAAATTTATAAAATATTTTTTTAAACTAATGTACCTGGATATTATAATAGACTGATGTTGTATTTATTGGATTCTATTGTAAATTTAAAATGATTTTTATGCAATCGTAGGAGGCTACTATTTTTAATACTTTTACAGAATGTATTACATTAATGTTATTTTCTTCAGATGCTAATGCACTTAACATTTCAAGTAGAATTAATGTATTATCTAAAGTTAATTTATACATATTTTAGTTAGTTTACAACATAAAAAGTGTATTAGTTATAAAATAACATTAATCTAGATTAATAAATTATGTAGATCAAAAATGTTGTTTATTGTGCATGATACCTAATATGCATTAACTAATGTTAACCATTTAAATCTTGTAAAGTGTTACCTTTAATTGGTTAGTGTCATGGGATTTTTCCATTGCTCTCTGCTTAACTGAAAAAAAAAAGAAAACTGCTGGTTTTGATGTTTTGATGCTTCTTAGTGTCGTAAAACTTCTAGTTTTAACACTTCTCAGTGTGTTATATCTCCAACTGTGTGTGTCTCTCACCGTTGTCTCAGTGTGCAGTGATGACGACGCTGGATGATAAGATTCTAGGAGAAAAGCTGCAGTATTACTACAGCAGCAGTGAAGATGAAGAGAGCGACCACGAGGAAGAGGAGAACGCATCCAAAACCATCCGTGACCAGGAAGTGCTGGATGTGGAACTCGACTACAGTGCAGATGGCAGTTCGGTCAACACCGGTAAGGTTAAACGTGAAATGTGCAAACAAATTTGTACTTCTATTCCTAACAGCCTCATTTTTATTCACTTGAAAGTAAATGATGCTGCCTCCGTGTTCATCAACAACTCATCGATGAAGACTGTTGAGACATCTGACTCTGTGTGTGTGTGTGTTTGTGTGTTTCTCTCTCCCACAGGGCCAAAGGGTGTGATCAATGACTGGCGTAAATACAAGCAGCTGGAGAACGAGCAGCGCGTGGAGCAGCAGAAAGAGATGGAGCGGCTCATCAAGAAACTCAGCATGACCTGCAAGTCACATCTGGAGGAAGAAGCCGACAGAAAGAAAGAGAAGGACCTGCAGGATAAGATCGCAGGCAAAGTGAGAATCACTCTATACTAGGGCTGTCACTAATGATTATTTTGGTAATCGAGTAATCGGAAATTTTTTTGTGGTATTAAAAATAGACCTAGGCTTTTAAAATAACTTAAAATATAATAATGAGGCTATAATATTTGTTACAAATAAAGTATCAAAAGCAAGTAATCATATGGTTGTATTGAACAACACTGTTAAAATACATAATATATATATACAATATAAACAATCATCTTATGTCCATTATGTATTATAACAAATGCCTGCAGAGGGTGCCAACGGCCTGGTGTTGTTACACTTCCTTGTTTAATATTGGCCAAACAACATTTAATTAAAATGTCCACTTAATCTTTAATATTTGGCCACTTTACAATAGAACTGCTACAGCCGCTGTCATTTCTTGATCATCAAAAAACATCAAAACATGCAAACTCAGAGTAAGGGTTAAAACTTTTATTTTGAAATCTTGATGAACAGTTTGCATATTTATAAACAAACTGATGTATTCTCCTGTGATGAACAGTTTGCATATTTAGAAACATATTGATATATTCTCATGTGTTGGCATAGGTTTATAAATGGTTTACATTACAAATCTGAAGAAATGTTGCACATTGTGTTGAATGTGTTCCCAGATGAACGTTATAAGCAACCCAAACACACAGCATATGCCAGTGGTTCTCAAAGTTCTTTGCCCCCTATCTGCCCCCCACCCAAAAGGAAACACCTGCAATAGTTTCAGTTTGTAATGTCATTATTTCATATAACAGTAAGAGAGAATAATAATACAGAACTTTAAATAAATAAATTTAAATAAACAAAAACACTTAAATATTTCAGTGTTGCTTTGGATGACCAATATATAAAAGTGCTGACCGCTATTCACGCACTTGAACGTTGTTGCAACGTTTTTTTTCTTTTTTTCTGCATGTAACCTACATACATGTAAATAATGAAAGCGCATGTATTAAACCAGCAGGGCATATATTTATTTCATTGAATCACAGCCTTTGGTCATTCACAATAGCACTAAGTTCCATTGTAAAGATCATCAATTATTAAATTTATTAATTTCCTCTATAAAGCAATGCTGCAGAAAACAGTCATATCATCGTCTAGCTCAGTTCAGTTCCAATAGTGTCAGTGCAGATGTTTCAGTCTGCATCGCAAGTCAGAAATCAGATCTGAATCGGAGCATTCAAATATTTAATTCAGTTCCTTTTGCTTAAAGATCAGATTCATCGCACGCAGGCGAAGCTGGTCATAGGTCTGTGTGGAGGACTTCTCTGGTTCTTGGGTTCTTTGCTGAGGGTCTGTGCCGAATGTCGGCAGCAAAATGTAATTCTCCTTTTTTACTTTTCTTCTGTCTTCAGATGAACCTCCGTGTGGATGAAGAAGAGGAGGAGGAGGAGGAGGATGATGATGAGGCCTTCCTCCAGCAGTATCGTCTGCAGCGCATGGAGGCGTTGCGACGACAGCTGTGTGGAGGGCGGCGCTTTGAAAAGGTCGTTGACATCTCGTCGGGGGAGGAGTTCCTGCGCGCTGTCGACGAGGAGGGCAAGAACACTCTTGTGCTGGTCCACATCTATGAGCCAGAGGTGCCCGCCTGCCAGGCCATGGATGGCAGCCTGATCTGCCTGGCACTGCAGTACCCAATGGTAACAGATGAAGAGATTGTATCATTTGTCTTCATGTTTTATGATGTTTATCATATATGTTTAATGCTGGTCAGTTTAGCAATTGAATATTTAACAAAAATAGTTTTTTATTATTATTATTGATTAGTACTATTATCATTATTATTTGTAGTAGTACTCTTTAGTATTAAAGTGATTATCATTTATTCGCCCTCATGTTTTTGCAAACCCAAATGCCTTTTTCTTCTATGAAATACAAAAGGAGATTTTTAACTGAATATCTATACCTGCTTTTTTTTTCATACAATTGAAAGTAGTTGGCAATGAAGACTGTCAAGCTCAAATCTGCCCAAAAATAGCAGATAAAATGACTTGTCCGCAGGGTTATTGTAGTTAAAGCAACAAAAAAAATCTTTATTTAAATGGTTGCTGAAATAAAATATTTAAAAAAAAAATAATAATTTCGTCTAGTTTCTCATTTCAACATTTCTAATTTTTATTTTTATAAATGGTGAACTAAAAAACTAAAACTGAACAAAATGACTAAACCTTTAAGTAATACTAAAGTGGAAAAATAAAAAACATTCAAAATATATTCAAAAACTATATTAATTGTTTATATAATGAATATGAATAAATTAATAAAAGTAACAACCTAATAGTGTCTCAATTACACTAAAATAACACTGCTTAGCTACATTTAAATTATTCTAAAGTCATTTGATGGCTTTGTATGAGGAACCAAACAGAACTAAATTGGAAAATCTCATTATATCCCACATGTTATGAATGTGTTTCAGCAGTATCAGTGCTTATGGGACATCAGTGGTATGCATGAGAAAGGTTTGTGCTCATTTCTC
Organism: Semotilus atromaculatus; assembly: GCA_031834385.1. Lineage (NCBI taxonomy): Eukaryota > Metazoa > Chordata > Actinopteri > Cypriniformes > Leuciscidae > Semotilus > Semotilus atromaculatus. The sequence goes on along the minus strand of JAULUF010000053.1, from coordinate 3,847,911 downwards.
TGTTCCTGCGTGTGACCCGCAGGTGAAGTTCTGCCGTGTGCGTGGCTCTGCGGTCGGCACCAGCGCTCTCTTCCGCAGTTCGGCGCTGCCGGCGCTGCTGCTGTACCGCGGAGGCGAGCTGGTGGGGAATCTGGTGCGTGTGTCCGATCAGCTTGGAGATGATTTCTACGCCACAGACGTCGAAGCTCTGCTGCAGGAGTTCGGCCTTCTTCCAGAGAAATACGCCCAGCCAAACACACACTCATCTATTCGAAATGCCGCTGTCACTCACCCTACCGATTCAGACAGCGACCTGGATATAGACTAACTGCGCATATACAAATACTTACATGCACACCAACACATAGATACAGAAGAATATACACTCTTGTTTGCGTTCACATAGTGATTCAGGCCCAATATAGTGACCAAAATCAGCGGTTGCAGCTCAAGATACACTACTGTAAACACAGGATCTCTGTACAAACGTCACGCCTGATATGAGAGATCCATTCACAGATCATGATTACTGGACCAAAACAGTGGATATCATTAGACGTAGGTGGGTGTGTGTGTGTAATTTCAGACACTTCCATAATCGGGAGTGTTTCTTTATGCAAACAAAAATGCAAAACCCTTCATAGAATCCTGCTTTGATGTTTCACTATTTATTATAGTTTTAGAATTATGTGTTTATTTGTGTGTTTTCTGACATCTTAGTTTGCTTTACCCTCTGTTAGTTTTATACATTTTGTAAACATATCCATAAAGAAAAATGCTAAAATTAAAAAAATTATTCTAAATGGACCTTGTCTTGTGGTTACTTTAATATGTGTGCATTTTTTTCTCAAAAATTGGATGAAAAGCTTGTATATTTTCTGTACATGCTTGCTTTCTGCTGGTATTTAATGCAAAGCTCATGTTTTCTGTGGCTTAACCCCCCCACCACCACCTTTTTAGTTTATGTAATATATATTTAATACTAGTGATGTTAAAGCTGTTGCAGTCATATTTCAGATTGTGTAAAACCTAAAGGGCATTTCTGACTTGTTTTGTTATTATTTGGTAAAATAAAAATGTATGAGTATAATGTTAAAAGTGAAACACCAATTTAGAAACTTGCTTGTATCTGATCATGCCTGTTAAATACCAATTCAGTTTTAGAAACTGAAGTAAAGTAAGATTGCACAAATGATGAGGAACTGTATTTTGAATTTGTAAGAGTAATTTTTTATCTTAAAATATAAACATTAGCTAAATCAATGCCACCCACAGAACTGGTATTTTACTTACATTTACTTCACCTTTATTTGGAAATTTCATAGAGGGAAATTGAACAGAATATCTAGTCATTTACTCAGTATATATTACAGTCAGAAATAAAACCTGGTGTTTTGACAGTATATAACTTATTTAAATGGAGAAATATGTCTAATTAGTTGTGTTCTGCATCTGAGAGAATAAACCTTTGTTTATGTGCAATATTAAAGGGACAGTTCACCCATAAATAAAAGTTTTGTCATCACTTACTCACCCTCAAGTTGTTCTCAGCACCCTCAGAAGAGTTTATTTCTTCTGTTGAGCACAAAAGAAGATATTTCGAAGAATTTTGGTAACCAGACAGTTGACGGCACCAAATGATTTCCATGGTAGGAAAAACAAATCACTTACTCAGGGTGCCTGTCTTGTTACCAACATTATTTAAAATATTTTATTTTGTGTTCTCATACATGTTTGGAACAACATGAGGGTGAGTACATGAAAATACATTTTTGGGTAACTATCTCTTTAAATCCTTCAATTACACTCCGAGATCAAGAGGGGTCGGTATTTAGCCTGTAGGCCAGTCTGTCCATCATATATTTGTCTTCATCATAATAACAGTGCAACAATCTCGTGCAACAAACTTACAATAGCATAATTTTATTACTGTCGTATTTTAACAAAAAGTACAGCCCACACTGAGCAGATTGTGGTGGCCATGCAATATTTTATGTTTATGTTTTTTATCGTGAATGGGGCGGGGCCAACGGGAATGATTCCTGACGTCACATGTACACGTCGCCAAGCAGGACGCGCTCGGCCAAGATGGCGGACAAGTGTCAGCCGCTGTGTCCTGCATTTTTTTGAGAATCTCAACTCCAGCCGCACTACTATCGAGTTTTGTTTGTATCTGGGCATCTCGACTGGAAGATAACAGGTAAGGGATCCCATGTGGAGCTGTATGTTTAGGTTCAGAGAGTCCTATGTTTCGAGGGATTAACTGGAATTGTTAGCATGCTAACGGCTAGTGGCCCAGTCAGCTGTCATCAGTAATTCTTCGCATCCTCTAGTTGCATTTTTATGTTTATTCTTTTGTGTTTATTTTCGTGACATGTCCATTCAGTCTCTATCAGGGTGCGTAGTTTAATTTCCAGGTTCTGTTTATTCGTTATATTGTGGTTTAGCTACTGCTTTTTTGTATTTTGCCTTGCTTGCTTTATACACTGCTGTAAGTTCATCGTGTGTGTGTGTTTTGTTTTGACTTTTTTGCCTAATCGTTCTAAGAACCATGATCCACATTATCACAATGTCATTATTTTTGTTTGTTTTAAATACTTTAGTACAAGACATCTCTTATCTGCATTTGCTGATGTAGTTGAAGAGACAGGAATTAAAGAGCAGGATGTGACATCAGTGGGTAAATCCAATCCAGCGCTATACGTGTCCGCCTTTGAGCCGGATATAATGTAGTATAAATTAATGAGATGTACAAAATATAAATGTAAATATATGATAAATGATCAGTCACTCGATGGAACCTGACACCTGTCACTATATATTATCTGGCCTTGCATGTTTTTGATTAAAAACATTTGGTATAATATGAATTTGATGCTGTTTATTACATGTCAAAATCAGTCAACAGATTCCATCTGGGCCTGTAAATGACTAAGAAAAGTAGTCCACTATGTGGCAACACGATTAGACTGTTAGACTGTTTTACGTTACCTTAACATCCGAATTATCAGGCCTTGGGCTCCAGAAATTCCAGTGTCCTCCCTGTCTTGCAGCAGTATTGTTAACGGTCTTATGCAGTGTTATATCTTTGTGTTGCATAAAGGTTAACATTGTAAGCAGAGACCGTATCACTGTTTTTTGGACACCTACTCATTCCTGATTATTACTATTTCCCACATTTTAGATCAAATCTATGAAACCATACACATAGGCTACTTCCCTATGTGAAGTGACCAATATAATGTTACAAAACAAATCAATACTATCATATATTTGAGTTTCTTCAAAGTTGCCACACTTTGTCTAGATTCCAGCTTTGCTAAGAGCTTTGTAAAGAAATTCATGCAAGTGCGAATACACTAGTGTTCAAAAGTTTGGGGCATTTAGTTGATCAACAATACTTGAAATATTATTATTTATTTTAAAAATGGTTTTCTAATTGAAAATATTTTAAAATATTATCAATTCGAATTCCACAATTCCAAGCTGAGTTGTCTTTGAAAATTGAAAAGTCATCATCACAATATGCTGATTTGGGGCTTAAGAAGCTTTTGTTATCACTGTTGAAAACAGTTTAGTATTGAAATTAATTACGCATCAGCTTTTAAATCAAAAGATTTCAAAGATCATGGAAAACATTATATTCATTTACCGTAAGAGTGTCCAAACATTTGTCCAATGCTGTATGTCACTATGACGTAGGTTTAGGTCACTTAAACTGTCAATGATAGTGTAAATATTGTTGTTTAATGATAAACATTGTATTTTCATAAACATAAACTGTATCTATCCCTTAATGTTGTAGATTAAACTATGCACTTGTAGAGGTGAGGCCCCCTGCTTTAAAAAATGCTTGACAGGTTTCAAAGTTCAGTGTAACTTAATGCACATTTCTTTCTAACACCCGGCCCACAGTGTGCCTGATATCTGGTTTCTGAGTGTTGTGACTGTCCATATGCCAGCTTAGTAGAGTACAGCTGACTTCACACCTGCTCATCCTAAGACTTATGAAAATCAGATGGTGTGATGATATTTGTTTTCAAGAGAAGATACTTTGGTATAAAGTCAGCATGAAATCAAAATCTACACTACTTACATTTGCATGTCTTCATGAATGGGTGAGGTGCTCTGTTTGTGTGCACTAGTAACACTTTTTGTGTGTTTTTATATAGACTGCATACATGATGTTTAAAGCAGAATGCTCTAAAAAAACTATTATTTTAGTTGTGCAGCTGAACTTTGGATGTGTTTTCTTATGATGCATGATGATAATGGGGAAAAACTGTGTGAAACCATACAATCTTTGCACCAAGATATGACATTAATCTGTGTTTTTCTGTTATAGTGAGATCTCCAGTAATTATAGACACTTTGGATACCTGTGAGTGTAAAAGATGCAGCCTCCTCCTCGGGCAGCCCCTCCTGGAGCTAGTGGACCCCCGCCTTCCTCCGGTGGCCCCAATGCCTTCAGAAGAAACAGACCCCACAAACATGTGGCTGCAGCTGCTATGACACCGGCTACCCCACCCACCCAGCCAGTGACTGACCCTTTTGCCTTCGGGAGACAAAGTTTTTTGCCTATGGCAGGGGGCAGCCAAGCTCCACCCACAAACAACAACCCACTTCCCATGCAAGGCCCTCCCCTACCAGGGTTCAACTCTATGCCTCCACTACAAGGGCCATCATCAGGAACAGCGCAGGCAGCCTCTCCTGGCCCACCACCAAGAATTTTTACACCGCAACCTGTTCCCCTAGAGCCATCACCAAGCTCCAACCCTCCTCCTGCAGAACCAGGATACTTTAATTCTCAAGAATCAATGCCCTATATTGCACAGTTGCCTAACCCTGCTCCTCCTTTCAGTTCTAGTCCATCACATCCACCCTCCACTGCCCCAACACCACTGGTTCAATCCCAGACTCCTTTTCAATCTCAGCCAATGCCTCCCCTACCTTCTCACTGGGTTCCTGACCACGGAAGCCGCCCACCTTCCGTTCAAAACTACTTTCAGCCAACCAGTGATCACCCATCTCAGCATTTCCAAGCTCAAGTCCCAACCTCTGTCCCCTCTCCCCACACATCCCCACCTTCTGTCCCCTCTCCCCACACATCCCCACCTTCTGTCCCCTCTCCTCACACAGCCCCACCTTTGATACCATCTCAGTATCGAGGTCAGTTTGCTCAACCGAATGTGATTGGGCCCAGTGCAACTCTGCAACAAAACTCCCACTTCCCTGCTCAGAATTATTTCAGTCAGTCAGGTGGACCCTCAGAGCCATGGTTCAGTCAGAGCCCCCAGGATCAGTCTCAGCGTGCCTGCCCTGTCCCCTACTCTGAAGTCCCCAGTGACTCTGGAACTCTCTCAATGTTCTTTGGGGGAAATGATGTTGAAAATGAAGAAACACTGTCAGGAGAGGGGCGTGTAAATGGCATTCTTCACCCTCTCCATTCGATGACTGAGTTCTCTGGTCCGTATTTAAATGACAGTGGTAACATTCGAGCTGGGGCAGGGCCGAGTGATTCGGTGGAGAATCTGGAATGTGTTCCAAACCAGGAAGTTCTGCCTAATGAGTCACCCTCAAGCCATGCATTTGAGGGGGGGGCTAACTTGGAGACACCTGACTTTGCTCCTCATCTTGCCCGCTCTGCAAGTGTCTCATCCAGCTACAGCAACGTCAGTCACAGCAGTGGACATGGTCCTCACAGCAGTGGCCACATCCCTCGGCGACAACAAGGTGTAGTGGGAACGTTCATCCAACAGGAGAGTCCCCGCCCACCAGATCACCCTCCTTTACATTCCTCCACTGGTGGATACTTTGAACAAATAGACTCCAACCCAGCTGCAGAGGCAAGTCCTACTTTCCCAACTCCTAGCCCACCTAAACCAGTTGGTGTGTTCCAGGCAAGTGCAAATTCCTCCTTTGAGCCTGTCCGATCACACGGTGTAGGAGTTCGACCTGCTGAGGTTGATCGTGCACGTATGGTAATGGAAAAGGGTGGACGTGATGTGCTGCATGGCAACTTAGAACAACCCCCAGACAACTTGGAGACCATTTACCTCTCGGAACGCAGACCCTCATCTCGGGCTCAGGGAGCACGACGCCCCATTGAGAGTCCCGCTACTACACTCTGGGCTCAAAATGACACTGCCAGTCTAGGTGCTAACATACTGTTAGCCCCTGCAGCGCCCTCTTTGGCTGCAACATTTGTTCCAGCACATCCATCTGAAGTCATCCAGCCACCGGAGGATGGCCCTCTTGATTTACATCCAGCTAGGCCAGATCCACAACCTCCCTCTGAAAACCTAGAGATTCCGCCAGACTCCATGCCTCAGGCAAGTTTAGGATATGCCTCCTTGCTAGTAACTTCGCCTCCCGTAGAGCCTCTGAACCAGCCCGTGTTGATTGCGCCACCTTCCTCTAATTACAGTTTGGTTTCCTCTACAAACCTCTCGCAACCTTTAAATCAGACAAGTCCTCAAGAGACAGCAACACCTGTTCACTCACCCCTTCAGTCTTCTGTGAACACTCAAATGCCTCAGATTTCTCCTCCAACAAATCAGTTGCAGCCTCTTTTTTCTCAGACACCAGTAAACTTCAACCCTTCTTCCACTCAAGGCCTCTTGAATCTAGCACTAGAGGCCCAAGATGATGAACAGCCCTCTGTTCAAGCAGCCCGACCTGTTCTTTCAAGGGCCCAGTCTCTTAGAGGTGATAGCCAATCTCTTCTGCCTTCTGTTTCTCAAGCTCCGCCTTCTGCTTCTGCCGCCACTAATCACAATCAACCTTCAAATTATGAGCTGCTTGATTTTTCTATGCATCAACCACAGTCGACAAATCAGGTGACATCAGTACCCGCTGTCTCTCAAAAAGCCCATCCTGCAGGCTTGGTGAATAACACACCTGGCTTTTACCTGCAGGTCACCAAAGATGCACAGCTGGGTGGGCAGTCTGACAGTGAGGCTCTGCCCCTTCAGCAGATCTCTAACCCCCCACGACCCTCCAGCAACCATCCCGAAAATGATCTGAATCGCACCTCCCACCTCCCCTATCCACCTCCAGCTCAACACCAGCCTCCTCCACAGGTCCCTCCAACTCATCCTGGTGCCCCTCCTACTGGACCTGGATCTGCCCCACCGTTCTCTTACCCACCCCAATCTGGAAACTATGCCCCCCAGCCACTTCAGGAACCTCAAAGACCTCCTTCATCTCTAGGTGGTCAGTCAGGTTATGGGGCTCCTCCTGTGATTCCCCCTGCTCCGGGCTATGCAGGATACTACCCAGGAGCCTACCCTGAGTACCAGGATGGAAGATTGCCGTACCAACCCCAGTACCCTATAGATCCCAGATCTCAAAACTACTATCAGGTGCAGTGTAATCTAATGTGTTTCTACCTATCAAAGCTTCTAAATGCTAGCACACTTTGTACCAACATGACTTTGTAAAATATCCATACTTTTTTCCCCTGTTTATTTTGATTTTGTAGGATGATCCCTACCGTAGAGGAGATCCTCGATATGCCTGGTATGATGGTCAAAATCCTGGCTACCGGGAGGCTGAGCGCCAACCAGAGAGGCCGAGTTCTAGAACCAGCCAATACTCGGACAGACCCAACTCCAGGTGAACTCCAAGAGTGTTTTTAAAAAAAAAATTCAATTTGCTTGTTGCAATCAGAGTTTGTTTCTATCCCCCCGACCCTGCAGATCTCTGTCCACTTTTGGGGTCGCAGGATGCCTTTTGAATACACCACTTAGACCAAACATAGACCAATGTTTCAATCAGACCCAGAGTCTGATGTGGTTTGGTGGTGTGCAGCTGTGTTAAGAAAACCAGTGATAACACCAGACCTGGGTTGCACCAAAAGCCATGGTTTCAAAGCATTCTCAGACTGAGGGTTTTAAATGGTTTGTTTTTATCTATCAATAACATGATTGTCTTTCTCTCTAATTTTTTATTTTAGACAAGGGTATCAAGAAGACCTTTCTAGATCCAGCCGTAGTGCCTATGACGAATACTATGCAAACTACTATAAGAGACAGTATGATGCCTATGGAGGTAAAGACTGTTTAGCAATACAGACAGCTGCTCTCTATGCATCCAAGGGATGAATGTTGTGTTTCTACTTTTTTCTTATGGGTGTGTGTTTGTGTATGCAGATAAGAGCAAGTGGTATGATCCAAATGCTGCTTATGATCCACGCTACAAAGCCTACTATGATCCGACATATGGCTGGTACTATGACCTTGATGGTTACAGAAAAGGAGAGGCCTATTACAACCAACAATATCAAAACAGGTACACTCATACACCCTTGCATTATATCTCTTTTTACATGCTATCACGTCTCTAACTGAGTTTTCATTGTAATCATTTCCAGGGGACGAGAGGGGTATGATGATCCATGGCGTTATTACCCTGGTTATGACTCTAGCTTTGATGATGACAGCCGCCGGCGCGACCCCTACGCTGATGAATTTGACCGCCGTTCGGTTCACAGTGAACAATCAGCGCACAGTGTACATTCATCACACAGTCGACGCAGTAGCTTCAGTTCACGGTCACAGCAGGTCTGTGTTTGTGTGGTTTAGGTGTGGTTTAATGTGTGTATGTATCTGCATAATGTATGTAACACATTTCTTCTTTCTGCAGAGTCAGGTGTACAGGAGTCAAACAGACTTGGTCAGTGCAGCCTATGATACCACTGGGACCACTCTTCCAGTGGATTACACCTACAGCCAGTATCCTAACCCTTCAGATACTGCAAATTACAGTCAGATTCCTTACAACCCTGACAACACCTGGACTGCCACAGAGCAGCGTAAGTATTACACACAAACACAAAGCAGTCATCATAAGCTTGCATATCCACCATAATGTTACAATTAATATTGGGATTTTCTTTTCAGTTTCTGTGTTTTAGGTACAAAACTTGACATAAAATACCACTCATTTATGTAGTTTAGAGGTTAATTGCTTGACACAGTGGTATTTTAGTATCATTCATATACTATTAGTTTTAGTAAGTGTTTTTGTTATTTTTATTCCTTGAAATGTTGCCTTTATTTCAAGCAAGGAATATGGTTTTAGTTAACGATCATAACCTTGTCTTGACATAAGTGTTTTCCAGCATTTTCTGTAGCATTAAAATACATAAAGCATAGATTTCACATCTAATGCACATGCTCTAACATTAATAAAAGCTTCCTTTCTTCCTCTGTGTCTTTCTCTCACCTTTTTTCAGCTCCTCCAAGGCCGTTGACCCCAGAGAAGTATTCTATTCCTCACCGCTGTGCTCGGTTTGGTCCGGCTGGTCAACTGATCCTTGTCCAACCCAACCTGCCCTCTGCTGGTCAGCCCACACTTGTGGAAATCCACAGCATGGAGGTAACAACTGGAACAGTGTGTGAATACACTGACATATAAATCATCAATTGCAAGTACTCACTCGTATCTCTAGAATTTAAGCATTTTTCCAGTTCATAAATTCTAAAAACAACTTGTTTAACTTGTTAATTACTTATTCTGTAAAATAAGATTGTACCCCTTAATTTTTTTTTTGGATTTTTATAACTGATTAAGTTGTCTTGTGATCAGATATTTGTGTTTGGTTAATTTAGGACTGTATTTTTGACGCTGGCCATATGCCATATCACTCTGTAGCCCAAGACTGGTTTCCCACTGAAGCTAAGCAGGGCTGAGCCTGGTTAGTTCCTGGATGGGAGACCTCCTGGGAAAACCGGTTTGCTGCTGGAAAAGGTGTTAGTGAGGCCAGCAGGGGGCGCTCTCTCTGTGGCCTGTGTGGGTCCTAACGCCCCAGTGTAGTGATGGGGCGGATGAGACGTTAAACCGAGGTCCTTACTCTCTGTGGTCACAAAAAAATCCCAAGATGTCTTTCGAAATGAGTAGGGGTGTAACCCTGGTATCCTGGCCAAATTTGTCCATCATGGCCTCCTAATCATCCCCATTTATATATATATATATATATTAGGGGTGTAACGGTTCACAAAATTCACGGTTCGGTTCGATATGATACACTGGTGTCACGGTTTGGTACGTTTTCAATACAGCAAAAAGAAAGAAATGCCAGAGAATTTTTTATTTCAACTAACATCCTAAAGTATGATAATTTTTTTACGTCGAGCAACGATGGAGCTATACTTGACTCTTCTTAGGAGCATATAAAACAAAAACAGCTCCTTGAAAAAAAAAAAATGTAATATTGTAGTAGTTATAAATAAATTTTATTCATAATGTCGAAATAAAACCGACGTAACGTTACTTGAAAGCATTATAGCCTACTATTCCTGCCAAGCGTCCATGGTTACAGTCAGTGTTACTACAGTAAATCCATGGTGAATGTTGCTGATCTGTACACACTGGATAGTTCATTCATGGCACATGTTTCTTCCTGGTTTCCACATCAGCGCGGTTTGATCCGTTAATAAAGGAGAAATGTGAATGCTTCTCACTAGATCTCGCAGCGATGATGTTATTACTTCAGTGGCGAATTCAAATGCTTTCTTTACTGGATGTCTTAGCGCTGTGTAGTAACAGTGTCGCTTCTTCAAGATCGGCTCGCGCTGCATTGGTCCAAACTGATAAACAGTCTGTGAAACACAAAATAAAGAGTAGCGCAGTTTCGTTCCTCTTTCATTACGTTTGTCATTTGATGTTGTGGTCGCACCAGCGTGCACTTGCCACGCGCCTACATTTGAAACAACTCAATTTTGGTCGGCAGGAAAAATGGTCCAACGAACCGATCTGTTTGTAATGCATACCGACTGCCGAACCAAAAGCCTCGTACCGAACGGTTCAATATGAATACGTGTATCATTACACCCCTAATAAATATATATATATATATATATATGATACTAATAGGCTTCATCACTCTCTCCACCAATAAGATGGTGTGTGGTGGGCGTTCTGGCACACTATGGCTGCCGTCGCATCATCCAGGTGTATGTTGCACATTGGTGGTGGTTGAGGAGATTCCCTCTTCTATGTAAAGCGCTTTGAGTGTTGCGAAAAAGCACTATATAGATGTAATGAATTATTATTATTATTATTATTATTATTTCCCAGTAGTCCTCCAGAGTGTAGTTTTGTTATGTTTTTGAGATTGGTTATAAATAGCTCCATGATAATTGCTCAATGAAATTGTTTGCATCTGATATCATGGCTGTGATGTTATTCCAGACGATTCTGCAGGACTCTTCAGAGCAGGCAGAAATGCGTTCATTCCCTGGCCCACTCGTCAAGTAAGAATCATCCTTTATTTACTGAAGAAAGGTGTACACGTGTATAGTCTGACATGGTCAGAGCCACGTACACAGTCAAACAATCCAGTCATCATCTCGTGTGTGTGTCCACAGAGAGGAGACACATAAAGTGGATGTCATCAAGTTTGCTCAGAACAAAGCCCAAGAGTGTTTGAGAAACGATGACCTCATCGACAAAGACTCCGCCTTCCTCATCTGGGAGTTCATTGTACTGATGTGTCGCCAGAATGGGGTGAGTGTTTGTGCAGGCGTTTCCTTAACTAAGAGTGTGAATCGTGTTCGAGATCAGTTAAATACATTTTTAAGGTTCATTTATATATTTATTTGGTATTTAGTCATGTGATAAGTGTAATAAAAAACATTAATAATTGTTAGTATTAAGTTTGTGGCTTTTAAAAAAAACTTGTCTTTGTTTTAGACTGTAGTGGGAACAGACATTGCTGACCTGTTGCTAAAAGAGCATCGCTCTGTTTGGCTGCCGGGAAAATCACCCAATGAGGCTAATCTCATCGACTTCAACAACGAGGCAATAGAGCACGCCGAGGCGGATGAGGCGGGGCCAATATCCCTCCTATCAGACACTTTCATGGGCGTGCCCGAAAATGTTGGCAAGGAGACGGAGCGCTTCAGAGAACTGCTACTGTTCGGCCGCAAAAAGGCAAGACAAAACATATCTTTCCTTTTCAGATGATGCCCTCACCCTGGAAATTTAGAGACCACTTTTTATGATCCAGTCAGTTCTCAGTGGATGAAATGAAGTCGTGGCCAACATTGTTTCTTGTTGAATATCCTGTTTGACTTCAGATTATGGCCAATTACGGTTGCACATGCTTGTGTTTTAGTGTTTAAATTTTTCTCTTCTGTAAAATAAAATTGTCACACTTTAGATTAGGGTCCAATTCTCACTGTTAACTTACTATTAACTACGACTTTTGCATCAATGAACTCCTAATTACTGCTTATTAATAGTTAGTATGGTAGTTGTTAAACTTAGGTATTGGGAAGGATTAGGTATGTAGAATATGATCGTGCAGAATAAGGCATTTAAATATGGTTTCCTTCTTTTTTGTTTTAAATAGATAAAGATGATATAGTTTTCCAGACAAAACCATATGTTAAAAGTGGAAAGACATTTGAGAAGTTTGTGTATGTTTGTTAGGATGCTCTGGAGTCTGCTATGAAGAAAGGCCTGTGGGGTCACGCGCTGTTACTGGCTAGTAAGATGGACAACAGAACACACGCCCGTGTCATGACCAGGTAAACCACCTCTACTGACACCAACCTATGTCTGCATGCTTTTAAAGCAACAAACAGTTTGCTTAAATTGTGGTTATGCTTGTCGTTGTCAGGTTCGCCAACAGCCTGCCCATTAACGACCCTCTTCAGACGGTTTACCAGCTCATGTCAGGACGAATGCCGGCTGCTGCTACTGTACGAGAGTTTGTGTATGTTAATATAGTCATTTATGCAGTTCTTTTCTTCATGTGCATCATCTTTTTTCTGGCAGTGTTGTGGAGATGAAAAATGGGGCGATTGGCGCCCTCATCTGGCCATGGTGCTGTCCAACCTCACACACACTCTGGATCTTGACACCCGCACCATTTCGACCATGGGGGACACATTAGGTAAATAAACGTACTGTCATGAAGGTGAACTTACACTGATATTGTGGATGCCGCACTGGATCTGTAGTCAAGAATCTTCTGTTTGTTACAGCATCTAAAGGTCTAGTGGATGCAGCCCATTTCTGTTACCTGATGGCTCAGGTGGGCTTTGGTGTTTATACCAAGAAAAGCACCAAGATGGTCCTCATCAGCTCCAATCACAGGTGTGTAATGACACATACAGTTGATCAGTGATCTGCATACAAACAATGGACACAGTGCGTAAATGGACATACCATTTATTTACATTAATATCCATTTTCTCTCTCTCTCAGCATGCCGTTTTTGAAGTTCTGCTCGTCAGAGGCGATTCAGCGTACAGAATCGTACGAGTACGCTCAGTCTCTTGGCTCTCACGCCCTCTCTTTGCCAAACTTCCAGGTGAGATGAGCACACATGCAGTCACTCGATTAGGGATGCATTCACAACTAACTTGGTGCGTTATCTAAAACAATGTTTTTTATTTTTATTATCATTAATATACTATCATAGTATTTGTTAATATTTTTAATTAGTATTCGTTATTACTTTATTAGATTTTTTTCTAAATGTCTATTTCGTTATTACTTTACCCTAATACTTTTTTATTTGTTTAAGTGTTTACTATTTAAAAGGCCATTATTTTATTTATTGGGTACGCTAGAATAGGTTAACATGCTTTAATGTTCAAAAAAAACATTATTTTTCTCATACTGTACATTATTGCAGTAACTCTATTCCCAGTTTACCCAGAGTGTTTCACAAATTCCTGCACACAAAGTCCCTTTTTCACAAAAAGAAAAAGTCCAGAGTCTCTGATTGGCCAGCTAACCCAGTGCATTGTGATTGGCCAAACACCTCAGTTGTGTGGCGTAAATGTAACGCCCCTTAACATAATCGCGACATGGTAGCAACACTACAGTTCACTGAAGCATTGCCTTCTTTGCGTATGCATTTAGACAAGCATTCTGCTAATATTTCCAATTGTGTCTCAGACGTTTGTGGAAATAATATCTGGACTTCGACCAAGGCATTTTAGGCAGGTCTGGAGCATTGTTCTCTGTTAAATAGAATAAATCCCTTTTCTGGGAGACTATGAGCTTTGTAACTTTGCAGATCTCATACATGCACAGATACGTTACACAGTTATACACACTAAAGGAAAACATTAAAAAAGCATCCTGTGACCTATCTGTACCTTCTGAACAAATCCAGGAAGGTCATGACCTCTTACCCTTTCACCTGCACAGGTGTTCAAATTCATCTACGCATGTCGACTGGCGGAGTCGGGACTCTGTGCTCAAGCCTTTCATTACTGTGAGGTCATTTCACGCACTCTGTTGAACCTACCTGAGTACTACTCGCCTGTGTTCATCAGTCAGCTCATACAGGTACATAAACCAAGACTCTGCGCATTCTGCCTTTACATTTCTTTGGTGTCTAATCTTTCTTCCTGTGTCTCTTTACAGATGTCTCTGAGGTTGAGGTTTTTTGACCCTCAGCTGAAGGAGCGACCAGAGCAGGAGTTGTTTATAGAGCCTGATTGGTTACTGCATCTCAGACAACTGGATGGACAGATCAAGGTGTGTGTCTTGTCTTTTATCCAAAAGTAAAGTCACCATGCCTATTACTCTATTCCTGCATAGTAGCAGTAAATTAAAGATTTTCTTTATTTTAATTTATGGCATAATAGGGCTGTCAATCTTCCTCTATAATACTAGTCGAATTCCATTCCTTATTTTATTTAATATTCGAATATTAAATGCTCAAATTCATCCTATTATTAATATTTATGACATTACACGGGCTTTGGATCGCGAATGCCACTATAGCATGTGGTTGTTGTTACACGTTCTGTCCACTAGAGGGACATCTAATATACATTTTATTCGTGCTGAATATGGCTGAAGCGCTGCCGATGGTTTTCGGCTAATATTTAAATTTTAGGCCGCAAAATCCTGGAAGGACTGTTTAATGAAAAAATTAAGACATAAGTACTATGATTATTATTATTATTATTGTGATGTTATTATTATACTATTGTATTTTGCAGTGAAATATTATAACTTTTTCTTAATTAAAATAATAATTAATATTATTAGTTTATAATTATATTGATATATAATTGCACAATTTTTAGCTGAATTGTTCAGTCCTACAAAATAAGCAGTCAACCATTATAGCATTAAATTGCAATCACTATTTTTATCAGAAATGATAATGATAGATGATAGATGATAAATGATAGATGTTCTGATCACATTCATGTTATTGTCCCATTCAGGACGGTGTGATCACTTTTCGTGCGGATCGCAGCACCCCACAGCTTTATCACTGCAGCACGCCCAGTTCAGAAGACCAGTGCAGCCCACCTGACCCCTCAACTCTGACCCCTGATCCCCACAATCCTCTCATGACCTCCCTTGTGCCACACGGTGGTGTTCAACTCATGCCACCAGGTATGATTCAATGTGTAATGTGAACCTGAGAAGAATCTTATTTTGATTCCTTTATCATTCACTATCTATTTTATTGTCTCCTTTAGCCCCTCCTACTATTCTTCAGGATGGGGCGGCCCCTCCGCAGCAAGCCCCGCCTCCAGGTGAAAGTGTACCATTCTACCCAGGGCCACCACAACCAAACTTTGTGGCAACGTACCAACCTGAAACACATGAGCAGTACACACCCATGCCCCAGCAAATACCCCAACAAATGCCCCAGCAAATACCCCCACAAATGCCGGAGTACAACTCTACAGAAATTACTCCACAGATACCACGTCAGATGCCTCCAGGAATGCAACGTCAGTTCCCCCCAGGCGTGCAACATCAGATGACCCCAGGCGTGCAACATCAGATGACCCCAGGCGTGCAACATCAGATGAACCCAGGCGTGCAACATCAGATGAACCCAGGTGTGCAACATCAGATGAACCCAGGTGTGCAACATCAGATGAACCCAGGTGTGCAACATCAGATGAACCCAGGCGTGCAACATCAGATGAACCCACCAATGGCTGGGGTCGAACATGGCTCCGCCCCTTCCTCTCCTCAGCAGTTCCCTCAGTCCTCTCCGACGTTCAGTGCCCCCCCTCCACAAGGGAAGGACTTTTATGATGAAATGGCGCGCATGGTGAGTTATTATAACCTAGAAACCCAGAATTCCATATTTATCACAACTAACTCTGGCTATTATTACTTTTTAAAGTCATGTTACATTGTTGAATAAAAATGTAGTTAAATATTTTACATCATTACTTTTTATGGAATGTAACACATTGTTTGCTTTTTTTACGTTTACTTGGGTTTTCAGTTGTATTTATCATGACATGAAATGCATTGAAATGTAACACCTGTTAGTCCATTTTTACTTCCTCCACCAGTTTTGGTTAATATTGCGTTGCATTTCTTACATTGCTCCTACATAAAGTAGCTAGTTACGTTACATATAATTTTTTTATGGAATTTACCATTATATTATTTATATAATGTATTAAACTGGTTCCTGTTGTTGTTGGTTTTAGGGCCCAGGCAGAAGATCGAGAACTACTTCACAGTCATCATCGATACACATGGTACAGTCAGTCTGTATATAGTAAGATTGAGTACAGTTTTTTTTTTTAAGGAAATTATTACCTTTATTCATCAAGGATGCATTAATGTGATCAGAAGTGACCGAAAATACATTTTATAGATTTCGATTTCAAATAAATGCTGTTCTTTAGAACTTTCTTTTCTTCAAAGAATCCTGAAAAAAACTGTTTTCAACATTGATAATAATCAGAAATGTTTCTTGAGCAGCAAATCATCATTTTAGAATGATTTCTGAAGGATCATGTGACACTGAAGACTGGAGTAATGATGATGAAAATACAGCTTTGATCACAGGAATAAATTACATTTTGAAAACATATTGAAATAGGAAATGGATATTTCAAACTTTAAAAATATTTCACAATGTTTTGATCAAATCATGAGCAGAAGAGCCTTTCAAAAAAATTTTTTAAATCTTACCAACCCTAAACTTTTGAACAGTAGTGTACTTAGTTTACACCTTGCACGGTGTGTTACATCTGTAATTCTGTCCTTGTTTGCAGACATCGGGTCGTCGGTCTCGCACAATGTCAGAATCGTCCAACCATTCTGGACGGGAGCGCAGCAGTTCGCTAGCCAATCAGGGTTCTCCTCCTCCCCCGCCTATCCCAGAGGCTCCTCCACAAGACGAATTCAAGAAGACAAAGAAAGACTCTCCCAAAAAGGTACTTACTTGCATTGAACATGTACAGAGACCTACTGGATACGGACTAGGAAATCTTTCACGATTCGAATGAACGTTGCATAGTCTTATTACGTTTTCTTTCTTCATCAGGGAGCGAGTGGCAGCGGCTGGCTGACCTGGCTGATTCCAAAGCGGAAGAATGAAGCGCATCTCCCAGATGACAAGAACAAAACCGTAGGCACATACTTCCTGCTCTCTCTCGTACCCGTCTTGTTTCATGGCATTGATTAAGAGATTACATTCATTTTTCAGATTGTTTGGGATGAAAAGAAGCAGAAATGGGTGAATCTAGATGAGCCTGAGGAAGAGGTACAGCAGATGAATTAGTTCATGCATTTCAAATGCTGTAAACTATCATGCATGTATGATTGTGAATGATGGAATTTGTTTGTGTTTCAGAGCAAACCCCCTCCCCCTCCACCTACCAGCTTCCCCAAAGCTCCGATGGGCGGCCTAGGGATGGGGCCACCAGGAGCAGGGGGTCCGGCGATGGGGCCACCTGTCAATATGTTCTCCAGGAGAGCAGGTATGTCACCAGTCACATTGTCATACACCTCTTTTCTCTTCCTAACTGCTTCTTAGTAAGAAATCTCTCCATTAATTAATCATCCTTTAGATATGTGTGTATATATATATATATATATATATATATATATATATATGTGTGTGTGTATGTATGTATATGTATGAGTGGTGTGGTCGGTATAGATATTAAATACATAAATTCATAAATTAAATAAAAGGGTGTTATTTTTCTTGAGGAAACATAATTTGGACCAAAAAGGTCATTGCTGTTGTTGTTGTAAACTAAAACTACTAAAAATAAATTAGTTAATTGAAATGAAGCTAAAATTAAGTTAAAAAAAATGATCACATTAATAAACTGTTGCTTTGGCTGAAAATAGAACTGAAATAAAAGAAGTTGAAGTTCAAATAAATGAAAGCTAAAAGTAAATAAAAGCTAAAAAAAAAGTATATAAATATATTTTATAAAAATGACAAAATCACGTAAAATCACAAAAACTTTAAGATTAAAATAAAATAAAAAAAGCCAATTCAAAATATTAATAAATATTAGAATGGTATAAAAATACTAAAATAACCAAATACCATAAAATGTTTAATACATTTTTAAATGAAACTAAAACAGTAAAAACCTTGTTAAAAATAATCAAGGCCTGTTTTACACTAAATGAATAACAAGAATGATATTTGTTCATATGTGCCAATACAACAAAACATTGTAATAAAGAGCAACATTTACCTATTAAAAACGTAAAATGGCTCACAGGGACTTTGATCCAAACAGATCAATGAAGCAATTCTTTGAAATGAATTAAAATGATTAATAAAAATGAATCCAACTTCTGAAATCTATTGATATTTGAGCTAAAGCAGTTTAAACCCAAAGACACTATTAAAAAGGAGTCTCTCCATCTTAAATCTGTCATACCCCCCAGCAATGCTCTTTTGACTGTTTAGTAAGAGTGTGTGTGTGTGTTTCAGGCACTAAGAGCCGTTATGTGGATGTGTTGAATCCTGGTCGTGGAGGATCTAAACCCGCCGCTGCTGTGCCACCCCCTGCTGACCTGTTTGCTCCTCTCGCACCCATGGCCATGCCAACCAACCTCTTTACACCAGCTGCAGGTGTGTGTGTGTGTGTGTGTGTGTACATCAGTGTGTTTATGTGCATCAGTCGATGTCTGTGTGAAGTCTAACATTGCTCTTTTTAGCCCCAGGTGAGCAGCAGCCGATGGAGGGAAGCATTCCAGACGCCAGTGGTGAAAACACACAGCAGACTAGTGCCACAGTGCCACAGGTACACACATCTGCCCTGCCACACACACCACACACAAACACACAGCAGACTAGTGCCACAGTGCCACAGGTACACACATCTGCCCTGCCACACACACCACACACAAACACACAGCAGACTAGTGCCACAGGTACACACATCTGCCCTGCCACATACACCACACATAAACACACAGCAGACTAGTGCCACAGTGCCACAGGTACACACATCTGCCCTGCCACACACACCACACACAAACACACAGCAGACTAGTACCACAGTGCCACAGGTACACACATCTGCCCTGCCACATACACCACACATAAACACACAGAAGACTAGTGCCACAGTGCCACAGGTACACACATCTGCCCTGCCACACACACCACACATAAACACACAGCAGACTAGTGCCACAGTGCCACAGGTACACACATCTGCCCTGCCACACACACAGCAGACTAGTGCCACAGTGCCACAGGTACACACATCTGCCCTGCCACACACACAGCAGACTAGTGCCACAGTGCCACAGGTACACACATCTGCCCTGCCACACACACAGCAGACTAGTGCCACAGTGCCACAGGTACACACATCTGCCCTGCCACACACACAGCAGACTAGTGCCACAGTGCCACAGGTACACACATCTGCCCTGCCACACACACAGCAGACTAGTGCCACAGGTACACACATCTGCCCTGCCACACACACCACACATAAACACACAGACTAGTGCCACAGGTACACACATCTGCCCTGCCACACATAAACACACATAAACACACAGACTAGTGCCACAGGTACACACATCTGCCCTGCCACACATAAACACACATAAACACACAGACTGCATCCAGAATCCACTTTGGTTCTTATCACAACTGGACTTGTTTAGCCATATATTTCTCGCACGATTGAGCCGCACAGCATTTTGAGTCTCACGCATGGCATTCTTTATTTGATTTGCTAATATTGCTTTGGTTAGTAATACAAATAAATATAAATAAAAAGGTAAATATGCACAAAGTAAGTTAAATTAAATCACATTTTATTAACTCACCAATTTAAATAAAATTTATTTTATTTATTTTTTACATTTTATTTACTCACCAGTTTGTTTGTTTTTTCTTGCATCTGGCTATTTTATTCATTTAAACGTTTACTGTGTTTAATTTTATTACTAGAGCCAGTTTATTAAATGCATTTTTGCCTTTGACATTTCAACTTATTTTACTTATTTTATTCAACTGAGGCTTTTCTTTTTCTAGCATTTGGTTCTAGATGATTTCTTGATTTTTCATTTATTTATTTAATGAATTCTAATATCAGATAACGGATCAGCACTCCCATCGCAGAATTGCATTCACACCAAAATTTGCATGTAATACACATCCGCTATAATGAGTGTGTGTTTTCTATCTAGATGTTTAATCCGAATGCTTTGCCTCCCGGCCCGGAGGGAACCCAGTCTGGAGAGGTCAGATCATCCTTTAATACTTTACCGCTTTTTCTTTAAAGCCACTTCATTCTGTCATGCCCTGCTCCTTCACCCATTAATGCAGATTAACATAATTTTAACAACACTTATGCTCACATGTATACTTACTGCTTCTGAAACACACACATACACTTGACCTTGCATATCTAACTGTATTCCATGATTGTGGGTTTTGATTAGTATCTCAGATCTGGTGACACAAATGAATGAGTGTGTGCGAGTGTGTTTGAGAGTGAGAACGCATGTTAAAGGACTACACGCCTACTGAGGTGTTGCCATGGAGACCACTGATTGTGATGTAATCATATTGTAATGATTGACGAGATGTGTGATTTAAGATGGCGCTGCATGAGATTAATTTGGGTTTGTGGTGTTTTTGTTTGTTTGTTTGTTTCGTTTATTCCTGCTGTTCTAGCTGTCACGTTCTAGCTCAATGAGTTCTCTATCTCGAGAAGTGAGCCAGCATTTAAATCAGGTACTTTCAGCTGGTTCTTATCTGAAACACACACACACACACACACACACCTTCTCCACACACTGCAATGATAAAACAACAGTGCTATGCAGTGCTTTCTAATGCTGCATAGTAAAACATGAGCACACGCCTCTAACATCACACACTTGCAGCCACACCTCCAGCACGACACCTTTATGTCATCAGCAGCCCTGACTGAGTACATGACCAATAGGACGGGCTCTTGGATCTCAGAGGCGTGCTGAAGATTGAGGCTCCGCCCCCTTTTGGTGCATGCACACATTAACCAATCACATGCTGCATGCTAATCATGACTTTCAGTGGACATGGCCGTCTGCATCAATGGTGGTGATGTTGCTTTCCTGTTCCCATGGTAACCGCAAGTGTGTTCTCATAGGTTCCCGCTCAGCCTCCAACGCAAGCGGCTCCGCCTGCAGGGGGCGTGACCTTTTATAACCCCTCCCAGTTTGCACAGGTAGGATGTTTGAACTGTTCTTTTTTTAGACTACAACTAAAATGGTCGTTTTCGTTAATTGAAAGAATATTAAAATATATAAACATTACAAAATGTTGCTTTTGCAACTAGCTGAAATAAAATGATTAAAAAGCTGATTTCTTTTCTTGCCTTTATTTATTTTCACATTTATTTTGTCACTTTTTTTATTTTATTACCATAGCCAGTTTATTTTTTATTGCAATTTTTTTTGTTTATTTTTATTTAATTTTAAATAAACATCATTTTAAAATGTTTTTTTTTTAAATAAAAATACATTAAATGTTAACTGTAAAAAAAACAGTAAAATTTAGTTAATGAAAATGTACTAAATGAACATATTTTAAGATTTTTTGATATTTGAAATCTACAGATGCAAATAGATAGTGTAATAAACACTTAAATGTGTATTTCTGGTGTTTTGCCTTAAAGAGATATAAAATGAAAATGAAGTCATCGTTTACTCACCCTGGTGTTGTTCTGATGCCGTATGACCCGCTCGTGCTTCTCCAGATAATGATAGTAAATAGTGCCCTACAGCAAGCTTTACACAGAATGATCCGATGTGATGTCCACTCGTGTTCTCGAAATTTAATGTATTATTAAATGAAATTCTCGTTTTTGGCTGTTGACCTTCTATTAAAGCTGATCTGTGAGAAATCAAGATTAACAATAATAAAACATGAAATACAATGCCTAGAAATTCCCAAAAAAGTATCTGTGTTCTTTCTTCATTGAGTTGAATATCGCTGAACTGGAACTCTGTTTGTCTGATGACAGATGTGAACGCAATAACCAGAAGAGGGTTTATGGGATGTATTTCATGTCGCATTTTTGCATCTTGATTTCTCACTATTTGTGTGTTTTTT
Organism: Semotilus atromaculatus; assembly: GCA_031834385.1. Taxonomy (NCBI): domain Eukaryota; kingdom Metazoa; phylum Chordata; class Actinopteri; order Cypriniformes; family Leuciscidae; genus Semotilus; species Semotilus atromaculatus. Next base: position 3,825,593 of record JAULUF010000053.1, on the reverse strand, counting down.
TCCTGGGCGAGACAGAGATTTTCAGCTTGATTTTCACCAAACCCTCTCGTATACCCTCAAAACACTTGGAACACGTGACACATGGGTTTATTCTGTGATACTTTTGCGTCTTTTTTTAAAAAGCTTGATGCTGGTCGCTATTCACGAGCGTGAGCATTTGTTAAAAAAATTTACTTTTGTGGCCCATAAAAGAAAGAAGGGTATATGGCATTAGAACAACACCAGTAAATGATGACTTAGTTTTCATTTTAGGGTGAATGATCCCTTCAAGGTAAATGCTGTGGATGTTGTCACAGAAAGAAACTGACACACGGATGTCTTTCTCTGTCTTCTTCAGTCCGTTCCCACCAGCCATGCTCGACCTGGGCGTTTGGGACAGAGAGGATACCCCACGGTGAAGTAACAGGACCGCTGTAGTTCTAGATCAACCTGTGCTTCTACACCAGATCAGACTGAAGTTTGCTTTCTGCCTGGACTACTAGCAGCCCTCAGCCTCCCAAATAACATTGTCCCGCCGTCATAATCGTGGTTTTCCCGTCTGTGCTGAAGTTGGGACGAATGGATCAGACTCCGGTCATTCTAGACTTCTCGTACCCGTTGCGGTCTAACTCTGAGTTTGTACGGACCGGCGGCACGTCCTCAGCGTGAGCAGTGTGAATACAAGTGCAATATTGCGATTTTTAGCCCTGTGTAGTTTGATTTCCCTTAGTGTAGTCTGCTCATTTCAGCAGGGTGTATGCGAGTGTGTATGAATGCACGCGTGTGTGTGTGTGTGGGGAGGAAATGTGGGCGTGTCTTGCTGATGAAAGGCAGCCAATGCATGTGTTAGAGGGCGGTCTGGCCTGTTGTCATGGGAACAGTGCAGCGTACCAGAATGTTTTAGATATTTATTAAGCCTCCTGTCTAAATGAAACCGGACAGGATCTATATATCAGTGCGAGTTTATGTACGCATCGCCACAATGTGCTAAACAAACCGATCTCTTCTACCATCTCCTGATCGAATCCTTAATTTTGCCAGTAGCGAAGAATCACACATTTTTATGATTTACCAAAATCCCTGTGATCATTTGCGTGTTTTGCTCATAAAATATCTTATTATTTTCCTGACTTCATCTCGCTCTCTGGTTGATCGTCTTCACGTCTCTTAATCACACACCGCTATTCCTTTGCTCGTTCCGGGGTCCTTGTTCCCATGGTAACAGCGGGGTTTTGTAATTCCAAAGGTCAGCTCTGTTTGAAGGAAGCTCAGACCTTTCCAATGTGTTTAGAAATTGACTGTACAATTCTTGATAAAGTGACAATAAAGATATTTTTGAGCTCTTTAATACTTCAGAATGTTCCTTTTTTTTCTCGCTTTTAAAAAGGTAGAAGCGTTCTGTCTCTCTTTTACTATGAGCTGCTTATATATGCACCCTTAATATTATAAAATCATTTGCATAATGGTATTTTAACAGTTGTAGATGCGTGTTTACTAACCATGTATCTACACTATCAGTGAAAGGTTTGGGGCTGGTAAGTTTTTAATTTTGTTTTAATATTCTCATGCTCACCAAAGCTGCATATATTTGATCAAAATATAGTTAAAAAGAGAAATATTGTGAGCTATTATTACAATTTATTTAAAATGTAATTTATTCCTGTGATCAAAGCTGAATTTTCAGCATCATTCCTCCAGTCTTCAGTGTCACATGATCCTTCAGAAATCATTCTAATATGATGATTTGATGCTCAAGAAACATTTCTGATTATTATCAATGTTGAAAACAGTTGTGCTGATTAATATTTTTGTGGAAACTGATACATTTTTTCAGGATTCTTTGATGTATAGAAAGTTGGAAAAAAAATATTTTATAATATTATAAATGTCTTTACTGTCACTTTAACGATTTAATGAATCCTTGCTGAATAAAAAAGTAATAATATTTGTTTAAAAAAAACTTTTAATCGGTACTGTGTTTTTGTGCAATATAGCCTGAGAATGTTTTTCTCACCAATAGATCTACCACTGACCAGCTAAAGCAGATATATATATTATTTTTACATTAAAAAAGGACAAACCAACTAACCAAAGCATTTCATCATGTGTTTATTATTTGCATGGCTGTAATATTAGTCGAATTTACATGAATCTCATACAAAACTACAGTATGAAACTCTTCATTCTTTATTTACAGACATATATTATTTTATAGCTGATTATATGACACAAATCAACAAAAGTATGTAAATGTGCAGACGCCCCTGGAATGTGGAAGCCATGAACTAGTGTTTAGTGCAGATGCTCTGGAGTACACACACGTTTAGCGGAGTTTCTCATGCAGGTGGAGCGGGTTCAGATCCAGCCTGTTTGTTCTCCTGATGCAATTCCCCCCTTTTTTTCCTTTCACAGTAATTTTATCTTTCATATCCCCATCAATAAAAAGTGGCAAAAATCCATGTAAACATTGTTTTGAAATATACATGTAAAATGTACAGCGATTTGGGCCCAAAAGTTCCTCGAGTGATTCCAGTCCTCATTCTGACATGTGTGTGTGTGTTGGGCTCAAAACCCCCTCCTGTGGACAGAGAAAATGATTATTATTTGTTCAGTCCAGGAAACTCCTTAAAGGGGTCATATAATGGTACATGCACTTTTACAAGTTGATTGCACTGAAATGTGTGTTGGCAGTGCCTGTACACAAACATCATATAATGATAAAAATCCATCCAGTGGTTTTGTTTTAATCTCCTTATATGTTTTCCCCTGCCTCAAATCAAGCCGTTCGAGCCTGTGACGTCACAAGCTCGCACGCCCCTCCCACGATTGTTGATTGACAGCAGCGTTTCAACACAGATCCGCCCTCGCTCGTGATCGAGGCAGCGAGCGAGCTGTCAATCATAGTCCGCGTTGATACTGGAGCACTGTCTATGAGCAGAATGGAGTCTAAGCGAAGTGGTGTTCTGTTCTTGGGTGCAATAAGGAACACAGCAGTCATTTTAATGTTCCTAAATCCGAACTGCTGAAGACAGAGGCTGAGTTTGTTTTCGAAGTGAATATTCCCCACGATCAACGTCACTGCTTTCATGTTTGCGCGAATCACTTCACACACCAGACTGCTTTATAAACGAGGGTCAGTATAAAGCTGGTTTTGGAAGCTGCTCCTGAAAAAAGAATCGCTACCAACTATTCGTGTTCCTGCAGCTGCTCCAGAAGAACTGAAGTGAGTGTACGTTTTATTAACCTTTATATTAATATTTATATTAATCTTTGCACATCGCTAGCTGCACGCTTCACGATGAATGCAGCTATGTTTACACTCAGGGTACATTACGGCATGTTTTCTATGTGCGACGTTCTCAATATAATTCATAATCCCACGTTTATAATGAACAACGCGTTATGGTTATTGTGTTATGTTATAAACGGTGTAGGCACAGAACAGAGGGGCGGGGGGAGCAAAGCTCATTATCATTTAAAGTCATATGCACTGAAACGGCGTGCTGAAAACAGAGCTGTTTTTGACCAGGTAAAATAAGTGTTTTCTTACAATACTAATGAGAATTTTTAATTAAAGTATATTACAAACTTTTAATTTAGACCCTAAATAATCATATTAGCTTGTACAAAAATGGCATTATATGACCCCTTTAAGAGCTCTTCCTTGTTCATCATTTACCAGCTTAAAACTTAAAGGGATAGTTCACCCAAAAATGTGATATTTGTGATATATCAACAAAAGAAGATATTTTGAAGAATGTCTGTAATCAAACCGTTGATGGACCCCATTGACTTACATAGTGTGGAGAAGAAAAAAAAAATCACATGGAAGTCAATGGGGTCCAACTGTTTGATTACAGACATTCTTCAAAATATCAACAGAAGAAACTCATACAGGTTTGGAACAACTTGAGGGGGAGTAAATTATGACAGATTTTCATTTTTGGGTTAACTATTCCTTTAAAAGTTCTGTAACTCAAAGTTATGGTTGTGAGCAATGCTCTAGCTTAAAAGGACAAACGCATCCTTCGACAGGGAGTACATGAACCGCAGCCCTGAATGTGTGTGTGTATTTGGTTGAAGAAGTACCAGTGCACTTTTTGCTCTCTGAACTGCAACTTCCAACATGCTCTGGTCGGACAGAACCTGTTGCAGAGTTCCAGAATCCATTTCCAGTAGCATCCCTGCACACAATTACACATTAATACATATCACATACTGTGTACAAAAACACTTGCTGCATCTGAAATTGCATATTACCTCATGGGATAGTAAAGTGACCATTGGAGTAGTAGGTCATCCGGGTACTTTTCGATACTGTTTTTTCCATACTATATAGTAGGGAAGTATTCGATTTCGGACACAGCAACCCTGTATTCAAATGAGCTTAATAACTCACCTGTGATGTCAGCACAGTGGGCGGGGTCTAACTGATGCACAAAACTGAAAAGCGTCTCGCCAATGGATTCCACTTCCTCTCGGTCTGAGCTGTCACTCGCGTCTGTGGCCTCGTCACCCTGCCTACGCCGCAGATAGAGGACATGCTGTTACCTTCCTGTAATATTTCTATGGTAATTCTTGCTAGTATAACATGAGTTTGTCAAACACTAATAATCAGGGCATCATTCAGATTTGAATTGAGAATAATCAGTGTTTTTTTCACGTTTGTTGGATGTTTTGGAATTGCAGTTCCTCATTACAATTCAACATTCTGTAACTCATGAACTGAATTCTGAAATCTGATAATAAAAAATCCAAAGGCACCTACTCCTGCAAGGTTTTCAAGGCAATCTCGACCCGTTCCTCGAGGAGCACATGATCCGACAGCAGCTGAAGCACCGCCTCCTTCTTCTGCTCCAATAACATGCCTGCACAGTTGCCATGGCAATGTTACTATTGTAACAGACTTTAAATTCCCTCATTTGGTGTGTGTTTTTTTTTTTGCAGTGTCAATAAATGTACCAGTTATTTTCTGTGTATGTCCAGTGTTGTAGAGGTCAATGAGGTCATACAGCTGTTCACCCAGAGAGTCGGAGGACACAGACGCCGCATCATCAGTGTGAGACACAGGTTCACTAGGAAGAGAATACGACAGAGGTTATGCACTTAATATGTACTATACCTAATATGTGAAAAACTATGTAATATTTATTTAGAAACATTTTAAGTAGTTGTATGCTACATGTGATGTGCCCAGTGATGTCACAACATTGTATGCTTAATATAATGTGCTTTGTATCCCATCCATTACTGTGCATTTTAAGTTACATTTTTTTTGGTGTAAAAAAAAATCTGTTTTCTTTGCAGTACTGTGTGATACCTGTGGTCAGATGATGTGAGAGCGGTCAGTGCTCTTTCCAATGCTTTATTCAGCAGAGCTTCATCATACAACATCTGAGCCACAACAGAAACAGGCAACTCCAGCAGCATACCTGCATCACATGACTGAAGTTAAACCACTATGATAGATAGACAGACAGACAGATAGATAGATAGATAGATAGATACTGTATCACCTGTAAGTTTAGGTGTCATCTCAGTGTATTTAGGATAAATCAGATCATACAGTTTCTCTCCCAGAGTCTCCTGATCTTCATCATTCTCCATCACTGCAGCATTGGCTGATGAAGATGAACTGGTTATTTAATCATTAGAATAATAATCTAATCTGTCTGGGCTCCGCTGTCATTTACATTGTATAACTATACACAAATAATAATGTATTTGCAGAGCTGGGTTGTTGTGGTTGTTAGAGAACGCATGAAAATGACGAAGAGCACACAGATCGAGTGACGTACTCAAACTGTTACTGCATCACCCGCGTTTGCGCGCTTAATGTTCATCCGCACTGTCCATCAAACATATAGTTCTGTTTTTAAAAAAAAAAATTAAAGAAAGGTTTTGGAAACCGTTTCCTAAAACTTTTCTAAAAGACATCTGAAATATTTTTGTAATTTACTACACTCTGAATCGAATGTAAATGACTACATTAATAATCCCTCGAATAGGCGCAAGAAACTACGTAAGAACCGCCGGAACTGGAACTCATTCCTTTCCTTCTCTCTTCCTCTGCTGAAAAGGTAACGTGGTCGTCGTGTGTTACTTTTTAAAGCTCAATTAAACGCGATATAACGCACATTTCAGCATTAAATGTTCATATAAGGGTATCGAATATGTTATAAGCTGCTTATGAGCTGTTATATTCGGTGTAGAGAAAATGAAAAGGAAGATATTTCATTATAAAGTACCGGTGTTGATTAGCGAGGCCTGCAGTGAGTGAGACAAGCACCACACCGCTAAACATGTTAAATGTCAGCATCGACTGATAACGAATAAAGATTTGTTTTCACTCTCTCAAATTGAACGTTACTTGTGTTAAGTATCCTGTGGTGGCTGTTTGTGCCATTGCTGTTTCGCAGCTGTAGTTTCATAAGAGGGTTGAGTTTTTAATAGTATTACAGTCGCAAATTGTGTGTGTATAATGTGTGTGCGTGTGTGTTATTTCAAAATTATAATGTTTTATTATAGGATGTAAGGTTATGTGATTTTGTTGATGTCTAATTGTATAGTGTTTCTTATTTATTGCCTTGTTTCATTCAGGAGACACTATGGCATCGTCCCACCTGCAGTGGATGGTCATCAGGAACACCTCCAGTTTCCTTATCAAGAGGAACAAACAGACGTACAGCACTGTAAGTCACTTCAGCTACACACTGCTGATGTGACAGGCCTTTAGGGATTATTCACCCTAAAATGTCTTTAATTACTCACCCTCATGTTGTTCCAAACCCTTAAATATTAACTCAAAAATATAAGTCTCTAACGTGTGTTCACAAGAGCACCACAATGCATGCGTGTTGTTGACACAAGAAGATCAGATGTTTTGTGAACGTGCAATGGAGATTCATATTTTGAAAAAGTGGTAAATTTGTGTTTTGCATGACCAAAGCACTCACATCCCTTCATAAAATTTAGGTTACACCTCTGGAGTCACATGGATTACTTTAATGATGTCTTTACTATCTTTCTGGGTCTTGAGTGATAGTTGCGTAGACTGTCAATAGATGGACAGAAAGCTCTCAGATTTCATTCAAATTATCTTCATTTGTGTTCCGAAGATGAACGAAAGTCTTGCGTGTTTGGAACAACATGAGGGTAAATGATGACAGAATTAAAAAATTGAGTGAACTAACCATTTAATGGGTTTAGTTTAAGCTGATATTGTGCGTTTTCTAGTGTTTTAATGCAGAAATACTTGCTCAAAAGAATGGATGCAGGCTTAGAGATTAGTTTAGTTGAGAAAATAAGTTTGTCCCCCCATCCTTTCATATGTAGTTGTAATCTTGTGTATCTGATTTTGCTTTAGGGTTTTCCATCTCTAAAATGTCTTTATCGCCTTGTGCTGCTGTGATCCAGCATACCGCAGGAAAACTGACAGTTTTGACTGCGTAAACGGAAGTGTAATTTACTAGACTGCCACAAGATTTTGTTTATTGCTTAGGGTGAGGAATGCCATAACCGGACTATCTTGGAATTGGTGTAATTTTACTATTTTATATAGTTTGTTCCAAAATACCTTGTTAAATTTAGCTTAGTTGGCATTTTTGTCTCTACTGCTGTCTGTGACTGTCCGAACACTTCTATAGTTGTCCTGCTGAACATTTCCAGTGTTTGTTTTTCGTTATACTTGAATTACTGATTTCTAATTTTGCAAACTTTTTTCTCTCATGGTTAGGAACCAAATAACCTGAAAGCCAGGAATTCTTTCCGCTTCAATGGTCTCATTCATAAGAAGACCGTTGGCATTGAGCCGGCTGCTGATGGCAAAGGTGTGGTCGTCGTCCTGAAGAAACGTGCGGGTGAGTGAGGCTCCGCTAGTTTTTGACACAAGCTGATGGACAACAGTGACATTATTTCAACAATCCAACTTTTAATTGCCCAGTAAATAATGAGGTTGCATATTAGAATCATTCAGATGTTAGTTGTTTGTAATGATATTTTGTTTTGGAATTAGATTCTGTAGGTCTGAATGTGATTTATCTCTGGAGTAAACCATTCATCTGCACTGAATCATCTTTTTTTAAACATCTGCTGGCCTTTTACTAAGCTTATAGGTTGCATGTGTTTCAGGTCAGCGTAAACCTGCCACCTCATACGAGAAGATCACCATCAACAAGAACTCTCGCGCCACCCTCGCCAGCGTGAGGAACATCATCCGCAAAAATAAATACAGGAGAGACCTGCGCATGGTGAGTTTACACGGCCACACAAAGGCATGAGGGATTTATCATGGATTTTACAGTTTACTTTAGTCATTTGTAATTGGAGACAATTTGCTTCTGGGAAAATAGTTTAAAACTTTGTTCTGTGTTTATATGTAATGCACAAGAGCATGCAATCTGCATGTGGTCAAAACATACTGCAAGTATGGAATGATTGTACTACAGCTGTCCAGTAGACTGATGCTCTCGTGTCCTCCAGGCGGCTGTGAGACGCGTGAGCGCCATCCTGAGGAGTCAGAAGCCTGTGGTGGTGAAGAAGAAGCGCGCCAGGGCTCCCAAGAGTTCATAAATAACTGCATTTACAGCTTCTGACTTAATAAAATGCTTTTGGTCAAACTTTCTTTTCCTGAAGGTCTCATTTTTAATTGGTCTACACTCACAAAACATTAAACTCATTGAGTTTAACTTGTGAACTTCACTTTACTTGTGAAGCAAGGTTGGATATTCTACAGTTATTTACTGTCACTTGTGGTCTAACAAGGCATTTCATGAAGAGAAAAGGCGGCTTAAAGTTTTCTTGGTTTACGGGGTTGGATTAAAAAGCAGATTGTTAAATGAATTATCAGGATTTTCCCCATTAAATCAACAATGTTATACTTAATGTCATGTTAATGAAGCATTAAACCACTGTTTTTCTGACTACCATTACTTTTTAAAATATGAGGTGGTGTCATCCACTAACATTCCTGTTCATCTCAGTTCATGCTACAAAATGTCGCAGTACCATTTCTTGTCTCTTGTCTTTCTTTACATGGTGTAAATCCTGCATGGCCAAATTTAAGTATAAAGTAGATGAAAATGCATCTGAGATGTCCTGTTAATGGCCTTGTGTTATCCATTTGGCTCTCCCATTTCTGAAAGCCAGTCAATAGAAAACTGTTTACCCAAAATTAACATTTCATTCTAAACCAGTATGTACTTGTGCGATTCTTGTTTGTTATTTACTTAAGTCCCCCTGTGGGTAAAATTAAGCTTTTAATGTCGATTATATGTCTGTGGTGTTTTTAATAAGCTTTAAGACAAACTATATGCAAATTCATAAGTCAAAACCATTGAGTATTTTCTACTTAAAAGGGGTGGTAAAGAATGATTTCACTTTTCTAACTTTAGTTAGTGTGAAATGTTGCTGTTTGAGCATAAACGACATCTGCAAAGTTCAAAGCAAAGGAAGATATTTGCTTCGATATTTGCCCGGGACACGCAGTCCATGTTGAGAAGAGGAAAATTTGTTGTATAAGAGTACATTTGTGAGTCCGCTCAAACTTTCACATGCAATAGAAAGTCACTCTGTGCGCATCTCACAACAGTTCCTATACGAGCGATTTATAGATGATCATGACAGAATATCCTAATTGAAGATAGTACATTAGCAACATAAATTAAACAACTAACCATACAGAGGCGTCCTGTTGCATTCTACATGTCACATCTTCTTGAGTCTCTCCATCTTTGACTGACTCTGTTTTAACATTAAAGGGTAATTAAACACTAAAACAACTTTTTTTAGTTAATTATCTGTAAGAATGGAGCTTCATAAATGTTGTTCATTGATTCGAGTAAATTTTTTGACATTTGGGTTGGGTATAAAGTGTTTTAATTTTCAAATATATGGTGTAAAAACGTCTGAGTGCTGCCCTCTTCGGGTTAAATGAAAAGCTCCTGAAGTAGGGGTACTCTGTGACGTAGTGTACTCTCTGACGTCACACTCACGCCCTTGGTGCGAGCTCGCCCTTGGCAGCCGCTGGTATTAAAAGCATCTGGTTCCGTCAAAACTACTGTAGTCAGGAGTTGGAATTACCAGTATTGAAAACGATCAGGATAGCATATATTAGCATCTAGTTGGCATAGCATTATAGTTATTTATAGGGATGGGACGGTATGAACATTTCATATCACTAATCAGATTCTATTCTGTGGCATTTCCTTCAGACCGTCGTCAATAGCAACGCATTATAACAGCGCAAATCCATGACTCACAACGGACGCGCACAACGGACGGACGCGCTCTGGTTTCATTCAAATACAACTTGCCGTCTTGCGTCTCCGTTTTTGATTGTAAATTTGAAAATGAAATCAGAGTTAATTTATTGTTTACAGAGTTTGATAATATTGTTGTTATCATCTTGTCTGGACGATTGTTTTGTACACTGTACAAAATGGATTTATAAACAGGTAAGATTTAAAACATTACTCCGAACTTTTCTTCGCGGAAGCTTCACGTGTTTACAACAGTGGGTGACTTTTTTTGTGCATATTCTGCAGACAGAGTGACCATCCTCGATTAAGTTTCCCTCAGGACTTTTGTAAAAGCCCAAATATGACCACACCTCAGATGTGGTCCTCTTAAAAGGCTGAAAAATAAGGTGAAGGTGGGGGAGAACAGTCCTCGACTTCAAATGACCGCTCTGTTGCAAAGCTACTTGCGTCTCAGGTGAGTAGGAGGTCTCTGCGGAACAAACGTGGGTGTTTCTAAATTTGTGGGTGTTTTCACACTGGTGTGTGTTTATAAATCATGCAATGAAAATGATGCCCTTCTCCCGACCCCACCCACACGGTGACGTGCGTTGAATGTATTTTTATTTACGCTAATTTATTTATTTATATTTTCTTTCGTATGCTATGGTGCTGGTCAGTTGTCTGATTAAGACATTTCGTATTTTGTAGGGATAGTCATTTCAAGCAAAAATAATATTCGACGATGACGATCGATGGGAATTATTTGATTATTATTCAAAAAACGCACCCCTGCCCCACATGCTCACCGGTAACACGGCGTTCGCTCAAATTCCACTCCGACATTACATTTCTCTGTAGGTTACTGTAGGAACGTGTTGTAGCCAAGAAAATGTATTTAGTTTAATATTTATGTTTAAATAATGTTCTTTTTTTTATTTAATCTATGTTGATTATGAAAAGTGAACCGCATGAGTAATAATAAGATGCGCAATATATCGGGAGACCTACTTTTGACCACATTAAAGGGGACATATGGGTGATTCTTTAATTGGAGATACATTTGAAGTCCGAAGCCATTTATTTTTAACAGCTTTACCAAAATTTTACTCCAAAAACACATTTTAATTCTTTTTAATTCTTTTTAAGAGTCACAAAATGTTAGAGTGTAAAACTAGAAAATATTTTATTTTAAAAGCTATTTCATGATGCTGAAAGTCATGATATCATACTGTCCTTAGTGGGTGGTACTTTTTTCAAACAAGGGTAAAATATGCATTAAACATGTTTTAAATTACAAATTTCAGGTTGGGGTTTTAAATATTTTGTTTATAAATTATTATTAGTGACAGTTTCCAAATTATGCTAAATTAATTTGTTTAAAAGTAACTTTTATTGTTGAAAAATACCAATCCATAAATCCTGTGTCAATTCTGTTACTACATGTTATTGTCTCTTTAAATTATGCTTATTTGTCGCATCAGTATCCTAAGCAACGCAAGATGATGTCACTTCCCTTTTGGTATTAAACTCTGAAGAACTAGGAGGTATGTGTTTTGTTCTCTCTGAAGCCATGTAATCTTACAGGCACTTGCACCAAGAGTTCTTATATAACATGTCAAAACTGTTTCAACAATCTCATAGGAAAAGCAAAGTTCAAAGATATTAACAAAAGGAGGTATTAAAAGTTTTTAAAATCATCTTTAGTATCAGGCCATGTGCTCTTAGCCTTTATGCTAGCATGTGGTGTTATTAGTAAAAAATGCTAAAAATGTCAACTCTGTTACTGTCAATTCTGTTACCAAGGTACGGTAACAGAATTGACCAATGCCTTGGTTTTCACACTGCCCCTGCCTTGGTTACAATCACACAATGATGCAAACACACACAAAAATGCATAATGTGTGTTTATAGCCACACACACAGAGACACACTGATCAATTGGGTTATTCTACCATGATCAGAGGATTTCAACACACACACAGACACACACATGCACCATCCACCCAAGCATGTGTGGTTATTTGTCATGCTACCGTACAATAATATAATAATAATAATAATGTAATACAATGTAATTTAATGTAAAAATGTGTGCCTCAGACATGCCACTCTCTGCTGCGGAGAAACAGAGTAGATATCGAGCGAGACGTGATGCTACCCCAGAGAGAAGAGAGGAGAACTTAAAAAAGGATAGGGAAAGATGGAGGCACAAGAAAGAAATGGGAAGAGTCAGATTGTTTGCAGACTTAACACCAAGAGAGAGGAGAAGAGAGAGCCGTTGGAGAAGAGAGAACTGTTGGAGAAGATAGAGCTGTTGAAGAGAGAGATGAAGACCAACAGACAGACATACACTGGGAGAGCCAGGATGTGGTTGGACAATGGTGTGTTCTCACATATGACCATGATATCTATCCTGGTACCATCCTGGAGGTCAATGAGACTCATGTGAGGGTCAAGTGCATGCAACAAATAGGAAAAAATAGATTCTTTTGGCCTGGTCGTGAAGATGTTCATTGGTACCCACATGAGGACATCCTCAGATTAATTCCACCCCCGACCAAGGTTGCGACACGGCATGTAGAGATCCAGAGGGATATCTGGTCGAGTATTTCTCAATAACTCAGCAGTTATTTTCTTGTTATAGGCATGTTCTGGTTGGTTTGGGTCAATTCTGTTACCCCCGTCAATTCTGTTGCCAGATGTGTCAATTCTGTTTTTAGTCTTTCATCTTGAATATTAATGAGATAATACATTGAAATATCAAACTACTTAATATTGTTATGTTTATATTGTGCAAGAGTAAGATATATGTTATAGTTTTATCTCTACCCTGTAATGTTCAAGTAATTTGATAAAAAAAACAAGTGCACCCTTTGGATAATCCACTATTGCCTGGGGGTGAATCTAATTTTGAAGTTGTATAAATATAACATTTAATATCTGTTTTAAAGGCCTGAATAAAAGGACTACATGACAAATGAAACTAAAAAGATTTATCATTTTTTGATGTACTGTTACTTCTATATATTTGGTTGTTCGTCCGTAACAGAATTGACAAGAAAAACTATGAACAGGTGATATTTTGATAAAATAGAGAAAATTATAGACTATCTGTATTTGTATAGCACTGAATATATAAACTTTAAAGTGTTTTCAAGGTAATTCTTAAACAATGGTTCTGTATGACAACCTTTGTTTTTAAAAAAAATTGAAATGCAAAATGTATCTCCAATTATAGAATCACCCATATGCTAAATCCACTTTTTTAGCCCTTAAATGCATTTTGTTGTATATTTGGAGTGTTTATAAGTACAGAAAAGTTTAAATGAGTCTCTTCAGGTGCTTCGTTGATATATTTATATTCTGTTTTGGTCATATTTTGCAACCTGTTCCGATTTTTCCATTATCTATAACGTTTTTTGAACTATTACGTCACAGTATTTGCAGCGGAACCATAGACAGTATAAGAAGTGGACAGAGCCATCTCATTGGAACCAGTGGCGTAGGCAGAAATTTTATTTTGGGCGGGCCAGTGATAAAGTGAGTGGGCCTATAGTTTTTCCTAGAAAAAAAATTACTTAAATAATAACTAAACCTTAGAGGGTAGACAAAATAATAGTCAAACTGCAAAAACAGTTACACCTTTAGTTTGCAATATTCGGCAAAGCATCATGTTTAACCAACAGAGCTCAATAAAGGCTGGACAAACCAGTATAGACAATAACCTGTCTATTTTATTCAGGCTAGTCAGCAGTGACTCCACAGGGAAAATGTCTGCACATTTTACAGAAAATCGCGTCCTTAATTACAATGTAGGCTACTCCATCCAACCAAGAAAATTGTCCATACCACTTTGCTGAGAAGCTCCTTGATTTTCCATTCTTGATAGTGCAGGGAAATACCTTCAAATTGGGTTGTGAACGTGGTTCGTCAAGTCTAGTATATTTATATAGCGCTTTTCAAAATATAGATTGTAGCCTATCAAAGCAGCTTCACAGTAGGCTATCAATCAACATAACAATGACAATGTTCGTTTCTTAGTGGGAAAAAAACATCCACGTTTGGTATGGCTGATCAATGGTATTAATGATTGGTTAATTAATTTGAATATCCCCATTCGTCAATCGCAGTTAGATCGGCGGGTAAACCCGCGTCAGGCTGACCGGGAGAGAGCACTGGCACTGCCGCCAGGGAGCAAGAAGCGGCCGTCACCAGCACCTGGCTAGCCTTCTTGTAGGTTAAGAGTTTGAAGAACTGGGATGGGTGGACTCGGTAGATGAAGGCAGTGGCGTGTCTTCTTCCTTAACTCTTGCTTTTTTCAAATAGCACATTAAAGAAATTGGTTTAGCCATTATTATGATGATATTAATAAACTGGCAAAAAAGCATCTAGCTAGCAAGAGCCCGCCGGCGCCGCTCAGAGAGTTTTCCTGTCGGAACCCCTGGCAACCATAGCAACCAATAACGTTCCGGAGGGAGGCTTTCTACAACTTGCCTCAACAGTTCCATTTTATTCGGAAAACAAATTAAACACACACCAGTCACCAATAAATCAGGTTTATATTAATATATTTTCTTGAATACATTTTAATAATAAAAAATATATATTTTATCAAACTTGCCTGGGCGGGCCAGTGAGTAATGTGGGCGGGCCAGTGCCGCCCTGGCCCATTACTGGCTACGCCCCTGATTGGAACTCAGTTGAGACAGTTGAAGCCCATTTTTAGCGATTTTTTAGCACTTCCGTTCCTGACGCACAGACTCAAACCGACTCAAACTAAACTTGATGACGTGAGCACCCTGTCTGACAGATGTAAATCTTCTAGTAGCTGTGCGTGAAAACTGCCAACGTTGATCTTGCAGAGACGGCGAGCTTGAGCAAAGAGTTCTTTGGCGTGAGTGAGCAGGAGTAAGTAATTTGTATAGTATTTATTTTAAAATGTAACGCCAGTACGCCATATTAAGTTAATGCATTGATTGCCTGCGAGCTTCTCCTCCTGTCTGTACGGTAATTTCTCTACTGTGCGACAGAGCGTCGAGTGGTTATGACGCAATCGTTAGCCTATTTTTACAAAAACTGTTTCTACGGGGCCATAATGTAACATAGAAGGTAATGGATCCCTTTATACATTGTCGTGTGTCTTTAGAAATAAATAATGGACAAATGGAGTCTTTAAACGCCTCAGATGTAAAGTTATTCGCTGTCAAAGTGACGCCAAAATGAATGGGAGTCAATGGGAATGCTAACGCAAGTGAAGTTCTGCTACAAGATGGCGGCACGCGGCCGGCTTCAACTTCCGGTCGATGGATTACCCCCTTGAGCGGAACTGCCAAATAAGGACATCGACTTCCTGTCCAACACTTCGAGCAATCCGGCATTTTTATTTCTCGCTGCAATTTTGTAGTCCAAGTTCAAGGATGCATAAGTTACGAGAGGGTACGTCAAAATGTTCGGTTGTTGGATGTAGTAGTAACCCACACGCTTCACCGTCTCCCAGCATCAGAACCTCTTCGAAGTGCCTGGTTGAGTTTTATTTTTCACGGAAATGTACCCACATCTGTCGGTAAAGTCATGTTTGTGTGCGCGAAGCACTTCAAGGATAACTACGTTACTTCAGAAACCTCCGCCAGTATAAATAAGGATTTGCCGATAGACTTCGTCTGATTGAGGGGTCAGTTCCTTCTATCTTTGGAGACGACGAACAGAGCACTTCGGTAAGCTGTAAATAACGTTAATAAAAATAAAGTGCTACTTTCTTAAAACACTTGGTGGTCATGGTTTAGCAGTAACGTTAACGTTACCTTTGTCTTTCTTTTCAAGTAACGTTACACGTCTGTACCAGTATTACTGTTATGGAGTTTCATCATGACAATGGTCATTTAGCTGCTGTGTTTTCTAATGCTTTTCTAAACGTAGCATATTATCAATACTGTACTCATTTGTCTTGTTAGTGTGCTTGTTTTAACAAGAGAAATAATCGACTTTTCTTTAATTGTTTATAATAATTTATATTTAGTTTTGTAAGTGTTAAATAGTCGTTGTAAAACATGCAGTATTGTAGTAGTGGGCATATATGGGGAAGTTACTGTAAAGACCATATGAAGACGTTGTTCTGCAGGTTCGTCGTCTTTATTTTCATCTCGCTCCGACTCTGGCTCGAACATTTAAGGTTTGATGGAGAAGTCTTCCGTTGTTGACATTTAGTTAATAACGTGTGAATAAAAAGTTTCTGTGCCGCTAGATAATCGTATCTCCGCTATCAAACTACAAAAATGGCCGAACGGGGTGGAGTTGAACCGAGTGTCACCTCTGCAGCCTGGAGAGGGGGCGGGGTATGAAGTGTCTCATTTGCATTTAAAGAGACCGCACTAAAACGAGTTGCTCTCAGACGCACATCAGAAAAGGTGTAGAAAAGGGGCTTGTGGAGCTATAATAATGAGGAATTCAGACCCAGACTTGGCAGCTCTGCGACACCGTGTGGTGCCCGTGTGTGTATACCATAGAGTCATAGACTGTAAAAAAAATAGGTGTATACGTGCTTGCATGCAGGCCGACAAGCCTGCGAAATGATTCGGGGTCAGAGAGAAGCGGTAGAATGTGTGTTTGGACAAACGACTGAAAACTCATTAATTATGGGATTTTTTTCATTATTGATCGTACAGAGGTAAAAATTATCGTACAAATACGATAATTATCGTACATCTGGCAACACTGGGCAGAATAGTTTATGTCATTTTAGTGTGTCTGGTAATCGCAGCTGCTAACACACACAAGCTCTTGAAACCCCGCCCTCTGTAGCAGCTCATTTGCATTTAAAGGGCCAGGCACAAAACGGTGCGTTTTTGCAAACCCTCAAAAAGTGACAACTTTACCATGCTATATAAAAATATCTGTGGGTATTTTGTGCTAAAAAAAAATACGTTTAAACATGTAATTTTGGTGATCACAAATGTTTTAAGGGATAAAATGATTGACTACAGGGGGATTTAATCTTCCTCTGCTGCAGCTCTCATATCTCAATTGCTTGGAATTAGTGTATTTAGTGTTATTTAAATGCTAATAAAGTATTTATTAATATTGAATTAGCATTTCTCTTTAGGTGTTCAGTTTTCAATGTTAATTTTAGTTTGTTTAATTGTGTGTTTTTGTCATTTTTTTCTTGTTGGATATTTCTACAGCCTATTGCTTGTTTGTTTTATTGTAAGGCAATGCTTCCAAATTTTCTGTTTTTCTTTCAGTTTATGCTTTTCATCTTTCAATTTTTAATCATTTTAGTTAACTATAACAACACTTGTGCGCTGTTCTGGACGGTTCTTTTTTTGAGTTAATGGTTTTTGGTTAAACTCTTGCTTTAAATCAAACTCTTGTTAAACCGTAAACCCACACACAGTCTGTGGTTCTCGCTGGGTTAATGTGGTAAAACTGCAGTGCCGCTGGAGTGTTTTATTGTGTTGCATGAGGATAATCTATGAGCGCGTTCATGAGTTCACTTAATGATTGAATTGATCTGGATAAAGTAGAGCTCTCTCTCTCACACACACACATGCACACATGCACAGACACACACACTCTCTCTGTTCGTTTCACTGCATTAGATTGTCGCGAGTGTGTGAGTGAAGATGTCGTTGTGAGGACAGCAGGTGTGTGTGAGTGTGTTAAGGATGCATCGCTCGCGGGCTCTGCGCTGCGTGTGTGTTTGTGTGCTGCTGCTGGCCGTGTGTTGTCGAGCGTTTGAGCTTCAGGACACCATCCACGCACTGATCGAGGAGAACATCCACCTCCACGACCAGCTGGAGAACCTGACGCGAGCCCTGCGAGAGCTGAGGCAGCTCCTGTTCCAGCACAGCGACGGTGCTAACTCTTTACCCTGCATTATCACCCCGAGGCCTGTTTCACAGACAGCGCTTTGATTAAGCCTGGATTAGGCCTTAGTTCATTTAGGTAGCTTTTATAGACGTGACTTAGGAAAGAAAAAAAACATTACTGGTGGTGTGCATCTTGAGACAAAACAATGGCACTGACATATTTTAGGGTATGTCAGTGCAAGTTGCTTTCAGTTAAAACTGCTCAAACGTTACATCTGGGACTAGTTTAAGCCTTGTATGTGAACCCTTCATTTATCACACTGAAAATATCGGCTTTTCTGTCAGATTTGTGTAAATATTAAGGGGAAAGTTCACCCAAAAATGAACATTTTGTAATTACTTACCCTATTCCAAACTTGTATGAATTTCTTCTGCTGAACTCAAAAGAAGATATCTGGAAGAATATGAGTTGAAGGAAGAAACTCACACAGGTTTGGAACACCTGAAGGGTGAGTAAATGATGACAGAATTATATTTTTTGTTTGAACTATCCCTTAAGTGCAGTAATGATGTTAAATGTGAAATTGTGCTTATTAAAAAGTTTTTTTCTTCTTTGTTTTGTTTTTTTGCTGGATGACGATGTGTTTTACCTCAGATCACTCTCATGAACATGATGAGGAACTTCAGCATCTCTGGGAGGAATGGTCGCAACACAGTGAGTTTCTCACTCATTCATGTCCTAAAATACTTTTAATAACCTGCGATTTAAATAAACAAATAAGTATTTTGGCCCTCCTTTTGCTCTGCGCTATCATGCCCATATCGACCGATTGTGTAATGACGGAAACAGGACACAGCTCATCAATAATGGCACATGCACTTCATATGACCATGTATGGGCTGGGATTATTGATTTACAGATAAAAAGGACAGTGGATTTTAAAATGTTAAGGCTAAAGATCCCTAAATAATCATAGCTAGAGACTCAGGCAGATATATCATACAGACAGACTATCATAAGTTTGGGGTCACAACGATTTTTTGAAAGAAAGAAATACTTTTTCAGCAAGGATGCATTAAATGGATCAAAAAGTACAGAAAAATTTTTTTTATGTTACAAAAGATTTAAATGTCAAATAAATGCTGTTCTTTTAACCTTTCTATTCTATTTCTTTCTTATTTCCACAAAAATATGAAGCAGCACAACTGTTTTCAACATAGATCATAAAAACAAATGTTTCTTGAGCAGCAAATCATCATATTAGAATGATTTCTGAAGGATCATGTGACACTGAAGACTGGAGTAATGATGCTGAAAATACAGATTTGATCAAATAATCGACATTATGATTAAATGCATTTACATATAAAACAGTTATTTTAAATTGTAATAATAATGTGTATTTATACTGTGAAAAAAATGCTTTGTTATCAAAAACTGACTGATTCCAAAATTAAATAATTTTAAATAATTATTTGTAATTGTACTAAAGCTACATAAATAAAAAAAATCAGATCTGGTAATATTTACTGTAAGCGTCAGTGAAGCTGCTGGCGCCTCCAGTGGAGACAAATCAGGCGCATTACATTATACACTAGTGTTCAGTATATCGCAGGGTTTTTTGTAGACTTTTGAGACTTTATAAACATAATAATTTATTCCGGTCTTCTATTCTGACAGAAAAGGTTAATATATTCCACAGTAGCTTATAACTACTTCTATTACATAAAATATTACATAATAAATATTTGTCATCAATTCTAACAGGTGTAAAATATTACATAATAAATATTTGCAGGTGTAATAGAGAAGATTAAGGACTTCCTGCAACATCAGTGTTTAACAGCATTAGATCTCTCACACTGCAGCTTTAAAACTCAGACTTTAAGAGTCGACATGAAACAATCCCGGTTCAGTTCGGGACACATAAATGGAGTCAGTACGCTATTGTTGTCTCAGAAAAACTCAAATACTGTGCGATGAGGTCGTTTGACCCAAGTTTGTGTAATTTTTTTTTCTACAGGTCTAATACATCCCTGTTATCAATTAGCTATCAGTGTGATTTTTAGTGTTATTTATATACTATTTATATTTATAAAGTTTGATTATTATTTTAAAATAGTGTTTTACTCAAGAATAACAGTACTGTCAGATCTGCAGTAATTTGTGTGTGTTGCAGGCGTCACACCTGAGACACACCTGCTGTTGGAGCGCGCTCTGTGTGGACATGACCTCCATGGCTCCGCCCCCTCCCGTTCAGGACACACCCCCTTTATCTTTATCACTTTCATCATTCTTGCACACTTTCTTTTATGAAGCACGTGTGAGTTTTTGGTGCGTATGTGAGCGTATGAATCATTCAGAGCAGGTAAATCTCAGTATTGACCAATTGATACTTGCGTGTTTGTCAATCTTGGTGAAATTGATTGAAAATAGGAATAGTGAGAATCAAACTATTATGAGTAAAGCAACAGAGTAGTTTATCAGGCGTGGTTTATTTTAAATTGATATCCAAGACAATTAAGAACAGCACTAAAACAATTATACATGTGATGACTGTTTTTTCACCCTAGAACATTCTATTCTTGCCACATAATACTTCAAAAAATATTGTCATTGTACTGTATTTGTTCTAACTTAAACTGTTCCAGTAACGCCATCAGGTTAAAAACTACTAATAATGATCTAGTTGTGTGAAGGACGAGATGTTTTCTTTAATGCAACTCATTTTTGAACTCAAATTTCTGCAGTTACTCGTTGAAGCACTGAAACTGAAGTGTTTTTATTACGTGTTTCTACTGCATTCATGTTCATTTGTTTTAAAACCTGAACAATGAACAGCAATTACTGTAAATCAAGATTAAAATACTAAATAAATATTTGTATTTAATTAACCTTTAGGTAATGTTGCCTGTTTTTAATAAATGAACAGAAATGATCATATTATATTGTTGTGAAACCTTTTACATAACAATCAACAATAGTACAATCGACGTGGATGATTAAGTCATTTAAACTTAAATTACAGTAAAATGAAAATTAGTTGAATTGTGCACAAAGTTTAAAATTGCTTATTTTAATAAGTTAAAACAATGTAAAAACGTATTGATCTTTTTTTTTTACACTGTATAATTGAGATCTAATCATAGTTTTTATTTTTAATTAGTTATTTTGTTTTCATTTCAACTTTATAGTATTTCTTTAAGTGTTTTTGTTATATTTGTTGTTTTTAATTTCTAGGTAACACTTTTCAATAAGGTTTAATTTAGCTAACATGATCGAACAATACTTATACTTACAATACTTGTTAATCTTTAATGTTAATTTCAACATTTACTAATATATTTTTAATATCCAAAGTTGTATCTGTTAACATTAGTTAATGCACTGTGAACTAACATTAACTTGAACATCTTTATTAACTAACATTAATACAATTAATTTGACTTAAACATTAACACACTTCAATTAATTAATAATGAATTGAAACAAATTTGATAAATCACAATGTTAGTTAATGCATTAACTAATGTTAACAAATGAGACCTTAGTGTAAAGTGTTGTGTCTATAGATTTCATTATTTTTTATACTTATTTTACTAAAAACTGATAAAAAAGGCTTATGTTATCGTTTAAGCAACAATTTCTATGGTTTAAGTTTCACTTAACTACTAACTTTGGTGTGATCTTGATAATCTAAAGGTTATCTGGAAAATAAAGATCTCTTGTTTTAGCCTAAATGAAGTGCAACGATTAGAGTTATAATGTCTGTATTGGTTTGTCTTAATCAAACAACAAGTTCAAACGCAGGCTTTGGTGTAAGAACATCTTTATTGGGTATGTAAGCATTAATTCCAATTCAGAATCCACATATGTAACAAAGTACGGAAAACTGACACAAAGAACAACACTGAGTGAAACGGAGGACGTGTTCAGAGAGAGAGAGAATTACTGATTATGAATTTGACAGAGATGAGTTTACTGAGCCTTGAATTTGAGAATTGAATTTTCACAAACAGACACTGCAGAGCGATGAGGTAATCAGAATTCCAACATTCTGACATGGAACGTTCACATGTTTTAAAATTCATCTTAGAACCTTAGAAATAATATAGAACACAGTCCTGGTACAGTACGACTTTAGATTATTATTATTATTATTATTATAGACACACACACACACACAAAAAAAAACAGGATAGAAAAATAAAAAAAGATTGAAAAAGCAATATATTGTTCTCTGGAACCCCAAATTTACACATAAAATAAATCTATCAACCGTAAGAGCAGTTGGCATACGGATAATTAAGTTATCTGGAGAGAAACTCTGTCACAACAGAGAATTTGGTTAAAAAGCGCGTTTGTAAATTTAAATAACATTAAATTAGCAAAAGGGACTCACTGTATACATCAAAGCCGGCAGAATTATACACACGGTCATGAAGAATAAAGGAACAAAAGGCTTCGAAATGCCGCTTCCTTGTTTTTAGGGAACGCAACATATCGTTCACGAGATTACGACCAGTATTTGCATAATTATGATAATATACACTTTCTGATGCCTCTTAAAAACGTATAGCTACTGAAATGTTTTCCCTTACAAAAGGCATTAGTTGATCTTTGAGCTGGTGAGGTGAAAGTACAAAACTGTTCTGTAACCACAGAGGAAAGCACGATCTTATCGCAGAATGCATTCAACATGCTGCAAACGCACATCCAGATTAAACATGTATTAAATGACTTTTCTGAGCACCTTTAAAGTACACAATATTCACACTAACATCATAATTCAGAGTAACACGGGCACTAAACATAAGCATCGACATCTTGAAGATCCACTTTTAAAACAGCTCCAAAATAGCACCATTATTACCGAGACAAACCTTTAAGGCCCATTCACACTAAAAACGATATATCGCTAACAAACGCGCTGCTGTGTGTCTGTCACTTTAAATGATCGCGCTCTTATGGCAGAATGGAGTCTGACTGGCTGTCAATGTTTTTCTCGTTCATCAGTTGAAGAAAAGAAAAAAGGTTTTCGAACGATTTTATCGTTATCGTCGTTGGTGTGAACGGGCCTTTGTTGTGAATCTCACGAAACCGGTTAAGAACATGTTTAAGTCGTATTTTACCCAGAAATGAAAAGAAAGCAATAAACTGCTGATATTTTGAGCTCCGAGTACGTTTTTGTCAAAACGTTTTTCTTTTGTTATCTCCTTAAAGCTGCACACACAAAAAAAAATATATAAAAATTTTGCATAATCAAATTTAAGTCTTTTTTTTTTTAGGCCCACTTTTTGCATTGTGACAATTTTATGACAACTGAATCTTTTTTTTTACTCGTTGATGTAATGTTTCAGCAATTCAACATTTCTGTAATGATAATCATCAAAGCACATAATAGCCTACAAAAATAATCATTTTCACATGCATTACGGTAAAAAAAAGTCCGTAAAAATGCGATTGTCACAAAAATGCCACAATGCAAATATTAATATGCTTTCTTTTTCTTTTTGGTTGAAATATGACCCAGACATGTTCTCATGAGAGATTCACTCTTATTACCTCCTTCGAACAAAACACACCCATTTTCATTGAGAAACGCCCCCTTAAAGTGACAGGCGCACCTCAGGTGGGTCATGTGTGTTGATTTGCACAGGTGTGTCTGCAAGTTTGATAGAAGCATACACCTTCACTCATTTACTGATCCATCACATATAAACACACACACACACACTTCCCTGTCTGCTAGAGTGTTAAAATGACACGAATGAATGACAACATCCCTGAAAAACCTTCCTTATTGAGATGCACACTTATATATAAGCAATTATCATTTTTTCTTCGTTTTCCTATTGCACTTTAGCATTTCTTTTTTTACATGTGACAAAATTAATATATAAAAGATCAGATAAACAATAAGTGTATATGTACATATAATACCTCTCAATGATCTTAATTCATCTCTTCAATAAACTTGATTCTTATTATAAAAGTACAAGTATTATAATAACTTATTATTAATAATAATTCGAAAGAGCAACTAAAAGAAAACGAGCACCAAAGAAACAGGCTGAGAAAGAAGAGAGAAGAAGAAGAGAGAAAGACAGAGACAGAGGGTGTAGCAGTTTCTCCGCCCCCGGATGTCCTGAGTTTTTGTCCCTGCGAGATGATTGGCTTGTTTTTTTAGAGGAATCAAATCTGATTGGACATCCATGGCTGGTAGGGGCAGGATTTCCTTTAGACTGTGGGAGTCTCTAATGCTGTCACCCAAAGCCCCGCCCACACCACCTCTTTCTGTTTCTGCAGTCCAATCAGTGGCTGAATACTGAAGGGGGCGGGATGTGGGTGGGTCAGTGTGTGTTTGAGGAGCGCACACACACACTCACAATCTCACACACACTATAGAAAGCACACAGGTCCAACTTCTAGGTGGAAGCGTGATGAGGGCGTTGTCTTCGGTAGGTTGCTAATGCGTATGACAGGAAGTAAGGTGGGGTCCGACACCCGGAACAGGAAGTCAGCATGTTGCCAGCGCCCGTTCAGTTGCTATGCGATAAAAAAAAACACACAATCAGTGATGCATCATGCATGCAGAAGTGACTCAAGTTCATGACTAAAGTTCAGTGTTGTTATTGTTAACTACAACAATATGGACCCTTTTCACAGACTAAGATGACGCGTTTTAAACCGTCATCATCATTGTAAATCCTGCAGAATATATAAATGGGAGGAACATGAAGAATCATTTTCACACATGAATCGGCTCCTCTGAGTCGAGGTAAATTCATTGTAAAGTCTCCTCCAGCACATCCCAAACACTCTCAGAGTGCTGGACTCTTGCATTGACAACACAAGATCTTGACCAAATTTTATCCTAACTCTTGATAAAAATATGATCCTTCATGTTCCTCACAACCATTCTTACACAGTTTGAGTCTGATGAATCTTGACATTGTCATCCTGGAATATGAACATGATGTGTCTTCCTACATGGTTGTTTAAGAAATGAAAAGCTACACACTCCATCAGTGAGGGTTAGAAGAACTGTTGCCAAACATATAACATGTAGAAACGTCATAATCACTGCAATAATGATCCAGTCATAGACTCTAAAACATTTGCCTGTTTTTAAATCCAAACAGTGACTTTCTTGGCCGGGCAGAGGAAAAAATACTGAACGCACCTAATAATCATATGGATTTTGTTTGGATTAATTCAATTAATGCATTATTAAAATTTATTTTAATAAAAAATTTAAATGTATATTCTTTTCAGATAATCAGGTAAATTAAATACTTTACAAATGAAAAGTACTTCATATATTATTATTTTTTACAGTTTTGATCCTGTTGGATTTAGATCAAATTATTTGACTTCATATTTAATCATTTATTTATTCCTATTTATATATATTTAACAAGTGGAGCTTTTAAATCCAAGTTATATTTACAATATTAAGGTCTGTACATTTGCATTTGTTTTTTAATTATGTATGTTTTTTGTGATACTTTGGATATTTTCTTTGCTGTGGCTGCTTTAAAGCTATTTGCGAGGTTTCATCCGGCACTGATTGATCTGAGAGATGTTTGAAGGGCACACTGACCCAGCAGGAGTCCGCTAACACGTCCGGCTCCAGCGGCGCCCCACTCCACGCATGGAAGCGGACAGCGCTCTGGGACGGGGGCAGGGAGGGCGCGTGGCTCCAGATTGTCACGTTCAGGCAGTGGATAGTGATTCGTTGCTCCGCTCCGGCGCTCAGCAGGTGCAGGAAGTTCATCTGGACGCGTCCAACACTGAACTCCAGCTGCGACCAGCCAATAAAACAGCATCATTAACACTTCAACTTTTCTAAACATATCCTCCCAAAGATAAGCATTACTGAAATAAAAAAACTGATCTGGAAGCTGAATGCTGCAGACCTTGGCTGTGGTGATGGGCCTGAGACATGTGCGTCCACCACCGCTGAAACTGCACATCACTTCTATAGAGTCTGAGGAGCAGCCCAGGTTTGGGTCGATCCAATAAGTGCCTGAAGAAACCAGAACACAAATATATAAGTGATTTTTTTTTTTTTATGTATGTGTGTGCTAAGTGTTTTGTGTGAGGCACCATGTAAGCTTAAACTAATTGGCCCATGGGGATTAATTAAGCTCTAAACTAAACTAAACTAAACTAAAGCCCAGGTTTGGGTCGATCCAATAAGTGCCTGAAGAAACCAGAATACAAATATTTCAACAAAGTTGAAATTTGACAATGGTAAATGCTTCATTATTACAGCTATTTACAGATGCTATTGGTGGTATTTAGCCCAGAATATTCATTTCAGGTTCAACACACACACACCATCGTAGAGCGTATCCCGGCAGTCGTGCAGGTCCTTGCAGAGTCGAGCAGGATGATCTCGTGTGCCCAGCGGGTTCTTCAGACTGTGGACCAGAGAGCTCAGGTAATGGAGAGTCCGCAGGATCTCTGGAGCCTGATCCAACATTGGCATGTCCATCAGACCCCGACCCTGACAGAACAGCGGGACAGTCTTTAAAACTACATAGAAACACACTATCATCTATGACAATGCAGTAATACTAAATAAACAGGCCATGTCCTTTGGTTGTGTGTGTGTGTGTGTGTGTGTGTGTGTGTGTGTATGATCTCACCTCTATTTTCTGTGTGTATGTCTCCCTAAAAACTGGCTGGGCCACTCCAAGACCGAAATCTTGTTGCTAAAACATACATGCACACAAGCAAACTTAATAACGCATATTTACAGGACAGCAATAAATGAATGAATGAATGAAATATAAAGTTAGTGAATATTCTTACCAAAGCCAGTGGTGGACCCTGTAAAGAACCGAATAATAAAACTATAATAATAATCATAACTGTATATTCATTATTCTGATATTTTTAATGTATGTGTGGATTGGATTACTTTAGTTTGGGGACAAAATTGTTATAAGAGTTAAGAGTATAATCTGAAAAATTTCTGGTTGGGGATATTTGTGGACACCTTCAATTTAAAAACAATGTTTTTTATGTTATCTTAGAATTTAAAAAAAAATGTAAAATTCTCTGCTTTCGCCTGAAGTCACTTAATATTTAACAATATTATTTATTTGACTGCTCTGACACTATTGGATGAGAACTGAACTGAGCTGGACGATGACAACACTGTTTTCAGCAGAACTGCTTTATCGATGAGATGAACTAATCTGATAATTGATGATCTTTACAACAGAACCGAATCAACACTGACTGTCTCTGACTTCAGCTGAATAATGACACTCTCTTCTGTTAGAGCTGCTGTACAACTCTGTTTGCATCATTGAATCATTTTCCTGTTATCACGGTAAAGCTGCTTTGAAACTATCTGTACTGTATAAAGCGCTGTATAGGTATAGGTGTAAAGGTGATTTGACTTGAGTCATTATAATTAGACATAAAAACAGTAGACATCTATGGTAGGTCCTAAAAAGCGCAAGTAAATATTCTAAAAGAGTCTGGTAAAAATGTTAAAGAAAGAAAGAAGCGTTTTACCGGCGGTCCTGGAAGTCCGCGCGGTCCAGGAGCACCCTGGAAAAACACACAAATAACAAAGTTAGAAAAAGACAAGTGGCTTTGAAATAAACTCAAGCCATGGATAATGGGAATGCTGTGTCTGTGATCGTAAAGACTCACTCGAGGTCCCTGAACACCCTGTAAGGAAGAAAAGAGAGACACCTGTAAGATCTACTGTGATATCAAGATCGAAGAGAAAGAGTGCATTCATCTCTTCTCACCATTTCTCCTTTGCTGCCAGAATCTCCTCTCGAGCCCTACAGAGAGACGTCAGTGTGAGAACAGAGGTCAGAGGTCAGAGAAGACCACACTGTTCACTACAGAAGAGACATATACTCACTGGACTCCCGATCGGGCCAATCACACCGACAGGTCCAGCTAAACCCACTCTACCCTGAAACACACATGGACAAACACTATTATATGTGCCATGTGATCTATTGAGACAGACAGACAGACGGATAGATTTGTGTGTGTGTGTGTGTGTGTACTCACCCTGCTGCCTTGAGGCCCTTTTGGCCCCTGAATGCCTTTCGGTCCAAAGTCTCCTGGAGGGCCCTGAATAAACAACCCAAACATCAATCAAACATAAACACACACACACAAATGCACGCTGTGCCTATTTCTCACTGTCAACTGTTTGTGTGGCTCCCATTGGTGGTCCTCATTCTTTCCACAACTCTAGATCATCTAGTTAAACCTGGAGCATGAATGAGTCTGAATGAATTAGGAATGCCACAGTAACACCACAACGACACACGCTTGTCCTGTTTTATGAGCTCACGGCTTTGAGTTTCTGAGAAAACCTTCACAAAAGTACACCTCGGTGCTTGTGTGAATTATGACGCTCTTTAAGCGTGGATGAAAACATGTTTCCCAAAGGAGAGAACTCTTTGAGAAATGATAAATCTCATCTCTGTTTGTTTCTCTTGGGCAGACACACATGGACGATCACATTTCTGTTTTTCACCAAGAAGAACCATTTAATTCAGATACCTGGCAATGTGTGATAAAACTCACCTTGGGTCCAAACATTCCTAGTATCCCTGGAAAGCCGGCCTCCCCGATGTCACCCTAAATCAAAGATTAATATTAATGTTTTGTTCCAAAATGAACTGTGAGTCTTTTGTAAGCTGGATGTAGTTCTCAGTGAAGAATAACAGAGTTTATGGTTTTGTCAGGGTGTAGGACTCACATGTTGGCCCTTAGATCCCTGGTCTCCCTGAGGTCCTGGAAGGCCCATCCCTCCTTTAAAACCTCTCTTTCCTGAAGGGCCAGGGTGACCAGGAAGACCCCTCTCACCCTATTCATACACAAATATAACGAATGCATACATCAACATCACCATTTCAAGATAATAATATAATATAATATAATATACTATAATATAATATAATAATTTTGTATTTTTTTCTAGGATCTTAATTATAAATATAAAACTTAAAAAGTTTTTACACAGCAAGGATGCATTAAATTGATCAAATGATGTTCTTTTGAAATTTCTATTCATCAAAGAAACCTGAAAAAAGGGTTTCCTCAAAAATATTAATCAGCACAACTGTTTTTAACATTGATAATAATGAGAAATGGTTCTTGAGCAGCAAATCATCATATTAGAATGATTTCTGAAGGATCATGTGACACTGAAGACTGGAGTAATGATGCTGAAATACAGATTTGATCACAGGAATAAATGAGATTTTACAATTATACGCACATATAAAACAGTTATTTTAAATTGTAATAATATTGCACAATATTTAATTTTTTACTGTATTTTTGATCAGATTTTTCAAATATCTTACTGACCCCAAACTTTTGAACTGTAGTGTAAATCTAAATCTAAAGTGTGATTATTCTTCAGGTAAAATGTTCTCCTCTGACCTTTGGACCAAATGATCCCTGTGTTCCTGGTAAACCGATAACGCCAACCTTGCCAGGAGCACCAGGTTTACCAGGCAAACCAAACCCGCCATCATCTCCCTGATCCCCCTAAAGAAAGACAAAGACGCATGTAAACGTGTTCAGACCGATGATAGATCAGGAAACACAGATCTCATGATCAATTCTTACTGGTATTCCTCTGCTTCCATCTTTCCCTGGCAGCCCATCCATCCCGGGAACGCCCTCCTGTCCTTCTCGACCCACTGTTCCTCTGGGACCGGCCAACCCCACGACACCCTGAGGACACAGACACATGGGCTTTTAGTCTGTCATTAGGTAAGAAAGGAAAGAGGTTTAAGCAAATGTACTTTGGAAGGATATTACTGGGAGAATCTCACAAAAACAGTACAAACATTTTAGGGTCATATTTAAACCCCAAATCAATGAAAAAAAAATGATTATAAGAATTCATTATATAAATAATAATCTAATTAATATATAAAGACATTTTAATTAATAATACAATATAACAATCAATAAATAAAATAAATATCAGTAATTTAGTTGTTATTAAAATTATGCTAATTAAATTAATTTATAAATAGTATTATTATATATTGCGTAAAAAAAGTAAGTCTGTTTAGAACAAAAATATTATTATTTATGTATTATTTAATAATAAAATATATATAAAATTATTTAAATATATATAAAATTTAATTATTATCAGTAATGAGAATACATTTCTTTTTGTATTACAGTAATGACATTTGCGGGGGGGAAATTTAATGCAAAATTGTTTTACACATTTATTCATTTGGCAGATATCGGTCAATAAAAAAATGATTAATTATATTATTAATAAAAAATGTATATATTATTTATAAATTACTAAATAATAATTAAGTAATTACAAATATGCAAATTAAATAAATAAATATTACATATTGCATAAAGAAAATGAAGTATGTTAAAGACCATTACAAGTTTTCTATTCAGATAACTGTAATATGAAGAATACTAGATTAAATATTTAATTAATTAAATTTCAAAGTACAATGGTAAGTATGCATAATTGGCCCTTGTGCTACAAGCATGAAGGAGTTCCTCTTACTGGTGACCCTCTGGTGCCACGCTCCCCCTGAAGACCCTGTGTACCCTTCTGACCCTGAAAGTCAACAAAGCATGTGAGAAAAAGACGTAATGCCAAGGAGAAAACCACACACACAGAATTAATCGTATACAGCATGAACATACACACACACAACACACACACATCTAACCCATATTGCTGAAGTATGTGACAAGGCTCTGATTTCTACCACATGTTGTTTACGGCTGCTATTCCAAAACGTAAGTAATGAAATCTGAATTTCTTCTAAACATATGCACACACACACTAGCACACGCACGAGCTGCGAGCATATCATTACCTGTTCTCCTTTGGATCCTTTGGGGCCTTGTATTCCACGTGGACCAGGATTACCCTAAAAATGCATCAAAAGAAATGAAAGAAAAGGTGTTTGTGTGTGTGTGTGTGTGTGTGTGTGTGTATGGCACATCTGTAATCATGAACTGATATCATATTATACGCACAGGAAGTCCAGGAGCACCAGGTTTGCCTCGTAAACCATCAACACCTTGCTGACCCTGCGAATACAAAAAACATTATTTGAGAATGCAAGAATAATTACAATAAACAAAAAAATTATACATAAAAATTTTTATTATATATGGAATATTAATTAGAACATTTAAGAAATTAATAATTTATTTATTAATAATAAATACAAAAAAAATATATAAAAAAATTGTCTTAAGAAAATGTGGTGTTTGCTCAGGCAAAAATCTTGCCGTCCAATCTGGAAAAAACTCCTAAAGTCTGAGCAATTTTATAATAATAGTGATATTTTCCTTAGCAATCATTACTAATAATACTGTATATATTCTCTGTCCACAGCTCTACAATTTATCTATTAAAACACATACATCATTCTCCACTCAAACCATATTTTTGCTGGGGGAAATTTTCATCTAACGTCAACCTAAATCAAAAATGTCTTCATTGTAATGTAATTTATAAAATATGTTACATTGTTTAGCCGATTACCATACGAAACAGCTTTTAATCGCAGTAGGCGGTTCTTAATCTGTTATAGGACAGGGTCACATGTGTGTGTGCCGACGACACTCCAGTAACTAGCTAATGTGCTTCATATGCAGTAAGACAATAGTGTGCTTTCTGGGTAGCCGTGTTTATCTCACCACGTATCCTGGATCCCCCGGCTCGCCCCGGTCTCCTCGCTTTCCAATTGGACCCTGAAAATACACAAACACATGCATGATGTTGTGAATATCGCTATTGAATTTAGAGGAAATCAGATATAATGAAAATAAGAGAGACTCACTCTGAGTCCTGGTGGACCAGTAGGACCCTCCACCTTCCCATCATCCCCATGTTCACCCTGAAACATTACACAATGGAAAACATCAAATGATTATAGAAAATTGATTCAAAGGAGTGTGTGTCTTCATATTAATGGTAACACTTTAGAATAAGGTTTTATTTGTTAACTTTATTTAACATGAACTAACAATGAATTGTACAGCACTATTAGTCTTAGTTAACGTTCATTTCAACATTTACTAATACATTTCTACAATTAAAAGTTGTATTTGTTAAAATTAGTTAATGCACTGTGAACTAGCATGGACAAAGATTATTAAATGTTGTAAAAATAAAAATATATATTATATTTTATAATATAGTCAACTAATGTTAACAAATGAAATCGTATTGTCAAGTGTTACTAAAAATTTTGATAAAAATTATCATATTTTATTAATATGATAGTTTTCTTATCAAACTCATATTACATGGTATTTAAAAGGCACTGTGAGTTAATATCATTGTACGGTTTAGGTATTCAGGTCCATTCAGGGTGACGTAACTGTGCAGGTCACAAGTATAAAAATGTATGAACATAATGAGTGATGAATACATTTGACCTTTTCACCCTTTGGTCCCGGGGGTCCTATTGGACCCTGAGGTCCTTTGTGACCCTGTAGAGAAAGAAAAGGCTTTTAAGCACCATCCACTAGCAGACTCGAGTTGATCAATCTGTGCACTGACGTGGAAATAAATCATTGGAAATGTGCTAATATGATCATGTGATGATATTTGTATTTTTTCTTGCTCTCACCTCATATCCGGATATGCCGGGATCGCCCTGCAGCCCCATACGCCCGGGAGCGCCCTGAGACACAGAGGAAGAAGATCACACAGGTCAGAGTTGGACATACTGCTAAACCTAAACTTAATAATAAAAGATTTTATTATTTTTATTACCACATGTCCGATGGTTCCTCGTGATCCCTTTGGTCCGGTGGTTCCGACTGGTCCGATCTTTCCCATGGTTCCTGTCTCTCCCAGATGACCGATGTTACCTTTGGCACCCTGCAGGTAACGTGAAAGTGCAGTCAATATGGCTACTGTGTAAAAATTAAAGAGGAGTAAAAAACTTCAACCAAACTAAATCTTGAACTCTGATGTCTTACCTTAAACCCTGGTTTCCCTCTCTCGCCATTTTTACCGGGTTTTCCTTCAGGACCCTAAAACACACCCAAAAACAAACCCGCTGTCGTTTCACACATAAAGATGACAGACAGTGTTGTTATTATTTACTAAAAAATATATATATTAGATCAAACTTAAACTTGGAAAACTTTGAAAATTTTAAATTGAATTGAAATGCTGCCTTGTCAACTAACCGAAACAAAGTAAGTTTAAGTACTAAAATGACTAAAACTAAAATAAAAATTAAGCTAAATAGAACTATAAAAACAACTTTGAGTGGTTAAAGTTTTGTTGGTCATTTTCAGGCATAATTGTTGAGATTTGTCTAATTTTAAAGTGTTTTAATACAAAATAAAATTTTCTTTTTGTGATAACGATATCTGTAATATGTAAAAACGTGTTTTGTCGATTTGCTTTACATTACTGATCATAAAGTTTCATTGTTGCTATGGTTAACTACTAGATTTTTATAAATATATATTATTCCTAAATATACAAAATTAAGTGGTTTCACGGTAGAAGAACCATTTTTGGTTCCCCAAAGAACCTTTCAGTGACCAGTTCTGAAAAGAAACATTAGTGTGAAGAACATTTTATAATCTACAGAACCTTTTCCACTATAAAGAACCTTTTTGGAATGGAAAGATTCTATGGATGTTAAAGGTTCTTCATGGAACCATTAATACCACTAAAGAACCTTCATTTTAAAGAGTGTATTAAACCTGGTTTGCATATGTCCTTTTTAAGACTGCCAAATCTTTTTGCTTTGACTGGCCTTTATGATGGGGGTCGGGCCTTAAATCACACTCGTGTTGTTTACTATATGAGTGTACAGCAAGATATGAAAGAGATATAGAGTGTGCACTGCAGGATCCCTCACTCTGACGCCAGTAAGCCCAGGGTCGCCCGGTGGCCCTTCTTTGCCCTTGATTCCAGGGTCACCTCTGACACCCTGCTCGCCCTCTCCACCCATGTCGCCTTTTTCACCCTGTTCAAAAAACAAGATTCAAATAGAAAGTTTCTTTCTTCAGCTTTAAAGGAACACTCCGACTTTCTGGGACTTTAGCCTATTCACCTTATCCCCCAGAGTTAGATAAGTCCATACATACCTTTTTCATCTCCGTGCGTGCTATAAGTCTGTTTGACGCACCCACCGCTAGCCTAGCTTAGCACAAAGACTGGATGTAAATGGTTACAGCTAGCATACTAATCCAAATAAGTGACAAAATAACGCAAACATTTTCCTATTTACATGTTGTGATTTGTATAGTCACAGAGTGTACAAAAAACAAAGTCACATGAGACACAGACATATTTTAACCATATAAATACTGGGAACTATATTCTCTGAAGGCGAAGCACTGCTACTTGGGCGGAGTGATAACCGCAGCACCTGAGACGCGCCGTGGTGAGGAGCAGAGAGTTCGTTCAGAGTGCTGCGGTTATCACTCCGCCCAAGTAGCAGTGATAGCACGCAGTTATAGCACGCACGGAGATGAAAAAGGTATGTATGGACTTATCTAACTCTGGGGGATAAGGTGAATAGGCTAAAGTCCCAAAAAGTCGGAGTGTTCCTTTAAATCATATATCTGAAAAATAATGAACTTAACTATCATTTTCTTACCTTCGCGCCGTCAGGGCCGGCTGGACCAGCCTCTCCCTCTAAACCTGGCTCACCCTGTATCAAACAAACAAAAACATGAGTATTGTTTTTGCACGTTTAAAAACGTCAAACTTTTCTCAGATGTATTGAACACACACCCTTGTTCCGATAAGTCCAGCAGCCCCAGCGTTCCCCGCAGGCCCGAGCGACCCCTATGCAAACAATGAAAAGACATAATAAGAGTCCAAAAACACAGGCTGTTTTATTCTTTCTAGCAAGTTTATGTTCTTTTTATTTAATTACACGAGTCCAGTCAGCCAAACAGCAATTATGACCAATGACGTGTGACTGCCAAGCTCAGACTGACATTATCTAACTTTAACCATACAAATATAGTCATACGGTTCCTCTTCAGACTGTGATTGTGACACATGCGCTACTCATTACAGCAGCTCAATGGAGCCGCAGACTGCCAAAGAAAAGCAGATTTAGCAACACTTATTTAGAGCTGCATAACAGCACCTCAAGCAAGAAAATAATGGGAAATGGTTCACATTAATTTCAGGTTCTTTTCATGAATAGGATACCAAAAAGGGCCAACAGCTCTTAAAAAAGTATTTTTTTTCCCAACAAATGGTCAGTAAAAGGAGGAAATTGTTGATTAGCAATCTCCAGAAGTCAAGCTAAATGTTATATGAGCTGTTATTTTCAATTTAATTTATAGTGCTGTGTGGAACTTTAGCAAACCTGGTACTAACATGAGAGACAAGTTTGAATTCAATTTAAAAAGCTTTATTGGTAACACTTTATTTTGATGGTCCCTTTTGAACGTGCTATTGACTATAAGTAACTTTGCTACTATATGTCAACTAACTCTCATTGGAGTATTAGTAGACTGTCTGCTTAATATCTGCATATACTTTATTGTGATGCTCCTCCAACAGACACTCTACTGACTATAAGTAACTTTGCAACTACATGTTAACTTACCGGTAATCTAACCCTAACCCTACCAGTCTATTAATACTCAACTAACACTTTAATGAGAGTTAGTAGACATGTAGGAGCAACGTTACTTATAGTCAACAGAATGTGTTAAAGGGACCATCAAAATAAAGTGAAACCGCTTTATTTGTTATTTTCTATTTATTTTCACAATGAATACAAAAAAAGTATAAAAATAAACCACACATTCACCACACAGGTGAAACTCGAAAAATTTGAATAGTGCAAAAGTTATAATTTTGATGATTATGGCTTACAGCTTATCAAACCCCCAAATTCTAAATCTCAGAAAATTTGATTATTACATGAAATCAATAAAAAAAAGGATTTTAAAAACAGAAATGTCGGCCCTCTGAAAAGTATAGTCATGCATATAGTTATATATATGAAATATATTAGTTTCACCTTTTAATTTGAATTACTGAAATACATGAACTTTTGCACGATATTCAAATTTTTTTAGTTTCACCTGTATCTATATATATATATATATATATATAATTTTTTATATAATATACACATTGTAACATGACTTTAAGTTTTGAGGGTGGGCATGCTTATCATGCTAGGTTAATTTGGTTAGGTTTATGTTAATCTAACACATTTAATTTTTATCAAAACAAAAACATTGGAAAGTACAGTATTTTCATATAGTGTGCCTACAGTTTATCCCACCTTTTCTCCAGGTTCTCCTGGAAGTCCGGGATCCGCAACTTTTCCTGCAGGGCCCTGAGAGAAAGAAAAATAGTTTTTTCTATTTCTCTTTCTTTTTTGATCACAATACAGATGGATGAACTAAATAAAACTACTTTCATTAATCAATTAAAGTATGACTGTGTTTATAAATAGGATTAATCAGGGTAATCATTTTAATCTCAGTATCAATCACAATCAAGGGAATCTAAACAGACAGAAGCAACGGAAAACCCGGACGTGTGTTTGTGTACGTGTGGAGCGAGTGGATTACCTTTGGCCCTGGATTTCCGGGAGGTCCGAGAGTTCCCGGGGGCCCTGAAGGTCCCTTGTCCCAAACAAACAAAATCATTTATCAGTAATACATACATACATACAAACCCAACACAGACACACACACACATTTCAATATAGCAATCTTCTATTACCTGAAGCCAAAATGTTAAACTGTGAAGCAGATGTATGTATGTATGTGTGTGTGTGTGTGTGTGTGTGTGTGTGTGTGTGTGTGTGTGTGTGTGTGTGTGTGTGTGTGTGTGTGTGTGTGTGTGTGTGTGTGTGTGTGTGTGTGTGTGTATACAATCTCCCATCTACACCCTGGAAAAACTACTGCAAATCTTATTTACATTTTACATCTACATAATCACAAACATTTAACAAACTACAAATGAGGGTTGAATGCCAAGAAAGACCAA
Source organism: Semotilus atromaculatus (assembly GCA_031834385.1). Taxonomy (NCBI): domain Eukaryota; kingdom Metazoa; phylum Chordata; class Actinopteri; order Cypriniformes; family Leuciscidae; genus Semotilus; species Semotilus atromaculatus. Next base: position 3,788,555 of record JAULUF010000053.1, on the reverse strand, counting down.
TTAGTTCATGAACTTGGTCAAATTAATTAGATGGGTTACTACATAATACAGTTATGTTATTATTAACATTATTTTATAGGTAACTAATCAGAAGAAAGACAAAAGATTATTCTTTATATTTCAGGGCTGAACGAGACAAAAATACAGAGTGTTCAAAACTCATCTTCTTGAGTTGCTAAACACTCAGAGGATGTAAAGTAGATTTCCAGCTCTCAGTTTACATAAAAGACACTGGAAAAATATGTTTCTGTGTGTAGAACAGAAATAAAGCATCACTCACTGGCTCCCCTGCGATTCCTTTGTCTCCTGTAGCCCCAGATGGCCCTTGAATCCCCTACAAAAACATATTTTTCAAAATGTATTGTAGAATAAATTAAATGATTATAATAGCAACAACTCAATAAATCAATTATTAATAAAATGATAAATCATTAATAAATAAGTTAACACTATGGAAATGAATTGTTTACAATGCAATATTACACTATTGCTTTTATTTATTTTATTGTTACAGCTTTTCCTTTTGTTTTTATATTTTGACCCGTGACAAATTTAGCTGCATTCTATTATGGAATGGAATGTTCTATACAAATAACATGTAGTATTATTATTATGTAAACATATTACATTTTTAAGGAACAGCCCAAGAGTCTATAAATTTCAATAAGAAACAAACCAGAAATCCTTTTGGCCCCGCCTCCCCAGACTCGCCGATCTTCCCCTGCAGAGATGCAGATTTAGTGGCTGTGACCATCAGTCAAAGATTGGAGAGACATGGCAACAGTTACAGTAGAAACACAATCCTAGATGTTTGTATATAGGGGTTTTACCGTGTGTCCTGGGAAGCCAATTTTTCCAGGAGGACCATCAGGACCCTGTGAGGGAGACATTAACGTTAGATTCAAGTATGTACAGTACATTTCTTTGGTCACTGGATGAGCGGTGCCTTTACCTTTTTGCCTTCAGTGCCGAGCTCACCTGGCACACCATCTGGACCCCTCGGACCCTGAAACAGAGGGGCAAATTTTTACACAAACATGAGATATTTCATAATCTGATCTCCTACTGATGTCCAGAATACTAGCGTGTAGTATTACTTTTCAAGAATATTTTGGGAAGCAGTATGCAGTAGTACTGTAATAACACAGATTTCTAACAAATGTTTGCAATTTTTTCATTTTGTGAACTTTTGGCATTCCGATTAAAAAATTTGTTAAGAAATGATACTTTCGGCCACGCTTGAAATGGAAATTCAAGTTGAGTCCATTGTATTTAATAATTTATTTGCAGGAAAGATAGCTCCCACAAGTCACAGTGTAAATGAGACATTTTTAAAATGATTTAATATACTTTATTTCGAGTTGTAATTAGTATCCAAGACCAAAAGTATTAAAATATTGGCAAACATTTAATTTAAGGTGATGTGGTTACACGTTACTACATGTACTTACTATAGTAATAACAGTAAATTATGCATAATTACAAGTAACTAACCCTAAACCAAACCCTAACCGTAACTCTATCCTAAGTACTGTACATGCAGTTAATTAATATTAATCTTTACTTGTTTGAGTAAGTAAATGCAACTACGTCACCTTAAAATAAAGTGTAACCAACATATTTTTTGCATATTTTTAAAAGTTTGTTCTCGGAAATGAAAGCTACAATAGAAAATGCTCTGTTATTAATGTGTATTATTTTATTTACTCAACTTCATTATTTATAACAGTAAATTGTAAATTGATAACAGTAAATTATCATATTAAAATATTTTAGCATACTCTAATTAATATTCATGAGCTAAGCCATATTGTGAAATCCTAACCAGCATGCCTGACCCTCCCCCGTACCTCAAAAAGTATGATTAGTATAATAGAATATGATTGCAAACACACTTTAAATCCTAAAGTATATACTCAAACACTAGGGGGAGCTGTACTGTAGGATTTAAATATGCGGGATAATGATATGTTGCAGTATATTGGGTCGTGCATGTAGGTCAATGTTTAAGAGGCTCTTGGGGTTTACGCATGACACAAAACTGTTGCATCTGTCTGGATGCACACAGAACATAAATGACTCGCACACACATTTATGCTGCACAATCCTAAACAACTGAATCCTCCTCGCTATCACACACAGCGGTTTGGCTCGCCTATAAAACTGCTACGTACGAGATCCGAACACAAGGACTTCATCAAGAGACCAGACACACATTAGCTCCCACTCGAAGAATGCTGTGTGTGTGTGTGTGCGCACTGATAATTACACTAACTTATGGTGTGTGTGTCCAGCCAAAAAACATCAGACTGTTGAAACAATACCATCATACAGTTTCTGCCAGCTGGCACACACTCTCTTTGTCTGTTTTTCTCACACACACAAACACACACACACGAGAAGCTGAAAGAACTTGGTAGAATATGTTGGAATACCTCATATGGCTTACTAGTGATATTAATATGCTGACTAACCCCATAGACATCCATAAAACAGAAAATAAAGTGGCGCATTATCTCCTCAACACCTATTAATACTGGAAAACATGTCAGCAGGACATTCCGCAGGTCCCTTATGTTATCTAAACGGAGTAAATTCAGTCTTTCTATGTGCTTCAATTATATACAGTGATAACAAAACATTTAAGAGTGTCTTTCTATTGCACTGATACCACAATGAACTTGTCACAGAAAAGCCCTTATTGCCAAAGAAATGAGCACAAACTGAACTTACACATACAACAAAAATAGATCAGAATCATGGCCTAGCATTTAGTAAGTTTGGATCTAGATTGCTTGCCAAGGAGAAACTACGCAACTGCTGATGTGATCTGAGGGGCTTTAGTATGTGCAGTTGATAGGCTTTTCTAGATGCTTGCCCACTGGATCAAGCTCAAAGAGTTCTCCCTCAAGTCTATGATGTTTCTCCCTCTAGATACGGCTCAGGTGCCACCCTCAGGAAGACTATTGGACTTTTAAAAGTATTTTTAAAATAAAAGATTATGGGGTTTGTTCAAATATCTCAAGCAATTGCAATACTTGCTTTAGCAAAGGCCACCAAAAAGTGCCAAAAAGACAAAAAACATAAAACAACAAAGAACCATTTTTCATAGAATTACCATTGATGAATTGTTAAGAATTCACATTTGACTGTAATAAAGTATTTTTGAAAGATACGTTTTATTCCGTTTCACATAAACACTGATCAGTCAATGTCAGTTATCACATACACTCCAGATCTACTTCTCAGTGATGGAGGAGGTGAAGGCAGGAAACAAACAAGGGGTTAAACGCATCATTGAATCAATGAATCATCAAGACAACAAGTTGTGATTTACAGACTCAGCGAGGGGCTCTAACTAAGACCAGACAGCGGCACAGAGAAACTCTCCTACGTCAGTTTCCATTGCATCCTGAGCTCTGTCTCTATCTATCTATCTATCTATCTATCTATCTATCTATCTGATGACTAACAGTCTACCAGTTTAACTAACTGACAAAGAATTTATCTTTAGATGACTAACTAGCCTATCACTTTAAATACGTAACTAAGTAACCAACTAACTAATCAACAAACTAACTAGCCTACTAATTTATCCAACTAATTAACAAACAAACAAACAAAAAAACAAAAACAAAAAACTGACTACCTAACCAACCAACCAACTTACTAACTAACTAACTAACTAAAACAGAAATGTGTGGTGCCATCTCAAAGTCTCTCTCTGTGACGTGTTCCTGGTGTGCTCCCGGCCGGTGGAATGATCTGGCTAACTCAACCAGAGCCGCTGAGTCCGTGACCATGTTCAACAAACGGCTGAAGACGCATCGTTTTCGGCAACACTTGATCCAGTAATACTAACACTTTATCTTCTATTCTATATCTATTATCTTAATAAAAAAAAGACCACGTACTGCGTTAGATTCAACTGGGAAGGCTCATGGCACTTGTATATTGTTGTCCTGTTGTTAGTTTAACTGCTTCTATTGTTCTCATTTGTAAATCGCTTTGGATAAAAGCGTCTGCTAAATGATTAAATGTAAATGTAGAAATGGTGTGGTGGTTAAAGCAGAAGGCCACTGGTTCAGTCCTTGTACTGTTTTACTTTAGATTAACGTGAAATGACTGACTTGCACACTTATGATGCCCAGATGCCTTACCCGTCTTCCTTTAGGTCCTCTCAAGCCGACGGGTCCACGTGATCCCGGTGTACCCTATTAAAAAAGACATTGTTAAAGAAGCACACTAGTCTTTCTTGTGTTCTGGCACACTCTATGGGGTGAGTGTCAGAGACTGGCTCCTGTCTCCATCACTGCTACTATGGGTGTGTGTGTGTTTGTATTGTCTATCCAAACTAAAAGCACAGAACATTCCACAGAAGTGTCTGACAGCTTCAGACTGTCTGAGTGTCTGATGTAGACTTACAGGACTGCCTGGTGCTCCTGTGGGGCCGCTCTCTCCAGGGGTTCCTGGGTGCCCCTGTGAGTGATGACAAACATGTAAAACAGACACACACTCACCATACAAAATACTACATTACAAAATATTCCCCCGGTTTCACAGACAGGGCTTAAGCCTAGTCCTGGCCTTAAATGCACGTTTGAGCTGTTTTAACTGAAACCTTAAAGGTGCCATATGTAAAAATTGAGGTAACAATATCCAAAAAATGAGCTACACGTATCAAAAGAATGAGAAGAAATAAATGCAATGATGTAATTAAAAAAATGACAAGTTATAGTCCTGCCGAGATATAAACCTGAATTAGCATGCTAAATTACTAGCCCCGGCCCGGCCGGTATCATAATACCAGTTTCGGCCATGGGAGGCGGTATGCGGGCAACATACATAACCACCAGCCAAACTGCAGTACACGAATAACTCGCACGGCTTGTGGGTGGACTTGAACCTGATGTCAATCGCGTCTATATGAGACCGGCCTTTATAATTTAGTGTTGAGATGTTGTTCATTGAGTCTCTAATCTCTAAAAATCTCCAAATGATCTGCGGTCTTACTATCGTGTCAGTTGATTTGATTAATATGCGCGAGGGAGAGAGAGAGAGCAGGAGGACTGCGCTCGTGTTGTTTGAAGACGTGAGAGTGCGCGCGCGCGGCCGGGACGCTCTCTCTCTCCCTCTCTGCTCGTTATAAGCCCTGTCAAGCGCAGCAGTCATTATATTCTACATCACTCACCGTTCAAAATAGGCTTTGGCGGGACAAAGCGGACGATTTGACGGTTTTAGAAGATTAACAACCCGAAACTAAAAAACAGACTAGAGTAGGCCAACTTTCTGGAGGTATACTGCCCCCATCTGGTATGGAATATGTGGAAAATTAAATTTATTTTTTGGCAGACATTCCACATGGCACCTTTAAAGGATTAGTTCACTTTAAAAAAAACTTTTGCTGATAATTTACTCACCCCCCATGTCATCCAAGATGTCCATGGGTTTCTTTCTTCAGTCGAAAAGAAATTAAGGTTTTTGATGAAAACATTCCAGGATTTTTCTACATATAATGGACTTCAATGGACCCCAAACGGTCCAAGGTCCAAATGACAGTTTCAGTGCAGCTTCAAAGGGCTTTAAACGACACCAGACGATGAATAAGGGTCTTATCTAGCGAAACCATCGGCATTTCAAAAATAAATAAAAAAGTTGAAGTTTTATAAGCACAAATGCTCGCCTTGCTCTGTTCTGTGATGCGCGTTCGTGACTCACGTAATACGCAATTACGTTGAAAAGGTCACGCATCTGTCCTGACGAAAATTTTCTTTTAGCCTTTTTAATATTAAAACACCCAGGATACGCACACGAAATGGGCATTTAAACGATAAACTGACACAAAGACATTTGAATATGTGTATATGGTCCTCCTTCCTCACATTTGTAAACACTGACTCGATATTTCCGCATACGTCGAGCGTGACCTTTTCAACGTAATTGCGTATTACGTGAGTCACGAATGTGCATTACAGAACAGAGCATTTGTGCTTATAAAACTTCTACTTTTTTATTTATTTTTGAAATGCCGATGGTTTGTCTAGATAAGACCCTTATTCATCGTCTGGTGTCGTTTAAAGCCCTTTGAAGCTCCACTGAAACTGTCATTTGGACCTTGAACCATTTGGGATCCATCAAAGTCCATTATATGGAGAAAAATCATGTAATGTTTTCATCAAAAACCTTAATTTCTTTTCGACTGAAGAAAGAAAGACATGGACATCTTGGATGACATGGGGGTGAGTAAATTATCAGCAAAAGTTTTTTTTAAAGTGAACTAATCCTTTAAATGCACGTTTGAGCTGTTTTAACTGAAAGCAACTTGCACTGATAAATCTTATAATATGTCAGTGCTATTGTTTTGACTCAAGATTCACACCAGTAATGTTTTTTTTTTCTAGGGCACATTTATTAAAGCTACTTCAATGCTCTAACTGAACTAAAGTCTAATCCTGTTTGTGAAACCGGCCATTATATTTTTCATTTTGTATTACATTGCATTACTATGGTATATTTTTATGGTAATCTCATGGTATGTTTTGTATATTTGTAACCCACAACCACCAGACACACATGAGCTGATGACTGGGAGGAAGTGGGCCATGTAACAATGATGGACAGTTAAACTTCCTGTTTTAAACAACATTTATAATTTGAGGGAGACAGAAAGAGGGAGGAAGAGCACGCTGAGAATTTAAGGGCAGTATTTGTCAAGCCACCTTTATTTATATAGCGGTTTTTACAATACAGATTGTTTCAAAGCAGCTTTACAGAGATTTGTTTCTATGAGTGTGTGTATTTGTGAGTATGAGTGGCGTACCGAAGATCCTTTCTCTCCTGGAGGTCCAGGCAAACCCATCTCTCCACGATCACCCTAAATAAATCACATAACAGAACATGTATAGTAGCGTTCAAAAGTTTGGGGTCTGTAAGATTTGAGCATTTTTGAAAGAAGACTCTTCTGCTCACCAAGGTGCAAACAGTAATATTGTAAAAATTACAATTTCAAATAACTTTTTTCTATTTAAATGTATTGTGAGATGTAATTTATTCCTGTGATCAAAGCTGTATTTTCAGCATCATTACTCCAGTCTTCAGTGTCACATGATCCTTCAGAAATCATTCTAATATGATGATTTGCTGCTCAAGAAACATTTCTGATTATTATCAATGTTGAAAACCAGGGTTTAAACCAGGGTTTCCAATTTTTTTCATTATTCTTTGATGAATAGAAATTTCAAAAGAACAGCATTTATTTAAAATATAACTTTTGTAACATTATAAATGTCTTTACTGTCCCTTGTGGTTAATTAAATGCATCTTTGCTGAATAAAAGTATTATATATATACTGTATATATAACCTGGACCCAATGAGTGTGCAGCTCTGATCAGTCTCTCCACCTACTTCACGAGGTGCATCCTGGGATGCTTCTACACACTATTGATGTTTACCACACAGTCTCAGGTGTGTCTTACCTTCTCTCCAGCTAGTCCAGCCTCTCCTGCAGGACCGATGAAGCCAACGAGACCCTACAAACACAACATCATCAGCGTGAGGGTCAGACGTGTGTTTAGAGGCTATAACTCTGTCTACATACTCACCCTCTCACCCATGGGTCCAGCCTTCCCTGTGACACCCTGCTCGCCCTGAAACACATCAGAGAGTGTGTTGAGTGACCCTGCGTGTTTTAGGAGATTTGTGTGTTTATATTTCTTATGTTCTCACTTTGACCCCCTCAGGTCCAACTGCCCCAGGGAAACCCTTACTGCCCATCTGACCCTGCAAAAATAAAAGAAGATTTGTTACGAGACAAACAATGATGAAAGACTAGACCGTACATATAAACACGGTTTCACAAGTGAAAAAAATAAGAAATTGTACTTTGCATAAAGAGAATGAAGCTTATGTGTAATGAGAACATCACATGATCTCAATTCTGCTATTGTACTGTCTATACAGTGCTACACATTTTTTCATTTATATAGCATATTACACACATAGTGGTAATTAAAAACGCGTTACAAACAACTATTTGAAAAATAAAGAAGTACAAATTGAAGAAAATAATGGCATCACTTTACTTGAATCTTTTATATTTAATGGATTTTAAAAATATTTTAATGCATTAAGTATGCTTTGTAATGCATAATATGATCACATTAATAATTGTAACCACAGTTATAATACATTAAAAAGCATGACAAACAACCAATTTCAGATGTTACAAGGAATCTGCAAATATGACGCATTTTAACTTTAGTTACAAATATTTAAGAAAATATATAATGTATTACAATGTACACTATAAATACCTTTAAAATGCATTAGACTCAAGTAAAGTGTTACCAAAATAATAATTTAATTTTGTTATTGTTCAAATTCCTTTTGGACATTTCTGATTATAATTTTGCAATTTACAATTCAGTTTTGACTTAAAATCTTTTATTATTCATCAAAATAGTAAGAGATCACGTCCAATTAATATGCATGAGCTAAGACCTAAAATTAAGTCACAATCAGCAAGTCTAATTGATTCGTCCAATTGACACAATCAGCAAGTCTAATTGAGCAAGTCAAAATAAATGATCAATTAGTTTGATTGCTTCTATTGCTCCTCATTTGTAAGTCACTTTGGATAAAAGCGTCTGCTAAATGATTAAATGTAAATGTAATAATGCCAACAAATCTTAATGGTTATAAAACAAACAATTCCCATCTTTTCTTTGATTGTGGGTGAAATATGACATTTCTTCATGAGATTCCCCCATAAGTCCCTGACATGTTTGATTATGTTGGAGAGTACGCGAGTATGCATACTAATACACAAGAGCTGCGGTCAGAACACACAGAGAACATACTGAACGCCTCACCAACACGTCTCCAATTACTGACCGCACAGAGAAAGATGAGGAAAACAGATACCTGTCTGAGGACAGAATGATGGACAACATCCAGAAATGTTCTGAGATTGTGCCAGAGAAGCGCTGAGTTACGTTAAACAAGAAGAAGAACAACGAAAGAAGGAAAAAAACAGAGACAGAGCGGGAATGTTATGCAACACAGAGGATGTTCACAGCGGATCCTAAACGTTCTGCCTTATGAATCTAGATTTATTCTTTTCTTCTGTTTTTTTCATTCCCAGAGTTACTTGCTTTGATCATTTTTAAATAAACTTATTTTATATTAAGATCCCCCATTGCTCCACCTTGTGGTCCATTGGGGGAATGTACATTGCTGATCTCACACGAAATTAAAAAGGGGAATGTCATGAACTCATGTCCAGGTCATATTTCAACCACAAATCAAAATAAAATAAAAAAAATGTACAAAAACATCTATCTAGGGAAATAAAAGATCATTTTTGGCAGCAGTGACTGGACTGCTTAACAACTGTTTCATTTCCATGTGCTTTTGTTTTGATTGTGTTCCACTGATGGTGACTAGTCTATCTATCTATCTATCTCTCTATCTGTCTATCTATCTATCTAGCTTATCAACTAACTATTAAAGAATCTATCAGAAGACTTGACTAGCCTACCAGTTTAACTAACTAACTAACCAGTTAAAGTAACTATAACAGAAATGTTTATTTGCAATAGTCTAAAATTAACAAATGCATCATCAATGCAACTTTAAAGCCTTTAAAACATCCTGCCTCTAAAAACTCGAAAAGAAAAAATATATATTTTTAGTATCATGAAATTATAGTTTTTACTAATATTTTGATCAGTTTTTATCTGTTTTAATCTTATTTAAAGTTTCATAAATTTTGTTGTGTTTTTGTCATTTTAATTGTTTATTTAACATGTCTATATAGTTATATTTTTTTAGTTTTAGTTATTTTACTACATCAAGTTCAACTAAATTTAAATGAGAGATGTCGCCTTGGTAACTAGCTGAAGTTTAAGTTTTATACATTTTATTTTATTTTTAGTAAACATTTATTTTGTAATAATTATAAAAAATTTTTTTTTTAGGGTTTCAGTTTTAGGTAACTATAATAACCCTGTCACACTATCACACATCAAAAATCACATTTCTTAGAAAATATATATTTTCAAAAAACAAGATCAACGTTTACCAATAAGCATCCAGCAAAAAGTAATTTTCATATATAGATTCCCCAATTCTTCTCTAGATCTCTTCTATTATCTTTTTTTTTTTTTTTTTTAATGGATGAAAATGTATCTCTTCTCACAGCTGTTTTGATCTAATTGTCTGTCTCCTATTTTATTTTATTTTGCTTTTCCTTACTCTTTTCAGCGCTTTGTTGTGTTGAAATGTGCTATATATATATATATATATATATATATATATATATATATATATATATATATATATATATATATATATATATATATATATAAAACATGTACTTGCTTTACTTCCAAATGTTTAAATCACAACTCACCTCGAGTCCTACTGGCCCCGGTGGTCCTACAGGACCCTCATCACCCTAGAAATTAAAATGAAGATAAACTCATTGTTGTCTCACAGGCCTATTTTAAAGACATTCAGACCATTCAGAGCAAATAACACACACACACACACACACACACACACACACACACACACACACACCTCTCGTCCAGCCGCTCCACGAGGTCCAGGTAAACCTCTGGTTCCAGGCTTACCCTATGAAGAAAACATCAACAGCATGAAGATACAATTATTCAAAACAAGTTTTTACAAGATTTTCTGTATATATATATATATATATATATATATATATATATATACACATATAACACACCTTTGGTCCCTCGGGTCCATTGAGTCCAGGTTTTCCGATGTCACCAGGGAAACCCTGTGAAGAATTAACCACAAATCTTAAATGAGTACATCAATCAGCATCACATATTTCGTATATTTGTTAACAGAATACATTTCAGACATGAAACAGCATCCGTGTAGTTTTAAAAAGGTTATGAGATGTTGATTCCTACCTCCAGTCCTGGTGGACCTGGTAATCCACTGGGCCCTCTCTCTCCTGTCTTGCCCTTCAAAACACACAAATTCACCCAGATGCTGATTCGGACACATACACAATGAAATAAACATTCAGACCATGAGCTTTTAGGTTAAACGGTTACTCTAGACCTCCTGTTGATAAATGGACAAAACTCCATAATACCTGACTATGGGCAAAAAGAAACTATTCTGTTAAAGTGGCCAAATAATGCCCTTTTACAAAGTCTTGATTTAGTTTTTGGGGTCTACTAGAATAGGTTTTCATGCTTTCAAAAAACATAAAAATATTTCTCCTCGCCACCGCTCTGTTTAGTTCCTGTCTCTGTGAAGCCTCTCCTTCAGAAAAGCAGTCTGTGCTCTGATTGGCCAGCTGGATCAGTGTGTTGTGATTGGTCAACCACTTCAAGCGTGTTTGAAAAACGTTACGCCCCTTACCATAACAATGAGTTTCAACACGCTACTAATGAGCTCAACCAGGCCCGCCCCTTTATTTTGTGTATGAATTATTGAAATGAGGAATACTGTGACGTGTTCGTTCCTGGTAGAAAATCAAGACTACAATGGAGGCGTTTCAGGGAGTTCAGAAACAGTGACACTGATAAAGAGAATATCTCCTGCTTTTAGGGACTTTGTGCTTTGTAACTTTGCAGACCTTTTCATGCTCAAACAGCAACATTAAAGAAACACTAAAGAAAGTTGTAAAAAAGCATTATAGGTCCTCTTTAAAGGAAAGGTTCATTTATCTTTTATATATCCATTTCTGTTAATTTACATCCACAGAACACAAAAGAAGATTTGAAGAATTGTTTTGAAAGAAATGCTATTTTACATGGCTATGTAAAAAGCTTCAGAAAAGTTACTCTGATGTGATTCTGTATGGATTCAGAAGACTTTGAATATTGTGCAGAAGTCACATGGATCACATGATGACTTTTTTGAAGCTCAGAGCTTTGGTTCTCAGGAGGACTGATTACATTAAAAAAAAGCAATACGAACGAGAATTTCTACTTTTAAACAGAAAAAAGTCATACGAGATTGGAACGCGAGTGTGAGTTTACCCAGACAGATTATTTTAGGAAAGAAACAAACCTGTGGTCCTGGTTTTCCACGAGGTCCTGGTGATCCCGGCAAACCCTGCACACCCTGAAACAAACAAAAATAAAGTGCACACAGTTAAATATTCATCAGATTAGCACACACACAAGTTCAAGAGCACGTCTGTGAGAGAGTGCATGTGTAACTGTCCATGAAAGCTCTAAAATCGGGGCAATTAGAAGGTGATTTTATTTAAAACATCAGACATCTGGACGTCCACCGCTCTGTGCTGACCGTGTGCAAGTGTGTGTTTGACAGAGGGAAATGAGGGGTCACTCTGGGAGCTATACCTTGTCTCCTTGGAACCCAATCTCCCCCTGCTCTCCAGGAAGACCAACGTCACCCTGACAGAGAAAAGGTGAAAGAGAAGGAAGTAGTAAGTAACAAGTTCTGAAGTAAGTCAAAGTCAGAAAAGAGAAAAGAAGGTTAGGGGAAGAGTTCATTCAAGCCTGATCATTTGAACTAATGAAGTCATAAACTTAAAACAACACTCCAGATTTAATGCAAGTTAAATGGACAGCATTTGAAGCATAATGTTATTTAGCACAGAACATAATTTCTTCCTCAGGCTTTAGAACAATTGTGGTAAACGTACATTCACAAGACTTAAACATTACATGAGCTGACAGGAGACTAGGGTGCTAGAATCAGTTCCTGGCCTTTTCTATGTAAAATTAAATCTTTTAACTTTTGCACAATATACACAAGGACACCAGAAGGGACCGTTTTTATGAATAAAACTCTATTCATACAAATTAAGTTGGTTATGCACCACTTATTAAAGTATTAGCATTGCTAAATGGATCATTTACACAATATTACAGGCAACAAGTGGAAGAAATACAAGCTTTAATTTTCCACTTTTAATACTTCCAGAAAGCTGACCCAATAGACAGTTCCAATGTATGTGCATTAATAAATCGTTTTTGCTATAAATAAATAAATAAATAAATAATTGTATATTTTTTTTAAATATTTATTTATTTAAAAAAAGTAAATAATTGACCATGATAATCAACATATATAATTCAAAAAAATAAAAAAACAAAAAAATAATTCTACAGCACTTTATTTTGACAAACCCATTTAAAATCTCTTTGACCACATGCCACTCAAGGCTTGAGCTTTTAAAACATGCGGAACACAGTGTGGCCAATGGGGAGAGAGAATTTCAATCACATGCTGCAAAAACAGGCCAATAACAGAGTATTCAGATCACCTTATCACCTTTCAGTCCGGGCTCGCCCATGTTCCCCGGGACGCCCTGGAACAAACACAAACACACAAACACTGAAGTGGCTGGTGAGGGCTTGAGATACAGTATGAGTGGGCTACATGTGTGTATGACTTACTTTCAGTCCGTTTGGTCCTGGTAAACCGATTATCCCGGCAGGGCCCATATCACCCTGGAGAAGAGAAGAGAGAAGGTTTTAATGTTTTATTGAAGTAAAACATCATGCTCAGAGGGCCTGAAGGGGGCACATGATCTCACTTTGAACAAACCAACAGAAAATATACCATCAACTTGATAGCATTTGTAAAAGCAAATGTGGATTTAATATGCACATGATGCTGGTTAGGTGAAACAGATTCAGCTGTACTAAAACACAAACAGACACACTATGTTCTTATAAACGGTGAACACAGAGTGAGCAGACATCCTGATAAAAGCTTAACAAAGTTACAGGTGGGATGTGATTCGTATCGATGATTAGTTTAACTTTAATTTGATTGCTATGCTACTGTTCTAATTTTTTCAGTCGGTAAGATTTTTTTAATGTTTTCAAAGAAAGTCTCACACAGACTGTATTTACAGTAAAACAGTAATGGTGGGAAATATTATTACAATTACAATTGTTTTCTGTTCGATCACAGCTGATTACTCCAGTCATCAGTGTCATATGACCCTTCAGAATGATGATTTGCTGCTCAAAAAACATTTATGGTTATCAATGTTGAAAACAGTTGGGCTGCTTCATATTTTTGTGGAAACCATGAAACATTTTTTTGAAAGATTCTTTGATGAATTGAAAGTTCAAAAGAACAGCATTTATTTGAAATAGAAATCTTTTGCAACATTATAAATGTCTTTACTGTCACTTTTGATTAATTTAATGCATTCTTGCTGAATAAAAGTATTAATTACCTAAAAAAAGAAAGCAATCTTAGTGACCCCAAACTTCTGAAAGGTAGTGTATATATAAGCATTTTAAACTGACATCACTTTGATTTATTCTTCTCTTTCTCCAGCATGCACATTTGTGTAATTGCTCAAGTGACAAAGTTTTTTTCTGCTTGTATTTGATTAATTTCCATCATTCTAAATAATTCACATTGCACTTGTAAATCTGCCAAACATTTCCAAAGCCAGTCATCTAAAACTTTTAGGAATTTTTAATTTTGAAATAAACCTTTGCTGCGTGTTGGATTTCAATATCAATAGATAAAGTCTAGCTTAGCGCATCCAAATTTCTTAAGCATCCAACCCATTTTTAAAAAGCAATGTTTCTTTGAACTCGTATATGTTCTGCATAACCTTCATAAATAAAAATCAAAAATTAAATTAATAATATTTTATTTCACCTGCATATAAGCTCAGCATAATGGAGCATAATGGAGCTCCACATTCTATCACCTGTCCTAGTTTTCGTTATCAAGGTCATCTTGCTATTTTAAAGATTCCCAATTATGTATTGAGGGTCTCCTATAAGAGGTTTAAATTCATCCAATGGACAAAAAACAGTTACATTTTCTCAAAATACATTGCAGCATCACCTCTTTTCTCACGGTATCTGAAACAGTTCGAAAAAAGGTTTTGAAGAGCCTACTCTGCTCTGATTGGTCAAGTCTGTTGTAATAGTTGGTCTACTCTCCTCTGATTACCGTAGTCAAGTCTGTTGTGATTGGTCTACTCTGCTCTGATTGGTCAGATGGCCCAGTCTGTTGTGATTGGTCTACTCTGCTCTGATTGGTCAGATGGCCCAGTCTGTTGTGATTGGTCTACTCTGCTCTGATTGGCCAAGTCTGTTGTGATTGGTCTACTCTGCTCTTATTGGTCAGATGGCCAAGACTGTTGTGATTGGTCAACTCTGCTCTTATTGGTCAGATGGCCCAGTCTGTTGTGATTGGTCTACTCTGCTCTGATTGGCTAAGTCTGTTGTGATTGGTCAACTCTGCTCTGATTGGTCAGATGGCCCAGTCTGTTGTGATTGGTCTACTCTCCTCTGATTGGTCAGATGGCCAAGACTGTTGTGATTGGTCTACTCTGCTCTGGTTGGCCAAGTCTGTTGTGATTGGTCTACTCTGCTCTGATTGGTCAGATGGCCCAGTCTGTTGTGATTGGTCTACTCTGCTCTGATTGGTCAGATGGCCCAGTCTGTTGTGATTGGTCTACTCTGCTCTGATTGGTCAGATGGCCCAGTCTGTTGTGATTGGTCTACTCTGCTCTGATTGGTCAAGTCTGTTGTGATTGGTCAGATGGTCAAGTCTGGGCTGCGTTCAGCCCCGACAAAACGTTGCACAACGTTTTTTAAACCGAAACGGTGATGCGTTGAACACACTGTTCTGATGACGCAAGAGTTGCAACTATGGCAGCTGAGAAGGCTTTTTGTGTTCTTTGTGAAGAATTTTCGGAGCCTGATGAAGTCGGTATAAATATGTGTTTAATACTACAAAATATGCCCGATGTTACAGTTACTGCACTTGCTGCTCAGAAGACAAGAGAACATCCCAATCGAGTGAAGGGATTTGTGGAAACTGAAATGAAAGCACACATCTTACCTAATAAAGACTAAAACACATCTATTTAGCCTCACATACTGACTTTATTTGTAGTTCATACTGTTTTAATACCCTGTATTTTCTTTCTCATTTTTAGGAAAAGCACTTAATTACCATTGTTTATTTCTATACCAAATGTCATACACTTGCAATGAAGCTAAAAATATAAAAATCATTATGTTGATATCCTAAATTTTGATGGCCAAGTCTTTTGTGATTAGTCTACTCTGCTCTGATTGGTCAGATGGCCAAGTCTGTTGTGATTGGTCTACTCTGCTCTGATTGGTCAGATGGCCAAGTCTGTTGTGATTGGTCTACTGCTTACAGCGCGCATCAGAAACAAAATGCACATTACCATATCTGAATTTCAGCTCTGGATCTTTCTCAGCACTTGAGAAAGATGACAGTGATAAGAACAGTAACAATGACGTTGGATTTACCGTATCAATCTCATCCTTAGGAAAAGCTCTTCCAGTCTCAGGCACAACTACAGTGTTTGAGGGTCAAAGCACATGTTGTTTGTGGGCAGCCAGTGAAGACCATAGGGTGGCATTATGCAAATTTGTTACAAACCCACGTAAGTTTGTGCAGGAAGTGAGACCCGCTTCAGGCAGTTCAGAATTGGTTCTTTCTTTTGGGAGACAATAACTCCATTTATCAGGCACTTTGATGTTTGAAATTTTGCAGGCATTTTAGAACAGCTATATTACACACTACAAGAAAGGTCATATCTGAAAAAGCATAATAGGGGGCTTGGAGTAAACTCTTTCACTTACAATCAATCCAAGGACACCAGGAGGACCAGGAGCTCCTATAGCACCCTGAGATAAACACAGAAACACAGAGCGTTATGCTTTCCTTCTTAAATAGGCACAGTATGCTAGAGCTTCATGGGTTAGTACATGCATATGTGCCATTTATAATATGTGCAGTGTATATGCACTCTCTTCATATTCAGAGATATTAATATGGCTGTAGAAATTAGTGTGTGCAGCAGAGAGAGAGTGTGTGTGTGTGAGTGTTTTTGTAGAAACAGAGATGGTTTGTTGTTGGCTCGGCAGCAGCGTGCTGGAGCCATTTCCTCTCGTTCCCCTGGTGTGATGAAAGGATGAAAGGAGCACTTCACTTCTCTTTGCAGGAAAGGGAGAACAGGAAATGAGAAGGCTTTCAAGTTCCTGTTTTTACACTCCCCACATTTACAGGTGAAAAAGAGGCGGGCTTTGACTTCAACAATTCCTGTTATGATGTCACCTTATCCATCCAATCAGAGACATTTTTGGAAATTATTATTTTTTACTGATCAGCCCCCCCAAAAAAATATTATCAAATATATTATAATATTGACCATAGTAAGGACAGATCCCACATTTAATTTGATGTGAAAGATGTTAATTTTTTTCTAAAAAAAAAAATCCAGTGGACAAAAAGATATGATCCAATACCTTGCAGACTAAAATAAATAAATAAATAAATAAATCCAGTTGATAGAAAGCATGATCTAACACATTCCCTACTGAAATAAATAAATTAATAAACAAATAAACAAACAAACAAGTCTAAAATGGTTTGCTGGTCTTTTGCTGGCTAATTTACAAGTGCCCAAACCATCTTAAAGCAACAAACCAGGCCAGCATGACCAGGCTGAGAGACTACTTATGACCAACAAACCAGTTTAAGCTGGTTTAAGTTCTTTTTATTCAGCATCTACCCTTCACAGCCTTGTTTGCCTTCAACAAATTAAATTTGGCTTCCATACCAGAATGAAATACAGAACAGTACAGAAAATACAGTGTGTGTGTGTGTGTCTGTACATAAGTAGTGAGTGGAAAATTGTGTTCAGCCAAGATACCGAAAGTAAAGCCTGAGGTTTACACCCATAGAGTTATCTCACACACACAAACACACATTCTGAAGACATTCACCCTGAAAACACACACACATGTTTTGTGGGGGCTTTCCATAGACATAATGATTTTTATACTGTAGAAACTATACTCCATCCCCTAACCATCACAGAAAACTCATTCTGTAACAATCACTCTGTATGATCTATAAGCTGTTTTCTTCATGGGGACTAAAATGTCCCCACAAGGACAAGGATTTCAGATATTGCCATTCTAGTGGGGACATTTTATTAATTTTGATAATTTAGGGTTTACCTGAGCCACATAGACACACACACAGCTTGTTTTGGAGGCTGTTTGTGCTGCAGACACCATGTAGACATGTGCATTTCTCATCTCTGTTGTGAGTGTTTATCTGCTTTATGAGAAAAAAGAAAAACAAAAGTTTCCACTCACTGGTTCCCCATCCAGTCCTGGTGGCCCTCTTTCTCCAAAATCCCCAGGAAAGCCCTGAGAGAGAGACAATAAGATCAACATTACAACACATCACTGTCAAAGTCACTTATGACGTCTCAGATTACAATTTGATTTTATAAATAATCATAAATTGCTCCAATGACGCTAAATTCTGAGTGGTTTCTAGGGTGTTCTGGATGGATGGATGGATTAGGGGGATTGCTCAAATCACCAACCCTTAGCATGAGCAACCGTGGCAGTTAGCACTGCTAATGATGACATCACTCAGATAACTCACTGAGCCCTGCTGATGCAACAGGAAATTTATGAGGTCAGATGTCAAAGGTCGTGCAGATTTAAACAAACTCTGCATGGCTGATTCTGCATCTAAGTAAGTGTGTATGTGTATCTATTGTGTCCCAAAAGCCAAGGGACAATGATGATTCCATGATCCAATGAAAAGTACAACTCTCTCTCACACAGACACACACACACAATTATATATAAATAACGATTATTTACTAAAACTATACTATGCATGCAGCTTTAATGACCTCATATTGAGAAACTACATAGACTGTATTTTAAAAAGCATGTGTTACACTGTAGGGCCATGCAATACAATAAAATGATAACATCTTTGACAAATATCTTGCATTTCTCGCACACACTTACAACAAACTCACATCTGTATCTATAAAGTATGTTGAGACAAAACTTTACCGGCCTACCCATCTTGCCCCTCTTCCCTGGTGGACCAGGACTACCCTGAAAAAGACAGAGAGACAGAGAAAGAGAGAGACACTAAATAATATGGTCAGCTGTGATTAAAAGTCTCATGGCATTAGAAAGAAGCACTCAAAGACCCCCACTACCATGGAATTGTGTGTGTACACACACACTCCATTATCATATGACTCATCCAAACACCCTCAGCAGAACACCAGAACCAGCTGGAAGTAGTTTCCATTTTCTCACACACACACAGACACACAGACACAGACACACACACACACACACACACTTCCATGATAGTATCTACTGCTGTCATACATCTACCAGTAGTGGGCAGCACTTGCTTTAAAAATCTACCACTAATACTAATATTCCATATTAATAACTGTAACAGCTATTAAAATTAGACTTAGAACTATAACAGCTATAGATAACTAGATTTGTATTTCCTTCAGGAAATACCTTGTGCTTGTAAGAGAGGAAAATAATCAGCTACAGTTAATATATACCCATATACTAGTATGCAAAATAGCAGTATAGTCACTGTGCTACTAAACATACATTCATATAATGCAAGGAAAATTATATTACAAATGACATAATTGCATAATCTTTACACAAGGTTTAAATGAGTGTTTGTGGTATATAAGACTATAAATGGGAAATCATGTCAATGATGTCAGAGCATTAATGAGGTGTTTGTTTCTGTAGGTGTTCATGGGAAATACTTTAGAGGCATTACACAACAGCCGGGCATTCGGGCATTGACTGTTACGAACACACGACTGCTAAAAAATGACTCAGTGAAGGAAGGTACAGACGGAGTCATAACATGAACAGACTCACTCTTTCACCATCAGCTCCAGGTAAACCAAAAAGTCCTGGGATTCCAATGAAACCCTAAAGAGAGAAACAGAGAGAAGCTCAATACTGATGCATGGAGCAGAGAAAATAGGAAAGAAAGATCACAAATCATCAAATGATTTCTTCAAAAGTAGTGTTCGGGTGGTTTTTACCCAAAGCAACTTACAAACGAGGGATACAACAAGCGATTAATCTTAATATTAGTTGCTAGGGTGTTAGGTTATTGCTTAATAGGCTATCCATATTAATTGCTTAGAATTATTTTCTCACAATCACAAAACGTACCATTTATACTGCAACAGCTTTAGGAGAAATATCTGAGACAAATGTAATACTTAAATAGAAACTCTTCTCAGTAGTAAAACTAACCCTCAGATTAAATAAGACTTTAAGACATGTTAATATATATAAGACAGTTTAGTCTATATAATCATTGGCAATCCAACGGATGTCCACAGTATGATTTGATCACAAGGATGTACAGATGAATGGAGAGGTGCTAGGATGGATGAATGGACGTCTTCGTGTTGATGCAGGCCATGAAGTAAGTGTATATGCCCATGGACTGCATGGTGCTGGCCTCCACAATGTAGTCCAAGGGCACATACGCTCACTTCAGGGAACAATCGATGGCAACATGCACAAACAAACACAGGGTACAATGAAAACATATGTATCCAGATTCACTTACGCTCAGAACTCCATGCAAGGTGCTTTGATGCAAATGTGCATTGGACGACACGTGTGTGTGTGTGTGTGTGTGTGTGTGTGTGTGGTGCCTAAAGACAGCAGGGCCTCAGTCTGATTTTAAACAGGAAATTCCAGCCAATGTGGGCGGAGTCAAGCCTGATAAAGAGCCTTTAATACAGCTCAGCTACAAACACAACAGCTAGAGCGTGTGTATGTGTGAGCACACTATATAAAGTGGCACAGTGAGAGTAAAATATAAATTGTTTCTGAATACATCAAACAGATGACAGCAAAATAAATGAAGGTGGCTGTACATGTGAACATGTTAATGTGACCGTAGGAGGCTAAAAACACACATAAATGCACACTTATGGCTTGGGCAGCTGTCAGCGGCAAATTTGTCATGGTTGAGTCTCTGTTGACTCAAAAAACAGAAAAAGGGAAAACCAAAAAACGAGGGGGAGATGGAAGAAAAGACAAGCTGTAGTAGTGAAAATCCCTCTTATGGAGTCGAGGTCAAATCACTTGACTTTAAAACTCAAATAAGTCGACAAGAATGTCAGAAAAAGTCCGAACTTCATTTTCAGCTCTTTGTAAAAGATCAGACATTGCAAATAA